>CM073761.1:78431375-79631375 GCA_037127475.1 Arma custos | reverse complement strand
CCGTTCAGTAACGTTATAAAATCGAGTATATTCAGTATCGGAATGATAAAAAAATGTTAAATTATTTCTCAATCAAGCATCGTATCATTTCGCCATTCGCCATCAAAAGCACCAAAAACAATACAAGGCTGTAGAACCCTGTAGTCATTATTTCCTACCTTCAAACCATTTATTTGAGAAATTCTCTTTTCTCTGTTCTTATGATATCTAGAACAGCGTAACTAAGGATTTTTTACTCCCTTTAAGAAATCCTAGGACCACCTGCCGGGCTACGAAGCCGCGATCTTGGGCTTAGTAGTTTGTTACGCAAACCACTAGATCACAGATCACCCCTTATCTTTCTTAAATCTATCAACTCATTTCCCCAATTAATCTTAAATGATCACCCTATAACTTTCAGTTCCTCTATTAGAAACCTCGGAATCAATTTCGAACAATCCCTTTCCTGTAAACACCACATTGCCCAAATTTCCCTTCGATCAATAAGCTCCATAAAGTTATTCCATCGTTCCAGATATTTTCTAACACTACCTATCCGTAGGCTCCTCGTCACTTCTTTCATCTTTCCACACTTTGACTATGGTTGTGTGGCATATGGTGGCCTCTCGAACAAGCTCGAGGAGAGACTGAGGCGAATAATGAGCTGTTCGTTTTGATTTGTCTTCGACACCCCGAGGAAGTATCATGTGTCCCACCTCTACGATGAGTTAAAGTGGCTCTTCCCTTCTATCCGTAGACTCTATTTCCTAGGTTCTTTCCTATATCAAACCATCAATTCACAACATTGACGGCGACTTATATCTATAGTCTCCTACAATTGAAATCCTCTATCCAATCTTAGGGCAAAAGATCTCGATCCCTTCCGATCCTTATATCCGTTCTCATAGGACAAAAACGTTTGAGCATTCCTTTCTCGCCTCTTTTTCTCTCTTTGGAACTCACTCCCACTATATCCGTCATGCATCTTCTTTATCCACATTTAAATCAAAACTTTTCCTGCATATTCTAAATTCCCAAACAGATGCTCTCTAATCAATAAAAATTAATAGATATATTCAACATAATCGATTGATGTTTTGCTGTAAATATTCCTTACTCATAATGATATTATTTTTTATATTATCAGATGCTATTATTTATTTATATTTCTATTAGCCTATTTCTATTAATTGTAATTTGTCAGCTATTTTTTTTTTGTATTACCTTTTCTAATTCTCTATCAAAACATACCTTTTAGTTATTATTTATGTTCAAGCTATTTTGTAAATATTGTTTCATTTTAAAAACGTTGTAGCCCTTTGCCCAGATATATTTTTCTTAAAATTTTTGTTCATTTTTGTTATTCTTAGGGACCTGGTCCCAGAATAAAATTATTTTTCTATTCTATTCTATAAATTGTATTAATCAAATTACAAATCAAGCGAAACTGTAGATTTTACAATAAAACAAAATTCAGCAAACTGAAGCGAAAGTAGAGGAAATTCAGTTAAAGAAGGAAAAGAAACTTAGAATACTAAATAAATAGGGGCTACCTCTACTTACACAATTATCTTATTTAATCATTACAATTTAAAAAAAAATCAAATAATAGAAGTTTGCTATAGTAAAACGTACAACACCAATTGTGACTTATGGGTGCGAGGCTTGGTCACTGACAAAAGATTACAAATGGATCCTTGAAGTAGATGGGAAAGAAAGGCCTGCTTACAATTTTGTGACCTATTAGGATGGAGTACAAGTGAAGAATCAGGTCCAATAAAGAGTTAAGGGACCTACACGAATAGCCCGATATAGTGAAAGTCATCCAGCTCAAGAGACTACGATGGTTGGGGCATGTGGAGAAGATGGACCCAACGAGAATTCCAAGAAGGAAGATGTACGGGATACCGAATGATGGTTTAAGGTTAAGAGGGAGGTCTCAGGTGGCTCGACGATATGGAGGGTGACCTGAAGTCGATGGGTATAAACCGCTGGAGGCGCCTTGCGGTGGACAGAGGTGAATGGCGGAGGAAATTAGCAGAGGCCATTGTTCTCCAAAGACTGTAGCCCAGTATTATATAAATAAATAAATAAAGCTTACAACTTTAAACGTTTAACTAGGACCCGAATCAACTAATAATATTCAACAAGCCCGAGATAATAGTAATAATAGAGATAAAATATATATTAAACAGCATATAGCATACATATTCTTAAAAAAATTTAAACACGTACAATTATTTATACCGAGTTATAGCCTCGAAACATGAAAATTAAAACTAATGATAAACAATGAGACAAAATGGCACAGTATTAAAAATATACAATGAATTGAAAAAAAACAAAACAATATATTTGCCAGACATTGCCATCAATAACAATAATCCCGTAATTATCAACGTATATACACTTCGGGAAAAATAAAAGTATAGATACATCCTTTTACATCTATAGCGCTTATTGCTCACCTGTGATTTCTGTCATACGCTTGAATTTAATTATAGTAAGTAATTGGGAGAAATTAAATTCATCAATACAACTAACTTTAATGTATTAAATTTTCACAAAACTAAGAAAATTACTTTGCAACTTGGGATAATTAAAGATAAATACTTATATATAAGTTAGAATGAGACTGTAATGATAACATAAAAAAAAGGGGATTTTGGGCAGAATAACTACACGCTCTTGAACATAAAACTGACTTTATTTCTCTATTACAGCTCTATATATATAGTCTATTGGATGTATTACAAACTAAGAATGAATGAATAAAGCCTTTATTACAAAAAAATTAACAGGAATTATAATAAAAATTAAAACAATTTTACTACAGATACTATATACAATTTTTGCTTGTTAATTTCTTGTAGGCCTTCCCCTTAGGGAGTGATGGTCTAACTTCCCTGGAGACCAACTAAGAATAAAAAACTTAATCCTAAACTCCTGTTGATATTTACTAAGCCTAAGTGTCTATTTACACCAGTTAACCCCCCCTCCAGTTCCTTCACTAGGAGGAACTACTAAAAAATAATTACAACAAAAACAAAAATGTTTACAACCTTATTAATTATAGCCTAACTATTAACTAAGAGTTACATAAAAATAATTACAAAAATATAACCTGAACGATCAGAAAAAGAACAACACAAAATAAGACTTCCATGAGCTAAAAAATAGATTAAATATTTCCACAATATGTTACAATTTAGTCGTCTTCTTAATCACTAGCCACAGTAACTGACATACAACACAAACAACATTGCGACAATTTGAGACCAAATTCCCTTAACCTGTCGAAAACTTTCTCTAAATGCTTTATGTGTTCTTCCTATTACCGGCTAAACACTATCAGGTCATCCATATACACCTGCGCGAAGTCCTCCCCCAGTCCCCTCTGGAACTCGTCCATAAGGCGTTGGAAAGTTAATGGGGCTCCCTTCAACCCAAAGGGCATCCGCACGAATTCATAATGCCCTCTTTCCCAGGAGAACGCGGTCTTCCCTATATCATCCTCCGCCATCCTGACCTGATGGTACCCGCTCTTGAGGTCGAGAGTGCTAAATATTGTTGCGCCCGATAGCCGATCCAGGATATCTTCGACACGTGGAAGTGGGTATCTTTCATCTACCGTAGCCTCGTTTAATTTTCTGTAATCGACGACGACGCGATATTGTTTCTCCGTCCCGCCTGCCTCTCCTTGTTTTTTCTCAACCACCCACATCGGGCTGTTAAAGGGGGAATTACTTTGCCTTATAATTCCTTGTCGGAGTAAGTCTCCTAATTGCCCCCTAATAATATCCCTCATCGCCTGGGGGTACCTACGATCTTTAACATACACAGGTTTGTCTGATTTCAAGATAATATGGTGTACCTTTTTCCCCGTAGTCGGTAGCGTCTCGTTTTCTCGATAGGAAAGGTCTCTATTCCTGTTCACCACGTTTCGAATAACCTCCTTATCGAATTCGACCGCCCCGATTTCGATACCACCAATTCCTGTTGACGTGGCAACTCGATACCGCCACTTGCCCATCCAAAACCGCCATTCCCCGCGCTCTACCCGCATCTTCAGACCCGCTTTACGTAAGATGTCACACCCCACCATAAAGTCGTACCCCGGCATCAACGACTCCGTGATGTGTAATTTTTTCATTGTTAGTTTTGTACAATCGAAATAAACTTCGCCTAAAGTTTTGCATCGGCCGCTGACCGTGGTTATTGTACACTCACACTGTTTGCGCATTTCCCAGATACCTAACTCTACAGCCCGCCTTTTACTGACTAATGAATTTGTACTTCCCGTGTCCACCAGAAATTTCATCCCCGTTCCCCTCAGTCTCGCCACGGGCAACCTCGTCCATTTACCCTTCTCTTCACTATTATTAATTAATAATTCCCCTGGACCGTTGCCCCACCGACTACCGTACCCTCAATCCGCCCGTTGTTGTCGCGCCCCCGTCTCGGGTCCCGAAGGTCACCCCTTTCCGCGGTCCCCACTTCTTACCTCGTGTCTCCTTGAAACCGGAGTGCTGCGTCCAGAGTGTATGCTTTCTTCTCCGGATGAGTCCCCGCTGGAGAATTGCCCTCTGCTCCTCTGGTAGTTCCGCCTTCCGCTCCACTCCTGTGTGTTAACCTCCATAGGTTCTGGCTGTGAACTCCTCCTATTAGCTCGGTTGCGTCGTGGACACTCCCTTGCCACATGTCCTTTCCTGCCACACTCATAACATCGGGTGAGGTTGCATTGTGCGGCCAGGTGTCCTGTTTGCTTACATTCGTAACACCTCTTTTCTTGCCTCCGCCGTCTATCTTCGATGCCTCTACTTGGTCGTTTTTCAAATCCTCAACCTCCCCCGTCACGCCTTTGTGGGCTCCGATGCTGCCTCCTTGTGGATCTTACTTCGATCCACTCACCCTCGCACTTCTCTTGCCGAGCTTTGTTCCGGTCATGTGCATCCACCAGCTCGTGCGCGCATTCGACAAAATCACGGTCACGAGCTAGAGAACCTGGGCGATCCATGTAATGGCTTAATTGAACCTTCAGAAGTCCGCGTACGAACTCTAAACGCCGGCTGCCCTCTTCCTGACCAAACGTTTCGACCATCTTCTCTACCACCGGTTAGAATGAGACTGTAATGATAACATAAAAAAGGGGGATTTTGGGCAGAATAACGACACGCTCTTGAACATAAAACTGATTTTATTTCTCTATTACAGCTCTATATATAGTCTATTGGATGTATTATAAACTAAGAATAACAAAACTTAATCCTAAACTCCTGTTGATATTTACTAAGCCTAAGTGTCTATTTACACCAGTTAACTTATATATATATATATATATATATATATATATATATCTTACTAATATTATAAATGTGAAAGTTTGTATGTTTGTCTCTCTTTCACGCAAAAACTACTGAACGGATTTTGATGAAACTTTACAGTAATATAGGTTAAACATCAGAATAACACATGGGCTATAGCAAGCGCGGATTTAGGGGGGCGCACGGGGGCACGTGCCCCTCCCCCCCCCCCCCCCCCGACAGTTTTAGAGGTACTGTGGAGAATCCATTATAGTACATAAGTAAAGGCAAATCAGGAATTTAGCATCTTGAAATTTGCAGATAGGTCCTTTGTATGATTTAAGAAAGAAATTTGGATAATTCCACCCTTAATATAATAAGGGTTCAAAGGTTGTATGGAATCCGTCAGTTTTGAAGTTAGACATCTGAAATTGTGTACGAGTAACCTATAGTGAAAATAATTAAATTATTTATTATTTTAAATTATTGTTAAAAAGCACTGTCAAGAAACTTTATGTGGTAGTCCAAATGCGAGCGAAGCCGCGGACAAAAGCTAGTATATATATATATATATATATATATATATATATATATATATATATATATATCTTTTTATGACAATGGTTAAATAATTTTACTTATTTTTCGTAGTCTATTATATAACCTTTCTTTTCTTGTACTTTTAACAATCAAAACGCAAACATTTTTTTGTTTAAATCCTGCATTTTCTTTATTAAAACTCTCGCTGCCTTTTGGACACCTTCCTACAAGACTTCGTCGGAATTATAGTCTCCACTTGAGTAATCTTCATTCGAGAAATATTTCCAAAACTTCTCGATGGTATTGGAGTCTGGAGAACGAGAAGATCATTTTAACAGCCTGATTCCCATCCCATGGAATCCGTCCATTGTTACCTTCGGATTTGTGACAGGGTGCTTTATCTTGAAGTAAATAAAAATTTACGTCTGAAAATATTGTAGATATCCATGGCTGCAACTTTTCAGTAAGTAATGATAAATAATTTTGGCTTTTTACCCTTCAGCAAGCATTTCAATCAAGAAATCACTGGAATCTGTTATTGATCCTCAAACCATATTCCTGCTCGACTTCGACATTTAATTCTATTACTATTTGTTTTTTGCCTAGTTCTCTGTAGCTATTAGTAACGAGCATTAACGTAACTAGAGTTGACTCATGGGGGGGGTTAACCCAGTCAGCCACTCCTACATATTACTCCCTTCAAAAAAGATGCCTCGTAATATAGGTATAATTTATATTATACTATAATCATGTAGCTTCAAATTAAATAAATAGATTATAATTTTTTATAAATGTTATTTTTGAAGGGCAATCAAGAAATAGCTTTTAAATACAAGTAACCTTATTGGTTACAATAGCTTAGAACTTTCTAGACCCATCCAGACTTTACTTCTAGATTCTAAGAATTGTCTAAACTGTTCTTCCCACATTTGCGATCTTATTATTGCCGCTAGATGTCACTACTGCCGCTATAATAATATAGTTAATTGTAATTAAACAGTTTTGGTTTGTCATTTTAGTGTACCTTTTATTCATTAAAATAACTGTGTTTGCACTTTCTTTGTTGTGTTTTTGACATTACTGACCCTTACTTCTGTAATCCCACAATAATAACTTTGAAAAAGTAAAATCCTACAAATTGTTATTTCTTAGTCCGAGGCCTAGGTGGGAGGATTGCGTTAAGAGTATAAGCATTTAATCGGTGGTATAAGCCTGGGGGGGGGGGTTAAATGGCTGTACAAATTTATTTATCTTGGATTAATCTTAATACGTTGTTAAAAATTATAATAAAAAATAAAATGCTTAAATTCAATAGGAAAAATCAACTGTACACTTTTATACTTCCAAAAGGGTACAATTTTAATACAAATTATAACATAGCATTACATAGTAAAATCTACAAACTTTAGTGCCAAAAATTTGACTAAACATATAGTACTAAAACAATATGTTTATCTAATTAAATTAATACAAAGTCAAAATTAATTATTCTATTTTGCCTCAATGAGATAAGGAATCGTTTAATCAAGTATACGCAATCAACTCTCAATGACTTCAAATCTCAGTCATGGAAAATTACGACTTTCTCATATTGTTTCGTCCCCGTTAAGATTTCCCATTCCTTTAATGAGGTTCAGCCTTTCGGACATTTAAAGATCCACTATTTTTTAAATTCAGTTTCACCCCTAAATTCCAAAATAGTGTTGTACAATTGTATCATCTGAAGTATTCCTTATTAAGCAAACATATTGACCCTTCGAACTATTTCCAAACAAATCGTCTCGTTTTGGAACTTAAAGGAACAATACTGAACAAATATAATAAATTCAAAAATATTACTTTGATTCTGTGCCCTAGAGTTAAAGGACGCCATGTCCACAAAGTACTTAATATTTTAGGGAAATTGTCATAAATAAATATTATGATCAATACTTCCAATTAACCATCAATAACAATAGCTTTTATTTATTAATGGGCTCTACGGTCCTTGAAGAGCCTTGGCCTTTGCTAATTTCTTCCGCCATTCGCCTTTGTCGGCCGCAAGGCGCCTCCAGCGGTTTATACCAATAGCCTTCAGGTCACCCTCCACATCGTCGAGCCACCTGAGACGGGGCCTCCCTCTTAGTCTTGAACCCTCATTCCGTATCTCATACATCATCCTTCTTGGAGTTCTCGTTGGGACTATCGAATAAAGGAATAACAATAACTATATGAACAATTTTGTTTTAGCTGTTTCAATATATAAAGAAGAAATAGATTTTAATATTTCAGAGTTATGGAAGTTTGTCTCTCTTGAATAAATACAAAAATGAGACATGGTATCCTTTACCTCCGGGGTACAGAATTGAGGTGACAAACTTCAAATTCGGGTAATTATTCCGAAAGTTGTCGCTTCGAGTTAAGTCACAACAAATTTTAACTATTCGCTTCCCTTTTAATATTTTCCAAAAACACAAGTTATCATGAGCTTTAGTGAGGACAAGAGAATGTACTTGTGAAAAATTTGTATAATTCGGTAATCATTTCATCTAGAAATGAACGATTCAACAAACACATTTCTTCTACAATTCGAAATGTTAGTTGAAAATTTTATTTCATTATAAAAAGATTATCGATATCTACTCATGACCTATAATTACATTCTCTATCGCATATAGTTAGTACTAAAGCTCGCGATAACTTGTATTTTTGGAAAATGTTAAAAATGAAACGAATAAACAGTTAAACAGTTTATTTTAAACAGTATATTATTGTAACTCAACTCGAAACGACAACCTGCGGAAAAGATACCCAAATTTTCTATACCATTACTCAATATTGGAATTTTAAAATTATTACTGTTAAATTATTCCTATTACGAAATTACTATAGTAAGTATTTCTCTTACCCTCCATTGAAATTTGGATAATATATGAAATAATATTTTTTTTTACCATAAGAATTCAAGATTCCAGGCATTATTAAGTAATATTCAATCAAACTAAAGCCCTTATCACTTTTTTGGGTATCTGTTCCGCAGGTTGTCATTTTGAGTTGAGTTATAACAAGTGTTAACTGTTTATTCGTTCCATTTTTAATATTTTCCAAAAATACAAGTTATCGTAAGCTTTAGCCAGGAAAAGATAATGCAATTATGGGTAATGAGTACTCCACAGAACCAATAATATAAGAAATAATATTTTTTTTACCACCGAGCTCAAGCCACAAGAATTCAAGATCCACTGCATTACTAAGTAATTTCAAACTAAGCCCCTTATCACTTTTTTGTTTCCAGATGAATATTCATAATTATAAGATAAATATTCATTCATCAAGTTTTTCATAATAAATTTATTCTCAACAATTGAGCAAGTTTCGATTGATAACGAACTGAATGGGGCGAAAGGGATGCGGGTGCACAGGTTGGTGGCAGGGTAACAGATGCGAAGGGAGGGAACGAGCCCTCTCAAAGACTAACAATGGACTAATTCAAATAATAAACGGCGATGAGCGCTCTCAGCCTATTGTTGTAAGGCTCTTCACTGTTGGCTGCCCTGTTTGCCGCAAGGATTACCGCGACTGGCAGACCTGCAACACTCGTTAGAAAACGCTATCAGCGCCTGCGTGCGCCTGGAAAACCTCTTACCTCTTAAATGGCTATGTCGATTACTGATTGCTTTAACCAAAGGAAGTTATGAATAGGATAAATCGTCGGAGAAGAAATAAAAGACAAATCTAGAATATTATAAATAAAATATGTAAGCATTTTTTTAATCACTTGCAAATGCAATCGTGCATATCCCATTCACATTAAAAAAGAATAAAAAACAGAAAAGAAAGGTATTTAGATGTTAGAATGCGGTTAGACAACTCCGAAAAAGAAAGTTTTTAAAATTCTGGAAAATAACTAACCAGTCAATGTTCTGTCAACATAGACATCATCCGGCTCCGTTCCACGCTACAGGAAAATTTACTACACTAACGTTCTAAGCTCCCGATTAATTAAAAAAGAATTACTTATGCACATAGGCGTAACGAGGGAGGGGGGGTTATTGGGGATGTAACCCCCTCCATTGCTTAGAAGAAATTTAAAAAAAAATTGTAAGTAACAATTTAAAAGAAATAAAAATTTGAAGGATTTTACTTTTTCAAAGTTATTATTGTGGGATTATAGAAGTAAGAGTCAATGTCAAAAACACAACAAGAAAGTGCAAACACAATTATTTTAATGAATAAACTGTTTTTATAAAATAAATAACATTTATAAAAAATTATAATCTACTTATTTAATTTGAAGCTACATGATTATAGTACAATATAAATTATACCTATATTACGAGGCATCTTTCTTGAAGGGAGTAATATGTTGGAGTGGTTGACTGGTGGAGGTTAAACCCCCAGGAGTCAACTCTAGTTACGTTAATGCTTATGCATGACTATTATGCAAGACCTATTTGGACATAAATAGTAGAGCTTGATGCTCTAAGGCATCGAATTCCTCTCGTATCCAATCCTTACAATCCAAAACCTTTAATACTCCTTACTTTATTACGAATAAAGTCATCCATAACGACCTCAATGTCCCATTTGTTGCTGATTTGGCCTGAACCCGATACCAGTTCTTTTCCACTCAAACCCACTGGTTTAAACCTCGGAACTAATCGGGTCCAAAAACCTGACTGAATCATTAATTATTTATTCGGGGTTGCAACCACGAGAGGCGACGTCAGTTGCATTATGATATGAACGAATATGGTGCTAATATCCCAGATGAGAAAGGTCTAGAATTTTTGCCAATCTGTTAGCTACGAAAGTTTTAAATTGATGTAAATGTAACCTGAGCAAAGCCAAAACAGTGCTATATATCGGTGCATCCTGCCATTGGAACAAAAATCATGAAGGGCCTACAACGTTTCAACCAATAACACTGCGGCAATAATCGGTTATTGGCAAAAATGGGACTCGTTGAAATGACACCTTCAGTTTCGGAAAATTACAGGTGATCGATATCCCAAAGGGCCATACATTCGTCATTCGTGTAGTTGTAGACATTATCCCTCTTTTGGTTAATACGATGTCCTTCGGTGTGAATCGGTACGATAATCGATCTTGCTTCAGTTCCCACTGCATGTCTAGGATCTTTATTCTAGTGTCTTCTATATTACAAAACGATACATTGGACTCGATTTCTTCATATGTAACACTCTTGACAAACTGATGCTCATTACTACACCATTTCTTCTAGATGAAAACCCTTTGGGTAGCAAATCAATAAGTTCACTTTGCAGTTTAAATGCTTCCTCAATCGCATCTGCTACAGTCATATACATATTTTCCAACAGGGCATGTGAAGCGAACGGATATTTATGTCCTTCATCTGAGTCAAGTTGTTGAATCCCTCGTATCGTCAAAAAAGGAGAACAAGACAACCCAAACGGAAGACGATTAAGTTCATATTCGAGTATTACATCAGCTACATCAAAACGGAAAACAACTAGTGATACAAACGATCTTCAGAATTAATTAAGATTGATTGGATCTTGTATATGTCAGCGGCAACGTACTGTGGTATCCGAAATTTCAACAAAACGTCCTTAATATTTTGGAGTTTTGGTCCTGCCAGAAGATGACTGTTCAGTGACCCAGAAGTAGTGTGTGCCGAGGCATCAAAAGCAATGCGTAAATGGGTAGATTAAGTATCCTTGCATACCCAATGTGGTGGTAGAAACTATTTCCCTGTACGCGTCGCAAGTGAAAGATATTTCCTACTTAGGTAGTCCTCAAACACCGAGTTATATTCGAGCCTTAATGTTTTGTCTTTAGTCAACCTTTCTTCTAGCTTCCTGAAACGAAGGATGGTCATAAACTTGGAAGATTCTAAATTTGTTGGCATTCCACCTTTAAATGGTGGACGAACGATGTATCTTCCATGCTCATTTCTTGCGTGAGTCGATTTAAAGTGATCATCAGCTCTGACATCATCTGGGTATAACCTTTTAACAGTTTCAACTTCCCCAATCTCCCAGAATCTTTTCATGATGGCTGGCAGCATTTCACTTTCGAACTGTGTTTCGACTGCAGTAAGCATCACTTGGCAGTTTGAACTAGGTGATGAGTTTGAAATCTGCCCTACTAATACCCAGCCAAATATTGTATGGAATGCTTTTTGGAAGTCCATCTTGAGTGTTAAAGGTATTACCGAGTAGAATGTAGACAAATAAATCTGCATCCAACAAAGCATCGGTTGGCCCTGGTTGATGACAAGTTGGATCTGCAAGTTTTAGATGCTTTTATTTATCCATTACTTGATGGTGGATCAGAATAGAAGTCCTGATTTGGTCGATTACGATGGCCACAGTACGCAGAAGTGGCGGATCCCCTGTTTGCGTTGCGATTACACGAGGTACGTGATATTATCCACCTGATATTGGATGGTTACTAAAACCTACTAATCGTCGAGGGTTTCTAATCTTCGATAACCCTAATTTGGTGGTAATAAAGGACCGTTGGGAACCACTATGTATTAGTATTCTCAATTGATGAAATTATCCAAAGCTATCTTTGATTATTGCTCGGGCGGTTTCAAGAAGAACGTTGAAATTACCTGTAGTGGAAGAAGAAAGCGTAGTTGTACTATTGTACTGTTCACGATCGCTGCAATTGGATATCCAAAAGGCAACGGCGGAAATCGAATGGAATGTGCCACAACCAACAAAAACCTACTTATCTCAGATCGGTAATATAGCTGATAAAATGAGAAAAGAGACGGAGAATAAGTGCCAGATTTACCGATTGCTAAAGCCAATGATTTTGGAGGATATCACTCACAAAGAATCGACGAAAAAACACACAACCTATTTGAGGAAACTCCTTGTTTAGGTGTTGTCGTCGACTCCGTGATGTGCTTGACTTCGAACCCACAAATCGCTCCAAAACTAAGGGTCCGCGTAACACCAGGATCAAAAGTAGATGAAAACTTATGAGGAAACGCTCCTTATGTGGGAGCAACAAAACAAGGCATCATCCAGAGAATAAACGGACAGGGAATAGCCATGACTTCATTCCCAGATTTCGTTCCGGATATGAGATTCAACGATATGTGCAGTCGCTGTTTGATATGATTGGAAAGTTTCTAATCTTCCGAAACGAGAAAGTAGTCATTCCAAGACTTACCCTCGCCGGAAGCGAAACCCTGGTTATGCTGACGAAGCCGACAGATGAAAATGTAGGAGCATGGTTAGACTCATCAGTGCAAACCACATCCGCAACTTGCGAATCCGCAGCCCAATTGGATGCCGCCTATATATTTGGTTTTCAATTATATAAGGAACCGAGATCACTCTGAAAACCGGGATATAAATACAGACTTAATTATACAGGACTAAAATAGGTTAAATATAATCTTAAATGTAAGCCAAACTTTGTATATAAAGGGGTTTCAAATATATATTTTCTTTTGTATTTAGAATTGAAGTACTATTACAGGCTGCACCATTGAAGGATAAAGGCAACAAATGGATTAAAGATAATCAAAGCAAAGCTCAAGCCTTCGCTCGCTACCTTGCGAAAACTTTTTCCCCGCATGATAGCGAAGTAGAACTTTCCGATAAAGCTCACTAACGGAAATGAATATTAAAATTCCTCCAGTCACTATCAAAGAAGTGTAAAATACTCTCAAACAGGAAATCACCACCAAGAAAGCGCCCGGATATGATCTCATCACTGGAGAAATTCTTAAAGCTCTTCCACGAAAGGCTGTAATTAAAATAACGACAATAATAAATGCGGCATTCCGAATTAGCTACGGTACGCAGATGGGAAAGGTTGCTGAAGTAATCATGATTCCAAAACCAGGAAAGCCACCTCAAGAAGTAACCTCGTACCGCCCCATATCGTTATTACCAGCACTGTCAAAACTCTTTGAGAAGGTGCTCCTCAAGAGATTAATGCCCCTCATCGAAGAAAGAAAATCGATACCTGATCATCAGTTTGGTTTTCGGCAGAAACATTCAACCATTGATCAAGTTCATAGAATTACCTACCAAATTGAGAAAGCACTGAAAGAAGGAAAAGTCTGTTCAGCTGTATTTCTAGACGTAACGCAGGCATTTGACGCAGGCATCAAGGGCTACTTACGTTAAAGCTTAACGAAATTCTCCCCGGACGATATGTTCTTATATTAAAGTCCTACTTGTCTGATAGGTGCTTCAGAATAAGACAAGAAGATGCATATTCTGGGTTCTATGAAATAAGTGCCGGTGTTCCGCAGGGTAGTATACTAGGCCCCATACTCTATACCGCAGATATCCCAAAAATTGAAGAAGGTGTCATGGCCACCTTCCCCGATGATACAGCTGTTCTTTCCATCGAAAATGACAATCAGGAAACCATAAGAAAATTAAACATAGCTATAGATGGCATACTAAGATGGACCACAAAATGGAAAATTAAATTAAACGAATCAAAATCTGTGCATGTTGATTTTACGAACAAAAAATCAACTATCAACCAATAATCATAAAAAGCAAAGTGATCCCGTATTCAAATCAGGCTAAATATCTTGGGATGACTGGATGCAAAACTCCGATGGAGAGAACACGTTAAAAAAAATACTAATACAACTAAAATTGAGTTATCAAAAGTTATATTGGCTCCTAGGCAGACAATCCACACTGTCTGTAAAAAATAAAATTTTAATTTATAATCAAGTCCTGAAGCCTATCTGGACATATGAAATCCAGCTGTGGGGATGCACAAAGGACTCCAACAGAAAAACAATTCAAAGATTACAAAATAAAGTGTTAAGGGGCATCGTAAATGTATCTTGGTACATCAGGAATGATGATCTCCACATAGATCTTCGGGTGCCAACCGTGGAGGAGGTAATCCAAAAATTCGCCTAGACACATCAGGGTAGCCTGCAAGACCCCGTTAACGCCGAGGCCGCCCATCTCCTCGACTTCAATGCACTAGTAAGAAGGCTAAAGAGAAGGAAACCCCATGAACTAATATAAAGTTGTGTTTTACGTTCAGAGCTAGAGACATTTGAAGCTCCTTAATCGTGAAAAATAGAACTACATTATGTATATATCTTTTATATAAGTTTTAAGTGTGTTATTATTATTATTATTTTCAGAAAAAAATTGCTAATAAGCTCGTAAAGAGCTTGATTGTAATATAAATAAATAATAATAAAAAAAAAAGAATTGAAGTACATTCCTGTGAAAACATGTAAACTCACCTTAAAAAATTGAAGTATTCATATTTTTTTAGGGAACGGGAGACCCTCCCTGTAAAGTAGGTATCCTTAATTCGGAGAAAAACTTGGCGGTTGAGCGTGATCCAGGACAAATCAACTCCCTGTACAACCTTTATCCAAGAACCAGTACAGTCCCTACATAGTGAACCCAAGACACTCCATGGGTTGTTTTTGTACAGATTTTTTTTTTTATTTATAAAATTTTAACGTATATTCATAGCACATAGTTATTAGGTGTGTTATTAGATTAACAAAAAGCTTTAAACGGCCTTTGATCTATTTCATAATTTACGAACATAAGATTTTGTAAACAAACCTTGTTTACGCTGAGATTAAGTATAAACTCAAAGTTAATTTTCTACTGTCAGGTATTTTAATGAATTAATACCTCCTCAGTTTTCTTCCTACTATCAAAGAGAAAGTAGATTTGTTTTTAAATATTGCCGCAAGGACTTCAATTAACTATATTTGAGCAGCAGAGGATAATGTACCAAAGAAAAGGCGGGATGACCCAGAGACAAATTACTCGTGAGCTAAGCGCTTCCAGGGACTAGTCAAGAACTTTTTTAATTGCGGTCCAGACAATTATGGGGAAAAAAGTGTGTAAGACCTCCAAAATTTTCTAATCATGCAAAACGAGAGATTTCGAAAGAAATCTCGAAAACAGGAGCATCATAAGCACAAATTGTGGGTTGATTGAATTTAGGATGAAATACCAGCTTGGAAACCAATTGGATAGTCAATCAACGCTCTTAAAATAATGTAATGTTACGAGAAAACCGCAGCTTAAAAAACATCGTTTGCAGCGACGACTGCTGTTTCCTGAATAACACGTTCAAGATAGCAAAAATAGTCGGGCGTTATTTTCAGTAATGAAAAAAAAATCAATATTGATGGTCAAGGTACTTTTAATAACTAATGACAAGGAAAAACAATTTTTCAGGAAGGTCGCTTTAGGTTTGGGGAGTAACAGTATGGACTATTTTGATGAAAAGGGAATGTCTCAACTTTCATTCATTTGCGAGAAAAATAAATGCTGTTATTTATCAAAATGTTTAAGAAGTGTTCCTTTAGCCGTTTCTTAAGAAGTTGGAAAAAATCATGGCACTTGTCTGTTTTGACGTCCGTTGACCCCAGTGCGCTCAGGTGTCACTTATCTCAACTATAGGACCATGCCAGGTTATGCTGCCTACAATTTATTTGAAATAGGCTTTGTCTTTCGTTATCATTTACAACATTTTTATGAAATCAAGTAAATGAGAAACATGTGAAGACAAAATAAAACTATAGAAACATTTATTAGAGGCAATGTTCATTAAAAACAATAATATCTTCTAGAATAGCATCAAAAGGGTGTCATCCCTATAACTTCGTCCTCCACATTAACTCTGCCAAGTAAGAGTCTAGATATTTTCTATTGGTGCCTCTTATTCTCTTGTTTCCCCACTTCACTGATCCCCATAGCCTTTCTATTCTTTGGGTGTTAGCCAGAGTTATCGGATCAACAAAGTTCAATTTATGATTCATTGTGAAATGGGCATAGCCTTCATTCTCCAGGTCTTTATACGCTTTCCACGAGTCAGATATAATTATTGAATCCGGTAGAATGTGCTTAATAATGAATGATACTCTCTATTCACTGATCCCCATGATTTCCATCTAATTGCATTCCCCACTTGCAGTTTCATATTATGTCCATTTCTGTGGAATGATATTCCGCTCCTGAAGAAATAGGAGAGCTGACTTTTCATCATTCACCGTGTGAAAAATCTTTATTACATTCCAACTCATATTGTGAAAATAATATGAAAACACATCCATGTTCACTTGACACAAACAATAACAAAGGACTAAGAAAGGTTACGGTAACAGTAGCAGGTAGTTAACAAAAGTGACACTTGGGGCGCTGGGATCAACGGACGTCAAAATAGACAAGTACCAAAATCATTTTCCATTTCCATTCACCGATTCTTACCAAAGGCTATACAAAGCAAAAGGAATGTCATTCCACAGAAATGGACATAATATGAAACTGCAAGTGGGGAATGCAATTAGATGGAAATCATGGGGATCAGTGAATAGAGAGTATCATTCATTATTAAGCACATTCTACCGGATTCAATAATTATATCTGACTCGTGGAAAGCGTATAAAGACCTGGAGAATGAAGGCTATGCCCATTTCACAATGAATCATAAATTGAACTTTGTTGATCCGATAACTCTGGCTAACACCCAAAGAATAGAAAGGCTATGGGGATCAGTGAAGTGGGGAAACAAGAGAATAAGAGGCACCAATAGAAAATATCTAGACTCTTACTTGGCAGAGTTAATGTGGAGGACGAAGTTATAGGGATGACACCCTTTTGAAGCTATTCTAGAAGATATTATTGTTTTTAATGAACATTGCCTCTAATAAATGTTTCTATAGTTTTATTTTGTCTTCACATGTTTCTCATTTACTTGATTTCATAAAAATGTTTTAAATGATAACGAAAGGCAAAGCCTATTTCAAATAAATTGTAGGCAGCCTAACCTGGCATGGTCCAATAGTTGAGGTAAGTGACCTGACACCTGAGCGCACTGGGGTCAACGGACGTCAAAACAGACCAAAACAGAAATTTTTATGTTTTCAGAATTTCGGGATCAAAGTTTTGAATTGGCCAGCTCTCAGTCTGGATCTCAATTTGATTGAAAATTTTTGGAGAATCATGGCAAGAAAAGTCTAGGACCTTCAGTAGTCTGAAATAAAAAAAAATGATGAGCGCAAAGAAAGGATTACACATGTTTGGGAAAACATGAAAAGAGAACACTTAAAATTTAGACATACAAATAAAGATACAGAAAACTTTTGATTTTATACTTTTTCATTGATTTGTTATTTTGTCCAAATCCTCGCAATATTATTAAATTTCTTATAAAAATTGTAACTTATCATCTGCAGTATACATTTGTTGCTCACATTCCAAAATAAATTATTTAAACTAATTGAAATGTATTTTTTTTTTATATCTCTACACAGAACTGAAGTAAGGTACATGTATCAAAAATGCAAAAATAGGATAAAAATTCTTATAGAGTTCAGTAAATGAAAGTTGCATTACTGTATTCTTTAAGAGAAATGCAAAAACAGGTAAAGCCCAAGATGCTATTTGAGTATTTATAGAGAATAAATTTACAAATAGTGATAATAAAAGCTAAAGAATCCAATAAAGAATAAATAAAAATATATATTTTATCCAAACAAATTGTAACTAATTATACATAGGATTATATAAATGGTTGGGTTGTTTATAATTTCTATATATATATTACTTTATTATCAGTTGTAAAATTAATTTTTTAAAAGTAATTTTAAAATCAAATTACAACTAAACTTTCTTTAATAAAATTTACCTTGAATTTCAATGTAAATAGTTTTAACTACAAAAACTTTTCATTAGTATGAACGTCAAATAAAATAAAACATTTTTAGTTAGTAAAATATGTTATTTTATTATACAATGAGTATTCTTAAGATATAGAATTGATGATTTCAAACAATAATGGATGTCTAATTTAAAAATAGAGTTAATCTATTAAACAATTATTACAAAAAAATTAAAAAATGAGAAAATTATAACAAAATAAATATTAATTCAATAATTCATGTAAATTAACAAAATATGATAATTACTAACTAATCAGCTTCATTTTAAACTACAATTATACAAAAACTATGATAAAAGAATACATAGTTCATTGAGGAAAAGTTATATAGTTTGTATTGAAAATTAATTTTCAAGAGATTTATCTTTAGAAAGTTACTTTCGAAACAATTATGACATAATTTGATAAAATATTAACTACATGTTTTTTTTTTAATCAGGTCTATTCGTTTCCTCATTTTCTCGATATCAGAAACATGACATTCATTGTTCAGGATCTACAAAAAATAAAATTTATAAAAAAAAAATAAATATTAATTTTAGCAAAAGAAAGAAGGAAAAGTTAAATCTTAAATTAGTGTCAAATCATTTTCCCTAATGCAAAACATTTTTAAATACTTATTTTTATTCATAAAAAGAACATTTAATATGTAAACAATATTAAACAAAAAACCTAATTTACATATTAAACACTCAAAGCAGATATATAGTTCAAGAAAAAAAAATACTATTTCAAGATAATCCAACTGAACAGCTTGGATTGTACAGCAACTGTTAAATTATTATATTTTTAATCCTGAACATAAATCTTTAAAAATAATGCAAAAAATTCTCAATAAAAAAATTTATAATATATTAAAAAAAATATTATATTTTTCTAATGATTATATTTTTGATGATTCTAAACTAAATCCTAAACATAGATTATAAACATTATGAGCCTCATTTGACATGCAAACAGTAAGCTTTTATGCAATAAATATTTATGACTGCAAAAAAATAAATAAATAGGTATGAAGAATAAAAAATTAAAGCAAAATATTAAAGAAATCAAATATAAATACTACTCTTAGCAGAACATTGGCCACTGGATTTTAATGTAATAAACACATAAATACTGTTTTATATTTTATAATCAATCCTGAATCATTTTTATTAAGTAACTATATTTAACAATTTAACTTGAGTAACTTTTAATTTAATAATGTTTATCTGAAAACCATTGGCAGAAGTGGGTATAGCCAAAATGTCAGTATCTTTAAAAGAGATTAAAAATAAATAAAAGGTTACTAATTGTTATACTCCGATTTCTGTAAAAGTTTAATTCATGAACTGTTGATGAGAACCTCGGAAAAATTCCCCAAGGTTTAGACGGAGGGGCTTATCATACCAATATTCATAGGAAAAATTAGAACTAGTCAAAATTATTGAAAAGATAAATATTATTAAATATAACAATATACATCTGTGAAACCAATTGACTGGTACTATTACATTGGCAGAAATCATGCACAGTTCAAAAAAGCCAGACGCCAACATACAATTTATGAACTAAAAAGTGAATACACTAGAACAATCCAAATGAAGCAATGAATAATAAAACCGTTGAGAAATTTAATTACTAAAGTAATACAAATATTAAAGAAATTTTAACTATACTAAATAATTTAAAGTAGAAATGGTCAAGGCTAGACCTAGTGCATATCAGCAGAATAACAAAGCCCAAGGAAGTAGTTTCACTAACCCAGTAGGATCATATCAAACCATTGGTACTCTTTCTAAAATCATTAGTGATAAGGGTATAATTATAAGGAATATAAAGAGTATGATTGCATATATAGGATACCCAACATGGAAAAATCCAGGGTATGATGGATTGCATGCTCAAAATAGATACTATTTTAATATGGTGACCATTTGAATGGTAACTCTGATAGATGGTTAAGAATGAATGGTCCCAACTATCATGATTCTATTATTCGCAAAATACATACAAAAAGGAACTGAACATCATTTATTGTAGAATTTCCCTTCAACCAGTTCCCTCTAAAATTCTCTCCATCATAATATTTGGAGGGAAAAGGGAAGCAGTAATGATTGAACTAACGATTGGTAATAACCAACGAGTTGTTTAAGGGAAAATCAAGTATTTTCATTTCAACAAATTTTAGAAAAGGGGAAACAACAAAACATACTATTGCTCCACCTGTTTTTAGAAAATAAACTGACAGTACATATGGGGCTTACATTAGAGCCAACAGCCTTAAATGAATTCTGTACATGTGTAAATTAGACCTGCAGGTTCTTGTCACAATGACATCCTCAGTATTATTTAAGGGTTCAAGTCTGTACAATAAAGAATACTACAAAAAATTAAGTTGAATGATTTTTTTTCATGGCCCTTAATATGAAAAGTATCTTCAAAGTACATAATTTTAACAAAACATTAATATTGTATAATATAATTTTTAATATAAATATATATGGAATTCAACATTATTAAAAATTGAAATTTAATTTAATAAATTTTCACATGCTATTATGCATGTACAAACAATATCATAAGCAGCCGACAAATCAGGTGGTTCTAAAAATGTCCAAACTTTAACTCACCATTTAATGAGAAGCGGTTTCAGATCTTATAACTGTTGTTTCACAGTTCTTCTAATTAAAATAAATATTACTCAAGCCAATCATTTAAATGCCAACACTTTTCTTAAATAAAGCAATATAAATAAAATAGACATATCAGAATTCTATATAATTAAAAATAACCAAGAGTTTTTGTGCATTGATTTTCAAATAACTATCTAACTTATTACAATAATTAAAGTCTTTAAAAAAAAAAAAAAAGGCTAAAAACTTTATTTCATATCAAAGCTTTCTGTCTTAACAAAACATTTTTTTGTATTCCAAAAAGGTAAAAACGGATGCTTCCAACTAGCTGTTTTAAATTTTTTTTTTTTTTTACTTGAAAATCCTTTAATTTTTTTTTTAAAAGTTAATAGAACCTTAAGAACGAATGTATCAATAAATCTATGAAAGGGTAATTTTGTCAATAAATATTATTTAGAAATATAACTGATTTAACAAGAACAATTTTACTTCTGAAAATTTAATGTTTAGATTCCATGTTTCCTTTTCAAAGAATAGTTAATAATTAACAGATTTAAAATGTTTATGGCTTAAATTTTATGATATTTGAACAAAATAAACACAAAGATAAGTGATATGTCTGAATAGAAACTAAAGGAAAAAAAAATTGTAATAGTAAATTACTTGCAAAGGCATTTATGTTAATTAATAAGTCCATTTGCAGTATCCCTATTTGACAAAAATCACATAATACTGCCAAATCAAAACTGATTTAATTATTTCAGAATAAAAACAAAACTAAACACCTTATAAGTATTTTTAATTTAGATTACTGTAACTATTTTTTTTTAATTCACTCCTCAATAAGCATCATCCTTACTATATGAACAATGAACTTGTCAATATTATAACACATACATATATTAGAGAGAAAACAATGAATTCAATAATTGATTTAGTGTGAGTTCAGATTGATTATTGTAATTCAGATCTAACAAAGGTTTCCAGTAATTAATGTATAACAATACTATCTCCTTTAACTTAAAAAATTATATAAAAGGAAATAAATAATGTAGAAGCAGAATACTTTCTACAAACAAAATCGTACAAAAATATAAAAAAGTAGAAAAACTTAATAAATAACAATACAACACTGTTTCTAAATAACAAAAAAAAAAAATTGAGAATTTTTTCTAACATTAACTTTAATACAATAGGACTTCAATCATTATTTATAACTATAACTAGAGAAACAAAAATTTGTTATTCCTCTTTGAATTTAGTAACATGATCGATAATAAAGAAACAAAGCTATCAACAAAACAAAAAGTAATACACAGTGCAAATAATATCAACTTTATACACTAAAATATAATGTTACAATTAATATATAAGTAATAAAAATACAGAAATTTCTCATTCAAAACATACTTAACTGTTGTAAGACTACAACTACAAAAATAATTAATGTATTTATTTAAATTTTAACTGTCTTTAGAACTACAAAATGCATATTCCTAACATCTAATTACTTATTACAATTCTAATGTTTATAAAATGGGTACAATCACAAATTTGTATCTCAATAATGATTGTAAATAAAAAATTATACAAATAAAACAATTTTAGGTGTCATTAAATAAACAAATTGGCTATAAATAACTGATAAAGTCAGAAAAAGAGAATTTTTATTACTAATTTTTTCAATGGAACATTTAATTACTTTGGGAATAATATAAAAAAAGATTTTTTTGTTTTTAAAGAATTATAATAAAGAATTTCAAAATTAAATAACCATTATATATTCCATACCAAGAAACAAACTTAAATAAAAAGTATTTTATCCATAAGAAATTCATATAACTTATTAATCGTAAGTATGAATTTAATTTTTTGATAAATGGCTATTAAATGAGTGAAACTGTAGGCACTTGATATGCCAGTTAATATGCTATACACAATCAAGCTCATATCACTGTCATTTAAATTACATAAAATGATTAAGTCTCAATCAGACAATGAACTATCATCAATACCAAACTTCAAAAATCGTTTGCTTACTGGTTTCTTTATTATATCTGGGTATTAATTTAAAAAACTATCCTGCAAAATAAATTTCTGTATAACATAAATTAAAAAAAAAAGTTTCACTTCTAATATTAAAAATTCCTATTTAATATTTATACCAACCACCCTATTTGGTAGTTCTTTTAATCTGTCAGACACTTCTTCCTTATTTTTATCAACCTGACAACCAGATTTTTCTTGCAAATGCTTTAGCCGATTCCAAAGTAATTCAGCTTCCTCGGTGAAGTGTTCTTTTCCTTTTACTTGTTGGGATTCTATAAAAGAGGAAAACCTTATAAGAAAAAAAAATTAAGAAACAAACATATATATCCAACAAATTAAAGGCAGGACAGGTAATACATATCATTTTTCATCATGGTAACAGAATTTCATGTCACGCTCATTAAGTGGCCTACTTAAATGTATTAATAGAAAACAACAATCAATAGAAATAATAATTGAGAAACAATAATATTTTATTAGTAGGAAATATTAAAAATTTAAAGACAAGTTACACTGAATTAAATTTAAATGAACATGCAAAAAAAATGATAATTTAATAACAAATGACTGGTTCAGAGGTAAAAATGACTAACTGCATTTTTGTGTAGATGAAAGTTGGTTCTTATAGCTATTTCCCAAATTAAATTTAAACTTCAATAACGACAAAATTGTGGAATTCTCAGTAGTTAATTAATAATTATTGAAAGAACGGACGAACAGAGTTCAGTGGTGTCAAGGAAAAACATATGTTTGTGCCTGTCCATTCAAAATTATTGGACGGAATTGAGTATGTTTAATAATGAACCATTGTATAATCTTACTAATACTCAATTTTTTTTTGTTTAATGTAAAGGAGATAGTTGGGGGGTGCAGTCAATAAGAACACAGAATAAGTGATAAACTTATATTATGTGCCGACGTTTCGACCTACAGTGTAGGTCATGTTTTTTTTGTTTAGTTTCAGGCAAAATCAAAAAAAGCCACTTATATATGTGGTCCAAACGTTTTTGCAATAAAAGATAATCGAATAAGGTTTACATAATAATAATAATAATGAAGCCATAGCCTGTAAAAAACAAGGTAAATTAATCCATTCAAGATTTCTAACCCCAACTCTATCTTTATAAAGCAAAAATAAATCAAAATTCTTAAGTTCCAACAATGATTTAGCATCCTTGGTCCTGGATAGGAAAAGCTATTAAATGAAAAGTTGCTAACCAAAACTTGAAAAATACAATCGCAACTTTATGAATTAATTAAAATAAATGCTGACCAAAAACACAAAAAAACCTAACCAAATGTATAAGCTATATAGTAGCATTACAATAACCTCACATGATACAAAACGTAAATCAAAGCAGAGACAATACACAATGTTTAATCCGATTTGACCAAAAAACTAAGACTCAGCCTACACACCTCCAGTTATTGTAGAATTTAGATTTAATTATTCAATTAAAACCTTACAATCATAGAGCACAAAAAAAAAAAAACTTAAAACAACTCAAATAAATAAATTCAAACATTTTTTAGCCAAAAACACAACCAAAACTCCTTCCAATTGACAAACATTAAACAAAAATATCCACATTCCAAAGATGGGCAGAATATGAAAATTTAAATATACTCTTCTGAAATTTTCTTCTTCTTTCCCTTGCTCTTTTGCCTTTCAGCATTGAGCGTTCTGAAATCTAAATAGTTTAAACACTACATTTGATCAATCAAACGATGTACAAATTGTCTTTTTCTCTGAAGTATGACTTACAACTTTGACAATCATAACAACATTGCTACATATATAATTTATCTCTCTATCGAACCCATTAAGCATATTAATAAAGGACGGCCTAAGCTATTATGTAAATTGAATTTGGAATTTGTGAGGGAGCCGCTAGTTATATTTCATAAGGACAATTTCATTGAGAAAAAAAAACTTGATAGAGGATACATGGAAGAAGAAATGTCTATAAGTTCTAATTTATATCTCCCTGTAAAGTTAGAAGGAACAGATTGGCGCAGTGGTAGAGCACTGAGTTGCCATGACGAAAATCCAATTTTTTTATTTAACCTCGACCAATGGTGTGACTGAAGTCTTGACCGCGACTTGAAGGATGGAAAACTTTAAGAAATAAATGAAAACAAAACAATCAATGAGACAATGTTGACATGACAGCATTGTCATTATGAGATGAGATTAGCACATGCTATCTAATATATCATAATTTGGCTTTGTTGGGTCCATGTCTACCAATCACCACAAACTCCACCCAACCTTTCATACATCAACTGTTTAATGGTTAATATAAATAATTTTACTGATAGTTAAGAATACTAACTTCAAATGAACATTAATGAATGTCACAACATTGATTTTACATATAAGAATTAATTTAGAGAAAAAAAAATATTTCCTGTTTGTTGATTTAAAACTAAAATTAACACACTAACACTTTCAAAAAAGATAATGAAAATAAAACTTTGGGATACATTATAAATTATCATTTAGAATGCATAATAAATTACAAATTTTGAGTCTATTTATTAAAACTTACCAATAAAAAAAGTAAAATGTTGATTAATCTAGGGCAGAGTTTCCCAAACTGTTTTGGGCCAGAGACCTCTCTTTCAAAATGAGCTCTTACGACCAATCCCCATTTCTGTGTTTATTTAACTTGGACAATAACTTACTTTAATATTCTTTTAGGCTTCCACGACCAGTATTATTACAAAAGACTGTTTATTTCTTCTGGTTTAGACCGTGTGAGCTCATTCTCATCTCAGCCCTGAGGAAGTCAGCAGCATGGTTGACAAAACGTTGGCGAAAAATTTATCTACACGGTCTAAACCAGAAGAAATAAACAAAGTCTTTTGTAATAACTTACTTTGTTTAATTTGGTACATGCATAGTGTCACTGGTTATGCTTTTAACGTGTGTAGGTAATACTTGAATTAGTAAATATAATGAATGCAAAGGTTTTTGTTTCTCTTGAAAGAAATTAGTAAATAGGTATAATATTTAAGCCTCAAATTTCAAAACAGAAATGAACTCCAAACCTGCTGTAACCTTGTTAAAATAGTAAAAATATCAGTAGCAAGTTTGGTCTTGACTTAGATAGCTGCCTGTTTTATATGTGTAAAATTGTGTTACAAAGTAAGTCCAAGAATGTCTAATGTTTAAGAAAGTTCATATCAAGACTCTTCATATCAACTCGCAGTCTTTAAGTTTTTTTTATTTAATTCTATGTAACAGAACTATATTAATACATTGTTGACCAGCAATTTTACTGAGAATTTTTCTAATGTTACTGGCTATTATTTGGTATTTTCAAATTATTGGATGTGAAAGTAAAACATTATAAATAAATACTCTTTCAGGTTTCCACGGCCATTATTTATACACAAACCTTCAGTGGTTTCTGGTTAAGACCATGTTGTTGAATCTTTCTTCGCCAACATAGTCTAAACCAAAAACCACTGAAGTTTTGTGTGTTATAAATAAAGTTTAATAAATTGTATTCATTATTCAACTTTTTTTTTTTCCGTATAATATAGTGTAACAATCAAGGGCGGATTTAAGGGTACTATGGAGAATCCATTACAGTATAGGCAAAACACATGATCATAGTTGTTAAAATATATGGATAAAATAACAGAAAGAACATGAGTGAAACTATTGTTTTAATATTTTAATAACCCTTTGAAACCTTTCTGTAAATACTACAAGTTTATTTCTAAGTTATTGTTGATTTTTTCGCCCGTCTGCCTGTTGTGCCCCCCCCCCAGAAAAAAATCCTGGATCCGCTCTTGGTAACAATCACCTACACATAATAGTACTCAACAGTTATATTATATTTAGTTTCACTGTATTTTTCTATAGAAGAGCACACTCAATTTTTTTTTTTAGTACTGGATTATCATCAGATAGTGATAGTAAGTTTTCCTATGTTCCAAGACCATCAATTTCAGGACATTTCTTGACTGTGAGGATTGATTGATACCTCTTCCCTTTAACTAGTTAAATAGAGGAAGTAGAAGATGAGATGTACCACCAAAGATAAACAAAGCTGCTTAAAGGAGCACTATAGAAAATTTATATTAATAAAAATATATGATCTATGTATATATGTATGAAGATATTTACATAATGACAAGTTAATTATTATGTCAGATGTATGTAAAAATATGTCATGTATGTATAGTATTAATGCTGCTACAAGAAAACCAAATCGAACTGGTTTAAGGAAATTGAAGAACTACACGAGCTCCAAATTATAAAAGTGATTCTTGCAGATGGATCCACAATGAATTATGTGTAGTTTTCAAGTTATTCAAAACTAAAAAAAAAAAGGAAAACGCAGGAACATGGATAGCTTTATAAAAACGCTTATGTTCAAAATACTATCTAAAAAATTTTATTGCCTTTTAAAATATGATTTACAATAAAATTTATAATTTTTGATATATATTTTCTAGGTGAACGAAAATTAAAGGACTTTAATTAAGAAGCAATTTTTTTATAAAGTTATTTTTATGAGATTTATCCCTTTTCATATCAGTCAAATATGGAAGAGTGTGTGATAAATAATCAACAAAAACTAACCTTAAGGCAGTAAGATGGTGTAATAGCCCTAATGATTGGTAAGAAACCAATATATCTGTAATACACCCTTGAACACTTTCATTGAAGTATTGAATTGCGAAAAAATAAAGTAGTAGATGATTGTTGTTTTTTTTTGGATATAACTTACTGAGGAAACCAAGAATGCTTCTATCCAAGTATTCATTCCAAACATTTTTAACCAATAAAATTTAATAATAGATTAAGGCAAATCAAATAAAAGCACATTATAAATAAAAATTGATAATAGAAATAATAGTGCACTGAGTGAGTATATGGTCGGTCAATAACACGAGAAAAAAAAAATTTATAACTCCACTTTTTAAAAAAGATATTGGAAATATATAAAATAATATTAATCAGGAATGTAATTAGCATAATATTGAAAATTACAAAAGGATATTTATTAAAATGGATTATGTTCCTGGTTTGAAGTAGAATATCCGCTCAGGAATAATATTACAAATATTTTTGAACAGTGCGAGTACCCTAATACTAAATTTGAACTACATAATGAATGTAATTAATGGATGTTTACATTGCAGAAACATCTAGAACAATTAATGCTAGAATTACAGAGCACAAATAAATATAACTATAGTTGTCTTTCACAGTATTAAATTACAGCAAGTTTTTTATCTTTTTATAAACCGGAACTGCATATTGATTATATAACAAGAAATAAAGCATTATCAGCACCTATGAAACCAAAATAAGTTAAATGTAAATCTAACACTAGAAAATGTAATATAAATAAGGGAAATAATTATGTTAACACCATAAATAAAATAATTTGGAACGAGGACAACTTTCACTTTTCAAAAATAAATTTTATAAGATTCCATGAGAATTCTGAGTAGTTTACATGGAAATCGTGCACTATATCAATCAAAAGGAAACAATAACTATTATAACTAAACAAAATACAAATGTAGTTTAGATAATGAAATTTAGAAAATTTGGCATATAATCCCTACCAGGCATTCATTTATAATAAGAACTAGCTGAAATTAAAAGCAAGTTAATTTACATTAATATAATGAGTTTAATAAAAATCCTTATTATTTTTTGAGAAGGTTATAAACAACTGTAAACTCAATTATATAGAGAGGTACTTCCGGTCAGTCAAGTTCACTAAAAACACTACTGTGACATTCTAGGCATATACATACCTTAAATATTTAAGTCAGTTTTATACAAAGCTTAGTTTCAGAGCTAAACTAAAAACACACAAGCACACATAAATAAAATTTTGTGAAACTTGGTTATCTAAAGGCTGGGAATAACTATTGCTGACAATTGCAATATTTTCCCATATAATATATTTTGTATGCAGACAGAATATATTAATTTTTTTTTATATTTGTTGAAATTTACAACTGTATACAGAATACATCCACTAAATATAATGAAAGATAAATCATGTTCCGACATAAAGGCAGGTAGAGAAACTACCCAGTGTTAGGACTCAAATAGAGAAAGATTTGTCTTGGCCAGGATTCGATCCCGGGTCGTCTGAATTTCCTGCACGGTGCTCTAACCATCTGGGCTACCAAGGCTCGTAACCAAGCCAGATAAATCCATTCTCTTCACCAATCCTTCCCGTGTTCCCACAATTTTTGCAATGTATACACGGGGAAGAATGTTCATTGAACATATCTTAAATAAGGTTCTCGTTGGCTTACGTCAATTTTTAATTTTTATAATTTATTTTTATTTATTATTCTTTTGATGATGATATTTACAAATATTTTTATTTTGAAGAGAAAAGATTTGTCTGGCTTGGTTACGAGCCTTGGTAGCTCAGATGGTTAGAGCACCACGCTAGAGGTGCGGATGACCTGGGTTCGAATCCCGGCCAAGACAAATCTTTTCTCTTCAAAATAAAAATGTTTAAAAATATCACCATCAAAAGAATAATAAATAAAATTAATTAAATTAACATTTTTCATTAAAAGTACCAAACAGTAAATTTTACAGAAGGAACTAAAAGATGAAATTGAGAAAATATTTTCTAAGGAAGGAGTATATCTCCAAACAACAGGATTAATGCATGATAAAGAAAGTGAAAGTATAAAATTAAAAAATCATTTGCTTTTTGGTATTTACTTAATTTTTTAATGATCTTTGGCATTCATAAAGCCTAAGTAGTATTTTACTACTGAAACAATTAAACTTAAAATATATTTTGATTGTAAAACAGTTTAACGGTTAAAAGAAATTTAGGATAAAAGTTAAGCCATTTCATAAATCCATAAAATAGTTACAAGTTGTCTTTATTATAAGATTCTACTCAATTAATTATATCATCTAAAAAAATAAGTCATTGGCTTTCTTACAAACCATAATTTTAGGGTCTCTTTTGTAGTATATTATATAAGTACTTCTATATTTTTTTGGAAATGTTAATATTTTATATACATCCATCACATTATCTAAGCTATTAATTTTTTGTAGTGTAAGTAATTAATTATAAGGTACATAGCAAATACACTTACAGGGAATGTGCTGAAATATAAATGGCCACCCACAAATGGTCCTTTAAAAGAAAAAAATAAATGGAAAAAAAAGGGTACATTCAGTACAGACTTGTGAAAAGTATGTAGAAATAATTGGATAATTTATTGTGAAAATTATCTTCAAATCACCAACAATTTCAATAAACAAATAAGAAAACTGGGATAAAAAAAAAACATGTGGTTGAATAATTTAACAATTTTTTTCTAACAAATTTATTTATAATGAAACGATAAATTGGATTATGCAGTACAAACATGTTAATATTTTGTCTTAAGAAAGCATACAATTTTAAATGACAGGACTAAAAAAGTTTATTTTATATAATACTAGCCTACAAGGTTAAAAAAGTACCCAAAAATGTATGAACAAAAGTAACAGGGACTGATAAAAGTACACTACCTAAAAAAAGAAAAATCTTTAAACACACCCTAAATTAATTTCTCAAAAGAACCTGAAAACTTTAACTATCACATGGTCAACTATATACAATTACATTTATGCTAGTAATTGGAATGAATCTTAGAGAATGAAATTAATATAATAATATAAATAATAATTAAGATAATAAAATCATACACATATATATATATATATATATATATATATATATATATATATATATATATATATGAATAAAATTTTAACATTGCAAATGTTAAAACTGAAATTTATTAATTTTACCACTATCTTTGTTTTCCTTCCTGTTGCTGTCTGATGATTCTAAATGTTGCTGCTCTAAAGCTTGTAATCCTCGCCTAATGTACTGTTGGAACTGAGGAGTCGCTTTAGAGAGGAAAGGTTGTACATCAGCTTCAGGATGCGATTTTTTAAAAGCAAACAACCTTTTTATTCCCTGAAAATTTTGCATTGGTAAATTATAAAAAAACATAACTATTTCAATTACTATTGCTACAATTATTAATATCAAACTTCTTTCCTAAGCCAATAAGTGAGTCTGTCTTAAAACTGGATAGATAGATATAAACGAAAAAACATTATTCTGGGAAAAGGTTTCTCTTGAGTAACATACAAACATAAGTATCTGGCCAAAAGAATAAACTAATTAAAATCTCTATATAAGAGATAAATCATCCTTCCAATAAATTATTGATCATAACTAAGGGGTTCAGGTACTGAAAGAGGCATGGCTTCACCTTTAATCAGTACCAGGAGAGTAGTTTAGAGACTTTGGTGACAAATAATTGAAATATATATTTCCTTCCATTACTGAATACTACTGTCAATAAACATTTTTTTACATATAAAACAAGCACAAAAACCTTGAAACAAAAAATCTGATTTTGGAGTAAAAGAGTCAAAATTGGTACCAGCAATATCTGAAATAAAGTGAAAGAAAAAGAAGTAGAGATGATTTGTATATGAATATATAATAAATATTCATGAATATAAAATTAAAAATATATAAAGATTAAATATTATATATTAACAAAACAATAAATTTTACAGCCATGTTTTACTTGTGTATTGACATTTGATTTTTATGTGGTACAGTTCCCTTAAAACGGTAGAATTTGCCCAGATTCAACTTTCATGTTTTTTCAACTTTAACGTTGAAAAAACATAGCTGTTAATTTGGCTTTTCTTCAACCTCATTCGAAATTGTCGTTCTCTACAGTGCAGTATATTATTAAAAAAAAGATAAGAACTGGATCGAGAATCAGCCTTGGATAGGTCGCCCAAGGACCCTTACAGTGCGAGAAAGAAGACAGGTAGTTTAATAAGCTTTAAGAAACCCCAGTAAAAGTGCTCAAAATCTTGCCAATGATCTAGCATCATCTAGTGGAAAGTATGTTGCACTACAAACAATCCAAAACGTTCCCCATAGTGATAGGCAGAAGACCTCTACAAAAACCTTTCATTAGTGAAGTGAACAGGAAAACGAGACCTGAGTTCGCGAAAAAATACTTAATTGAACCACTAGATTTTTGAAAGAAAGTTATATTTTCGGATGAAAGCAAATTCGAAATTTTTAAACCGGCTAACATTTCGACAATTTGGCGAAAAAATAAAACAGCTTTAGATACAAGAAATATATTGAAAACGGTAAAGTGTGGAGATGGAAATAGTATGGTTTGGGGCTGTATGGCGTACTCAGGCGTTGGAAATTTAGAAATTATTGAAGGTAATATGAGCAATATGAGTGTTGCGACGCAACCTGAAAAGTGGTGCCATTAAATTAGGTCTAGAGAATGAATACTACTTCCAGCAAGATAATGACCCAAAGCACACAGCCAACTTAACCAAGTAGTGGCTTCTATATAATGCTCCCTGAAGATTGCCGACACCACCAGACTCCAATCCTATAGAGAACCTATGGCATATTTTGAGCAGAAAGGTATGACAGACAAACCTTACTAGCACTTAAAACAAGTAATAAATGAATCGTGGAACAATTTATCAGTAGAAATATTAAATAATTTAATAGAATCCATGCCAAGGCATCTGCAGACAGTTAGTAATGCCAATGGTATGTTTACAAAATATTTAGTAATTCATGTGCCTTTGGCACTATTATATTATCAATTAAGGTGTGCCAATATTTTTTGGGTGGTGAAAAACTTCATTTTTTTGTTAATGCCGAACTTGTTAATTTTTTTATTATATATGAGATGTAAAATGTTTGTTTGCAAATTTAATATACAACAAAGAGACTAAAACAATTTTTTTACATGCATAAATCCTCAAATCACTGGGTGTGCAAATACTTTTTGTGCCAATTGTAAATACAGAATACAATTTTAAAAAATATATAAATAAACAAGACATTTAAAAAAAAAATAAAAACTGTACCTGTGATGTTTCTTCAAAATCACCAATCATCCGGAATATTTCAGATAATTCATCTTGAGTTTCTTTAGAAATTCTAGGAGTAGGAGTGATAATATTCCTCGGCTCATTTTCTTTACAAGAAGTTAAGTCCTTAGAATGCTCATCAACTTTAAGATGCTAAAGAAAAAAATAACAAACAAAACATTATAATGAACAAAGAAAAAATATTCAAAATCAGCAAGGTAGAGTGGGTTAAGTTAGCACTAAGTTTTATGAAGTCTTACTTTAAATGAAAAGCAGATACTACATTGAAGCCTATTTTTCAATTCTACTCATTTACATGTTATTGATAATTAAATTTAGTAATACCTAATACACACTCGTTCCTACTGCAATGGGTAAATGTGTATGAGCTATCTGGAAGTTTCATTACTCAAGCCATAGCACTTGAAAGGCAGTTGTAAAATAGATTGTTTCAAGAGAATTATTTTGAGTTCAAGCATGCGCCAGCTATTACTGTTTTATTTATTACTCTGTGTCCTAAAATTGACTTTTTTTTATAGTGATCAAGAAAAAGTTGATTTGTAAAAAACAGTGTAAATGTAAATGTGAAACTCTTCATGAAAACACTTTTCACCAAATCCTAAACAACAAAATTGATCTCAAACCTTATTAAAAAACCTTGACAGCCTCGGTGATGCTGTCTATTCCTATACTATCCAAATACAGCAAGCTACTAGAAATGTATTTCTACAGGCGGTAAAGTGTAGTGAAGGGGCATTTGAAATTATTGTGAATTCACACATAACCAGTTTGACCCACAACAATAAGCTATCTCTTAAGCCCAACAGTATTAAAACAAGTTGCCGTTCATAACAGCAACTAACTACATTGTAAGTAACTATTTATTTATTTACTTAGGCACAATGAATGTTTGCTCTAAATGCGTCATCGCTCGTGATGATAAAAACAACTTATTTTGCTCTAGATGCAATTTAATTGTTCATGGGCGGTGTAGCAGTCTTAGTGAAAAGGAGATAGAGGGCTTAAAATCCTCAAAAACACAATGGCTGTGCACTAAGTGTGAGCAGGCCAAAAAAACACAGAAGCAGGGGTTAAACAAACTTCCAATAATATAGCACAACCCTCACTCATGGAAATATTAGCGGCCATAAAACATTCCGATCATAACGTCCAGGTGGAGATAAAAAAGATCAAGATCAAAATGAATGAGAGGCTCACATCTATTGAAAAACACCTAGAGGGGCAAAAAAAATATATTGAGGACATCTTTGCGGACACAAAACGCTCAAGGGACGAGTGGGGAATTTGAAGGTATGCTTAAATAAAAGTGAATAGGGCTTATTATCCAAGTGCCTAGAGATACGAGGGATCCCTATACGAGCCTGAGAGACCCTTTCTGGCCTGGTTGCAAGCATTGGTGCAGGCCTGGGATTAAAACTAAATATCGAGGACCTGTACATGGCGCAGCGTCGTAGAGCGAAGAATGACGTCCCCCGACCCCCACCAATCATACCGCACGCTTCACGAGGCAATCAGTGAGGGATGACCTGATCCAAAAGAGAAATGTCAAGCAAGATTTCTCCACGCGAGATATAGGTTGGTAGGAGAATGACTGCCACCGAATCTATCTAAGCGAGGAAATGACAGGAACTGACAGGCACCTCTACTGGCTGGCACGTCAGAAAAGGGCAGCGGGGAAAATAAAATATGTCTGGTTCTCTGGTGGTAGAGTGCAATGCAGAAAAGAAGATGGGCACCAAGTGGTCTTCATCGATCAAGCTCGACCTGGATGTATTCGACAGACTACTGAAGACCGGTATGCCCTAAAGCTTCAAGAATAACCATGGCTCTCACGGGTTCATTTTGAATCACTCCGACAAACTTAAGAGTTCTTTAAAAATATTATTTTTTCCAAAGAAATATATCACAAAATTAATTTCTCTTTATCACATAAAATTAATTTTCATTTTCTATTTTATCTTCTTTTCCTTGTCTGTTATTTAATTTATTTTATTATTAACTTATCATTTTTCCTTTCACTAATCTTTAATTTCATTATCCATTTTTTAGTATCAAGATTTATAGCAGTTTTTAGTAATAACTCGCCTCTGATAATCTTTACTCTGGATTATCAAACTTTTCAATTAGCTCTGCCAATAAAATTTACTCCTCATAGCTTCCTCTCCTCAAATACTGAGAGCTTCTCTTCTGCTTCCCCATCATGTCTAATGTCCTCACATTAACTCCCAATCCTTGCCCGCTCACTTTGATGAATTTCAGCAATATTTTACCCAAAAATTTTTCCACACCATTGGAATCATAGAAACATGGCTAAAACCCCATATCCCGTACTCCACTGTTTCCTTACCTGACTAATCCTTCCTCCGCCAAGACCGAGGTGACCGGACTGGTGTCCACAACTCCCTACAATCACGCATTCTGGATTCTTCACCAGCGTCCAATTTCCCTCACACAGAATTCCTTTTCGTCGAAATTTCATGCAAACCAAATCCTCTCCTATACACTGTAGTGTACCGCCCTCCTCTGGTCCCTTTTGATCCTATCTTTGAGTCAGTCCTTTACAACCATGTTCCTCTCTACGACCACATCACAATCTTTAATACCAATCTCCTGGTCCAATCCAATGATAAATGTACCTTGAAAACATTTTTTATTCTCAGCACCTCTCCATTGTCCCATTCTCTCCTACCCATCACACTCTCCAATCTGACACCTGGTTAGACTTGTTGATCATTGACTCATCGCAGAGACTCCTTTCTTCCTCACAATTACCTGCCCCATTTCTGTCCTCTCATGATTTAATCCAAATCTCATACAATACCTAAACTCCAGAAATCCTACCAAAAACAATAACTTTTCTCAACCTAGATGGACTAACCCCTGAAAATATATCTCCAACTGTTGTAACCAAATTTATTCCTGTACCACCGTCGATTCAATGGTAGACATACTCACTGCCAATCTTAAAAGCATCCTGGATACCCATGCCTCACTCAAATCTTAAACCTTCCGCCACCATCCTGCTCCTTGGATGTTTCAAAAAATTAAAGACCTGCAAAGGAAACGTGATGCTGCCCATAGACGCTTTAGACGCACTAGGCTTACTGATGACTATTAAGCGTTCAAAGCTTCGCAATATGACACAATCTACAATCAGACAAGCAAAATCCAAATCTTTCCACAAAGCCCTTTCCACTGCTCCTAATCCTAAATCTAAATGGCAACTCCTCCTAAAGCTCTCCCTCTGCAATCCAACATCCTCCAGAGCCTTTCCTGCTTCTCCCGATGAAATGAACTCGTATTTTTTGACTGCCTCAATTAACACATTAAAATCCTCCACCTCCGTCTTTTCACTAACGCCATCTTTCAACCCCGACAATTTTTATTTCTTAGACATTTCACCTACAGAAATTATTCCCTCCGTTCTCAAATCCCGCTCCAGTTTTACTGGCTTAGATGAGATACTTGTCAAACTATGCCTCATCGATATCCTACCTGTCCTACTCTTCATTTATAATTCACTACAAAAAGCAGTATTGCCGACTTCTTGGAAAAAAGCCCTAGTCTATCCTATAAATAAAACCTCTACCCCATTATCTCTCAAAGACTACCGGCCTCTCGAAAGATTAGTCTAGTCTCAAATATCAAATTTTCTCGAACAGTCCAAAATCCGCTTCAATCAGGCTTTTGTCCTGGTTTTTCCACTCAATCTGCCCTATACAAAATCACCACTGACATACATAAAGCCATGGACAACAAACAACTAACTGAGCTAATCCTCCTAGACTTTTCCAAAGCTTTCGATTCCTTGGACCATTCTATCCTTTTTTCCAAACTAAGGTCATTGTCCTTTACCAACAGCTCTATTCTATGGTTCCAATCCTTCCTCTCCGAAAGGTCCCAAGCGGTTTTTATGCCCAACCAACCCCTATTCTCTTTCCTTCAGGCGTGGCACAGGGGTCAAGCATCTCTCCTCTCCTTTTCATCAGTTACATCAATGATCTTCCTAAACCTGTTCATCACTGTTCCTACCATCTATATGCTGATGACTTCCAAATCTATTTATCCTTTCCACCATCTGAGCTATCATATGTATTCGCCAGTATTCAGCAAGACCTAGATAGGATCAGTGCCTGGGCAAAGCTGAACAAACTGGAATTGAACGCAATGAAAATCCAGGCCATTGTTCTAGGTTCCAACTCCCTCCTTAGAACTATTCCCACCCTTCTAAAATTAATCCTAAACGACCACCCCATCAGTTTCAACTAATGTGTCAAAAACCTAGGCATTACCATTGACCAAAACCTTTCCTGGAAATGCCATGTCGCCCAAATATCCCGACGATCAATTAGTTCCCTAAAATTATTCCACCAATCTCGGCATCTCATTATACAATCTACCCGGAAGCTGCTCGTGTCATCCCTCTTCTTCCCCCACTTCGACTACTGTAGTGTGGTATACAGGGGGCCTCTCAAAAATGCTTGAGGGCCGATTAAAAAGAATAATGAACAGCGCTTTAAGATTTATCCTTGGTACTCCGAGGCGATCCCAGGTGTCACATCACTATGAGTTAAAGTGGCTCTTCCCTCCCATTCGTAGACAATATTTCCTTAATGTTTTTATATACCAATCCATTAACTCTCAACACCCTTCATTTATCTATAGTCTCCTCCCATTCAAATCCTCTGTCCAGCACCACAAAATAAGATCTCACCTTTCCGATCTCTACATTCCTTCCCACAGAAGTAGGGCATTCGAGCGTTCCTTCCTCGCCCGCTCCACCACTGTGGTGGAACATAATTCCTCCTTTCATCCGCCATTCTTCTTCACTGGCCTCATTTAAATCTCTGCTTTTCCATCATCCCTTGGCATCCCAAAACGACGCTCTCCTAGCAGGTCCAACTTCCGCTTAAACAAATTAGTATTGTAAACTCTCGCTACCTACGTATTTTGTTTATTATTCCAACAACAAAGAAGATAAAGACTTTGTAAATACTTTATCGCATGCTATGCCATTCATTTATTTTAGTTAGCAATTTTGTTATTAACCATTTTATTAATGTTATTTATTATTATTTTGTTAATATCAATATATTTATTTTCGACAGTTAGTTAAAATCCTGTCAAGTTTCGTACTTTTTATTTATTTTCTTATCTATTTCTATTTTTGTTATCTTTTGCCACTCTGGATTATTTCATGATTTGTATTATTATGTAGCCTTCTGGCCAGATGGATATTATGTTTTTTTTATTTGTTCATTATTGTTATTCTAAAGGGACTTGGTCCCAGAATAAAGTTTGTTTACTATTCTAACAAACAAAAGAAAATGCATAATGTTTCTAATAACCTAAAAAAATCCTCAAACACAACACCTTCTTGACCTCATCCGAACCAAGCATTAATCAAGGTCATTATCACAGCTTATATAATTATTATTGTAAAACGATTAAACACAAATTGGCCACTTTAAGATTCCAATAATTCAATTTCTATATCTAATCAGTTTCTATTCATGATAACTTCCTCTAAAACATAGCCAAAAAATTCCTGAAATCAAGAACAATTTCCAGCCATCTTCAATGAGATGACGGATCATGGACTACATCTGATAAAGAAAAAGCTGAAGAACTAGCCAATCACCTATGCCACATGTCCACCTTTCATCCCGAACTTGATGCCAACCAAACCATAATAGTTGAAGAATTCCTATCATCACTAATTCCTTGCCACCCAAAGCCATTACCCCTCTGAGGTCAAGTACCAACTACAGAAGCTAATTCCTAGTAAAACCCCAGGATATGACTTACACAATCCTAAAATCCTCCAACAACTAACTCCTAAAGCCAAAATATTTCTCACATATATTTATAATTGTAAATCGTCAGACTATAATAAAAACAAATAATTTTTTTATGTATATATTAATTACCTTAATGACTTTCTTTATGTAAGTATATAATTCAGAGTCTTTTGATATATCAGGCATTCTTTCAACAATGTCCCTTACTTCTGTACCTCTAGTTTTAACCATTGTATGCAAAACAGTTTTGACAGTTCTCAAAGGGACATCTGCTTCTTTGTTTTTCCACCATGCAGTAGGATAATCCTATTCGTAAACATTAATGAAACAAAATATTAATCTGAGGCAAGGCATTTGATAAATATAAATCATAAAATTAAAAGTATTAAATTTAATTTACAATGAATAATAACATATACCTTCAGGAAAATGTGGAATTCATTAAGTATTCTAGAATAATCCAATTCTGAATCCCATTCTGATTGTGCTTTGTTTAATTTCCATATGCATTTTACAACTAAGTCTCTATAATGATTTGTTGCTTTTGGATTATTAACTATACTATAAAGAATTTTCAATAAGGCACTGAAACACAAACAATAAGTATTAGAAAATATTTTAATTTTAAAAAATAAATAATCTAGACAATACACTACATTATACTCTTCAAAAACTCCGCCATTGCCTGTCCCAAGCCAGGATGAAAAAGGAGGAGGGGAAGGAGAAACAACCTCGTTAAAAAATCTGGGTTCAGCTGGCCTTGCTGATAGCACCCCCCCAGTAAGGGCTCCTTCCTAGGGTTACAGGACTAGTCCTTACGGTTGGGGGTTGAGCGGAGGGGTCATCTGCTCCTCTCTCGAAAAACTTCTTGTGACTGTGAAACATCAAGAAAATTGCCTCGGATTTGGACGGTCTCAACGGTATCGACCCGGCGCTCTCAGGAATTTTAATTTGGCATTAAAATTGCTCCTAGACGAACTTTCTAAATACAAGACGGATATTACTGCACTACAGGAAATAAGATGGGTTGGCTCTGGAATCATGAAGAAGAGAGATCATACTATCTACTACAGTTGTCAGCAGAATCAGCATGTCTTAGGAGTGGGTTTTGTCATGAGCGGAAACATAAAGGAGCATGTCATGGAATTTAAGGCGGTTAACCATCGGTTGTGCATGATGAGAATTAGGGGCAGGTTCAGAAATTATTCGTTGGTCTCAGTTCATGCTCCAACTGAGATGGCAGACGAGCAGGCTAAGGATGATTTCTACCAAGATCTAGAAAGGATGCTTACTGAGTGCCTGCGCCATGATGTGAAGATAGTTCTGGGTGATCTCAATGCCCAGGTCGGAAGAGAGCTCGCTATTCTGCCTTTAGTAGGGAGGCACAGTCGGCACCCAGAATCTAATGATAATGGGACAAGACTAGTGAATTTCGCCGCATCCCAGGACATGGTTGTTGGTAGCACTATGTTTGACTGTAAAAATATTTACAAGGCCACGTGGGTGACCCCAGACAACAGGACAAGTACTCAAATTGACCACATCCTGGTTAGTAGGAACCAAAGGTCTAGTCTAGTGGCGGTGAGAACATTCAGGGGGCAAACATTGATAGTGATAATTATCTGATTGTATCACGCATTCGAGCTAGAATAAGTAATGCCCATAAAACTAAAGGGGCTCGAATGGAAAGGATTAATACCCAAAAACTGCGTGAACCAGAGTACAAAGAATTCAGCCGAAGACTGGATAAAGCTTTAGAATCGGGTTCTCCTGAAGATAAGGTGAACGGAAGATGGAATCACTGCAAAGCCGCCATCAAACAAACTGCAGAGGAGGTACTCTGTACGGAGGTAACCCACCAGAGGTCCGACTGGTTTGACTTGGAATGCCAGGCAGCTACAGACAGGAAAAACCAGGCCTATAGGTGTATGATAATGAGGCACAGAACTTGACAAGCAGTTAAGGAATACAAAGACAGAAGGACAGATGACAGAAATATTGTTACCTCCATTGCATATTAAGTTAGGAGTAATGAAAAATTTCGTCAAAGCTATGGATAAACAGTCTGATGGATTCATGTACTTGAAATTGAAAGTTCCCAAAGTCAGTGATGCTAAACTGAAAGAAGGAATTTTTATAGGACCACAAATCCGGTCATTAATGGTTGATGGGCATTTCGAAGCACTGTTAAATCCAATGGAGAAAGCAGCCTAGCAGTCTTTCAAAAGTTTGTTTCAATTTTCTTGGAAACCATAAAGCAGAAAACTATCGCGACATAGTGACTGATCTTCTGCATTCTTATAAAGCTATTCTTATACAACATGTCTTTAAAAATTCACTTCTTGGACTCTCATTTAGACTTCTTCCCCGAAAATCTTGGAGCTGTCAGAGATGAGCACGGTGAGCGTTTTCATCAGGAAATTTCTACTATGGAAAAGAGATAACAAGGCAAGTGGAGTTCCAATATGCTGGCTGACTACTGTTAGACCAAGAAGAGACGTTCCAGATGCAAAATATGCCCGAAAATCACTATCTACCACTTTCAAGGTTAGTCAGAATGGGTCAATATAATTTTGAGTTAGATCGATTTTTTTCGAATATTATAAAAATGCAAATGAATATCACACAAAACTCCTGCCTGATAGAGAATAACTAAAGTTATATTTGAATTCAGCAATTGAAAAATACTTCTAGAAAATCTTATTTTAGTTCTTGTGAAAGAAAAAAGTTCATTTTTGTCGACCAAGGTTATCAATGATATTTTTACAGCATTTTCGCAGATGCTTTTCCACAAATCTGTTAATCTAGCGCCATCCCTACCCCTTTATAAATGTTAAATGATATGTTGACTTTTATTTACTTAATAATATGAAAATACATTTAAATTTAATTTCCTGTAATTAATCAATTCATTATAATATACCACTGTAATTAATTTGTTTGTACAAACCACTTTCAACAGTCCAAATCAGTGATAATATGCTTACAGTAAATATGCAGTCATTGCAAAGAAAATTGCTGAATATTAATGAAAAGAAAGTAAGAGAAGAATAGTTGACTGGAAGATCTAATGGAGGATGGAAATAGTTGGGGGTGCAGTCATAAATTAACACCAGTGTTAATTTATGACTGCACCCCCAACTATTTCCATCTTCCAAAAAGAAAGTAAGATTTATAAAAACAAATGTTTCTTACCATAATATGTTAGTTTTGTTGGAGTTCTCAAGAAGCCTTATAACTAAGTTGTTTACCACTCTAACAAACATGTCTTGTTTCTCAAATCTTTCCAAACGTGGTTCGGCTAACAAATTAAGAAGCTGCTCCACTATTTTATAAAGAGTACCTTCGGTAATTTGAGAGCAAAGCTCTGGATTGTTGCATATCTAAACATAAAATTTTATAACACAAAAACTGAATTAAAATAAACTATGATTTAATATAAGAGTAAGTAAACTTTATTTTATAGCATAAAAGTAAAAATTATTTTGGAGCATGAGAGAAAACATTATGTACACACAATGGGACTTAAGAAGAGTTGGCTCTATAGTAATATATATTTTTTATCTAAGACCTAGGAAATTCTTTAATAAACATGTTTTTACCTACAAATAAGTAAATACAATAAAACAAACTAAAAAAAAAAATGGAAAAATAAAGGATGTAGTTTTTCATTATTATTAATAATAGTAGGGCTTTGAAACAATAAAGCACAGAGTGAATTAGTGTAGATTATTATTAGTGAATTAGTTCAGCAGACAGTTAGGCCTTGACTCCAGTTGATTAGTAAAATGTACAACAGCAAAAAAGCTGAAGTAAGGCCTAAAAAATTAAAATGAGGAACACAACACAATGTATGAAAGAAACAAGAATGACAACTAGACTAAATCAAACGGGAAAGTTGGTCTGAAGAAATTACATGCTTAAAAGAGAAAGGAGAATAAAATATAGGATAAAGAAAAAAAAAGTGTTTTAGTTTATCTTTCATGTTTGGATCTTTAATTATTATTACTTTACTCACCTTCATGAAGAGTGAAAAATTTGCTCTATAACAATTCACGACTTCAGGATGGCCACTTTGGTTCAAAATAATTATTAAGTGATTAAGTTGAGAAACCATGTGATCAACAAAGTCAGTTAGATGACACCACTATAAACAGATACATATAGATCAAGAAAAAGTTTAAGTACTCATTAGTATTAAATCAATACACTCCATTATTAAAAAAAAAAACAGTTCTATAAAAGTTATAATGGAAATGAAAATAATACCTTGTCAGAATTAGCAATGGTATCAAGTCTTGATATTGCAGCCATAGCCTTTTCTATATCACTACTAGCGATGTTGACTAATTCCCGTCTTATAGCAGCTGGTTGTGAATAGTTTGAAAGTGTAGGTGTCACTTTAGGCATGTGGATAGGTTTGAAGGATGCCCTAAAGAAATAATTCAAATAAAATTAATCACTTTTCTCTAGAATGCATATACATTTTTCTCAGAGGGGGGGGCAAAAACAAATTAGAAAATGTAATCTTTATAAGATCATGCTACGATAACTCCTCTCTAAATAATTATTTACAGAGGAAGAAGATAGAATACAATAAAAACTACAAATAAAAGTCTAGGAAACATAAATATCATAGTGAGCTATCAGAATAAAACAGATAATTATCTTAATTATTTTATTGAAAACCATGATACTATTATTATCATCCTGTTGTTAATGGGATGATCATTACTTTGATATACTTACTGCTGAGTTGGATCTTTCAAAAATTGTAAATCAATGTCAACCAATTTCGGAGCCTGAAAATGTGCTGTTGTACACTCAATTTTATCCACAATAGTGCGATCAAAACCATAAGCTCCATAATTAGGACGAACTCTAGAAAAAAGTAAAGAAAAGTTTAAAGAATAGTACTACTGGAAAAAGTTAAATCTGAGCATTACTACTTTTTTTTCATAATAATCCCCTAAATTACAATGTAAAACACTGTTCCTAATCTTTCTCCATTATCTCATATTAGAAATTGATGGTCATCAACTCTTTAAGTTGAATCCAGGAAAATATATTTACCAGAACCAACGTTTAAAATATTAGTAATATAAGAAGCTTTATACCCAAACACAATTTAAATATAAATTAAGCTGAGGTGGAATATACAAGATAAAGGAAGATTTGGAACCTTCTTGTTCAAAGAAAAAAACAGAAATAAAAAAATTATAACAAATGGCAGAAACATATTTGTCAAATTAAGAATTCATAAAATGAGATGTTGACTAAAAGCTTAAAATTCTCATCTATGTAGATTAAACATTTTTGGACTTAATTTCCATAAATAGGAAATATCACTCTAAAGTGCTAAATATCAATCTTCACATAAAAATAATTACCCTATTAGGGGGACCGAAAAGTATGTCATTTCTGCACATGTCGATAATTGATTGTCATTTGTTAGCTCATTGTGTTTCTCGAAGGCGTGCCAAAGTCATTTTACGGTTATTGTGACTAGTTCACCTCTAAATGATTCAATATTAAACCTTTTTTTTTGTAATTCGGGATGAAATGGCTAGCCAAATACCAGAAGAGCAGATCTGACATTTATGCATTTGTGATCAAAAACATTTGAAATGTTTATCCAAGTGCAGTAAATGTTCGAAAATGCCGAAGATGGTTTTCCAAGTTCAGATCTGGTAATTTTGATCTCTCTGACTCCTATCGATAAGGAAAACCAACAAAATTAGACAACATGCTAAGGGCAGAAGTGGAAGCAAATCCATGTCAAACAACCTTAACCAGCCTTGGTCGATGATCCAGGAACATTTACAGCAGATCGGAAAAATAAACAGAGCAGGTGTTTGGGTCCCCCTTACTCTGTCCGCAGAGCACAAAGCCAACGGATCCATGACATGCAATGTATTACTTCAATGGCACCATACAGAACTCCAATTTATCATTGGAGATGAAAAATGATAATACAAAATGCAAAAGGCAGTGGCTCTCTCCAAATGAATCACCACAAAGTACTGCGAAGCCAAATAACATCCCAAAGACACTTCTGTCCCTCCCCTCTCTGGCAGGCTTTTATTTAATCTAAAGGGTCACAGATTGATCCTACGGTATCTAAGACCTTCCAGGGGCTCACCCAGCCTCTATAAGTGGGTACCCAAAATAAAGGGAAAAATCTGGAGGCAGAGCGTGAACTACAACAAATCACTTTCCTGCACAACCGTTGTCCAAGAAATAGTACAGCTTCTACCAAGCACTGAAACCCAGACCCTTCAAGGGTTTTTTTTTTTTTTTACAGGTATGTTTGGTAGAGTTTTCACAGGATTGTTCACTTTGAAGTGCTGAAAGCCGGACTAACTGTTAATACAGACCTTTATTGTGAACAATTGGATCGAGTAAACCAATCTTGAATCGAAAAGTATCCAGCGATTGTCAACAGAAAGGACATCATTCTGCAACAAGACAATGTAAGACCTGAAAATCTGGATGATGTCCAAAATGCCATCTTGAGATATCTAACTCAAAAACAAATTTATTTTTATCTGTCCTGGATTGAAAATTTTCCCACTAGAAGGCAAAAGGTTGTTAATAACGAGGGTGATTATATTATTGATTACAAATAAAGACCTATTAAAAACGTATACATTTCAATTTAATGTAAGAAAGTGATATTACTTCCCGGCTCCCCCCTAATATTTTTGATAAAAATTTCTAATGCAGAGAAAATATAATTTATAATTAAAATTAGAATTAGTTTTAAAAAAATATATACTCTTTATCAACTACCTTGAAGCTCTTGGAGGAGTGATACTCGGTATAAATGAATTTTGGGCATCAGAACCCCTAGAAATCTCTATTCTATCCTCAGGCCCCTCTTGGTCTTCTGAAACATCTTCCACAACAGGAAGAGGAGGTGCTGGTTCTAAAGCTTGTGTCTCAGTTTGTATTTCAGTTTCAGGAACAACAACCAATGGTTTTACAGTATTCAAAGGTCGACTTTTAGCAGCCCTTTTAATTCTTTCTTCTAACAGTGACATATCCTTTTCAGATATCTACAAATATAAGCAGAAGAAAAATACCTTAAATTCAATCTAAAATATACTTAGAAAATATAAAGAGATTAATACAGAGATAACTAATCAATAAAGAAAAAATAATAGATGTTACAGATGAAACCAAGATGACTACTATCTTTAAATTAAAAGGTAACACGTAAAACACATCATCTACTGGCAGTTGCTTTTATAGCCTATTACAGATCAGTTGTTAAAAAAGACACCACTATATAGGGTAGCTTTTTAGTAGAAACCTATTTAAAATGATAATACTTATATAGCTTCCTGCTGAATACTTTTACTAGACTCATCCATAATTACAAAAATTATCTCATCTCGATGCCTTCCTAAATACTCTACAACCCAAATATATTCATTTCAAGGAATATTGTTATTTATATCATTGCTTTCTTTCCCCATTCTTGCTTATAACATTAACAAATCACAGCATCCCATAATAAATTGTTTGTTTTATCTATATAACAACACAATTCCATAATTATAATTCTGGGCTAGTATTTTTTTGAATAAACAATTCAATAGTGATTAGAGAGGTAAAAACCACCTATCAACATATTTTTTCTATAATCTTAACTGTTTCAAAACGTTTTGAGCACTTTTTTATCCAAATCACTCTATTGACTAATATTATAAAATTCCATCAGTCCATGGTCTTCTATTGTTATTGTTGATACCAAAAAATTACTTAATGAATTCCTTTAGATCAAACTGAAATTTATATTATATATTTAGTTATAAACTGACAAACAAAACATATTTGTTGCCTATTTCCGCATTTTATATTAATTATAAAAGTAATAGTTCATCCTTCTCCTCCTCTATTTAAATCCTTTTCTTTTTTGTTTTGGTGTTAACACTTTCCTTTTTGTTATCATTTATTCAACTCTTTCAGATCCTCATTACCTTAATCTTTTTATCAATTCATTTACTTTTAATAAGTTGATGTGAAAATCAAAAGTAGGCCAGTTGTTGTGAATCATTGTCACTGTAAACTTTATAATTATACAAAAGGTTCTTCTGGTTTCGACCATGTATCTAGATTTCTCGCCAACGTTTCACCAGAAATGCTGCTGGCTTCCTCAGGACTTGAATTGAGCCTGAAGATGTTCCACTGCCCCGCAGTTTTATATATTCGTTTGTGTCCACTCGTAGTTTATCGGATCCCTTTGTTAGTCAATTGGGTCTATTCGTGTCCGTGGACAGAGTCTACTCTTCCATGAATGTGATTGGCTGGTTTCCGATTGGTCAAGCTCTCTGCTTGGATGATTTGTTTTTTCTTCTTATTCTCTGGTATGTTCGGGAGCCATAACTTACTTAATTTGTATCTGTCTTCCTTGTTGAAATTTTCAGGGTGCTTAGCTATTTTGATCGCTTCTAGTACTTTTCTTTCTGTCACCTTACTACATTTCTTAACCACTCTGATTTTGTCAAATTCTATTGCATGATTAGTGGTAGTGAAATGTTCTGCCAAAGCTGATGTCTTGATATCCATCTTCTTTACGCTTTTGATATGTTCTGTAAGTCTTGTGGCTAATAGTCTTCCCGTTTTTCCAATATATTCCTTTCCACAGGAGCATGGAATGCTATATATCCCTAGTGTCTAGAGTCCTAAGTCGTCTTTCGCATTCGGCAAAACCTGACTTATCTTCCTGTCCGTGGTGTATATCGTCTTTATCTAAAAATTCTTTAATATTTTCGATATTCTCTCTGTGGTGCCCTTGACAAGAAGCTAGCAGCATGTCTGGTGATATGTTGCCCAGAAATCTAGATACACTGTCGAAACCAGAAGAAATTTCAAAATAATTCATTTATGAACCTAATACTTGAATGTCCAGGCACTTATTCAATATAATTATGGAAGTAGAGAGGGAAACTTTTAAGAATTTTCAAGCATCATTCACTGCTACAGATTGAGTTTCATTGCTGCCATTACTCCTTAGTTAATCTTTTTAATTGATCTGCTACATAATCATCCCAACAGAACTACTTTTAGAAATAAAGAGAATCTCATATAATATTGATTTTTACTGATAAATATGCAATAATATTAATAATCCGTACATGTGTGTACTCGAAAAAGCAAATTTATAAATATAATAATAAAAATAAATCATGGTTGTTTAAAAAATAACAGAGTGTTGAGATTTTCATCAAAATAATAAGCAAATTCAAGATAACATACCTGGCCAACCAGTTTTAAAATCTTTTCCCCTTCTAGAAAATAAGCAGTCACAACACAATTCAAAGCAGCATTTCTGACTGATGTATCACGATCAGCAATCTGCTTCGCTATTTCTTTTAAAGCACTAGCAGGACTTGGATTACAAACAGATATTCCATAATTTTCTATTAGCCAACTTAATTGTTCCAAACATTCTAAAAATTTAAACATAATATATAACTGTAGTTAGCATTTAAAAAAAAAACATGTTTACATATATATGTAAGGATAAAAAATTCATAAGCAAACCTGATCGTTGGCGGGCATTTTTGGACTTCAGGCCTTCCATAACATAAAAAAATAGTTTACTGGCAGGATAAACAGAACTTATTTGTTTTAAAATAGCACGCACACTGTTTCGAACTGCATCTTTAGGATCACCAACCTATGACAGGTATTAATTTTATTTTATAAACTAAGTTAGAACAAAATAGTAACTAAAAATTAACTACGAAAATTTTAAAAATATAAGGATCAAGCCAATCTAAAAAAGTCATTCATGTAAGGAAAAAGTGTACTCATTCAAAAACAAAATAGAAATATAATGCCTAGCCGCTTTCTAGTAGTGTTATACGGATTGAAAAATTGGAAAAAACAGTAGGGACCAACTAGCTATCATATTTCCACTTTTTATAAAGTAAACATTTACTCTATACTCTATTTCATCCTAGTTAATCTAGACCGTAGATGATTTTCACACATCGAATAACTAATAATTTAAATTATAAAAATAACTAATAATGTAAATATTTCTCCCCTCCAATTCCAATTATTTAAGGGATAAAACTAATGAATAATTAATTTATATTAAAATATAAATACTTTTAAATACCTTAAGAATCAGGTATGGGAAGAAGGATGATGCTTCACTGTCCATCATATTATATTCATCATCTATAAGAATACTGAAGACTGAATTTAAGTATTCTAATCCTTTTAATAATACTGATGGATTTGTATCAAAGAACCTGAGAGTCATCCAACGTAATATTAAATCTAAATTAGATATCAAAGCTTCTTTGTTTAAAGATAAATCCTAAAACAACATAGAATCATAATTAACAAAAAAAAATTAAACAATTAATTTAACATAGTTCTTCATAAAGCACGATGATTAATTTGAGAATGTTTATACATTTTACACTGTTGCTATAAATATAACAATTGTGTGATAATGTAATCAGCTTTTGCAAAAATGAGCAAGGGATTATCATATTTTATAAACAGTATACATACAATTACTATAGAGAGAAAACAAGAGACACATAGATCCAATTTTAAAACATCATTTAATTGCAGTAAAGAAATTGATTATAGATCTAGGTAACCATATTTTTTTTTTTTACAGTTTGGTATGCTGCTCAGTATTTTTTTTTATAAAAATGACCTTTATTAAATTATATCCATTAATTTTTTTTTTCATTTAGATATTTCCATAAAAATTTTGATAATTTACATATTATGTAACATGTCAGAAAGAGTATTAACTACCATGGATAAAGAAACGAACAGTAAAAACATTCTTAAAGCAAATTCAACAAAATCCTATCAAAGAAATTAAGAAAGAAATCAAATGGCCAGGAGATTAAAATTAGTTGTAATTGGGTGATATATAGAAATTGTATTTGTTAACAATAAATATTAATTTTTATTTAATATTACCATATATTACCATTAATGCAATATTAATATTACGAGTCAAACAAAGGTCCAACCATGAAATGGAACGAATAAAAATTAGAAGAAAATTTGCATGGAGCATTAATATGGCTTTCTAAAAGTTGACAAGAAGTCAGAGTAAATCACATCACAGCAACTCAAATGACTTAAAATTAAATTAACAAAAATATATTTTGTTGTTTTTTTTTTTTTACAAATATATCACTTTTTATTGAAGCCTTATTCTTATGTAAAAGATTGTTTTTTTTCCATATTTTTCTATGATCAGACATTCTCTAGGTATAACATGAATAGCAAAAGAGGGGCAGGGAGTGAAATGGAGATCTAATCTTAGAAGATTTAAAAGTAAGTAATAAAAATATAGGACATTATAAAAAAAAAATAAACTAATTTGCCTTTCCCAAGTTGTTACTACCTTTTTTTTCCAAAATCGTTACCTTCAAAAATTATGAAATTTTAATCAAGAAAAAAATCTAAAAATTTTACTAATACTATAATTTGGGAATCAATAAACATAAACAGCCAAATTAGGGTTGCAATTTTGATTTTCTATGTGTATAGTATTCTTTTTAATATTGAGTACAGTATTAAAAAAAAAAATAGTAAAATTATTAATTTTTAAAATGTCAATATTTCAGAGTGTAGTAGCAATGTAATGACATGCAAAAGGTAGAACACAAGTTTTGCAATGTGACTTAACAGTAAGACCCAGAAGGCTGCAAGTTACTGTGTATTCAGACATATCAATGTCTACATAGTAGCTGCCAGCAACACATCTCTGGGCTTAGTGGTCCATTAGCAGTGAAAGATTAAAGTGTGTACAATGGCATCATGGCCATGTACTGAAGTAAGGACAGTTTTGAGATAAAAGTTTGCATATGGTTTAAGCATAGACCAATGCTTAAAGGAAATCAAGCTTAAAAGATTTAAAGATTTTCTACATCATATGACTATATTCAGGTGGTACAGAGAATTTGATAGCATCAATTTCACTCTGGACTCTGGTGGACACTAAGAAATAAAGAAGGTAGAAAAAATTTCTGCTATGAGAATAAAGACCGGTGAGTGACATACATTCGAATCTTGAGAGACCATTTAAAGGTAAAGAAACTTTGTTGTTTTGAGGTGCCCCATTGTCTAACAGAAGAGAAAAAAGCTCATTATGTGACGGTGCAGAAAGATACTGAGGGACATTCTCAGTATGAAATGTGACAAAACTTGGTTGTTCTATAATGATGTGCCAACCAAGGCTAAAAAAAAAGTTTAGGTCTTTGATTATGAGGATGAATATCTCAGTAGAAGTCAGAAAATCTCTAAGTCAGTAAAACAAAAACAAATGATTGCTGTATTTTTCAGATTGAGGAGAATTGTAGAGCGTGTCATTTTCGACACACAGAAGACAGCGACAGCTACGTTGTATACAGAAACGTGCTGCCTAAAGTCATACAGTCTATGAAAAGCATACGACTAAAGTCAAGAATGGACACCTGGTACTTCCACCACTATTAAAACCTACTGTTCCCACATGTGAAATGAAGCTGAAAGGGAAACGCCTTTCAAATTTCAAGGACCTTCTGAAGGTTGGGTACATAACAATGTACCTCACTCCTGGAGGAAAATCTCAGCAAAGCTGGTTAAGGATTTGTTTCGACGAATGTAGAATATAATGAAAGTGGTGGAAATTACTTTGAGAAGAATGAATAAATAAAGCTTTATTACAAAACGTTTGTAGTGCCCTTTATACAAGCCTTATTTAGCTAAAATATGTCCTGTATTTTTGTTATTTACATTCAAACCTTCTACTAAAATGAAAACCCAATTTTAAATAACCCTTCCCTACCTTCATTACTCCTACAGCCAATCATGCTAAAATATAAATAAAATTAAACTTTTAGAGAATTTAAAACTACTCAAAATGCAAACAAATAAGATTATTTAACATCTAATGATAAGGGACGTGCAAAAACAATTTATTTGCACTGACTTTAATCTTTAATATTATTAAGTTTTATATTACAAAATTGGTAGCCAACTTATAGAATCTCATAATACAGGTTCATAACTAACTTCTATTCAGGGGTTAGAATTTTTTTCTCATTGGCTTCTAAAAGTTTCTAAAATTATATCGAAATCTTTCTTGCTTCGTAACTAATGATAGATAATATACATTCTTCTATTGAATATTGAAGGCCATTTAGTGTAAACATATACCTGTACATGTAACCGCCATGATAAGATATGAAACTACCCTGGGTTAAATATTTTAAAATTTGAATTTTTAAGGCTACAAATGACTATTTCTCTTTGCAACACATATGCTTAAATATCAATCACCAACTTTGTGACCCATTCTGCAAGTGATGACCACTTTCAACTCTTAAAAAAAAGTAAAAATTAATAGGGTGTATAAAAAAAAAATGACCGTTTTATCAATTTTAATATTATTTTTATAATAAAAAGCATTAGTATTTATTAGAAATTATACTACATTAAATATTATAAAATATAAAAATTTCCATAATAATATAAATGCTAGGTAAAGTAATAACGGTAATTTTTTTTTATACACCCTATTAAAAAAAAAAGACAGTTGATAGTTCTAATATTTGACCTTTTTCTTTTTTTTTGTTTGTTTGAACAATGGCTTATTTGATATTCTATCATAAAAAATTAAAAGTTGCGCTACTGCCATAAAGTTCATATTCTTTGATAAAAACTTCAAGCTGTTACATAAGCTAAATGATGTTAATTTTTCTCATTATTTATGAAGTAGATTATAGATTTGCCCATAATAGATAAAAATAAAAACCAGTCATAATAATTCAAACCTTACTATTTCAGATACTTGAGAAAAAATGACTTATTATTACAAAACCAAAAGTAACAGAAAAACTACACAAGTTTTATATAAAAAATATATAAGCAAAAATAATAATAATATATTTATCATCAAATTATAATATAAGAAATTATGATGTAAGTATAGAAATAGTTGGGGGTGCAGTCAAATTAAACACCAAATAAGTGAATACTTATTTATTATTTGTGCCAGCGTTTAAGGAGTAGAGCAGTAGAGCAGGGGATACGATAGACAGCATGTGAGTCTTGTTTTAGGGGAATGGGATCTTTGACTCGGGTATAAATATTGGAGAGTTTGTTATGGGATTTGAAGGCGATACGTAAATTGGGGATCGAGGAACGTAAGGATTTTTTAATGTTATTTGAGAGGGAGAGTATATATGGCAAGGATCTGTTCATAGGGATAGATGGCGGATGTGGAGACTGGGTGGGTTATTGTAGTCATGGATGAGTTTATTGATAAAGTAGGGAGGAAAATTGTTTTTTATAAGGATTTCTTTGATGCAGTAGGTGTTGGTTTTATGGAAACAGGGGTCAATGAGGGATATGCCACGGTGGATGATATTTTTGGTTACGTAAATTATTTGGTGGTGTGGATGCTGAGAGTAATAATTAAGGAGTCTGCCAGAATAGGTAGGTTTAGCATACCAATCTAAAAATTATCTATAAATTATGAAATAAAAACCTCAGTTAGTGCATCTATAGCACGAATATGGTATCTAAAGTCATTGTGAAACATGTGGGCAATTAGCATTTTATTAACATTTGCAACCATCATCTGCTCTCGAAGAAGATCAAAGAATTCTGGTCTTGGGGTTACAAAGTTCCAACGAAGAGTCTGAAATCAAATAAAAATAATAGAGATTAACGAACACAATTTAACATATTAGATAAGACAAGAAAATAAGGGTAACTGACATAAATAAATTCTAGAATTTTATTAGTTCAACCTTCAATTGACCTCACAACCATGTGTTTCGTAGATACCTTATAAAACTTTACCAAGGTTTAATCTGCTATAGCCCAAAACATAAGCCCAATTTTCAGATTGATTTCAGCTATTGCAAATTCCGAAATCCAGACCGCTTTAAGATTATTAGTGAAATAGATTTAAGTGTGTAATTACTAAGTACACCACTTCCATAGATTATTCACTCCAAAGTGTAACAATGATTTTAGAAGCCTGTCACTGCCATGTTTTGAAGGCTGCCATCTCAAAATTTGTAGATGAGGGTGTTATTCATAAAGCTCCCCTTTGGTTTTTTCAAGAGTTTAACTCCTACAAATCCAATAATCAACTTTTCACCTCTTAAATCTATAACTTAACATAATATGACTTTACCTTTAGCTTTTGTTCATCAATAACTCTTTGTGTCTTCAGTGAATTCACTTGTAACAAAGGGCCCCCATCATTTTCTTCCTCTTTTTTCCTTAAGCTAGTGCTAGACTTGGATGATGGTATGTTTCCCTAAAAGCAACATATATTAAAAAATAATAGTGAATTAACTTTTTGTTAAAATAAAAACAAAAAGTTTATACAACTGGAACTGAAATTGGCACATTATTTCAAAATCAAACCATACTACAGGAATTAATATTAATATAATATAATTTAATAGCCCATTAAAATAATAATAAATAATGGAATGTGTAGATAATGGCTGGATTAAACATGTCTCTTCCTTCATATATCTGTGCCACTACAAATACGAAGGTCAAACAATGATATATTTTATCATTTGATATTTTAGAGCACTTTAAAATTAGAATATATTCTGTATACCTTGTGAGTGTAATAACAATAGAAAGAATTTAGAAAAAAAATGCCAACCATAATTTTTTTATTTATCCAATCCTATCATTCCAACATTAAGAAAGATGGGTTAATAGTATAATAAAAATAAACATTCATACTTTCTAGTATCAGAAGCCGTTGACATCATTTGTAGGACTATCAATTATGATTATAATTTTCTATGATATTCAATATAATATGGGTAAATGCTCTATGAATAATAATAGTACAATGTTAAAAAAATAAAAATAAAAATAGTACAATCAACTAAAAAAAAAATAATTTAAAGTGGATTATACATATATTATTAGGTGAGTAAAATACAATTGTAATATGTGTGACATAAGCGGAGATGGTAAGCAGACAACAATGTTCCAGGAAAGTCTTGATCCTAGAATTGAACTGCAACAGCTAATATTTGTTTGTTTGTTTGTTTATTTGGGCTTTAAGGCGTAAAACCCCAGGATCATCAACGCCTGAAATTCGTTTGTTTTTATCAAGATTTGAGAAACTAATTAAAATATATAGATATTTAAAAAAAAAACCTCCAATTAAAATATTGAGAAACTTATAAATGACATACACACAGTATACACATATATACATCAATATATACACACACATACATACATAAAAACACATACATAAACATACATACAGTATTTTATATACATCTTCTATATAGAAATTATTCATCTCTATATTTTATTTAACAGTTTGTGGGTTTTAAGAAAATTAAGTACGGATTGGATATTGGATTAGCCGTTGTTTAATAAAACTGAAATTTCTGGTTGGAGTCCTAATCTATTTAAACTAGAAGCGTAAAATGAACAGTCTTGTAAGATGTGGCTGACTGTAAGAGTGTTGTCACAGTGTTGGCATCTTGGTGGTGGTTCCTTGCTTATCAGGTGTGAATGAGTTAGGTTTGTATGTCCAATTCTGAGACTGGCTATTGCGACTTCTTCTCTGCGATTAGTGCGATTTGATGTGGTCCATGGCCTAACTGTTTTTTTAACATTTTTCAACTTGCATGGTGGACCTTCGTCCCACATAGACTGCCAGGCATCCGATATTTCTCTTTTCAGAGGAAGAGCTATTTCCCGGGGCGTTAAAATAGCAGCGCCTCGGCCTGGGAGGGTGAGAGCTTGCTTGGCGGCCTGGTCCGCGAGCTCATTCCCATCGATCCCCACATGGCTCGGAATTCATATAAAGCTGACCGACTTTCCTATATCTTCCAACATATAGAGGTATCGGTGAATTTTTAGGACTATGGGATGATTCGAGTACATGTTTTTTATTCCTTTTAATGAAGTCAACGAATCAGTTATTATGGTTATTGTGTTGGTAGCAATGGACATAGCGTGGTAGAGGGCTGAGGCTATTGCATGAAGCTCCGCTGTGTAGGTGCTACATAAATTATAAAGTTTCATTTTATTGGTAGAGTTGGGGGTAACGAAAGATGAAGCTGTAGACATATCGGATTTCGACCCATCTGTATAGATTTGGAAAGAATTAGGCATACTCTGGATGAGGTTCGAGAATTTGATTTGGTATTCGGAAGGTGAGGTATGGCTTTTGTTTAGTCGAGAGAGAGAGAGAGTATTGTTTTTGGTGCCTTGTGGGTCCAAGGAGGACTTGGAAGTTCTGTTTTGATCATTGAAATATTTTTAAGGAATTCCGTGGCTGAATAAATTCTTTCTGTCAATGGGATGGTTGAATTTGGTTTGTTTCTAAAGCGTTGGAAAATCTTGGGTTGAAAATGTATTTGTAGGAGGGATGTCCAGTCTGAAAACGTAGTTTTGATATATAATTTATTGCCAATTTTTTTCTTCGAAATAAGAGAGGGGTTATTCCTGCTTCCGAACACAAACTCAGGATAGGGCTTGTTCTAAATGGACCATTCGCGATCCTAATGCCCGTATGATGTACAACATCTAGTTTGTTAAGGATCCGAAAACGGGCAGAGCCATATATGAAACAACCGTAGTCTAGTTTGGAGCATATCAATGCCCGATAGTTTCAGCAGTGCGTATCGGTCAGAACCCCAGGAGGTACCACTCAGGTATCTTAAGATGTTAATTCTTTTTGTGGTGTCTGATTTTAATTTGTTTATGTACAGTTCCCAAGTCAACCTTCGATCAAATGTCATGCCCAGGAATCTGTGACTATTACTGTATGGGATTGAAGAATTTCCTAGAAATAATTCGGGAGAGAGAGGTGTGTTTCGTTTTCGACTGAAATGGAGACATTTGGTTTTTTCAGGACAGCTAATATTTATTTATTATTTATTTAAATTTGAATGTGGGGCCAGGCCAAAATAATTTTATTTATTTATTAATTGAGATATCCCAATCCTTATTATAATTTTTAAAACCAATTTTATTCATAACTAACTTAAAATATATTTATTATGGTAGGACACAATGTACTGAGATTGCTGTTAAATTAATAAAACAAAATAACCATTGAAAAAATATTAAGTAATTCAGCAATTTACAATGACAGTATAGTATTCATAAGATGATGTCAAATAGATAAGATTAAATGATGAGGGTAAATCCATATTGTTAGGTCAGGTACAATCAGGGAGAGAGGTAAGCTAGTACAGGTACAGCTAATAGAGTACCTATTACCTATCTGTTAATAGTGGGGTAACAAAGGTCTATTTTGTTCCTTCAAGGCCATATCCAACACACACATCATTAAAGGCTTAATAATTTAACATCTTTAGGTATATCCATGCATGAGTAATAAAAGTTAATCAATAAAACCTAATAAATAAAAAATAAAATATTGAGTTTTAAATATGAAACAATTATTTCAACCTCATCTTTTTCATTAGTAAATACAGGCTTAAATACAAACCTTGGACTTGGACTTTGTAATAGTAGCTGAAGATCCAGGTGACAATTTAGCAGTAGAAGGGCGGCTAGATTTTTCATTAGATACGCCTAAAGACTTAGGTTGAATCATCGGTTGAACAGGGAGGCTTCCTCTTGTTTTTTCTAGAATTTGTTTCACTTGAGTACCACCAGATCCCTGATAAAAATCATTAACTTAATACTTCATATATACTTAGAATCACTGAAATCTTAACATAATAATTCAACAGTCATTCATCAACACAAATCAGACCAATGAATACATTTAATTGTATACTAAAATAACAGAAACATTTTGACAAAGGCACATACGCACACAATCTAAATTATAACTTGAAAATATCATAAATATAAGTTGTAAATATAAGTTATAACTTTTTTACATGAAAAACACCACAATAATATTTATTCAAATATTATCAAACCAATGACGAGCAAATTATATACTCCTCTTATTAATCATTTTAAAATCACATTTAATAATAATACCAAATATTTAAAAAAAATATTTACTTTGATATTTTCACAAGCTCTTATCATACTGGTGAATCCAAGATGCAACATGAATCCTAAAACGGCTTCACAAGCATTTTTCCTTACATCAGCATTCCTGTCTTCCAAGTTTGAATAAAGAGTAGGTAAACAAGCAGTTAATTCTTCTTTTTGTATTGATTTAGGAGGAACTAAAAACAACAAAATAAATAAACAAACTGGAATATCTATGTATCATTCAAAAGGTATTTTGTTCTTATTATTTATATATAATTCAATGAACGTGTATCAAAGATTAAAACACTAAAATCATAATTATCTAAAACCCAATAAAGTTAACATCCATACTAACAGAATATCCAGTTGTGATTCACTCTCTCAGGACAGTGTTCAGTAACAGCGTAAAGTGTGTTTTTACAATTGTTAACACACACAGCTGAGCTTTGTGTTTTCATGTTCATGGTTAGTATAAGTTGAGAGGGCAGGTAAATGACTCGAGCTGTGTGAGAGAAGACTGAATGCAAGTGAAGTATTTTTTGTAGATTTAGAAAAATAATAATAAAACAAGCATTTTTTACACTCCAAACTTGAATTTAAGACCTGTGCAAACACCTGTTTTGTCCTGGAAATAGAACGTTCGGAATTATCCAAAATTTCGGTTAATCCCACCTCAGCCCCATCAAGTTTGGTTAATCAAGATTTTAGTGAAAAATGTATTCCTTGGTTGCAATTAAATTGAAAAAATGTTTTGTCAATCTTTATTTTTTCTGCTTTTAGGTTATAATACAAGGCCTACCTAGAAATCACTAATATTTGATTTCTTCCATTTTCTTTTAAACTAATAATATAATTTATTTTTTTAATAGACTTTAAAAATAAATTACAGAATTTGTATGTGAAAATGCCAGTTATTTCTCGATCTAGTTACATTTCTAATGTACACAATGGCTCGAGCTTTTTCAGCTGCCACTTTTGAAATTTTCTAATAGAATTCCTATTAGCTCAATAATAATAATTGTTATTGAGTTATTACTCATTATTTTGATGTTATAAATATAAAACATATCCGATACTATTATAGCACAGCAAGGGCAGGCAATCTAAGAACCACTTCACCGTGTGACCCATTTGATAACTTTAAGTGACCCACTTTAGTTCTAAAAATTTAAGTATAACATATAAAAATAAACTATGAAACATAATCATTTATATCAAAGAGAATGTTTATAAATAAAGTTCACTTAACTATGTTTGCAATTATTTTCTATTATTTACTAAATGTCTGTTTGAATATGAAAATATCTCTGACCCAAACTTCTCTTAAATGCTTACATTTCACTTGATTTTGACCCATGGCCAAAAAAAGTTGCCAATCCTGCAGTAGAGCATCGATTATCCGCACTAATGTTGTAAGGTGTGTTCAGATAATCGAAATCCAGTTAACAAATTGAAAATGACAAACAATCGCCATGTTTGTATAAAAAAAATCTTTATCTTATCGTGTAGTAGGTACAAATGTACGTATAAAAAAAAATAAATGTCAACAAAAGTATGTACATAGCAAATTTATCAAATTTTTGACAAAAAGAAAATTGTAATATTAGTATGCCTCAATCTTGAATACCTTTATGAAAGCTGAGCCTTTAATTATTTTAAGAATAATAACAATAGTAATATTCTGCGAACCCAGTTTGGATAATTGACATTTCACTGTTTCACATTAATGTTAATTCATAAAAAAAATTAGTATTGGAAATATACAACTAGAGTCTTTAAAAGTATTTCTGAAGAAAAAAAATCTTTCCAATAGAATTTCTTACTATTTGGTAACTTATCAGCCAGCCAAGTCCACAATTCAGATCTCACAGTAGGAGATCCTGTCTTGAGAGAGTCTGCAATGATTTCTCCTTCGAAAAATTCTTTAAATCCACAAACTTCACCCCATGTATTTAAGCATGGTATTACAGCAGAACGAATCCATGTCTGAAATGGAATGAATAATATCATTTAGTATGTAAAGTCAATATTATTCTGCTTGTAATAAAATATAGGAAGCTGGCAAAAATTAAAACAAATGTACTATAAGCAAAATCAACATTCCACAGAACTTATAATTTTGTTTTAATTCTAACAAGGCTGATTGGTATAAAAGGTTTTACAGTTGAAGTTACAATAAAGACATTTTAGTAAGCATTTGGAGAATGGACTGGCAGGAGAAAATCAGTCATGTCCATTTATACAAAAAAATTACATTTGAAATAATGCCTAAAGTTTAAATATTTTCTGCTTTATACTTTGGTACTTAACAAATAATACATTATGTACAACATTCAATAAATTCTTATTTGTTCTTTCGATCTTGCATATTATGTCATTGTTGTTGATTTAATTAGGGTGAGCATTGATTTTTTCAACTAATACAATTAAGTATTATTATAATGTACAATTAAGTAATGAAATTAAATACCCTAATTAAAATATGGATAGAAAACTAACTATATTAGCTATTTAAAAAGAAGTTAACAATATTTATACAATAAAATTTATTATTTAGCAATATGTATACACAAATATTAGACTAAAACGTGTTTTTAAACATCGATGCAGTTGTAAATATAAATGAATGACCATTTTCAACAAGGCTAAAAAATAAAGCATGTTTTGAGAATGATTAATTCATTTCATTCTTATATTCCATATTATGTTATATCCAATTTTCAAAATTAAACACATAGTAAAATAAAATTCAATATTATGTTTATTTAAAATCAAAATTAAGTAATTACTTTTGGATCTCCAATAGCTTTCATCAGTGCTGGGAGAAAAATACGAACATACTGTTTACATGAGGGGCCCATGGCAGGAGCTAATGACTCTACCAGTGCAATGGCACTGGCAGATATCTTAGTATTGCTGTCAGAAATTCGAGCAGCAATGACAGGAGCTGCTTCACCAAGATTACTAGTTATTGACTGAGCAGAATTAACAAGCCCTTGTAATTTTGCCACTGCTTCTGCTCGTACCTGAAAATATATCACAACATGAATAGTCAGTTTAGCTTAAATAGATCATTAATGAGAAATACAAATTATAAACACATGATGAAATAAATTTAGAAATTTTCAAAATAAAAAGACTAAATAAATGAGTGTGTGGGTGAGAGAGAGAGTAGTATATTATTATTTACACTGATATATATATAGGTTAGATTAGGTTTTATTGCTTATAGACGCACAACATCTAAGGTCATCAGCGTCTTTCCTCTTTTGTTTCAATATTTATCATTATTTATTATTCTTTTTGTTTAACATTTATTTTCGCTTCAAATATAAATATTATATCTTATTGTACATATTATTATGTTTAAGAAAAGTCAGTATTTTATTTATATATGTGGTGTTATTACCCAAAATAGTCTGAGTTTTTCTGTCTATTCTCAAGCCATGAAAATACGTTTCATACAAGGGGCAATCTTCTATGATGTGGGAAATAGTTAGTTGCACTCTGCAACTTCCGCATTTTGGTGGTGCCTCTCTCTCAATCAGATATCCGTGCGTCAGACGTATGTGGCCGATTCTTAGTCTAGTTATGACTACTTCTTCTCTTCTGTTGCTGCGGCAAGAACTTTTCCACGGTTTTATTTCTGATTTAATTTTTTTCAATTTATTATTTTCCTCTGTTGCCTCCCACAGCTGTATCCAAGTCATGAGTGCTTGGCATTTTAGATATTGCGAAATGTCTGACATTGTAAAAACATTCGTTATGGTCGGCGATGATGCTGGTTTCTTGGCTGCTCGGTCTGCCACTTCATTACCTTTGATTCCCACGTGGGATGGTATCCAGACGAGTACTAACTCCTTGTCCATGCTTTTGATCATCGTTGAATAAGCTTGGGCTTTTTTAATTACATTGTCTTTCGTATATATATTGGCGAAGGCCATTATTGCAGATATAGAGTCCGTGAAAATAACGAAATTCCTTTCTTGGCGTTGCATAATATGATATAGCGCTGCCTTGATTGCGTAACATTCTGCGGTGAAATTACTGGTTGTGTGTGGTAGCCTGTATTTAATTGTATTAGAACTGAAATTTATAGAACATCCGACGTTATGATTTGATTTGGACCCATCTGTATAGATGTGCAGACTATTTCTGTATTTGTCAACGATTTTTTTAAATTCTATAAGATATGTGTGTTCTGATGTGGTGTTCTTATTGTGTTTTTTTAGGCTTAAATCTATCGATGGTAGACTCAAGGTCCAAGGTGGGTAGCTGTTTTCATCTGTGCTTGTTTTAAAATTCTTGATTTCTTCAATATTTCTTCTTGCTCGTATCCCAAGTGGGGCCGGTAGTCTTGGGTTTTCTGTGTATTTTCTTGTATTTATATGAAAAATATGTTTCCATGCTGGATTATTATCATTGAATTTTAATCTTCCAATGTATCCGGATGCAAGTTGGTGTCTTCTGACAGCTAGCGGAGCTAGGCCAACTTCTATGCATAGACTGTTTACAGAGCTAGATCTGAATGCACCTGTTGAAAGACGGATTCCCGCGTGGTGGGCTGAGTCTAAAGTAGAAAGGTGTTTGAGATTTGCTGATGAGTAAACAAAACTGCCATAATCCAATTTAGATCTTATTAGGGAGGTGTAAACCTTTAACATGCTGGATCTGTCTGCTCCCCAAGTGCTTCCAGCCAGAACTTTCAGTATGTTTAATCTTTTTACACACTCTTCTTTCAGCCATCTAATGTGATCTTTCCAGTCAAGTTTGTTGTTAATAATTAGGCCTAGGAATGTAACTTTTTCTTCAAAATTTAGTTTTATGCCTCTGTATGTTAAATCTGGAGGAGAAGTTGATATCCTGCGTTTTGAAAAAAGGAGACATTTTGTTTTTTCGGTTGAAAATTTCAATTCGGATTGAGCGGACCACATTTCCAATTTCAAAAAACAATTTTGTATCGTTCTTTTCATTCTATTTTGGTTTCTGAAAGGTAGCAAGAGGGCTATGTCGTCGACAAAAAGAAAGGTCTTGATAGATTTGGGTATTATGTTGGTTACTTTATTAATTGCAATAGCAAAAAGGGCGCAGCTCAAGACACTTCCCTGTGGTATTCTGTTTGTCATTAATTTTATTGAGGAAAGATGGTTATCCACCCTAATTTGAAAGGTCGTTCCCTCAAGAAGTTTTTTATTAACACGAGAAGTCGACCACAGAAACCCCATTCCTTTAGCTGTTGCAGTACTAGTGATGGGTTTAAGTTGTCGTAGGCTTTTTCTGTGTCAAAAAAAAATACCTACGCATTCTTTTTTCTCAGCGAAGCAGTCCAGTACTTCATGCTCTAAAGTAACCAGGTGATCTAACGTAGAACGACCAGCTCTGAATCCACTCTGTTTTATAATTTATTCTGTATATTTTATATTGAATAAATAATAATATAAATATAAATAATTATATTATATATATATATATATATATATATATATATATATATATATAACATATAATTATATATATAATATAATTATTTATATTTATATTATTATTTATTCAATATAAAATATACAGAATAAATTATTTATACACTAATATTTATTCTATATCCCTTGTATTAATGTGTAGGAAAGTGTTTTAACAGATGGTGAATGAGAGGACGGCCAGGGAGAATTTATCAAACTATAGCTGGAGAATGTAATAATAGGGTGTATAAAAAAAAAAAAAATGAATGTTTTTTAACTAAATATTTGTATTATTATTTCTTTGATATATTTAGGTGACTAACAGCATCTTTCGACACACCACACTCCCTGGCAAGTTCACGAGTACTTGTGGACACATTTGACTGGCTTCCTTCAGAACCTCATCAATATCCATTAATGGTCACTCGGAGCCCTTCTTCCTTTCCAATGTCGCATCTCCACTGCTAAATTTTTCAAACCAACGCCGCGCAGTGTGCTGGTCAAGGACACCTTCCCATTCTTATATAATAATTTCACGAGCTGCTTCAGCGGCTGTGAAATTTTTTTCCAGTAATGTCTTAAAATTATGAGAATTTCGTAGGACACTGTCATGTTTCTTCTTTGAAATAAAGAACTAAACTGAGGCTGTTTTTGAAGAATCAAGTGTTAGCAAACAAGCTTAGAGAATGCTCTAAAGGGATTATTAAGTGTTGGTAAATAATAAATAGCATTAAAATATTTACAGACTTTTGAACTCAGGAATTTGATAAAACGGTCATTTTTTTTATACACCCTATTATAAATATTTCTTATAATTTAAAAATTCCCATGAAATACTTATGTAAAATGGTCTATACAAAGATAAAATAGCCCAACATTTGGATCTCTATATCTTAAGATGATTCTTAATGTGAGTTACACATGAGGGAAATAGGTAAAAGGATATGGATCATTAGAAGTCGGGTTTGAAAAAGCCGATTGCAAACATGGTTAAAGAATACAATTTAGATAATGTGTTTCTGCTTGAGGTTCAGTGGCCTGGCAAGGGCTTGTTGGCGGATTATATATTTTGTGTGAAGTAGCAATTAATGTTTAGATACTGAATTAGATTAGAAAGAAATTGCTTTATATAATCAAAAATGCATTGATAAAATATAGGTAAAATTATTCCAGATAAAGCAAGTAGTTTAAAATTATATTTTTAAACCGGTATCTTCCAACCAAAGGAAGTGATGAAGGTGTAAATGTAAAGTTTGTGGTGAACTAAATGGGGGTCGACACATTATAAAATAGCCCCTAGATAAAAAAATAGGAAACATTTAAAAAATATTTATGTTTATGCTTACCTTCCAGTTTTTATCTCCTAATTCTGCAACCAGTTGATCAGTGATCTGATTACTAATATCAACCTTAGGTTTATTATCTGAGGCTTTGTTGGTTTTTTCTGTTGCAATTTCATTTGCCAATTCATTGCCATTGTCTTTTTCAATATTAGCTTGAGGTTTACCTCGACTGGTTGGTCTCTAGATGAAAAAAATGAATTAAAATATAATAAAAAATTATTTTACATAAGAAAAACAGATTTTAAATAAAAGTCATATTTATTACTAACTGAATTCATTCTCTACTCATAGCCCTATTTAAATGATTATTGCCAACAGATAAATTGAAAGAAACAATTGTATGAAATAACCTTGAAGGTTTCACCCATTTGTGGCTTTTCTGTAGTCATAGTTTTCAAGGGCTCATTATCACTCTGTAAATGAACAGTGCCGATCAAGGCTAAACCAGCATTACGTACAAGAGGATCAGGATGACTAGATGCCTGTCTTCCACACTCAACAAGAAATGCAGAATCATTCCTAAAAAAGACAAAAACAAAATAAGCAATAGCTTTACTGAAGACAAGAGTCGCTGAATTAAAATCTGTTCAAAATTATTAAATTGAAAGCAGATTATATTGAGAAATGGATCAGGTTCTTTAGAACTGGCCAAAGATCTTTAAATAAAAGAAAACTTTACAACATGAATGGTGAATTATGGGTGAATATCTTTAATGCACAACTACAGTAGTTGTCTCAAGGTTGATAGAATAGAACAGAACCAATGGTGAAAAAGGATCTATAATCCTCATAAAGAATAAAACGAGGTTCAAAAAATTATAATAACCAAAATAATAGTCATGCGGGGAATATGACTTTACCTAAATGTGCTCAGAAAGAGAAGTAGTCAATAACCTAGCCTTAATATATAATAATAATAGTCTTTATTTATATGTATATACAGAATTAGTTTCTTCAATATTTACACTTTTTAATACTACATTTTGTATTTACATATAGACCTTCCCTTTAGGGAGATTAGAGTCTTTTGACGGAGACTAGCCGAACCTTACTGATGAAATTGCTGGCATATATTCCTCCATAGGTCCCTGTCTCGCGCTGATCGCATCCAGAGAGAGCTTCCGCACATCTGCTTAAATTCATCGGCCCAACGCTTGCATTGCCGGCCTCTGCACCTTTTCCTATCGCGCGGGATCCACTCAGCGGCTCGCCTAGCCCAGCTGTCTTCACCTTGCCTCATCACATGGCCTGCCCAGTTCCATTTCATTCTTCTGGCATAGGTGACTGCATCGGTAACCATTGTGTGTTTTCTTATACGGCATGAATTTATTTTTTCCCTCAGTGCAATTCCCAGCATTATTCTTTCCATTTTTCGTTGACATGTGGTTATCTTTCTCTCTAAGGCTTTAGTGAGTGACCATGTCTGACATCCATAGCTCAGGACAGGGATTATGCAGCTGTATAATACGGTCGTTTTATGTCTTATCTCTAGGCGGCTTTTGAATATACTTCTAAGGCTCCAAAATCTCTTCCATGCCTTGCCGACTCTTGATTCGATTTCTATTTGACTCCTCTTTTCAAATGAGATGATTTGTCCCAGATATCTAACTTCTTTAGCGATCTTCATTTCTGGGAGTCTGTGGCTGATATTATTGGAGGGTCAGTTGGTCATGATTGCTGTTTTTTGTGGGTTCAATATCAGCCCGTGGTTCGAACTCTTCTCTTTCAGCTGATTGATCATTGTAATGAGTTCATCCTCAGAGCTTGCAATCAAAACTACGTCATCCACAAATTTTAGTTGGTTAATTTTTATTCCGTCGAGAGAAATTCCTTTGTCACGCCAGTCTAGAGCTTGGAAAATTCTCTCTAATTCTGCGATGAAGATTGTTGGTGATAGGGAATCGCCTTGCCTGACTCCTTTCCTGATCGGAAACAGTTTTCCTCTTCTTTCTGTTTCTGTTTGTTTGTTTTTTCATTTAACGTCACTTTATTCTGCTATGGCTAATCGGACGATGCTACAGTGGGAGCTCTAAATTTTGCCTATCCAGGTTTAATTAGGATAGGGATTTTTAACGAGTACCTGACATCGTACAGGCTCGGGACCCCCGTTTAACGTCCCTTCCGAAGGACGGCGTAACTAAGGATTTTTTACTCCCTTAAAAAAATCCTAGGGCCACCTGCCGGGCTACGAACCCGCGATCTTGAGTTTAGTAGTTTGTTACGCTAACCACTAGACCACAGGTGACCGTACTTTCTGTTTCTACATATCCCTTGTTTTCGATGTACATATTTTCTATTATTTGAACGTATGCCTTGTCCACTCCTAGCTGTTCTAATGTCGGTCATATATTGACGTGGTATATGCTGTCGAACGCTTTCTTAAAATCGATGAATCCCAGGTAGAGTTTGAAGTTGTATTCTTGTGATTTCTCTATTAGTTGATTAAGAGTGAACAGATGATAAATCACCGATTTATTTTTTTCTAAATCCTGCTTGATCTTTAGGCAGGCTTTCGTCAATTGTTCTTGATATTCTTGCGTTTATTATTTTGGAAAATAGTTTGCATAAGGTGGACCCGATTGAAATGGGACGGTAGTTGTTAATATTTTGTCTGTCGCCGTTCTTATGGATGAGGATTATTTTTGAAGTTTTCCATTCGTTAGGTATTTCTTTGTTCTTCAAAATTTCGTTAAAGATGAAGCATAGTATTGTATGTAATCCGTCTCCTCCAGATTTTAAAATTTCATTTGTTATCCCATCTTCTCTGGGGCATTTATTATTTTTTAGGTTCTTGATCGCTGCTTCCACTTCAGATTTCAAGATGAGAGGTGGTATATGATTTGTCTCGTCATAAGTTTCTAAGTTTTTGAGGGAGTAATCATTTGGGCAATCGTATAATTCTTGGAAAAAATCTGTAGCAATTCTCACAATATCCTGTCGGTTGCTTTCCGTAATACCTTTCTTATTGGTTAATTTAGTTGTCCATAGTTTTCCTTCGCTTTGTTCCATTTTGATTTTTTTTTGATAGATCGACTGCTATTAAGTATGTCAGCCATTCTTTTTTCTCTATATATTCTTAGGTCCTGTTTTAAATTTCGTCTAATTCTTCTGTTCCAATTATTAAGGTTGGTTGAATTTTTTATAACCTTTTTCCTTTCTTCGATCATTAGTAGAGTCTCCTCGGATAATTTTGAACGATAGTCTTTTGGTGTATAGGTTTTTAGTTTGGCCTGGAGGGATGCTTACTGAATTCTATTTCTAATGTCAATGTATAGTTCTTGGACGTTATTGTTTTTTCTATTGTCCATGTAGCTTCTTATTTCTTCAATCTTTGTTAGGAGAATTGTAGTATTTATTGATCTTATCACAGGTGTGAAATAGAATGGTCGGGTGTTCTTCATTTTATCTAGCCTAAGAGTGGTCCTGATTAATCTATGGTCTGAGTTAAAATTTACATTTGGCATTATTTCGCAATTTTTTATTATATCTATTTTATTGCAAAGTACATAGTCTATTTCAAACTTATCTCCTGTAGGAGACTTCCATGTCCATTTGTTTTTTGTTTTCTTTTTGAAAAAGGTGTTTAGAATTTTGAGTCGATTGCTATGCGCGAAATTTATAATGAGTTCTCCTCCCTCATTGCGTTTACCGTACCACGATTTGCCCATGATGAATTCCTCCCCTATTCTGTATTTTCCCACTCTACTGTTCCAATCTCCTATCACTAATAGGGTATTTTTAGGGCCGACTTTTATTTTATCTATGATATTTTGTAGTTCTTGGTAGAAGTTTTCTTTGTCGTTGCGTGAGGAAGAAGCTGTTGGGGCATAAATTTGAACTAGGAATAGCTTTTTATTTTTACCTATATCTATAATTAACATGGCTATTCTTGAACTGATTTCTTGAAAATCAATAATTTTTTTATTGACCAAAAATCCCACGCCACCTAACCCTTTAGTTGAATGTGTGTGCACTAGTAACATACCGTCCTTCGTATTTTTTAACATTGTTTTGAATTTTCGCCTGGTTTCCGCGAGACCTATGGTGTCCCACTTTATTTCTTCTAGAGCTACTTAATATATATAAATAAGTAAATGGTTATTACAATTTTAGCCTGGCTTAAATCCACACAAAGAGGACTTAATTAACTTATTTCTCATAAGATTAAAATTTGTAAAAATGCTTTTGAGTTTACAGAACAAATTAATAAAAACACCAATAGGCTTTGAAATATTTATAATACGACCAGTTAATATATTAACAACTTCTGACTAGTGTGATAAAACTACAGTTAAAACAACTAACAGATTACATTTTGCTATTGATCTTCAGGTTTAATCATTGTCCCAACCATTGACGTTCACTAAAGAGTAAGAATATATTTACACATATTTTTATTAAAATAAAATTAATATTGAAAATTAAACTATTTATAAATAAATACTTCTATAAATAAGTACTATGTATAAATAAATACTTTTATTACTTATCTTTTTCATTAAAAACATTGACATATACCTACCTAGGTAAAGGAAATATTTCAGCAACACTTTTTAGAAGCTCTAACCGACATAATACAATTTCGTCAGTGTCATGTGCATTTTGTGCATGTAGCAGAGACAGCAAAGCCTGTCCAGACTCTTCAACAACATTCAAGTTGGTGATAACCTAAAATAAATAATATTTAATGTGAACAAATAAATAACAATAAATAATTAACTTTCTTTATTATAACAATAAGATATATTATCTACTTTATAGTAATATTTCGAAGGAAAATATCATAGATTTCAGATTTGCCTGAAATCAATTAATATGAATGTATTGTAACAGAAAAATAAATAAATAATATATAGAAGGTTAACAATTAGCTATTACCTCTTTCATTTTTTCATATGCAGCTAATCTATTTTCAGGATTCATATCTAAAGCACCATCATAGACTTCTAGGGGTAATAACGATTTTGCTTCAATCAGTGTAACTTCTCGGTCGAGAGGCATAATTTGAATATCATTACCCTTCTTGAGAGGCTGAGCTTTTCCTAAATAATTTACATGTTAAAAACATCATAATCATATGGAATAATAAGAACATAATCGACAAACAATTTAAAATGAAGTTACCTGTTCCAGCTTTATTTACTTGTTTTTTCCCAGAGCTTGGCTTTTCTACTTTAGTCTCCTCACTAACATTTTTTGGCACTTTGTTTACCTTTTGAGTAGGCTGCTTAACAAGTATTTCAGCCTTGTCACAACATTCCTTGATCTAAAATGATGGATATATCATCATTAAAAACAAAATAATTAGTTAATGATTAATGAGTAGACTATAGTGAAGGAAAGATTTTTGATTACATCTTTTATTTATTAGATCACAAATATTAAAGATATTTTATTCATATCCAATATTTCAAGATTCAAACTCTATCTTCAGAAACTATTAGATCCTAATAAAACATTAATTACTCCAATTTAAGCAATTAATCAAATTATTATTTGATGGAAGCATTAGCCTTTGCTAATGCTAAATTGCTAGCCAAGTATTTAATGGAAGAATTAGCCTTTGCTATAATCTATTCAATAAGTATAAAGACTTCCAGTACTTTGAATACAAAATAAAGAATTAATTAATAAGTATATTGGAGCCTAATTGAAAATTATTAACCTTTTTCAACATTTGTGGATCAATTTCAACCAAAAATGGCCCAATTGTCTTCTCACCAACTACTTTCATTGCTGTACCTAAGGCAAGAGCAGAATTATCACGTACAGCAGGATCTGTAATAAAACAAATTATTTTAAAAATAAAAGTAATTAAACTGTAATATCACCTTAGTTCATAAATATTTTAAAAAATTGAAACCTTGATCACGAAGTCCATTGGTCAAGCCCTTGCAAAGTGTCTTCAACAATTTTTTTGTTAATACAGCAGGAGTTGATTTAGAAAAACAACGACTAAGAAACCCACTGATTTCTGACTTGACACTAGGATTTTTATTATCTAAGTTGGTGACAATATCTTCTTGGATAGCCTCCAAATTAGTCTAAAAACCATCTCAATTAAGATTTATTTTTAAAATGACTAAATTCATAATAAAATATCGATTCATACGGTTAAATATACAGCATCCACTGCTTCTCTAAGAGCTGCAACGATATTTTGTTTCTTTTCCTTGAACTTTTCGAAGAGTGCAGGTATAATAAATGAAACATATTGATGAAATTTTTTCTTTAGACCATTTGCTATACCTGTTACACACTTGATGGCAATTCCAACGACAACAACATTAGAATCTTTGGTTATTACCTTAAAATAATAAATAATAAAAATACTATCAATTAATCATTCACATTCAATATTCTCAACAAAAATAGAAGAAGATATATTGTGCAATAACAAATCTAATAATATTAAATAGAAATACAAGTAAGTTTTATATTTATAAAGTTTTAAATGGGAGTAATTAAAACCTTTTTCAATGTCCTGAGCATTTCACCATAGTCTGCAGGTTCTAGCTTAGGTGTAGCAGCTAGCTGTTTTTCAAATTCCTCAAGAACCTCTTTTCTTTCAGACCATTTTTTAGATTCAAGTTTGGTATAGAACTCTTTATTAAGCTGACTTAAAATATCAACAGGCTCAAGTAGATCATAAGGATCTGTTTCATCTACAGCACATTCTTCATCTTCTGCTTCCGCACTTTCTGAAATAATGTCATAAAAAAAGATATACATAATTTATTTAATTATAAATGGTAGACAGAAAACATAAACTCTAAGTAAACCAATCAATATGGCTCAGTGATATAAATTAATATATTTTACCTCCATCAATACCATCAGCACCAGAGACGGCAATTTGTTTAGCCTGTTGAGAACGTAAAAGTCTACTTGCTTTGGCAGGTGTATTCTTTACTTTATCATATTCTGTTTCTACTTCAGCCATCTGTAAAACAATACAAAGTTAAGTAAATAAAAAAATATAATCATTAAAATTACTTTCCAAATTCAAATAGGTTATAAACCTATAACTAATAATAAAAATTCAAAATCTCATACATATATTTTATTTCCCATATCACAAGTATAAAATGATACATATAAATATTTTGTATATTCAAAAATTTATTTGAAAAACTCAAAAGAAATATATGTGTGTGTATATCCTTATATGTGTAAATAAAAATGAAGTAGAAAAAATGATTTTTTTCCCAATTTAGTTTTCAAACCTTTTTATTAAATAAAATAGCTTATATTTTTAAACAAATTAATAAAATATGTATGGAAAAATTCTACTAATTAAAATTAAGTCAATGTAACTATAAAAGCAGTATTAAAATTAACTTAGTAAATACAGAACCAGAATTTAAGTCAGTGACATAAGTTTTTTTTTCTTATTTTTATTGAATAATAAAATTACAAAATCTGTCACATTCAAGGGTGATAAGTACCTAGAGCTGTAAGAATACATTCGCTCCGTATCAGCACAGAATAGAAAAAAGTAAAATGAAAATAAAAACAAATATAGAATTTAAAAAAAAAAAGAAAAAGAAAATGGTATTATTAGGAACCGGTAGTATAGTACAAACATTTTTAAATGTTGGTAAAATAAAGCAAGAGAGCTTAATTCCATGGTCCAGATAGGATCATATTTTTCTTTTTTACTAACAAAAAAAGAAAAAATGCAGATCAGGTCCATTTAAATTGTGTAGTTTAGTATAAGTAATGAGTAATGAGTATTTAAGTGAATACCAGTACCAACATTGGTTTGCTTGTTTCCTTAGGAAATTTTGATGTTAAAATTGTTGAAAAAATCGAGATAGCCTAACATATTTCATCTTGCGACATCACTATGGAACTAAACTAAACATCTATCATAAAAAAGTTTTGAACGATTCACACATATTAGTTACTAAAAGCTCGAACCTTCGGTTCCACATCAATTACAAACAATTTTCATAAGTGAAAAATTCAGTGGACAGAGTTTCCATAAGTGAATCACTGCTGAAATAAAAACAAAGTCGAGCCATTTCTGAAATGAATGATTATAATGAACATGAAACGTTGATCAAATATGACAATAATGTGCGAAAAAGATCATGGTCAAAGCCCAGAGAAGCTTCACAAACGGTCGCAAAGCCAGTATTGATGCCATGGAAAGTAATGTCTAAAATATTTGTCAAATGATTAAGTGCATTTATGGCATATTTTGCTTTTTTATTTAAAAAAAGGCAAGCAAGTTTCAAAGGCCCACCAAAAAATATGTAAGGTGTAAGTGGATGATGCCTTAATAGAATGTACTGCTTAAAAATGGTTTGCTAAGTTTCATTTTGGAGATACACAAAGATAGGACAAAGATGCACCTCATAGTGGTCAGCCCAAGGTTGGTGTGAGTAATATCTAGACTCCAATCGAACCAGACTGGTCACTACAGGTATTAGAAATTGTGGAGACACCGGAAATAGGCTTTGGAACTGTTCAAAGATATTTAACGTGGCCAACCGAATATCAATTTGCAACTTTCTTCTCAACCGGCACAAAAGGCACCAATTTTTAAATTATGCAGTGATGTGTAGACAAAAAGTGGATCATCTACAATAATGTAGAGCACAGGAGATTGTGAACAACTTTTGAGAGACCTCCAAATGCCATTCTGAAGGTCTGCTTACATCTCAAAAAGATTTTACTCTCTATATAATTGATATAATTGCAGCATGGTGTTTTATATCAAATAACAAATTGCACGCACAAAGACACACGATTGATTCAAAGATCTACTGCATGCAGCTAACGAAATCCGACCAAGCTTTATGACAGTTTTTCAATTCTAAGCCCGAGATGTTTTACTTTCTGCCACAAGTAGGCTAAAATCATGAGGCTACTCATTTAACATATAATAAATAATAACAAAATATATTGATAGATTATCTTAGAACCTAAAATAAAAATAATTAAGAAAATATTGAAACACATCAGTGCCATACATTATAAAATAATTTCCAACCACAAGTAATCATAAAATATACATGGAGATGCATAATAAGCATTAATTTACATAATCATTACACATACTAACCTGTGCTGGTTTTAGTATTGATGTAAGCTGCGGTTTAATGACTAATCCTAACCAGTGATAAACTACACTAACTAGCATCTTCGTTTCTGATCGAACATTACCATCCCTATCTTCCAGAAGGCTTGGTACACGCTTCATCAATTTACTGACATTGAAGATTTTACATCCAAATTCTCTAAAAATTAAGCATTATATTATAAACAGGTTCATCAAATTTGAATAAGCAGGGACATTCAATTTTTTGTTTACATATATAATGTATATTCAATTTTTGAGAAAGCCAAAGAAAAGTCAAAGTGAAAAGTAAATAGTAACAAGTTATAAAATAGAACATTTAAAAAATATAGTCAATCTTAATCTGATTCTCTTAAAGAATGAAGTATGCATTCTATGATATGAGTATGTATTTAATCATAATTCTAATGATATAGTATATATTTATGTAGGTATGATAATATAAGTGTAAATTAATTAAAATTTTATGGTGCAAGTATGTATGAATTCAAGATAAAACATAAAGTTTTAAAAATGTAGTCAATTAATCTTATTATATTATAAATCTTACTTTAAAGATTGAGCAAGAACATGAACACAAGCTGCAGCAACTTTAGGATTTTTGGATTCAGTCCCTTTAATAAGTTCTTCATATACTATTTCATATTTTTCAATTTCAATGTACATTAAAATTATCTGTGCTGCTAACTCTCTAGTCCTAGCTTTCGGAGCAGCTAAACATTTTTGAATTATTCCAGATACAACATCTCCAGTTGTACTAAAACATATACAAAATGAAAGTCATAAAAGTAAAATATATGAATTACACAAAAAGGGTACTAATAGTGAAGGAGACATATCTTCTCCCCACATATGGTTTAAATATATCGGTATATAATATCAAAGTATATTAAATTTAATAATAAGATTTATAAACAAGCTAAACAATACATTATTCAACAAAAATGAACTTACCGTCCAGCATTACCACAATTTTCAACAAATATCAAAACCGCTTCTAAACCTCTTTCTTGACAAAGTGCATGACTATCAACTACGAACTTTTTCACTAATCCAATATATTTATTCCATTCAGGTGATTTTTCATCCTCAATTTGTTGAAAATGTTTGGCAGCTCCCTCATAACCAATAAGCCTAGCTTTCCATACCTAAATTTAAAAAGAGATTATATGATTTAAAATTGAATTTTAATACAGAAATTTGACTTAACCAATGAGCAAGATTGGTATCAGTAAAAAAATAATAATCATTAAAAAATTCAAATCTAAAACAGAAATTAAAAATAAATAAATAAAGGGATATATATACAATGTATTTTGTAAAAATTATATATTACTACACACACATATAAATAGGATCTCAAAAGTATCCTTGATACCCATGCCCCATTCAAAGTTTCCACTTTCCATCACCACCCCGCTCCCTGGATGAGTAAAAAAATTAAAGACCTGCAAAGGAAGCGTGATGCTGCCCGTAGATGATTTAGACCTACAAGACTAACTGATGACTATCAAGCGTTCAAGACTTTTTGCAGTTTGACACAGTCTAGAATCAGACGGGCAAAATCCAAATACTTCCGCAAAGCATTTTCTGCTGCTCCCGATCCTAAATCTAAATGGCAACTCCTTCGAAAGCTTCCTCTAGAGCCTTTCCCAATGAAATAAACTCGTATTTTTTTGTCTACCTCAATTAATATTTTAAATTGTCCTCTCTTGACACTGACGGCATCTTTCAAGCCTTCTGGTCAGATATATATTATGTTTCTTTTTCTGTTCATGTTTGTAATTCTAAAGGGACTTAATCCCAGAATAAAGTTACTTTTCTATTTTATTCTCTATATTTTACTAATAATCATAGACAAACCCAAGTGAAATGTCTTTTAAATTGCAAAATTGACAATTTGATCTTGTAATCAGTTTTAGAGAATCTAAACATTAAAAAAGGACCCTAAGGCCTTCATTCTGCATTATTTAATATTAATTATGTAATAAGTACAAGGATAACCTCACAAATAGGTTTCGAGAAAAACTTTACAACAAAAAATCGTAAAACTTAGAAAATCACAATAACTGAAATATATGAAAATGTTTCTCTTATGAACAAGTTTTCATTAAAATCTGTGACAAGTGGCTTTTGTCCTTTAGATGATTTGACACGATATGACCTGCTCTTTATTACCAGAACATCTCCAATCTCTAATTATCTAATCTGATCTAATTGTATAAGCAATTATTTGTATCTTCTAGTGTCCAGTTTATGGAGAAATTTTATAGTTATAATTTACTCAGTGTCCATTCACCAACTAAAGCATCAGAAGATGTAAACGATAAATTTTTCAAGGTACCGGAGAGGGCTCTTGGCTCCTGCTCCAATTATGATATGAAGATCGTAGCAGGTGATCTGAATGCCAAGGTGGGGCAAGAAGAAAGTAATTTCCTGACTGTAGGCAAGCACAACCTCCACGAGACGTCAATATTTATGTATTAATGATATCAAATTAAGGCTAATCAACCTCTCTGCCTCCAATGACCTGGTCATTGGAACCATGCTGTTCTCCCATAAAGGTACATGGAAGTCACCACCAGAAGAAAATAAGGTGAACAAAATAGACCATGTTGTGAATGACAAAAGGCATGCTAGCTCAATTACAGATGTCCTTGTGTATCGTGGGGCTATGTGGACTCATATCATAACTTAAGCATTGCTCATATCGTAGGCTGAATTAATATCTCAATAAGAAAAATTGAGAAAAGTGCAGAAAATATAGATAAGTGGGTGATAAATATAGAGAAAATATAGATAAGTGCAGAAAGGATTAGATATATTACCAAATTGGACCAAAAATTACCTACATTTGACTATGAAGAGGAAAAAGTTGATGTCTCCATGATCAATGGACAAAAATCCATTCAACAGTGGCCAAAATTGCAGAAATTATCTTTGGAGCAATAGAATGAATAACCAAGTTACCATGATTTGATGAGGAATGCTCACACACGACTCAGACCAAAAGCATAGCTTAAAGAGCTATGCTGGCAAAAAACAAATTCATAAAAGAAAAAAGGAATATAGAAAATAAAAAAGCTAGAGGCAGTCGAAATTTTCAATTCAAATGGTGAGGTAAAAAAAAAAAGTTCTATGCAGCCGTCAATTGATGCAGAAAACCATTCAAACCAACCAACACAGCCTGTAGACACTGATGGAAATAGCATTACTGAAAATTTCATGCACATTTATGGAGATCAGGAAGAGGTGCATAATTAGAATCAAGAGACACTGTTAAACGAAGAAGGGGTGTTTGATGCTACAGAGAAGCTCAAGAATCACAAAGCACCAGTAATAGAATACAGTGGAGAAAGTCTAGCAAAGGTCTTCCACAACCTCATCCTGGATATCTGGATTAAGAAAGCTATCCCGGGGGAGATCCCTTTGAATGTAGAAATTACAGAGGCACATCCTTTCTCCCCAGTGCTTATTAAGTGCTATCAAACATCCTTTACTAATGTTTCCTTCCTTTCGCAGAAAGAAGAATAGGCCCCTACCAAAGTGGATTCAGAAGTGGCAAACCCCCGACGGATCAGCTGTTGTGCCTAAGTACAATATTGGAAAGGGGGCATGAATATCGCTTCACGATTCATCACATATTCCTTGACTTGAAAGTGGCCTACAACAGTGTTGATAGGGAAGGTCTCTATAGAGCATTAAGACAATTCAACATCCCTACTAGCCACATAAGTTTAATCAGAATGACTATGACCAACCTTGAATGCTTCATCCAGGTCCAAAACAACTGCAGCGAGGGTTCCCCATCGCAACAAGAGGTGTACTTCAGGGCAACATACTCTCCTGTCTGTTATTTAACCTTGCTCTAGAAAAGACAGTTAGAAACTCCAGGGCCCAAACAATGGGAATCATCATAACTAGATTGGCGCAGCTCCTTGCCTACACAGACAACATCGATATTATAGGAAGATTGAAGCAGGCGGTTGAAAAAGCCGTTCTCACCCTGGCAGAAGTAGCAAGGAAACTTGTTCTGGTGGTTAACTAGTTAAGAACAAGTACATGGTAGTTGAACAGTACAACAGCACCTCAGGCACCCTGGAAATAAGGTGGGAATCAGAACTTACTTCTTGGAGTGGGTCTCAGAATTCACTTATCTTGGATTCCAAGTCTCATGCACTAACACAATTGAGGTAGAAACCAGCAGAAGAATATTATCTGCAAACTGATTCTATTTTGGGCTGAGACAACCTCTATCAAGTAGGATTATAATTTAGAAAACAAAATTCATTCTAAACAAAACCTTACATATGGAGCGGAAACATAGACAATGGCGAAGGATGCATACCCAAATTTGCTTGTCTTCAAATGCAGGGTCCTCTCGAAAATATTTGGCCCGGTCTTTGTTGATGGAATGTGGAGACGAAGAAATATATGATCTCTTTGGTGAGCCTAATGTAGTTAATGTCATCAAACGACCCCGACTAAGATCGGCTAGACATGAAGCCAAGTTGAGCGAGGAGGAAATCCCAAAACGTTTGCTGAAGGTCATTCATGGACGGATGATAGTTGGCCAACCACGACCAAGGCGGACTGATTGTGTGACTGTGACCTGAGGAACTTGAGAATCTGCAACTGGGTGTCAGCAGCACTCAACAGGGACTACTGGCAGATGCTGATAGAGGTGGCCTAGACGCGTTGTGTTGTTGCACCAAATCAATAATAATCATAATATTATTATTTCCAACAACTTAATGACATTACACTCCCAGACTGGACAAAGTATAATTATTCAAGGCATCCAGTGCCTTCAGTTTTACAAAGCTATCTCATGTATTTTACGTCACAGCTATTTTATGCTTATAAATTTTTATAGACATTCTTTTAAATCTTTTGGGCAGCTATTTCTATCATATAATTTTAATTTGGAAGTCATGTGGGAATTAATCAACAGGACTTTACATAATTTTGTACAATAAAATAAAAGATTTTTTTTTTTATCCAGAATTGTTCAAAAAATATTGAATCATACAAATTGAGAAAGAAGCCAGAGCGATTGAACAAAATGGCTAACATAATAACAAATCAGCTAGTTGATTGATTCAGAATCATTTGTCTACTTTTTTTAAAGAAACTCATGGAGTCCAGATGCTGAGAGTAAAATATCAATTCCTAATTCCATTACTAAGTTTCTTTCAAGTTCTTTTTTTATTTCATTATAATATTCAGTCAGAGGTTAATTTAAATTGTATATTCACATACTTTTAATTCTACACCTCACCTTAGATTTATTATTTTATATATTCATATAATAAATGTCCATGACCTACGCAATACAAATACTGACTGTAATCTACGAAGACATATATTATAGCGTAAATATATCAAATGATAAAGTGCATTTTTGACATATTTTGCTTTTTTGTTTAAAAAAAGGCAAGCAAGCTCCGGAGGCACAAATAAAGATATGTAATGTATATGGGGATGATACCTTAACACAGCGTACTGCTTAAAAATGGTTTACCATTTATTAGTTCAGAAACGAATCTCAAAGACGTAGCCCATCCAAATTAATTCGAGTGATACCAAGGTTCTTAGCGAACAAGAGTGGTCGCTACAGGTATGAGAAATTGTGGAGACATTGAAAATAGGCTTTGGGGCCATTCAAAGGATTTAACTAGGCCAACTGAATATCAATCTACAACTTTCTTTTGAACCGGTACGAAAGGGACTAATTTCTTAAATGAAAAGTATCAAAAAGTGGATCACCTATGACAAGAGATCGTGGAGAACTGCTAATGAAAAAAAGAATGCTGTTTTGCAAGTTGCTTCAACAAGGAAAATCAATTAAAAAATCGACTGCACACAGCTATTATTATTATTATTATTTTGGATCTACGGCCCTGCAAGAACCCGGGCCTCCAACATCACAGATGACCAATATACGCGATCCTTTGTTATCCTCCTCCAGTCTCGCACACCCAGCAGTTTCAGGTCCTCTTTGACATCTAGCCATCTGATTCAAGGATGTCCTCTGCTTTGTTGACCGTCCGGTTTCTCATTGAACATTCTTCTCGCTATCCTGTGGTCCGGTATTCTTTCCACATGTCCCATCCATCTCAGTCAGGCTTTCTTTATCAACGCAACCATGTCCGGCTCCCCATAAAGCCCCATCAGCTCCTCATTCTTTCTTCCCCATACACCATTTTTGGCCACTCCGCCCCAGATTGTTCTTAATATTTTTCTTCCCCATGTCTTGGCCATAAGATCTGATTTTTTGGTATCAATGACAATGCATATTTCCGAGGCTTTGTGTTGTTTTCTGAACTTTACGGTTCTTGCTGTTGGGTGGATAGTTAGCCCATCGAACCAATCCTCCTCCTTTATCCGGGCTTGGTACCGGTAATTTACTCTGAAGGAGACAGCAGGCAGAGGCACACAGCTAAAGTCTGACAATTTACTAAATGACCTGCTCAGAAGGCCAGCTATGGATGGGGAAGCCAAGTCATTTTCCCCACTACCTAACTCTCTTCACTCGCCTTTTGTCTTCATCATGGCTATTTTATTTTTACAGCAATATCTTTGGATTATCTTGAAGTTATTATTGATATTTTGTGTTCAACCTGGCTTAGACTTGCCACTGTTATTTTGTTTTAGATTCAGCTTTCTTCTTTGACCCTATTTCCAATAGATAGGTGTGGTGGGGGAAAGAAAGTTCCCCCAACACACCTCCCCAGCACTGCCTCCAATTCTGCCATAGGTCATTTACTAAATAGTCAAACTATATATTTGACCAATACTTGTGATGGAAACGCCTAGAATTAGTCAATCGTAACGGTGTTGTATTCCATTATGACACTTTTCAGCTATTTTGTGGTATTAACCCTTTCATAAAAAATTCAACTTCATGACTTCCTCCCTTCTTGTTTATTTATTTTCCACTACCTTTAAAAATTAAAAAAAAACAAAAAATAATATTTTTTTAGCTAGTAACTCATGAAGAACATTTAAATAATAAATCCTTCATTAACAATTTTAGGCAATACAATTTTAGCTAGTCTTATCAAGAAATGTAATAAAATTTGGAATTGCTACTCAATTATAGGGCCATACACATCTGCCAAAAACAAAAAAAGGTAATTAGGTTACATTTCAATAACTATTTTTCAGTAAAGTTTACCAAAGATGAGTAGCAGACAACTTTGTAGATAGTAGAGAATGTCCTGATGTATGAAAATATAGCAATTCTTTCCTTTAATTTTACATTTAAAAAAAACATTTGTTTACATTAATTCATAGTGGAAAAACAAATATATGTATCTTGTACTTATCTCAGATGTGATATCAAATAGAGGAATAACATAAAAGTGATTAGAATCAAATAATATATACTGATAATAATAATATTGACATACTTTGTGAACACAAGCATCTTCAACTGCTAATTTTGTGTAGTCTTCTTCATCCATTGTATCTAATACAAGATACAAGCTGAAAAAAATAATTCAATAAAACATTACATATATACACATATAAAATAGGATAAAACACAACAAGTTAAAAATGTAATCATCATTTCGATAAATAAGGATTTCAATAAAAAGGGCATTAATTAAGTTAAAAGTCAACAATTTTAATGACTATTTTAAAAGAGACCATGCAGCACTGATGTAAACAAACCCAATATAGAACCTTACCTGCATACTCAGTAATGAACACTAGGCTGTTTGTATATGTTCAGAAAATTGGATGTCTGACAGAGATCCGATTTTCAAATGAAAATCAGACTCAGATAACCATTGAAGCTTGTAAAAGATAATTCTACTTTCAGAATAAAATAGATTTCAATCACTCATTCTTGCAATATGTCCTGCCCACCTCAGACATCAAGATTTTATAAAATGCATAATATTCTGGTCTTTAAAAAGATGCATAAGCTCAACATTTTTTTTCTTTCTCCATACATCGTCAGTCACTACTTAACACACCCATCATTTTTCCTTATGGGCAATCAAAAACCTGCTAAAAAAGTGGGAAGCCTAATAGCTGGAACCTATACCACAGAATTCTACAATACAGTGTAATAATAATTATATATTAATTAACATTATGGGAGAGTACAATCTTATTAACTAAAAAAAAAAAAAACTGAGTAGATTTTTTGTGAAAGCAGGGCAATGTGCAACAACCAAAGTACACAGAACTGTCTCAATTAATTATTTAAACATGAGAATTTTCCAAATGAATAATAAACAAAAAATTTTAATTGGTTAACATAATGTTTTAATAAATTTATAATTAGCAACTATCAACATTCAAGGAATGAAAAGAAATTTATCAAATAATTTATATAAAGAATTTTTATTTAAAAAATATTATCAATTTAAATTACCAATTAATATAAATAAAAAACAAGAAAAAAATGGAATAATATAAAACAAATATTTTAATTCAGATCATTATTTTAACTAGAAAAAAACTACCACTAAATCCATGAAGAATATTTACTTCAGTACATTGTACTTAGTAATCCATTTACTTGAGAGAAATTAAATTTAAATCAATTTTAGAGTCAAGTCATAAAACTTTGTATTTAAAAAAAAAATAAAATCTGTACCACCACAACCCACAAAAGGTCTCAGATTCAATGCATGGTATAGACTATACTATTTCTAACAATAATTGTGCTAGGGGGGGGGAGAGGATGATTTGGCCTAAATAAACACATTATATAGGCTGGGTAAGCCCCAGGAGGTCTCCAGATCCCATAGAGTTGTTTCACAGCTGCTAACAGAATACATAATTTATTTACCAAAGTTGGTCTTGAAATACATTTGGAATTAGTTGCCCTACATACTGTACAAAACCACCTTTTTTTATAACAATAAAGTACCATAAAATCTGGTTGGGTTAGAATTGAAATGAAAATGGTCAATCACAACCAGGTAGATAGAAAACATATTTGAAATTGAACAGTTAACATATGAATTATCGGTAAACATAATATTGATTATTGTTCGGCAACTACAGTTGTTAATTAATACATAATAAAAAAATTAATTTATTAAATTTGAATTGATAATGGCAATTTATTTTTCACAAAATAAAAACTAGTTGTCCTTAACCTAAAAAAATACATGTACCAATACAACTCTTGAACGAGTCATGGTTTCAGGGTTCAGTACATGGTATACAGACTGTACTGTTTCAAGGACAACGGTTCTGTAAGGAGGTCTGGACTTATCCTAGATCACGCTCAACTGCCAGATTTTTCCCCCTTATTTTGGGTACCCTGTTTTTTTAATATTTTATAGAGGCTGGGTGAGCCCCAGGAGTGTCCTAAATCCCATATGATCCATCTCCCGTAGCAAACAGATCATTTTAATATTATTAAGGAGATAATATTGAATATTCAATATTAACAATGAAATAAGTACAACTTTTTTCATCCAAATTTCATTTGACAAAATAGGTTCCACTAATAATGAATAATTAACTAAAACAAAAACATAAAAGTAATAAAATTTATTATAATCCAGTGAGTGATGAATCTATTTTTTTTTTTTACATAAATGTACTTAATGCCCATTCAATAATATAAAAATGTAGGTAATGAATTTTATTAAATTAAGCTGTAAATTTTAATAACTACAAATCTTCTACTACTCTAATTTGTTAAAAAATGTATTGTTTATTATTTCGGTATTGTGAACACCCCATGGTAATAAAAATAATTAATGGACAACTGAGAGGAACTGTAATCAATAGAATTTCAGTCTAAATTTAAAAGAGTATGAAGATGTAGGTTTTCAAATTTAGGAATAAATGGAGGAGTTGACAAGTGTATGCTAGGCATTACAATAAATGCCATGAATTGCAGACTAAATAAATGTAACACTTTTGTGATAAAATCTTTTAATGCTTTATTATGTTACTAATATACTATTAGAAAAGATTTTATGGCTTTAGAGACACAGTCCTGTACCCTTAAGGTGGGCAACCCTTCCTTCCCCTACAGGTAGTTGATTGATCTATTCTCAATCAATTAAATTAAATGAATCTATTAAATCAATTAATTAACAAAAATCCTTTTATGTACATATCATTGATCAGGCTTTCAAGGACACTATTTCCAAGAATTTATGAAGTGAAAGATTTAAAACAAATTGTGTGTCAATACAACTGATTTTCGTTTTGCTTTAATAGTTAATAACTGGTATATAATTAATCAATTATATCAATTAATAACAGTATGGTAATACTGTAATCTGGCATTAATTAAGCAATTAGAGAAATTAGTCAACATTTTAAATATGGCACTAATCAAACAGAATATAATAGCGGTAAAGTTTAATACTACAGCAATAACTAATATAAGTCTGATAGAGAAGTAAAAAAAAATCTGTTAAATATTGTTGAACCTTGAGCACCTAAATGAAAGTTGGAAAAATGAAAAAGGGTCTTTAGATCTCCTCGGATTAGTTCGAAAATAGTATAAACATCTATGGAGTTTTAACAAAACATAAATGTTCCCAACTTATCAATTGGGTTATCAACCACTTTGATCCAAAAGAAGCTAATTTAAAATCATATTCAACTTTTCCACACCAGACCAGTTTCAGCTGAAATAACTAAATAATAATAATGATAAATATTCATTTTGAACACTTCATTATACCTCCATTTCAACCTCCAGCCAAAAGTGTCTTAAAGCATGAGTAGTTAAGTTCTGTCATTCCTAACACTTTAATAAGTATGTATCAACACTTAACAGAGCATACTTTGACACTTTTGGCAGTACGAAAGAAAAAAAAACATAAATCTCCAGCTGCGAAAGCATTATCCCTAACAAAAACCCAACCTATTAATGCTTTGTCAGGAAAAATAGAAAGAGATATGCCCGTATCGAACCACATTTAGGAATACACAATGATCAAATTCGGCAGGAACTTCAGGTTAGTTTAAAATAGTATAAACATCCATGGAGTATTAACAAAACATAAATGTTCCCATCTTATCAATTCAGCTAATCAACCACTTCGATCCATAAGAAGCTAATTTAAAACCTTATTCACCTTTTACTCGCCAGACTAGGTTCAGTTGAAATAACTAAACAGTAATAATGATAAATATTCATTTTCAACTCTTCATTATATCTTTATTTCGACCTCCTGTCAAAAGTGCCTTTAAGCATGAGTAGTTATGTTCTATCATTCCTAACACTTTAATACACAAATTTCAACACTTAACAGTGCATAATTTGAGACTGTACTACACATACCTCGACACTTTTGGCAGTATGAAAGAAAAACCATATATCTCCAGCTTTTAAAACATTATGCCAAAAAAATACCCAACCAATTAATGCTTTGTCAGGAAAAATAGAAAGAGATATGCCAGTATCGAACAATATTTAGGAATATACAATGATCAAATCAACAGGAACTTCAAATCCATGTAATGCATGAAAGGGAGAGAAGAACCAAATAAATAAGACATAAGTAAGTAAGACATAATGTAACCCAAAAGGCAACAAGTTATAACTGTTAAATTTAAATAATGTAGCTCTAATCAAATAGTTTTAAAACAGATAAATGATGGATACTTCTTGGTCAAGTGAATCATTGTAATACACTGAATAATTCAGCACAAAAATTATAAAACTTATTAAGCACTACTATAGGACACAATTAAATGCACTATTTCAAATAGATCAATTCATACAGAGAAAAACAAATGAGCAACAATTTTTAAAAACAAAATGACAATTCACCTGTTTCAAGCATATGACATAATATACAAACCATGTATATGACATAGAGAAAAATAAGATACTTACAAAAATCAGAAATTTCAACTTGGTCAATTTAATTTGAAAAAAGAAATAATGTTAACAATAAACTTAAGTAATTTTCCAACCGCCTAGAATCAACCTGAAAATACCTGATACTAAACATCGATTAATTTAAGAGGTATAACTGCCTAACGACTAAACTTTCCATAGTAGACTCCTAACTATGGTTATAAGGAAGGGTTTGTTTGCCCATATAAATTTCACGGAACTAACACCCTTCAAATTGAAAGACGGCATACATACTACCACTTAAACAATTGCATTAGTTTAAACAAGCAAACATATCTCAAGTAGAATAATTAATTTATAAAATTCGTTATAGAAAAAGCTCAGAAAAATGAGTTATTGACTTATATGACCGGAGTCACAAATTAGAAAAAAAAAAAACACTTTATGGACTATGACAAATACAAATCGCATAGAAAAATGTGGAAAAAGAATATTATGAATACCAACTATTCTCTTAATTCGATTACATGAATTCATTGTCGAAAGTCTATAATGAAAAATCTGTGGTCAGAATGAATGAATCGTTAAAAGTAACCGCACTAGCAAATTATAACATTTATTTTAACATTATATCCATTAACGAAAGCTCTCTTTTCACTCTCGTATGAAAAAATTCACTCTATAGTTATTGTCGTGTGGCGGGCGTTTTTATTGTTATTACCTAGTTTTATTACTCGAAATTCGAGTAATCATAAACAAGCTCGTTTACAAACACACTCACCCTTGCTTGTTAATTTCTGGGTTTTTGATAGACAAAGTTTAAGTTTGAGAATTAGAAGGTTGAATTATTTCATAAACGTTTTTGGTTCATATGAAAATGAGTGTAGCACTATGTGTAGTAAAAAATTAACTCTACCCTGCTTTTATTAACCCTGGTTTTGTTGACCAAATGCAAATTTGAAAAGTCAATTTGATCGACTTGAAAAGACGAATTACTTCATGCCTATTCATTTTTATTAAAAAATATTCCTTGGTTTTTAACATGTGCAGTACGTATTCATATGAAATTACCCACTCTGCTAGGCCTGTGATCTACGTTTTTTTAAATAGTTTATTTATACCAGTTCCATATACGCAACTAGTTTTATACTTTAAAAAATCTACTCAACCAAAATATGTTCATAGTATAAGGAAACCAGTAGACCGCGACATTATGATGGGAGATCCAGAGGATTTGTGGGAGATATACGTTATCCTTTAAGTATACACTGGGGAAAAATATTTGCACACCATTTTTTTAAAATTAATTTATGAATTAAGGTAATAAAAAAAATACGATATGCCTTAAAAAATAAAAAGTATATTTGAAACTGAATAAATACATTTACTTCTTGCATAGTGAAATAAATCTTAAATTTTACAAAAATTCCAGGAAAAAAATGTTTCCACACCACACGTTTTCTTCATTTAAAAAAAATGTAATATATCGTATATAGTCCGTTAGCACCAACAACTGCTTGTAAACATCTAGATATTGTGTGGACCGATTTTCACTTAATTATGGATTGATTTTTTCCCATTCTTGTTCTATAAGATACTTGAGGAGGTGTCTTCCGGTTAAGTTGTCAAAAATTTGTTGTAAAAAAAAAATTAAGTTGTCAAAAATTTTGGTCTTTCATGTGCCATAAATTTTCAACTATATCCAAGCCTGGTGACTGTCGAGGGGTGTGTAGTTGTTGACGAGCATTAAATATTAATCAATCTTTAGTTTTATTTGGGTTAAATCTTTGGATCATTTAAGCAGCACTTGCTAAGCGGTTGCTGCGCAAAATCCTCATATAGCCTTCTGCATTCAGAATCCCCTCAATAGGTACAAGATTACCTTCTCTATATCAGCCTAAACCATTAATTTCCTATCCCCATGTTTCACAGTAACCTTAATTTTAGCTTCTTCAGTTACTCGATCCTCCATTGCCAAATTATCTTTCGTCCATCAGATCCAAATAAATTAAACTTACTCTCATCAGAGAAAAATAAATTTCCCGGAAACTAAGAGGGTTGTTAATGTATTCTCTAGCAAAAGGAAGTTTTTTTTTTCGATTGACTTTACTACTATATTTTTTTTCTCGGGATCCTGTGATAAGGACCTTTTGAATTCAGAATATTCCTTACCGATCCCGTACTTACACAAACCTCAGAAGTTTATTAGACCATAATAACGAGGATACCTGCTATGTATTACAGCTGTTTTTTTAAGAGCTGTAATTCTCTTCATTCTTTCATTTAGTTTTCAGTGGCGACCTTTGCATCGGTTTTTAGCAGTTAAACCTTATTCTTCATATCTCGAGAAAAATGAATAGCCAAGAAATCTGACATTTTGCGATACGGTTTTTGGTGGTTGCGCAATAAAATCACTTTTTGGGTCGTGGCGGCGCTCAGTTTACCTTTTTTTAGCATTGTAAAGCACTTGGTAATATCTGGCGGTAGACTGAAGAATGGAGCATGACCGCTAACCTGACACTTGAATATATATTCAATATTCAATCTTTATCCTCTCGACAAAAATACCGAATGACCTGAATCTAAATTTCAAGCAAAAGTAGCTAGCAAAATATTAAAACTGCCAATTTATACATGAAAACCTCATGACATTTATTTATACATGAGAATTGCTTTAATGAAGAAAATAGTCGGGCCTAACTTGGGTGCAAACCTAAGAACACTCAGGTCGTTATACACTGGTGATGTCAGGCCCTCATTTGAATATGGAATCACCAGCTGGGGGATCACTGCTGCCTCGCTCCTCCAGAAAGCCTCAACCGTACTAAATCGGGGGCTAAGGATTATGGCAGGGGCAATGAAATTCACATATATTTACAAAATGAAGAACCTTATGAACCTTCCTTCAATAGAAGACAGGATAGACCCTACACCTCGATGCTAAAGCCAAATTCGCGCCGGGACACCCTTTCCAACAAAGAGTGGCGGAAATGAATATGAATCGATCAAAACGGCAAAGCATTCTCCACATCTCATCGAAGTTAGTCTCAGAAATCCGGAATTTAAACTAAAATAATTCTATGTGTGTAAAATAACTAACGTTTTAGATTAATGGGGGAAAAAAATAATGAAATCCTCTGGCAAAAAGTATTTGCACACTTTGTGTAATTTCACTAATAACCTTTGTTTACAATTTATTAATTCTTACTCCAGTATTATCTACTCTATCTAATGTTTTCCTACAATGATAAAGCATTAAGAATTAAATTCTTTAGTCACTGGCTAAATATCATGCCGAAAAAAAGTGATTTGAGAGCATCAGAATGTGAGAAAGCATCACTGGAAAACCATTTGAAACAAGTACTGGTCCAAGAATGGGAAACAATCCGTCTTCAATCAGACTGACAATCACAGACACACCCCCATACCATAACATGTCCACCACCATGTTTTACTGTAACAGAAACGTTTTGGGTTTTCAATTCTTCATTACGCCACCTCCAAATACTCTTCCGTCCATCGGAACCAAACAAATTGAATTTGCTTTCATCAGAGAATATGACATCCTCCCAAAAGCTAAGCGGCTTATGTAAATATTCTCTGGCACAAGCAAGACGTTTTTTACGGTTGATTTTATTTATATAAGGTTTCTTTCGAGGTACTCTCCCATGCAGGTCTTCAGAATTCAGGCAGTATCTGATAGTCCTGTCACTAACATGAACACCAGTAGTTGAATGGACTTGGATTAGCCAGGTCTCGAGAACTTACTGAGGTATGCTTCATAGCTTAATTTTTTATCTTTATCCTCCTCCTGGAATTCAACTTTTTCGCACGGCCTTTTCGTTCACTGTTTTCAGTTGTCCCAGGTTCCTCATACCTCTTTATGACGTACCTGACCGTGGACAAATTTATACTTAATAAATCTGCAATCTCACCATATGATTTTTGTTGACCCCGCAACAAAACAATTTTTTCGCGAGTTCCCAAACTCAATTCATTTGTTTTCGGCATGACATTTAACTAGTGACTAAAGAATTTAATTCTTAATGCTTTAGCATTGTAGGAAAACATTAGATTGAGTAGATAATACTGGTGTAAGAATTAATAAATTGTAAACTTTTTAATTTTTCCCATTAATCTAAAAAGTTAGTTATTGTACACTTATAGAATTGTTTTAATTTTAAATATCCTTTTTATTAATGTGAAGTTCAGTGGATTATTATTTCCCTTATGACCGATAGTTTTATAAAAACTGGATTTGCAAATACTTTTTGCTGCCCTTCTAACCGTTCCTTGAGAATATGTTGTGCTAAATTTTCTATTACTCTATCAAGGCCGGTGTACCGCAAGGAAGCGTTTTAGAAGCTATCCTCAACATTCTATTCGCTAGTGACAATCCAATGACCCCCCGATACCTTCCTGGTAGCATTTACTGATGGTACTGCCATCCTATCATCTCATTCCTACCCAGCAATAGCATGCATAAATATAATAAGGCACCTCTCTCTGATCGAACAGTCGCATTCATCCTCCGACGTAGATCGGCCAATTGATTTTAACCTCTTCCCGTATCTCGGCACCTTTCAAGACAAAATATGAATATCGGATCCACAAACAAGGCTTAAAATACAAGAACTTAATCGCTGACTTACCCAGAACAGACGCTACATTCCTCGATGAATAGAACCCTAATTTTTTTTTGTCAACAAATTGTTAATGTATAAGATAATTCTGAAGCCAAATAGACTTAAGTACTAGAACTGTGGCGAGCAAAAAAACAAAAATGAACCTCAGAAGTATTTATATTTTAGTCTTACGTAAGGATAGAGATAGTAGGGGGTGCAGTCTACATTATTATATTGTTATTTTCTTGGTACTGTAATGTAATTTTATAGTTATTTTGTTTTGTCTGTTTTCTCTCACAGCCCTGAAGATGACCTACAAAGTAGGTCGAAACGTCGGCACACAATAAATAAGTATGCATTTATTATGGTGTTTTAATTGACTGCACCCTCAACTATCTCTATTCTTACATTAGAAGTTCCAGTAAACTAATTTCTTCTCTAACATTTTAGTCTTACGTACAATAACTAATTCACCATACTGTCTATTATGTTTGGAATGTCCGGTATTTGAAAAATAACACACGCGTTTGGCAAAACAAGAAACATATTTTATTTCAATAAGAATTAATACATAACACACATAGAAAATATAACCTGTAACCTATTCTCCCTATTCCTACACACATGGCGGAAAACGAGATCAAGATACAACAGTCGTCCGCCACTTTAAAAAGGAACATTCTATGATAATGTCCTGCAAAATAGTACAACAAATTTATAAACTACTAGCACTGTGAGGCAAGCATCCGCCACTTGAAAAGAAAAAACAAACTAAGATAGAGAAGTAAAAAAAAAAAAATAGGGAGGAAGGTGTCATACAAAAAAAAAAAAAAATAATGATCAATTAGTACATTAGTTAAAGTAATAAAATATAGTTAAAAAAAAGTATATAAAAGTCATGATGCAAGGTACTATTCAATATCTTCAGCTTTATCTTGGTTGTTGCAGTCATAATCCTTGAGGTATGCTGGTCAACGTCTTTCTCTTTGAGGGCGAGCTTTAATTCGAGGAGTCACATTGCGATGTTCTAGCGAAGGCTGCATTAATTCATTTCTACCTGTAGTCTGGGTGGTTGGAGTTAAATTCTGTTCTGGGTCCAAAGCAACACCCAAGTCTTCGGGTGGTTCATTCGCAGAGGTAGTCCGATCTAGGATCAGTTGTGGTGTAGGTGGTAGCCAGTCTGCAGTAGGGGTTTGGTTCTGCTCCCACGTCACATCAATTGATTGTTTGGATTTGTCCAGGATTGGTGGCATTTTAGGCAATTGCTGAGGCACGTCGAATGTAACATGGCGAGTTGTGCGGTTCCTTCTTCCTGACGTAACACTGTTTCCCTGAGATTGAGGAATATCCTGTGGTTCAGGCACATCGGTAGAAAATAGTTGATTGATATGGCGTTTTAGGGTGCGCCCAGAGTCAAGTTTAATTAAATAATGCCCAAACACTGGACGATTGTTTCAAATACCAGGTATCCCTATTGTTCTGATAAAGGCGAGCTTGAACTCTAGCTCCCTTTTTCAACGATCGCCTGCAATCAGTAGAGCTGGTCGATTTCTGCTGTCTGGTTGGAAAAACAAGGTCTAGTTTAATCTTCATTTTCCTGTTTAGAAATAACTCTGCCGGTGAAAACCCACATGAAAGGGGGGTTGCTCTGTAACGGAAAAGGATTCTTTTCACTTTCTCAGACATAGCTCCAGGTTCGCTTGCTGTGGCTTTTAGCCTTCTCTTCAGAGTTTGGACACTTCGCTCTGCGAGTCCGTTGGTTGCTGGGTGTCCAGGAGCAATGAGGCGTTGTGATATCTCTCGATCTTCACAATACTGTTCGAAAGCACTACACGTGAAAATAGAAGCGTTGTCCGATACAATCTGGTTAGGGAATCCATGATTGGAGAATATATCGTCCAACAAGGTTATAGTCGCTTGAGTAGTCGGAGCGTCTCGAACCACGCGAACTTCCAGCCATTTGGACTTCGCGTCAATGCACAGGAAAAAGTAGAAACCGTTCATTGGCCCAGCGTAATCTACGTGAAGGCGTTCCCAGTTGGCATTCGGGTCATCCCATGGGTTACTGTGACTTTTAGTGGGTTGTTTCTTAATGGCGCACATTCCAAACACCCTCGGACGGTGTGTTCTATTTCCTTATCTAACCCTTCCCAATGCACATACCTTCTAGCCAGTTGCTTCATTTTTGTAATGCCAACGTGAGTGGCATGGAGTTCTTTCAATATGGCGGGTCTAAGAAGCTTTGGAATAACCACTCTATCCAACCTGAATAGGATTCCATGTGAAATAGAGTAAGGGGAGTCTTGGCATGCCGTTTGCAGATTCTTGATGATTTTCTGAAGATCCGAGTCCAACGATGTCACCTCAGCGATGGTCTCAGCTATTATTGAAGTGCTGGAAACATGGAAAACTGTTTCAAAATGAATAAGGTTCACCTCATCATTGATTGAAATGTCTGCAGTCTTACTCGAATTCGGGAGAGCCCTTGATAAACAATCCACATTATGATTTTCCTTGCTCTTCTTTGCATAGAACTGTGTAATCAAATCCTGAAAGGAATGGGGCGTATCTAAGTAGTCTGGCTGAATTCATCTGTGGTAAAGCTCGGTTCTGTCCAAATATCCGGGAAAGTAGCTGGTTATCAGTAACCAAAAAGAAATGTTTCCCATAGATATAGTTATAGAATCGTGAGACTCCAAACACAATAGCTAGTGCTTCCCGGTCAAGTTGACTGTAGTTCATTTCTGACGGTGTGAGGGCACGGGATGCATAGGCTATGGGGTTTCGGTCTATAGAATGGCTAAGAATTGCTGCAACTCCCACCGGACTAGCATCTGTGGTTAAAATAACAGGCAGTGCTGGATCGAAAGGAACTAAAATTCTGTCACTGCACATTTCTGCTTTGAGTTTAAGGAAGGCATTTTCACATTGTTTGGTCCACTTGAAACGGTGTCCTTTAGTTTGCAAATTTCGTAAGGGAAATGAAGTTGTTGAGTGATCAGGGATAAATCTTGCATAATAGGTAAGCATACCTAGAAATCTATGAACTTCATCGACATTCTGTGGGCGTGGTAGTGCGGAGACAGCCTGGATCTTTTGAGGATTTTTTCTGATAGCATTCCTCGAAACGACATGGCCAAGGTAATCAGTTTCGGTAGTGAAAAACGAACACTTGTGTTTGTTAAGGTGCAAGTCATACTCTGACAGTCATCTGAGGCACAGCCGAAGGTTTTTTTGACATTCCTCCAAGGAAAATCCGTGAACTAGGATGTCATCGTAGTAAACAGCATAATTGCAGATTTTTATTCATCTACCGGGAGGTGCAGGTATGCCTTGAACAAATCGAGTTTACAGAAGTAATTGGAATTACGAAGGCTGCTTAAAACATCCTCCACTCGTTGAATAGGAAAATTTGCAGAAACCAAACGATCATTTACACCACATTTATAGTCGACACAAAGTCGGACTCCTCCATCTGGTTTTGGAATTACAACCAGGGGAGATCCCCAGTCACTCGTAGCCACTGGTGTAATAATACCTGATTTTTCAAGTGAGTCAAGCTCCCGTTCCACTCGAGCACGAAGGGTAAATGGCACTGTGCGTTCTCTGGTGTAGATTGGTTTGGCATTTTCCCGCTATGCCAAGGAAATTTCGCAATTTGGGACACACCCAATTTTTTCCTCGAATACCTCAGGAAACTCATTAAGAATGTCAACCTCATTTAAGGCGTAGAAATCTGTGAAATCCTGAGGAACATGTTTAAGTGACATCTCTGCATCAATCTGTTTAAGTTCTAGTCCAAGCTTCCTTATCCAGTCGCGACCCAAAAGAGCGTCATGGCCAGGTGGAACAATGTACAGGTCGGCTAAAATGCGTTTGTTTTTGTAGGTTACTGCAGCGTTTATTTTACCCTTGCAGGGGACGATGTCCTTTGAAAAAGCTCTGAAGTTAATATGGGCAGGTAAAAGGTCTTTTTTGAGGTTAAGCTGTTGTAATTTGTCTTTCGGCAGAATAGAGAATTTCGCACCAGAATCCACCTCCATTTTGAAAGGTTTACTGTTGAGTGACACAGTTATGATATACTTCCCTGAGCAGGCATTGAATTCATATAAATCAACTACGCTAGACGAGACATGTGTAATAGCATTGCATCCATAAGGCTGGGTTGAATGATCAGAGTGGCTTTCGTCAGATTCATGTCCGATTTGCTTAGAATCAACAGGTAATTTAAATAGGGTTTTGATACACACTCTTGAAACATGCCCTTGTGCGAAACATGAAGTGCATCTTAGTTTTTCTCAGTCGATTTGGCAGTCATTTGATTTATGAGAACTTTTCCCGCATCGAAAACATAAATTCTCAATTCCCAATGTGGGAGTAACTGGGATTTTTTCTTATCACTGGTAACGTTTTTCATAGCGGCGTAGTTTTCGAAACGTTCGAGGTATGAAGAGAATTTCTCCAATGTTGACTCAAATCGTTCAAACGGTGCAACATTGCCATTACCAGTAATGCCTCCGGCCGCTATTAACTGTTCAACAAGAGCTTTTTGATTGGACGCAAGTGCCTGGGAGAACGTTTCTAAAAAACTTTTGAATTGATTCTCATCCATTGTAAACTGTATGTATAATGAAAAATAAGATACCTGTAGCATGATGAAAAACGTAGTGACGTGTCGTAGACGGAGGTTAGAAACGATTTTGAATCTTGATATTCGGTTTGATAGCAGTCATTAATACTGAACTATTCGATGTTTTAATCCTCGTCGCCAATTATTATGTTTGGAATGTCCGGTATTTGAAAAATAACACACGCGTTTGGCAAGACAAGAAACATATTTTATTTCAATTAGAATTAATACATAACACACATAGAATATATAACCTGTATATCACCTTCTATTCTCCCTATTCCTAAACACATGGCGGAAAACGAGATCAAGATACAACACTCTGTCTAACCAACAAGATATGCCATTAATACTCTATTTGTCCTTGACATTAGCTTCTACTCACATACTAAACTTCTGTTGCTCTCTCAGTTTTCATTGAAAGCCAACACATGTTTGTATATTCTAAGAATTACTGAAAAAATTAAGTAGAAACACCCGCCATTTGCGAACTGGTATTTCCGTTGCAAACCATCAAGGAGAATGAGTCTACTAAGTATTTATTGGTCAGATTTTTCCAATATCTTATCTCCAATACTCTTCCATCCTTTTAGATTCAAGCAGCTCAAATGTTCTCTTAACGCGAGATACTGCTGTGGCATGGATTAAATATCATCTTCTCTCCAAATGATCCTCTTCTAACTAACTTTTTAGTTTAGTGGCCACAAGTATGAGAACCAAATGGAAGTCGAGCTCACTCCCATAGTTTTGACTGCAAAACCTTGAAGCAGACCTGCAATGTGAGTCGAGATGCAGGTTTCTAATAAATATCTGTTTGCTATTTAAGGATTTATATTTGACTACTACCATTATAATTTTCTTCTTCTAATTTAAACGGAGTTTCATAAATAATAAATCGATGACCATCAATTTATTATTAAGTATTATTAATTTATTTTTAAGTTAATTATTAAACTTAACTGCAAATCAGGAAATGTTACTTCAAAATTAAGTTATATATTTCTATACTGTTTATTCCTAAAAATATGTTTATATTTTCTACATTATATTTTTTTATAATTCAGATAATTAACAATATTGTAAACCCTGATGCAAAGATCAATCCAGGCGTCAATCTTCATAATACTGTCATTCCATTGATCGTTTAGACTTCTTTTAACTTCCAATCCTTTTGATAGCATAACCTGTCCCTGTTAGTTGCCTAGCTTGGGTATAGTAATTTGCTTAGTATCTCAAATTTTTCGGTTTAGAAATTTTTAATTATTTCTCTTTTTACTTTGTTAAATAATTTCCATATTTTTGAAAGTTTATTGAAATGGCTGATCAGGTAGTATTTTCTTTCTTTCTATTAACTCCTATGTATGTGACTAATTTTCAATTTTGTTTTTGAGATTTCACTAGAAGGAATGTAACTGTAAGGCAAATCCAATACTATTCATGCTACTATCTTAGGGGTGGTGAAATAATTTTGCACTTCTGTAGCCTAGTCAGAAATATCTTTTTTATCTTTGATTGCCATCGTAACTAATTCTTTGACCTTCCATAAAAATAACTTTAAGGTAGGTTTTAATAAAAATAACACATGGTTTTTTCTATGATAAAGAATTTAACTCCATTATAGTATTTAAATTGAAACTAAATATAAATTTTAAATTAAAGTAAACCTTATATTTCAATGCAGTTAGTTCTAATAGGTCAGTTACAGTCTACTTAGTCAAATGGAGTGTTAAGTTATTATTTGCGGGATTAGAACATTTGTTGAGAATGTGTTGTAGTTCTTTTTATTTTGTTAAGTTTCATAAAAAAGTGATTATTACGGGCCCTATATATTAGTTTGGATATCTTTCCCGCAGGTTGTTTTTTTCCAGTTGAGTTACAACAAGTTTTAAATCTTTATTTATTTAATTTTTAATAGTTTTTCCAAAAATACCAGATATTGAGAGCTTTAAATGTAATTGTGGGAAATGTGTATATTTTGGTAATTATTTCATCAAGAAATAAAAATTAAACATTACGAAGTACAGATGATATATGTTGTTGAAACATTCATTTCTAGATGAAATGATTACCGAAGTATACACTTTTCCCATAATTACATTCTATTTTCCATACTAAAGCATGATAACTTGTATTTTAGGAAAATATTTTAAGGGAAACAAATGAAAAGTTAAACCTTCTGACTCAATTTGAAGTAACAACCTGCGGAATTATTAACTTAGTTTGTATTTAGTGGTAAATTTTCCGCATCTTTACCCAACAGTGTCAAAACGTGTGCAAATTTAAGTTTTGATATTTTGCCACCCATCCAGATTCAAACTTCATTTTATGCACATCACTGTTCTAATCATGTACTCTTTTTTCTAATAAAGTACAGGATATAGGAAATCAGTTTGCTTTATAACCAAGCGAACCTTAAGTTTCTCTGTAAAAATAATCTCCAATTCTAGCTTTATTAAATATTTAAGTATACTAGATTTATTAACTTCTCTGGTTTTTCCTTTTTAATCTAAATATTATTCAGGCGATCAATAGAAACTTAAACATTCTGGAATTTGATATAAAGCTGATAAACTATCCTGTGGTATTCTAATTTTTTCTCTAATTTAGCATTAGGAAAATATTTGTTAAGTTCTTGAATATAAGACAAGAGTCTTGGACTACTGTTTGATCTCCATGGGCAGAATATAATAAACTTTTCTGCAAACTTGCAGGTTATTTATTTCATTGGATTTGTCTTACAATTATGGAATTTTATTTTAACGGAAACATTTTGGATATAATTTGGATAATATTCCAATAAGTTAGCGTTAAATTTTTATTATTGTGATTCATTTTTATTGAAAACATTTACAAAAGAAATAGAGAGAGCTAATGATGTATGTAGCAATGACTTCTACTTAATTAATGAGTATATACTTATACTTAATCTTTTTATATCTATCACGCAATTCATAAAGTTTAAATCTTTTTAGATTTTGTTATTTTTATATCATTATTGTATATATTCTTTTCTTTTCTTTTATATTTGTCACTATTGTTTAAATTTTCAAATATTTTAAGATATAATTTTTATATTTCTTTTTTGTATTTCAGACTGAGCGATCCTTTCAAAAACAACAAACTATATTTTTAAATCGCAAAAAAGGATTAGGTGTTAAAAAGAAAAACTCTTTGCGCTACATCCGTAATGTTGGCTTAGGTTTTAAGACACCGAGAGAGGTAGGCATTAAAAGGGTGCATTAGATTTTCAGCGCTTTTATGAACTTGATTTGATAAACAGATTACTTGGATTATTGTTCCCTGCATGGTTTTCCTTAGAGGTTTTTATTTTTCATTATTTTATTTTTATTATATTTTTTTACAATTTATTTCTTTAATTATTATATTATAATTTCTTTAATGATATTTTATTATATTTTTGGTACTTGTCTGTTTTGCCGTCCGTTGACACCAGCGCGCCCAGTCACTTACCTCAACTATCGACCGTGTCAGGTTATAAACAATCAGTCTTTGGTGCCTACAATGCATTTCAAATAGGCATTGCCTTTCATTATGATAGAACAGATTTTTAAGAAATGAAATAAATAAGAAGATGAAATAAAACATTTATTATAAACAGTATTCACTAAAAATAACAATATCTTGCAATACAACATCAAAAGGTTCCTCTAACTTTGTTCTCCACATGAACTCCGCCAAGTAAGAGTCTAGGTATTTTCTATTAGTGCCTCTTCTTCTCTCGTTTCCCCACTTCACTGATCCCCATAACCTTTCTATTGTTAGCCAGTGTTGTGGGATCGACGAAGTTCAATTTGTGATTAACTGTTAAAAGGGCATAGCCTTCATTCTCCAGATTTTTATATGATTTCCACAAGTCGGATATTGAACCCAGTTCAATGTGTTAAATAATCAAATTAATTATTTGAATTATTATCAAAATGATTATTATTATTATGACAGTGTTAAATAATCAAGTAATGTTCTTCCAGACCTAGTGAAACACTCTTTTGGTGATTTTTCATCAGTCACAGTGCGAAAAATCTTCTTCAAATTCCAAGTCATATTTAAGAAAGACCTCAAAAATCACCTTCAACTAAACAAACAATACTCTTAGGAAAGGTTACGATAACAGCAGAAGAAAAGTGACACATGAGCGCTGGTGTCAACGGACGTTAAAACAGACAAGTACCATATTTTTTTCTTCTTCATAAGTTGAATTGATTAATGTTTTACTTGGTTTTAATTTTTTTTTTCTCTTTAGACCAGGACACCTTAAATTTCAGAACTTAAGGTTATGAATTATATGTTTATTTAAAGTTATTGTGTTCTAATATCTTATGATGGAAACTGTCATGCTGATAAAAGTTACAAGACAACTACTTTTTTTTTACAAATTTACTTTAAATTGTGAGTATTATCTTGATAATTCCTGTTTAAAAAAATAAAAATAATCATCTAATTTTTATAAGTAAATTTAACTGTTAATGTGATACATAACTAATTGATATAATGGTTTTTTATGTGATTAATTTGTGATGCAATCATAATGTTTTTGATTTGGTGCTATAAATATTTGTTCAGATCCGTGCAGCTTATTGTGAATATAAATCTGATTGGTGAATATAAAAGTAAAATGTTAGAAATCAGATCTATTTAGCTATATGAAAATAATTCAGTTTTCTCTTAATTATGTAAGAAGCTTTTCAGTTTCATATCAATAACACAGAACATTGAATAGACTAGAAGCGCTACCCGGGGCTTGTCCTATGAGTGAGAATGGCACCACCTCATCTACACTCTTCCGCACTCCTTTGACTCCCTGATCCGGCCTCATGCCTTCGCCTTAATGTTATTAATCTTTTTATCGAGTAACAAACAATATCTATGACATATTAAATTTATTTAGATACAATAAAAATTAACATTTTTCTATTGTATAAGTGTAATAATTCATCGTTTATAAACAATACACTCTTCAAAAAGAAGAGTCAAGTTGTTACATTATGTTTTTGTCAATAATGTATTTTCATATTTTTGGTTGTTTTCTAGTTATCTTTTAATTTCCGTTGTGATTTTTCTGTGCTTTCCCAGTTAGGAGAACAAGAGAACAAAAAAAAAATATGAAAATACATTATTGGCAAAAATAAATAATGTAACAACTTGATCCTTTAATTTTTTTGAGGAGCGCATAATGATTTTTAAGGTTTTATATTTGGTGTAGTTCGTCATATAAGTTCATACGATAGTTTTAAATTGGGACTTTAAATATTTAGATAACGTAGTTTATAACTATTTATTAGGTATTTTTTCTTAAAAATATATTATATCACAATTTTCATTGAACTTCATTTTCGTTTAATACAATTAATTATTGGCCCTTAAATAAAACTAGCTTATTTGAAAAAAATCTAATTTTTTGAATGCTGCCATTATTTTTTTCGGCCAAGAAACTCCCTTTTTTAAATTCCAATTGTGATTTTTTTCAAATCGCAATTCTTTTTTTTGTATCTGTTTGCCCTTTTTTGAAGGTTCTTAAGCTTCTTTCTTTTTTCTCTCAGCGAATTCTTGGTTGAGCACAATTTCTTCTGAGTAACATTAAAACTTGAAGTCATTTGTTCAAGTTGGGAAGATGTTTGATTGACTTTATTTGTCAATTCACTCAACTTGTCGTCCGCAAATTTTGGCAGCATTTTTGTTTTTGTGGGCTTCCAGTTCTCTCTACTTATTCCTTGAACCCACTTTTTTCGTTCAATTTCTTCTGACGGTAAGCTAACCCGAAAGAATAAAATACCGAGGTCTTAAAAAGAAAAAAAACACTAATTTTTTCCTAAGAAATATTCCGAAAACTTTTTTCTTTGGTACTTATAATTAAGTGTTTGCTTTGCAATTTTATTGAACCACAACAAAGATGTGGGTCGATTATTTAAATTCAACACGTATTGTTCTTTCTTTAGCATAATAACTAATAAGTAATGGTTAATGAGATCTTTTAATGTTCTTTAAATTCTAAAAGAATATTATTTGAGAAGAAATTGTTTTATGTAATGAAAGGAATAATAAATTTACGTGTGAAATGTTATTGGAATTATTGCTTGTTTATCGGGCTTTTTTGTACAGCATCCAAAGGCGACACAACAAGGCATATTGTAATTAAACTTATACAAAAACAGTAACTCGAAAATAAATTACTAAGGAAGTAAAAAATATCGAACGTGAATCAATAATAGAAATAAACATGCGAACTAACAATAAGAGGGCCTGATCGTGGTTAGAACTAACGTCCGAACTCCGAATGAATAGGCAATAATGGCCCAAGGGGGTTAAAGGAGAGGGGGAACAGGTCTCAGAGCTGGTGCCATCCCACAACATGTGATCAATAAACATTGAATTGTATATGGCCTAATGCTTTATTTAGTGGAATTTTTACTATGCCTGTTTATATATTTTTATTATCCTCACATATGATTAAACATTAAGTTACTATCTAATAGAGAATTTATTCTTAGCATTGAATTATAAATTCACTTTTGATTGAGATAATATACTTTTCTTAGAAAAAATATACATTTTCGTAAATTTAGGCTTCACATCAATTCACATTTCGTAAATGGTGGCTTTCACATCAATCGTAACACGATGTTCGTCATGTTTATTCAAATCCATTAATAAATAGTTTATGAACTTGCAATAGTAAATTTGGCTCATATAAATTAGACTAGTTATGATACATGCATGAGCATATTCATTCTATTAGGAACAGTTGTGTAATTGTCTTTTCCAAACTTCTTTCTAACAATATCAAACTTACCGGATCTGTGAATAAACCCGTTTGTTTGTTTATTGTTTGTTCATTTAATATCACTTTTTGCTGCTATGGCTAATCGGACGATGCTACATTGGGAGCTCTAAATTTTGCCTATCCAGGTTTAATTAAGATAGGGATTTTTAGGAGTACCCGACATCGTACAGGCTCGGGACCCCCGTTTAACGTCCCGTCTGAAGGACGGTGTAACTAAGGATTTTTTACTCACTTTAAAAATCCTAGGGCCACCTGCCAGGCTACGAACCCGCAATCTTGGGCTTAGTAGTTTGTTATGCTAACCACTAGACCACAAGTCGCCCCATGGATAAACCCGTGAATGCCTTTTATTGAGAGTTTTTACTGTATTTATAGATATCAATAATGATTAATCTATATTATGTTTAGCAGAAAAAAAATAATACCCACACACACTCACATAATATAATAATAATAATAGACACAATAAGCTGCACAAAATGAATTATGACTTCAAAGAGAATCTAACAAAAAAAAAAAACAACTAATAAGAGTAATGCCCGTGGAACGGCGATACTAGGTGTGTTTGGAATGGAAGAGAGATGCAATATTGGCTGTATTGCGGGCTTTATACATTTAAAAAATTGATTGTTTTTTTTTAAATTCAGTAATAAACAGATTTACATCAAACCTTGGAAAAGCCAGTTTTTAGTACTAATCTATAGTGTATGTACTCCCTTATTTATTTTTTGAAGGTTAAAAGTATGGGACATTGTCGCAGTTGAAACATCCTTTGTTTTCATTTGATAGATCAGTTTTCTTGTATATTAGTTAGTGGTTTTTGGCATGAACATTGTTAATTATTGGAACCTGCATGATATTTATTTTTTTTGTTTTCATTCTATTATTTAGCTTTGATAGTTAATATCAGTGATTGAGGTTTTGTTATATTGTTGGGTTTAATTTAATAATTTAAGGTACTTGGTTTTAATATTTTGTGTTATTAATTATTAACATTAAAAATAGTTAATCTCAAACAATTTTCTAATTTGATACAGTATTCTTAAATTTGTTTAAATAAGTTCAATCTCACTATTTCTTTATTTTTGCTCTTTTTCAGGCTCTACTTTTTTAGAACTGATTATCATTGGTTATTAATTGTTGGCCAATCCATGACCTGTGGTCATTTATTATCTCTTGATTCTTTTAGTGACTTTTGTGCTAAATAATTTTCTTGCTTGTGTTATTTATTAATTTTATCATTTTTACCAGGCTATTGAAGGAACTTATATCGATAAAAAATGTCCATTTACGGGAAACATAAGTATCAGAGGAAGAATTCTCACAGGTGTTGTAAGAAAAATGAAAATGCAAAGAACTATTGTTATAAGAAGAGATTACCTCCACTATGTTAAGAAATACAATAGATTTGAAAAGAGACACAAAAATTTGTCTGTACATCTTTCTCCTTGCTTCAGGTATTTAACTGCCTTTGTTATAATTATCATTTGTTAATCTGCATCTTGTACACAATATTATCAAACATAATACTGCATGGTTGGTGTATAAAACAAAATTATGGGAATGAATTTTTTTTATATTCTTTTATTTCTCTCTGTAGTGCCTTTTTGCATAACAGAATGTCTAGCCAGGAATGACACTGCCCTCATTTTCTTGCTAGCTTAGTGGAGAATTTTCAGTCTCTTCTTCTCATCTTCTTTATCTACCTCCTCATGCCATATCTTGTGTGGAAAGGCCTCAATTTACTATTTCAAACCTCATTGTTTCTGCTGATCTGCTTTAGTTGGTGCAGAGTTATTGCTTCAATTCTCTGGATATATTCATGCATTTAAGATTCTAGGCCTTCCATATGACCTCTTTCCAGTCATCTGGAGTTTCATTATCTTCCTGGATTCCCGATACTGTCATCTCACCATTTACTGCAATCACCCCTTTTGGTAATTTTTTGTTTGTTCCAGTTCTCCTTGGCAGTTTCGAAAATGGATGTTTTGAGAACATTCCATTGTTTCTCTGCATCCTACATCTCTGTCTAATTTCTGAACTCTGAGGGGTTCTTCCAATGTGGCAGAGTTAGTTTTCTTGTCATTATATCATTAAGAAAGATTTAGGAAGAGCCTTACGAGTTTTTAAGATTCTAGTATCTGTGACTTACAACTGGTGGTCCGTACCCAGCTCTACTCCTCTAATTACTTTCACATATCTGAAATATTGTCGTATTCCTTGATCATATATGAAATAGTTGATGATACTATTTCCAACTTTGCTTAGGAAAGTAATTTTGTGTACCCTCTTTGTGGGTAGAAGGAATTGCCTATACTAAGAGATTGTTGTTGGCACAGAAATTGATCAATCTCTGGCTATTTTCAATTTCAACTATTTCTCCTCCATAAGGCCCTTCCTTATATTTTCATTGTATTCCTTATGTTCCTTATAGATTCTGTAATCCCATCCAGTTCTTTCGTTAAGGACTTAACACAGCATTACTGACCTTCCTTTAATAAGCCTAAATAAGCATTTTGTTGTTAATAGAACAATAGAATAGAACCTACTCCCTCTTAGGCATAAACTTCCTTTGGTACTGCTGCATATATCAGGACATAACCATCACATCTATTTCTCCACTTCCTTTCTTCTTCACTTAAGCTATTGTTAAAATGTCTACCTTATATTTCTCCTGTTGTTCTTTTCACTCTCCTTTATTATAAATGTTTTTGACCTGTTCCAGTTATGATATCTTTAGAAGACCCTAAGTCCATAGTATTTAGTGGATCTTAGTATTCCTCCATTCTCACAGAATGACAACCATTCTGAACGGGACATCTAGTTTCTACCTAATCCTCTCATAGGGAATTAAGTTCCTACCTGTTCCCCCTATGATCCTTAGGAGGAACTTATTCTCCAACTGTCTTCTTGTTCACCTTATTTTCCATTAATATTCAGGTTAAAACATCATAGACAAGAAAGACTCCTGCACTGACCTTAGTTATCTAAAAATTTTCATACATTTTCCCTTCTCACTTTATTGCAAATCTGGTAGTATGTCATGTTTCGCTTTAATGTCTTCTTGTGTTGGATTTCTGATTCCTCCTTCACACACCCTCTGATAACTGTTACAAAATAGTGGTTATATGTAACTTGTTCCTTTATTTTTCCTTACTTTTAGTTTTTCAAACAGTATAAATTATTGCATATTTAATCCTTATCGGACACTAGCTTTTTAATCATGATTCTCTCTAGGTTTTTATATATTGTTCTCACCGGCTGGTTTTCGTAAATATGCCAAGAAGATTTCAGTACTATACGAATTTTCAACATATTTCAACTTGTCACCTCCCTTGTGACGTACGACTGCAACTACAAATAACTGTTGTTATGTGAGAGGGCTAACAGGCGTAATTTTATTTTCATTTCTTTAAGTGGCCAAATTTTTATTTCTTAGCTAGTCTTTCTACTGATATTTATAGTGTAATCTTGGTTATTTTTGCTCCTATCATACTGTCTCTGTATAAAAGTGTAACTTGCCATATTTTGATAAAAATGACTTCAATTCTTCATTATCGGTATGTGTAGTATGCTTTGCCAGAACATATGCTTTACAGATGTTTTAAAGTGAGGTAAAGTTTTAGGTATATTTTAGATATGGTAGTTTACTGAAAATAATTTAGCATTAGCTGCTAAATTATTTTCAGTGAACTAATTTGTACTGTTACACTTTTTCATTGAGTGACAATGCATGCATGTTGTCATACTAACCTAATTAGGATGTTCATTATTTGTTTAATACAGAGATGTCGAAATTGGAGATGTAGTCACTGTTGGGGAATGTAGACCTTTGAGTAAAACAGTAAGGTTTAATGTTCTTAAAGTCACCAAAGGAACAGGTGCGAAGAAGGCTTTTAAGAAATTTTAACTGGTATCATGTTACCTATATTATTTCAATTAAAAAAACTGTATGTATTTGAATTTGTTTCAATGTATAAATCTGGCATATTTTACTGATTGTATGTTAAGTTTAATTGTTGATGTAATAATTTTGTGCCATTATAAAACAACTTGTCTCTTTTTTTATTTCTATTTCGTTAAGTGGCAAACTCTTTCTGAGATTGTTTCTTGATTTTTGGAAATTCTATGGTTGGCAGAAAGGACTACATACTTTATCCTAATCAACTTGTGTTTAGTTAAGGAAAAAGTGGTGACGATTTTGATTGTTTAACATATTTTTATTATGTTTCATAGAAATGGCCCAATTTTTCAGCTTCCACCTGATAAAGTGATATAATGGTACCTATATTATTTTAATTAAAAAACTGAGTGCATTTGAATTTATTTCAATATAAGAATTTTGATATATTTTACTGAATATATGTGAAGCTTAATTATTAATGTAATAAAAATGTGTTTTTATTAAATAACTTGTATCTTCCTTCTTAAAATAAAAGAGGTTTTAAAAAATCCCATTTTTTTGGCCCTGTTTCCTTTTGCCTTAAATTGCTAATATATAGGGTGACTCATTCAAATAAGTTTCTTTGAAATTAATCAATCCTGTTTTGGAAGAATTGTTAGATGATTAATTGTTTAATCAAGTCGTCATACAGCTGTATAAAATAAATTTCACAATATATGAACACAAATCTTTCTTGTTATAAAAAAAATAATCAGTAAAGCATGATTTGTGAGATACATTTTAGGTTAATCATATTTGGAAATCTTATCGTTTGCAGTATTATTCTGTTGGGATCTGAGTCAGATTTGCATTTTTGACACTAATTGGCTCCACAGTATTTGCCATCTTTTCATAACATCAGAGTGAGTGTGGGAGGTTGGCCATCAGAGTATCATCTCTCATGCTTTAGTCTGATTCCGAGAGACTAGGAGTGCCATTAGGAGGCTGGGTAGTGGTTTGCAGTGCAATAAAATTTAAGGAGAGAATAGAAATTTTGTCATCGCTGCCTGAAGGAAAGGAACTGGGCATGCACTCTTAGTCTCGGAATCAGGCTAAAGCCCAGGAGAAGATGCTCTGAGAAACGTCAACAGCCTTTTTTTTTTCTTGATATGATTTAGTGGTAAGGTATTGATAGTAATGCAAATAATATATAAAACATTATAAAAAACAAAAATTAGGGCAATGATGGTCTGGGTTGGAGTTAAACAAATTTTCAAATAGTGGAAACTATTTATTGAAATCCAACATTTTGACCCATGATGAAGGTCTTCTGGTCATCTTATCTCAAGGGTGACAAATTTAACCTGACATTGCTTTTTAACCAACATTTTCTCATTCTTAACTCACATTCTGAGTTATCATTAAGACCTATCTTGGTGGTTGAAACCTCCAATGTCAATAAAGTGATATAACATTTGAGAATTTTTTTTTTACCCCACCTAAACCATCTTATTGTTTACCTAATTTGTACAGCCAATTAATGTTTAAAAAAAAAGTTGAGTTTCTAAAATATAACTTAAAAATAAAGCAAGGGAATGCAATACAACAAGAATAAAAATTGATTGAAAAACACTGTTGAAGTGTAATTGGTTGAAGTTATTCCTTTCCTACTACTCACTCTGATAAGATATAAATAAGATCTATATTGGTTTGCCAATGATTATACTAATATTAATCTTGAATAATATTACAATATATATTTTCAAACATTTCTACTTGTATTCCTATTTAGTTATTAACTATTTCTAAAATAGTATAACATATTATTGTAAACTTGTTAAAATAGTGCTTAAAAATGATAATAGAACGTGTAAATTAAGTTCCTATAAGCTCAGATTAAGTTCTACAGGCAAGGTATGAAATTCACCTTCGATTTATAACCTTTCAGTTCAAGCTAAATTTTCCTAAAACAATTAATCAATTTTTGTTTTGTCGATTTAATATATTATTTAAAAAAATAAATTGTCTCAAATTTCATCCACCAACTTCTGTTGTAATACTCATAACTATGTGATCAAATAAGAACCATAAAAAAATTGTGTTCAGTTAAATTGTAAAGGACCTTTTAGCTACTGGTGTCCATTATAGATAAATAAAAATAATAATTATTTTAATTCAAGGTCTTCTAATTAGGGAAACTAAAAATTATTTTGTGCAGAAACCAAGTTAATAACAACATTATATAGTTTGTTTTCCTACATTTTTTTTTTGTGTCATTAAGCATTTTTAAATTCAAATATATATGTGTGCATGTGCATTTCAATTCTTTTATAGATGGAAAAATATTTATCCTTCAACAAAGTGAAAAACAAAATAAGTACCATTCTAAATTTATTTATTGTACTAAATATGTAATCAATTACAGTTTTAAGTATTCTAATTTATTCATATTTTAACTGGTTGATTTATAAATAATTTTCCTTCATATTCTCTTAAGAGAAAGTTTATTGTGGTTTGAAATATTTCATACTGTAAATATTCAGTTTTATTAACATTGTGATTCAGAACATTGTTGGATAATTAAACCCATACTGAAATAGAAGTGCTGATGGTGTACGTAAAGGAATTAATCTTTTATCTCCTTCCTTTGCAGTAATCATGAAGTACTCTCTTCCATTTATTTTTGTTTGAACTTGGTTCTGTAGTGCTGCAGTTTTTTCAAATTCATTGGTTACTATAAACTTATTGTAATTATTTTTTAAGGTTTGCAATTTATTTGATTTACTATTAAAACTCCTAGTTGCACAATATGTCCAAAGCAACTCAATGCAAAAAACAACCAGTGCACAAGAGAACCCAGCAAAGACAACAATGTATGTAGTAAACAGGTCGTTATTTCTTAACTTTCTTTCCTTATTACCAAGATTAAGTGGACAAATTGTTGTATCTGGAAGATCTTCATTGAGTAAATGTTTCAATATCCCAGATTCAACAAAGACTTGAACTCTGAAATGTTAATATATTTATTTAAAAATTGCTAGTTGCTTGAATATTTCAATCTAAAGAATTAAACTATAACTTTAAGTTGACTTAATTGCAGTAAAATAAATTATTTAATGTTCTTATTAATTTATGTTGGAGGATTTCCCATCTCTTAATATAACAATATTGCATTGAATTCATTCAATTAAAATTATAGTATTTATCATGATCTGAACAATATATTAATGAAATTAACTTACACAGGGTTAAATAGCTCTGCCAAACTACTCCCTTTAGGATAGGCAAAAGCCATTGATCTCACAAGAAATGGGTTCTGGGTTAAAGCAAATGTACACCTTTTATTTTCATCTTCTCCCTCTATGGTTTTTCTTTTATAGTCATCAAACATAAGTCTATTAAGTGTATCAGACGTATCTAAATATAACCAACCTAAAAGCAGAAATAAAATATTTGTATTAGTGCTAATTTTCTAGTAATTTCTATTCTTTATTTTTTTATAATAAATTCTAAATACCTTCATATAGCAATTCTAAAACATGACTTTCACTACTGGTATCTATGAATCTTCCACTTCCTCTTCTAACTGATGATAAAAGGACATTTAAATCACCATCTTCTTTATTCTGAAATTTGGTAAAAATACTAAATTAAAATTGGGTAGTAGGCCTCTATCTTTATGTTCAGTTGTATAATAGCCAGAAAAGAATGCTAGCAATAGGATGGCGGATTGTATGAAGATAGCATGGGGAGGTGGATTACAAGTCTAGGAATCAGTCTTCAGACCTTTTAGGGGTACCAAAAAGAAGGATCTCGTGTATGGGATCATCCTCATCATTTAAAATTAAGGAGTTATGACATTAGATAGAATAATAAATCCAACTTAATTCTCATGGCTGGAAGGGATGCGTCAAATGGTCATTGGCTGGAAGAGACACAGATATTTCATAAAGTTAAATCTGTAGAACTGCTTTGAAAACTGTAAGTATGCATTCCTTTGGTAAAGCTCCCCTGCTGCTGGTATGTTCAGCTCATGAACTTGCTGCTTGTATGCATAAACAAGTTGATGATTTGAAAGTGCTATTTAGGTTGAAAATATATCTGTTTCTCCACAAATCAACAGGAATTATCATAGATGTTTGTTTTTAAATTTGGTGGACCTTGTACTGTTTTTATGAATTGATTATGATGGTGATAAAATTACTTGTATATTTACCGTCCTTGTTATTAAATAACTAGAATTGTCTATACAAGAGGCTTTTGATTTTTTAGGGAATTGAGAGATGTGCCTTATTCTGTACCTTATAATATTTTTGGAGTTAGTGGGTGTAACACAAAATAAAGACAGTATTCCTAATTCTTTGATCCGATTAATTGCTATCAATAATGTATCAGTTTTTTAATAACAAGTTTTCACTTTTTTTTAAAGAGAACTAAAGTTATAATTAACTAGAATAATTATTTTGTTTATTCTATGGCTAATTGAACGATGCTAAATGACGACGGGAGTCCAAAATTTTTCCTATTCAGGTAAAATTAGGATAGGGATCTTTAACAAGTACCTGGCACTGCATAGACTCGGGACCGCCATATTAAGTCCTCTCTGAAGGACGCCTTAACCAAGGGTTTTCTACTCCCTTAACAAATTCAAAGCTCGCTGGCTGGGCTAGGAACCCGCAATTTTGGGCACAGAAGGTTGTTATGTTAACACTACACCACAGGTAACTCCAACATATTTGGTTATTATCTTAATGCATTATAGAAAAATACTGGGCATATTAGTCCCACTTTTCTTTTGCCAATTACGCGGTAAGGAGGTTTTGTATTTGACAGCGTTCTCATATACAAAGCTATCTGTTCTTGAACCCCATAATAGATTTTTTTTTCAGAAGTATTTTCAAAAATCAACTCTGGACCATAAGAAGCTGCTCATATACTAATGGACCTCGAATTAAACTAATTAAATGGGAACATTAGAAAAAAGTATTTATTTACATTAAGAATTGTAATCAGGAATGAATTCTATTATGGACTCAGTCTTTGACTTGATATGTAATACGAATTTATGGCTTACAATAAAAGTCATTTTCTTCCAAAGCAGTTAGATGCCCCGTCAATTTCTTTACTATCTTACTCATGCCAAATATATATTCTTTACGGTTATAGTTGCGCCTAATGATAATTATTACAAAATTAATACATAATCATTACATCAGACTGTTGACTTAATGAGAATTGTTCTAAAGCTGCATTTTTACCAGTAAACCAATGTTCCAAATATGATATTAATATTAATAAATTTACATATTGTAATAAAACGGTTTTAAATTATTAAACTAATAAATAGTATACTGCATTCTCTTACCTTAATAGCGTACTCCACGGAACTGCCTTGGGTCGTAAACCATTTGTGTGGTGGTTTGGCGACGTCTTCAACTTCTTTAATGGGTAAAGTGAATAAAGATAACGTGAGAAATGCAGTTAGGTTAGCGGTATAAAATGCTGTTAGTATTAGAATGAATATCCACCATGTTGCAAACAAAAGCCGTGCAGAATCTGAAAATTTGAATATTGTATTATTTGAACGTTTCCAGTGTCCCCGATGTCGTTGATTTTGGATTCTTTAGAAACCGTTGGGTTTCTACATCCCGTAGATACAAAAGACTTATTTTTTTATTGATATTTACAACTTTAATTATATTACGTAAAGTAAATCTGCTGTATGAACAAAGGACATGAAAAAAAAAACACTTGTCGAGATACTATCCATTAATAGCACTCCAATAAAGTTCTAGAGTAGAAGGTCTCGAGGCGATCTTCTTTTCACAAGCCTCGGAGGATTATCAGGAATATTATGGGAAGCAAGCTGAGAGACTAGCGGATTCAAGTGAGTATGGAGCTTTTCATGGAATAATAGGCATCTAGTTTGGGCCAAATCAGCAACATATGGGACGTTAAAATCATGATGGATGAGTTTGTTTGTGAAATAATAAGGAGCATTGAGGATTTTACGAAGGATTTTGGATTGTAATGATTGGATATGAGATGAATTGGATGGTTTAGTAGAGCTCCAAAGCTCAACTCCATATGTCCAAATAGGTCTGATAATTGTCATGTCAATGAGTATTTTGTAATTAATTGGGAGCTTTGAACATTTGTCCAGTAAATGTTGAAGTAGGCGAAAATGTCGAGCTGTTTCTTGTCTTTTCAGTCTAAAAGACTTATTTGATATTTAATACAATATTTAAGAATAATAATATAATATAAAAATTGCATTATCTTAGAAGGTATTTAATATAATTGGAATAATTATTTACAATAATTTATTATTAAACAAGAAGAATAGTTAATTATTTAAAATAATAAGAATAAATTAAAAATTGCATTCCTTAGCTAGCCGCAGTACTAGGTAACCGTAGTATTGAGGTAACCACCCCATCTGTAAAAATAGGTTTTAAAAACCCATTATCATCTACCATCAAATATTGATCATAATTTGAAACTATGAAATGGCACAGTTCAATTATTTCTCCGTAGAAACCCGGTCAAATTGGGGAGGGGTCCCATACTTTGCCTACCATAGATGTTTGGTCGAGTACAGGAGAACGAATAATGGCGGATAAGGAAAAATAAAGAACTCCAGAACATGTATGAATAGGAAACGACACAGAGAAGGTTATGGTAGCTTCGGCAGGTGTAGGGGCAAGCAAACTCCCTAAGAAAATGTTTTATGGAAGACCAGGAGGAAGGAGGAAACAAGGAAAACCACGTCTAGGGTGGATTGATGACGTGCAGCAGGATCTGAAAAATTCAGGAGTGGAAAGGTGGAGGAAGAAGGCGATGGACCGAGTGGTGTGTAGGAAGCTCGTGAGGGAGGCCTAGTTCTTGCAGGGACTGTTGCGCCAAACAGTTAGTTATTAGCTTAGAAGGTCGGTGTAAAAATAAATGATAATATAATAAGAATTAAATTAATTTTATTTTGTTGCTGGTAATGTGGATTTTAAAACACGTAGGGATACACAGCTTAGGAACTTATCCCAAATTCGGTTTTGATCACCCTGTTTTCTGATGCTATAAATCCGAAAGAGAGCTTTGAAGGGAATCAGGGTCAACTTTTGTTTGATGAAATCAAATATGACTTCTGTCATATTTGATTCTGTCATTGTGTTCTGGATTTGGTACTTGTGTCTTAACGCAGCCCTGGTTATTTTTGCCAACTTGTTCGTATGCGCGAGCAGTTACATTTTGTAACAGCTACATTTCTAACAGCTGATTTGTTATGTTTCTTCTTGCTTACTGAGTTTTCATTATTGCTGATTTATTGTTTCTTATTTGTTGTTTATAGCTCGTTATTTGTTGTTTATTGTTTGTTTGCTAGTTTGTTATAGATTTTTCATTGTTATTATTTTAATTATTTATTTAATTAGTGTGAAATGATGCGTATTTGGGGTTTGCCGACAACAGAAGAACAAGCTATTATTTTTTTGCAGGAGAGAAATATTTTACCAAAACAAATAAAATGTAGCAATGCCCATTAAATGAAATTGTATTGTGGTGAACGTTTCTTTTGGAAATGCAATTTAAATGAATGTCGTGAGAAAGTGGAACTCAGACATTATTATTATTTAATTATCTAGAAATTATTGTTGTTTAATTAATTATTCATTATTATTATTATTATATTCCATTTTTCAATAAATTCTTTTGATTTCTAATTGTTAATAATTTTTTTAACCCAATAAATAACTGTTAGAAATGTAACTGCTCGCGCATGCGAACAAGTAGGCAAAAGTAACCAGGGCTGCGTTAAGACACAAGTCAAGTACCAATTAATTATTCATAATTATTATATTCCATTTTTTAATAAATTCTTTTGATTTCTAATTGTTGATAATTTTTAACCCCATTAAATAGAAGGTAACTGTTAGAAATGTAACAGTTACAAAATGTAACTGCTCGCGCATGAGAACAAGTCGACAAAAATAACCAGGGCTGCGTTAAGACACAAGTACCCTGGATTTTTCTAAGGTCCTAATGGCCGTTTGACGAAACGGTTCGATACTTGTCTACTTTTTGCGAATACAAAATCATTATAAAAATCCAAAAATTGGTGAGAACACATTGTGCGATTCCCTTCGGTGTTAAAAAATTATGTACCTGATAAGGGAGATAATGTCGATCCTTGCTTCATTAGAGCTCCGTAGACAAACCAAATGCAAGCACTGAGAGGAAAGAGTTGTTCATTATCGTTTGGGCAGAGCTTTATTCGAAGCCACATAATCAAGTAGATGATAGGGCCTACGGATGTTAATGAGATAAGTATCAATATCCATACCTATAAGAAAACAATCATTATGTTAATAATAAGTTAAAATTTAGAAATTTGTTTTAAATCGTTGAGACAGTTAAAAATAAAATGCTGGCGACTACTTTAGCAACATCTATCTATCTATCTATCTATCTATCTATCTATCTATTTATCTATCTATCTATCTATCTATCTATCTATCTATCTATCTATATATATATATATATATATATATATATATATATATATATATATATATATATATAAGTTAAGATAAGACATACACCAATATAGACACTAATCCTAAACAGTGAATGTCAACAATGTAAATACTATAAATAGAGCGTTGTAACTCGAATAAAGCAGTATTTAACTAGACTTCATGCGTGTTATTATTCTCCCAAACTTCTCTTTTTTTTTATGTTTTATGTGCCGGAGCTCATAAGTGGTGCCGAAACCCGGGAATTCGTTAACAGTTCCTAGTGAAGATTTTTTTTTACGTAAAAACAGTTCGTAAGATTTTTATTTTTATTTTTCGAATTATTCTTGGTTTATTTATTTTTTTTTGGTGTTTCGTATGTCAACAAGTGCCAGCATGAATGAACACGGTCAAAGTATTCTCAGGCCGGCAACGCTAACTTTAGACCAACCACAGCCGGAACAAGAGAACCCCGAGTTCCCGCCGTACCCATCGACGACTCTAGCCATGGCGCGGGCGGACTTAGCCGCACAAGAAGCAAATCGAATAGCGCAAGAGATAAATGCGCTGGAAAAAATGAAATTGAGGAAGGCTAACGCGCAGGACATTAGGAGAGAGATCTCTGATCTAGAGAAATTCAATGGAGATGTGGGTGAGCTTAACCACTTCATCAAAGGTGGAGACGGCATCTTGGGCAGCATACAGTCACAGGAAGCGGCTGATCTTTTGGAGGAAACAGACGCGAGAAGATTGCGAGTGGCACTAGCACGTCGGGTCAGGAGGAGTGTCCTAAATTTGATCCAAGCCGATGAGGATACTCCATGGATGGTGATTAAGGAGAGGTTGAAAAAAGCGTACGGATGAGGGCGATGGGCCCCAGAGGAGGACATGTTACAGATGTTTAGAGAGATGAAGAGGACTGGGCAGTCGAATGGCCAATACGCAGCAGGACTTCCCGCAAAACTAAATAAAATAAATGAAAATTTGCGTGAAGTGATGGAAACCAGTGCAGTGGCAACCTGGATGTTGTTCATGACAACAGTCCTCAAAGTACAACTGGCACGGGATACCGGAAAGAACTTGGTCACTTTGAGTGGTCCCTGTACCGTCGAGGGCGAAATCGAGTTGACACTGGGTAAATGGGGACAGGAGGGTGAAGTGGCGACATTACACGTGATAGCGGACATGCCGAGGGAGTACGGAGGAATTCGGGGCTGTGACCTACTCCGAAAAATGGGTGTGAAACTGCGGAATTCAGGGGGTGCATGGAGTATAAAAATCGGGAAAAAGGTATATAAAGTGATTGAGGAAGGGAAGAGGAATGCGGGGTGTGTGGGAGCGATCACACAGGACAGGGAATGGCGGACAAGGGTGATAGACGAATATTCGGACATTTTTTTTCGCGAAGGGGAACCGCTAAGCGTGACAGGGGAAACTCTACACGAAATTCACCTTAAGTCAGAGAAGGTTACCTACGTTAAGGAACGTAGATACCCACAGGCCTTGAGAAACCACATCCGGGACGAACTAGAGGAGCTGAAGCGGCAGGGGATCATCGTCGATAGTAAATCACCGTTTAACAGCCCCTTATGGGCAGTAAAGAAAAAGTCCATTGAGGGTGAGACTCAGGACCGCTATAGGGTGGTGATTGACTATAGGCAATTGAACGAAAACACTCGAGACGAGAAGTACCCCATCCCGCGGTTGGACGATATCTTGGACAGGTTAGGCGGGGCGGTGATTTTTACCACATTAGATCTGAAATCTGGGTATCATCAAATACGTATGCATCCCAGGGACCAGAGCAAGACAGCCTTTACATTCGAAAGGGGGCATTACGAATTTACGCGCATGCCCTTTGGTCTGAAGAACGCGCCCATAACATTCCAAAAGCTAATGGACGAGTTTCTGTTCGGCCTAGACGAGAATATGTGCCAAGTGTACATGGATGATCTTCTCGTTTTTAGTAGATCGGAGGCGCAGCACTTGAGACAGGTCTTTCAGCGCATTAGGCAGTTTGGGTTGAAACTTTCCAGGGAAAAGTCTATGATAGGGCGGAAACAGATCAATTTCCTGGGTCACACGATATCGGAGGAAGGGGTGCGTCCAGACGGAAAGAAGGTCGAGGCGATCGCCAAGATGGCAGTTCCCAGTGATGTGAAAGGAATTCGGCGGCTGTTAGGAACCCTTAACTACTACCGCCGTTTCGTCCCAGAGATGGCCGAAAATCTCGTTTCGCTGAACGAGCTCCTACGAAAGGGGCGTACGATTCGGGTTACTCCGGAAATGGAGGCGAAAGTTAGGAAGTGCATGGAGCAGCTGCAGACCCAACCGGTTCTGACGTTCCCAGACTTCAATAAAACATTCTCCATTACGACGGATGCTAGTGAGTATGCGTTGGGGAGCGTACTGTCCCAGGAGAGCGAGCAGGGGGATCGAATGATTGCGTATGCGAGTAGGAGGCTCACGGACGCGGAGTCTAGGTATAGTGCCCTGGAGCGCGAACTACTAGGCATCATTTGGGCGGTCCAACACTTCCGGAACTACGTGTTCGGGAAACGGTTCAAAGTCCACACAGACCATCGTCCCCTTCTGTGGGTGGGAAATTTAAAAGAGTCTTCAGCGAGAGTCACGCGGTGGAAAGAGATCCTCAGCCAGTATAACATGGAGGTGGTCTATAAGCCGGGTAAAGACAATGTGGTGGCGGACTGGTTATCTCGCGCTCTCCAAATCAACGTCATAGAACCGGAGGTGGGCGAACCGTCGGGGGAGCTGCAAAGATTTATCCGGGAATAGACGCCAGATGGGGAAGGAGAACTTAGGACGGACAATCGAGAAAATGAAGTTTCCACCGACCAGGACGGATCAGGGGAGGAGAGGTTAACGGAAATGGAAGAGCTGGACGAGCCAGTCAACAATAAACACCGACAAATAATATGGAAAACCAGGCTTTTGAAAATGGAGTTCTCCAGGTATGTGAGGCACAGTATCGTTACTATCTGGTCCAAGCCGGGAGTCAAAGAGGAACAAATATGCAGGGTCTTGAAAGATGCGTCCAAAGTTGGGAAGACCCACTATCTGTATGTAGGGAACGCGACGGTGTGGGATAAAATCAAGAATTTGTGGCGCCTAGAGAAGATAGGTCTGGATAGGTCGTTTGTTCGGTGTCGCCTTATGGTGGATACGATCCACGATACCGATCACCAAAAAGAGGTCACGTTAGCTTACCACCAGGGGAAGACTAACCATCGGGGGGTTAACGAAACCGTAAAAGCATTGAAACGGAGGTACTACTGGGTGGGGATGAGGAAAACGGTCGAAGAGATTGTGAGGGACTGTGCCATTTGCCATGTCGCAAAGTATGATCGCCATCCCCCGGTAGGGTTGCAAGTGGAGACGTCTATGCCTATAGCGCCGCTAACGGATCTCCAAATTGACACCTTTACGTGGAGGGGCTTCAAGTGGGTAACTATAGTTGACATATTCAGCAAAATAGCCATGGCCCATCCGGTGAAAGAGAGGTCAGCGGCCGCGGTCGGTGACGCCCTCCGAACATGGTTCCAATGTTACGGGATGCCTGATTCGATTTCCTCGGACTGCGGTAGAGAGTTCGATAACGCTCAACTGCGGAAGGACATGAAAGATTGCGGAGTCGCTTGGCATTTGAACACACCCGGGCATCCCAAAAGTAGGGGAGGGATTGAGCGGCTCCATAGTACTCTGGGCGAACATCTTCGTGTGTTCCATGCGGATAAAGGGTTGGAGGCTGATGTGGCGATGCCTCGGGCTGTTGCGGCGTACAACCACTCAATCCACATGGGTACGGGATTCTCCCCTTTCGAAGTCCTCTTTGGTTTACGATCTCGACGTAGGGACGGAACCCGTACGATCGTAGACGACACCATGGCGGAAGGCCTAGTCGCGAACAGAATAGAACTCGACCGAATATGGGGAAAAGCGCGGGCAAGAATGGTCTCGGAAAAGAGCCAGGGATAATTTAGGTGTGAAGGATATCGTGGGAGCTCTGAGGATCGGCGATATTGTTTACAGAAAGATCGTGTCAAATCGCGCAAAGGAGGTACTCAGGTACGAGGGGCCATACAAAGTGATTGCGATTAGGGAGCACAATCTGGTCACCGTTCAGAGTCTGGCAGAGCCCAGAAAACGTAGAACAGTGCATATTGAGCAGCTGAAAATTCCAGCTGGAGACAGTAGACTGTAAATATGTATGATTACTGTTGTATGTAATTTTTTTTTTCCTTTCTCTTTTTTTTCTCTTTTTCTTCTTAGTGTTATTATTCCTTTGTATTTGTAGGTGTTTGTTATAGTAGGTCAGAAGAGGATGATGACGTTAAGTTAAAGGGCTAAGTGAGCTCTCGTACATAATGTAAGATTTCTTTTCTGTTATGTTTTATAAGTGTTAGATTTCTTGATTGGAAGATATTGTATTTAATTTTATTTTTTATTATTTTTGGTACTCTTATGTTTCGCTTCTGTTTTTCGAGTTTACGAGAATGTTCGCAAACTGGCAGGGGGGAATTAAGATAAGACATACACCAATATAGACACTAATCCTAAACAGTGAATGTCAACAATGTAAATACTATAAATAGAGCGTTGTAACTTGAATAAAGCAGTGTTTAACTAGACTTCATGCGTGTTATTATTCTCCCAAACTTCTCTTTTTTTTTATGTTTTATGTGCCGGAGCTCATAAGTTATATATATATATATATGTATATATATATATATATATATATATATATATATATATATATATATATATATATATATAGGCAGTAAGCACGCACACAGGCATACACACGGCTAAATATGAAGATCTATGCATTAATAGGGTTTCTGTTATGAATACATATAGTAAATCGTCACCTTGTTGTCAAATGGTGCTAATAGACCACTGCCTGTGGCTGAATCATCAGGTCTCTTCATAAGCACGTAATAATGTCCTTGCCACAATTGTGTCCCCCAAGTTACATAGTTATGTGTTCCGGGCAAGATGGGTAAAAAAGCTGCTACCATATCAACATCCTGTAAAAATATAGAAGCATTATGTAACTATAAAACATTCAAGTATTTATTATATATTAACTACTGCATTGAATGTAAGTACCAATATTTGACCTCTTTGTTTAAAACATCAGTGGCTAAGTTCCGAATGGGAATATGTGTAAATATAGATGTACATTCGTTATTTATTTATTTATCTAATTTATTTAAATACATAATTATTAATCTCCAAATCTCTTAAAATTTGGCATATTTATTAAATTGTATTTCAACAAATTTAATTACATTTACCTTTAAACTGCTATCAACAGTTGGAGTATCTATTTTTAAGTACATAATAATAGATGCAGTTAAGATTTTTTTAAAAACTGAACATCGATATTAAACTTGTAGAGGTTATTGGTCAAATGGATTCTTGTGAAGTTTATTGGAAATGGACACAAGTAGAAAGATTACGTTGCATTAGCGTCGGTTGTGTCGTATGTTTGTAAGGATCATTTTTCTGCAGGAATTTGGTTTGAATGTAGTGTCTTGTCACATAAATAGTACTGCAGCGTCTTATCACATAAAAAAATTATCTGTCTTGAAGCTATCCACCACATACAATACTATTTATATGCAAACGACAAATTTACCTAAACTCCTATTCTTTCTGCAGGCTTTAGGTGACAAAAGCTGCAGGATTAAAAGTAATAGCGTTGAACTTTAGGCATCGGACAATAAATTGCGGCTTATCAATCATCCCTTAAATTCTCTTCTCTTCTTTAGTTCTTCTTATATCATCACAACAGAGGCTTAAAGCTGTATTTAGCCTGCTCAACGACCATCTCTGCCTCCTGCAAGAGTATCAAGGATCGTCAGTTACCGCAGATCCTGGCCCACATCATCCTTCCTGTTATAGCTTTGTACATAAGTACGCATTTGATATTATTGGATAACACAAAAATAAGCACAAAGGTAACTTCTGTGTATTGTATATATATTTCTTTTTTATATCACGAGCAAATCTATAAATATTTGATAGTGAATACCGAAAATATCCGAAGACACAACATTATTGGAGAATTATATTGAAAAAACAAATATTGCTTTTTATTTTCTTAGTAATTACAACTGTTACAACAAGGACGCTCCCCAATCTATCTGGACTCTAGCAAAAATAATGATGAAAATGATACTGATAGGTGTCGAGGTTAATTACGCTCTCCTATCATTTAGGAAAATGTGAGTTACCTCATTTCCCCCTTTGGTCTTCATATAATATAAAGTATAATTAAAATCGGTGACTTGTCCCAAAATAAAAGTTATTTTCATATATTTATTTATCATCTATCATTGCAATCTCGATTACCTAACTTTTTGTGATCGATACCGATGACCTCCAATCGGAAACTTACGTGTGGTGCTTGATCATCAACTTTTGTCAATATTTTCAGTTGTGATACTATTTCATTGGCCCTACCTTAGCGACTAATTTTCCAAGGAGGCCTGATGATTCGTCTCCCATCACTCTCGACTCCTTTTGAAGCTCGTATTCGAAACCAAATTTCTCTTGAAGTGTTTCCAGCACCTCGAAGACAAGTCCATATCCTTCCAGGGCACCGCTAGCGTTAGCTGTGGCCCCTGAAAATGGCCGATCATCCTAAAGAAATAAGATTAGTTTTTCGAAAACGTACAACTCAACACTCAAAAACAAAAAAAACAAACAATAAAAATAAATTACCATAACTTACATATGTAACAATCTTTAAGGTTTTGCCTTTTAAAACTTGTCTCTCTGGTTTCCCTTTTCGTAACTTGCAAGAAAACTCCGTTTCTTAAACAAAATATATTATTAAATTTATAATCGTGCTAATGTAATTTATGTATATATATTCCGAAAGAAAAAAAAAATGGCCATGAGTAGTGCCAATAGAAGTGATAATTCAAAACTCTGGAATAACTGTGCTATTTTTTAAATTTCTAAATCAATTAATTATTAATTTGTAAATTTAAATTATTAACATAAGTCTGGTTTTCAGATATACTGAAACTCGGAATAATAGTTATATACATTTTCAAGTAGTTTATTTATTAATAAACATATACAACTATAAGCTCAATTTAAATATCAATAATTTACTTTAAATAATATTTAGTATACAATTATATTATTTATACCTTGTGTTTGTATTTACATGGATGCTAATGAACTTTTTCATTTTGACCATTATTATCATCGTAAAGTACAACAAAACTTAGATCATTCGTATTTTCTATCATTTCATAAAACAATAAATTTAATTATGACACATAAAATCTTTAAACCGAAAAGTTTAACTAGTTATTTATTTTTTAAATTATTATTAGCATCAATGGCACACAATCATTAAACGACCTTGTCTTGACCTTGACTTAAAACTTGTTTATTTATTTATTCGGGTTTTTTACAATTAATGTATCCCCAAAATCTTTTCCCGCCATCCTTCCATACTTCTTCTTCCTCTCGCAGCCCCCTTGCTGCTATTCCTTCTCTTACATCCTCTATCCCTTGCTTCCTCGGTCTTCCTCTCTTTCTTCTATTATTTGGTTTATATAGGAAAAGTTACTTTGGCCATCTGTTGCCGTTCATTCTCATCAGGTTGCCAAACCATTGAAGCCTCCTGGTCTCTATTTCGTATAATATGTTTTTCTCCTGCCCTATAGTTTCTCTTATAACACTATTGGGTATGTGTTGGAGCTTTGAGATGCCGCAGCTACGTCTTAAAAAGTTCATTTCAAGTGCAAGCAGTTTACGTGCACCTTGTCTTTTCATTCAGGGGATATGGCTGACCTCTTTACGGAGTGTGTGAGAAAAGAGGTACCGACAGAATGGATGACAGGAGATATTATCCCTATAAATAAGAAAGGAAGCAAAAAGGATTCTACAAATTATCGGGGCATAACAGTTACAGGAAGTCTAAGCCGCCTATACGGACGTGTATTAAAAAATAGATTGGAGGATGAGTTAAAAGAGAAAATTCCTGAGGAGCAAGCAGGGTTCAGATCGGTCCTGTATAGCTCATATTTTCACTATTTCCTAGTTACTGGAAAACAGTTAGCATACAACCAAAAGGTTGCATTTAGCATTTAACATTTAGCCTTTATTGACTTGCAGAAAGCATATGACACAGTACTCCTAATTAAACTTTGGGAAGCATTAAATAGGGCAGGTATCAGTGAGGGTCTGACAAAGACGATTAAGAGCCTTTATTTGGGTGCAAAAACGAGAGTAAAAATAGGAAATAGTATACACTAAAGGCTTGAAACAAGGTTGCTGCCTATCACCAACGCTCTTTAACCTGTTCATTGAACAAGCACTCAAGAGGTGGAAGGAAAAAAACCCTTTAAAAGTTGATTAAATTTTATAACTCTTAGACAGACCGCTAAGCGTCGCTAGTCTCGCACATTACTTCACGAGCACGTCGGTGGTGCGAACTAATATGCTATATGTCTTTAACAAAAGTCGCTAAACGCGGCTAACGAAGTTTTCACTTTAAAAAACAATATGCATCTCAAAGGTGTTTAACATTTTCCCAATTTCCCGATACACGAAACACTCATGTCTAAACTCAATTAAACATTCGACGGGTTATCATGATGAAAAATAGAATATTAGGAGTGAGAATCGATAGAAGAAATTTGACCAGACCAGGGGTGGCCAACCTTAATGATCTTATGGGCCACTTTTTACACGAGTCTTTCATACTTAAAAAGTTAAAAAAAAAAACCTGTACCACTACAACCCATGAAGGGTCTGGGTTTCAGTACATGGTAGAGAATGTACTGTTTCATGGAGAACGGTTCTGCAAGGACGTAACTTGCCCTAAGTCACGCTCAACCGCCAGATTTTCCCCCCTTATTTTGGGTACCCTATTTTTATAATATTTTCTGGTGTCCCTGCTTGGTGGGCCCCAGGAGAGTTCTAGATCCCATTTGATCCATCTCCCACTGCAAACAGACTAAATAAAAATCATGGCCTTCAGCGGGATTTGAACCAGGATTGCGTATAAATTTATATATCCCAATATTGGATTTAGACAGCTTCAGATATTTATTCGGAGTGAAACATAGTAACATATTGAGATATTATTATTGTGTGTACAATCATGCTTACATGTATAACCTAAACCTGTACCACTACAACCCGTGAACGGGTCTGGGGTTCAGTACATGGCAGAGACTGTACTGTTTCATGGACAACGGTTCTGCAAGGTGGTGACGTCCTTGATCACTCTCAACCGCCAGATTTCCCCCCTTATTTTGGGTACCACTTACATGTATACATAGGTAATATTATAGCAATGACAATAAACGTTCAGTATAATTGAACGATTTTATCATGTTTTACCTCACAATGTCGACAGATAATTTTTTTAATATTCGGGTGCACAAATAATGTATTTTTTAACTGCTTTTGTTTTCAATACTTTAGCTATTATAAAATAAATATATTTTGTAAGCGCCTAATGAATGCCAGGAAAATATTCAAGGTGGGCTGTATCGGCCACCCCTGGCCTATGCCTTTTTAAACCTTATTCATTTTTTTAATTCAATATTTAAACATATTTATTATTCGATTGATATATCGTGTAAAGAAAAAATGTAATTATACCATTATAAATAAAGAAAAAATTCATATATGTAATTGGTCCTTCAATATTCTAATAAAAATACATTGACTGTAGTTAAAATATTTAAAATCAAATGAGCTTAGATCGATAAAAAATGGCGAAATCAATTAATTATATGCTCAGTAAATTAATTATTAATTAAATTAAAGGAGTTTTGGAAAAAATTTCCGGTTATATGACATATGTTTTAAAAATTCAATATTAATTTTTAAATTTTTTACATTTTTTACAACGATTTTTTAAATTTCTACATGAATGCCTGCATGTAGAAATTTAAAAAATCGTTTATAAGTTACCTATACTATATTTTGCTTAAACTATCATGGTGTGATCAATAGAAAATTATAGATCTATACCATTCGAGGGAGATTGTTTATATAGTTAAGTCAACGAACATCTATACCCAGGGCTCTTGATCGAATCTGGCCACAGCAAGAAATTATGAGGATCAACTTCAGGCCCGGAATGATCAGTTTAGTAAGGATTCGCGGATAATATGAACTGTTTAAGGATAATACTGAATTTTCAGGATATTACAGGAATGGTGGTGGTCAGGAGTTTGAAATGAGTTTTGGATTGGAACAAGGATGTAGGGATAGGATAATTAAGAAGAAAATATAAGGAGGGAGGGGTTCGTAACAGAAGTGGATAGCTTTAGTCTTCTCTGCATTCAGCAGCAGCTTGTTTCTGCCAACTCCTTGATAAGTAATTAAGGGTAAAATACAAATTACAAATTCTGTGCTGAAAAAAGGGTTGGTGAAAGGGAGGAGGCACGAGAAACACAACGTGAAAGGAAAACGGACAATGAAGGAGGTTTATCAGGTACGACTCCTGATATTTTCATATAAGGAATGAAACCATTTTAAAATTTTTTGAATAAGTAGATAGATATTTTATTTGTCTTTGGAGGCTTCCCCAAAGCCCCAAAATAGAGCCCAGCTTGCCTATAAATTACAATATTATGATTTTAACAATTTATGTACATACATTTCAAAATGAAAATAAAAATAAAATAAAATTTACTAACACATTCTGGTTTTCAAAACATAAATAACAGAATAAAGGATAAACAATTACTGGTGCTATGATGGAAACAATAAAAATAAATAAACAAAATATTACTTTAAAGATAAACTAAAAACAAAAACTTAATAGAAAATGGTTTATGATAAACAATTTAGCACTTTTTGAACTCCCATCATGTAATAATACACTATATGAGATGTAACTTATCTCACTGACGATATTGAGTATAGCTTGGATGCTTTGGTTATCAGAAGATTCTAAGATGAAGTGTTGAAAAATTGTTGTCTATGTTCATTGTGTCCTGGGCAGTGAAGGAGAATTTGATGTAGACTATTGTAAATAAATTGATTGCATGATATACATGTTTCTTGTGACTTGAACAAAAAAGTTGTGTTTTTCCCATAAATTCTGATATTCTCTGGATTAGCAACTATTAATTGGCTGACACATTTCAATTTATTTATATGAACTTTAAATGTGAGGTACGTTTCGGGAGCAATGTAACTGCATAGAATTCTATATAAAGGGTAGTTAGTTGAATTTGGAGTTCTTTGAATGTCGGCTGAGAAATATTGGTTATGTGCTTTTTCCAGTATGTCGTCTTTGTATGGAAGAACTCCGTTTGTATGGTGAACAGTAAGCTCTTCTGCAAAGGCATTGTGCTCGACTATTGCTCTAAATTGGGACACCCAATTGATGTCTATGCCAGGCTTATCCTTGTCTAATGATTTAGGTCTATTAAAACAAGGAGATTTTAGAATAAGTATAACGTGTGAAGTTTTTATATATTTTGTATATATTTTAATTTTGAACAAGGAAGATTATATGTCTAGAGTGATTCCAGTAAGGAGGATTTGGCGGAATAGCCTGAATCACATGTTTTAAAAGGGTTTTAGAGAGGGCTTTGTTTGATGTATGGGGGGAGTTGGTAATAGACTACTCCTAATAACGTTTTAGATGGATTTGAGCGAATCGAAATGCGTGAGCAATAGAAGAAAGAGTTCAAATGGAACAAAAGGGTGGTAGACAAACGGGAATGAGAATGAGTCGGGTTTTCTTTCTCTCGATAAAATCTCCAAGTGAATCAATCACTCAAATATCCATCATTCCCGTTCTATCTTAATGCTGATGAATAAAAAAAATTGTCATTTCCTTACATCCTGGTGATCTCAGTGAGCCATACTATACTGCCCATCGGGATCTGTGAAGGGTTTAACTCTTAGGCCGCGTTCTGTGGCGATATAAGATCAGCGATATACGATATGCGATGCGTACAAACCATGAAATCGAAAGGTAGACGAACTACTAGTCGGTCTCCTCAGAGAATTGTGAGGATTGCTAACGGCGAGTTTTGTAGGAGTGATTAAAAATGCGGAAGCAATATTTATGAAAGACTTCAGAAACAGAAATGGCGTGATTGAAAATATATAGGAAGTGCTTTTCTTTGAAGCGTGGTTTGAAAAATTGGGCATAAATACGACAGAACAATAGGGTATTAATCCTGTGAAACATAAGATAGAAATATCATATGATAATAAAATGGTTTGGTAAAGTAACCTTCCACATAATTTATGATTTTTAGAGTACATGAACTGCAATCTAAAATGACATACATGCATTTTTACCAATAAATATGCTGAAATTTCCCACATACGTACACTTATCCTGCATAAGAACACTTATACAATTACATACACTTAATTTTTAAAATAATATATCCATAAAGCACAGTAAAAAAAATCCAATGCTCGTGTAAATTATGATAACGTTTTTGAATAGTTTCATGAAATTAATCTTAAAAACAAAGAGGTTTTGAAATCTTCGTTTTTTTTACTTTGGAATCGTATCTTCAAAAAAATGATATAAAGAAAAAACAAAAATTTATAAGCGGTTATATAAAATAATTATAAACATTAGAAAAATTACAATGAAATCATTAATATGAAGTCTTGGAAGTGCTTCATGGTAAATGTTTTGTATGCTATCAATATTAACAATTGATTATGTTAAATTAATTTAAATCGTGTTACGGAAAGTTAACTCAATATTGATTTTCACCAGTTACCAACAAAATCAAAATCACGTAACTATTTTTTGTCATATTAGGTTTTCAAGACAGTATGTAAGCTACAAAATTAAATCTTAATAGTCTGTGAAATAAACTAGGTTCACTATTTGAAAATTTCTTACAGAAAATGATAAATTTGTTGAACCATTTATATTAGAAATCATTTATTTTTCACAACTTCTGTTACTGCTCAATAAATAATCTTATTAAATTTGAATAGTTAGTATACCATTTCTGTTTTATTACTGATCTAGAAAGATTATTTCAGTAATAATAAGAAATTTTTAATTATTTAGAGGTAATTACTATTCGTATAAAATCTCTGTTGCTCATCTTCGGTTTACCTGGTTGTAATATTCGTCGAATCATAAGAAATAAAAGAGCATCATTAATCCAAACATATAGGTACGTTTATTATTGTTTTTTTTTAATTCATGAATATTGTAAGTGTTGTGAGCAAAGCAACGTGTAGGTATAAATTATCGTACAGAAAGACTCATGTTCTTCATTTTATTGTAATTATTACTTTTTTAAATTATTGCTATTATTTTTCTTTCTTTTTTTTTAAATAAAGTTAAAAAATATCTAACTGGATAAGCAAGGTATCAGTTCTGCAGGTTGTTGCTTCGAGTTGTCACTCGTTTTAACTTTTTAATTTTAATTTTTAATATTCTCGAAAATAAAAATAATCACGAGTTTCAGTATGAAAAAAGCGTTGTGCACGTTGGAAATGTTATATTTTTGTAATCATATTATTAAGAAATGAATGTTTCAACAAACATTTCGAAGTTTAGATGAGATCATATGAGGTAAACAGTTTTAGTTACTATATACCGTCAGTATTCAAATACGTAATTATTCCACAGGTTGTCGCTTCGAGTAGAGTCACAAGTTTTAACTTTTCATTTGTTTCCCATTTGATATTTTCCAAAAATACAAGTAATCGTGAACTTTAGTATTGAAAAGAGATTGTAATTATGTGTAATGAGTATACTTCGGTAATCATTTAATCTAGAAATGATTAAATGGCGGAACGGATGCCATAAATTATTTTTATTTTCGAGAATATTAAAAATGAAACGAATGAAAAGTTAAAACTTGTTGTGACATGATTCGAAGTGATGCCCTAAACAGTTTTGTTTTAATTTCAAATTCCGTCGTGTTTTGAAGTAATATTAAAAAAAAAGAGTATTGCAAAAGCGGATGCTGCTGGAAAGATCTCCAGTATTTGGATTGGTGACTCACCACTGGGAGGCGGTGGATAGTTAGAACATAGAGCCAACAGAAGGTAGTGGAGCCCCTGCATCGCAGGCGACCTTCCCTCTGTGCGATATCAACTTCCCCCACCTTCGCTCTTGTAATCGATTTCCATAATTCGATTTCGGCCATAACTCACTGTTTACCTACCTTTTGATGTTGCCAGTCATTTCAATCGCTTTGATGAGCGTGTCTGACGGTTTTGGAAAATATGCCGAATTATCAAGTACGAACTGGATGCCTAAATAGTTTTCCAGATAGGTATCTCTCGGTTGTTTAAAAATTCTTTAACATTCTTTAATATTCAAAAAGAAAACAGACATTTGTGGTGTATGTTATTTTAAAAATGCTTTAAATATGTTCATTAAAAAAAAAAAAAAAATTAAAAAAAAAATTTAAAAAAAATAAATAAATAAAACCATGTAATTCTACAACTTATGATGGGTCTTGGGCTCATTACGAGATAGATACTGTTCTGTCTAGGACAACGGTAGTAGATCAAGAGTCTCGAGTTCACGTGGTAGAGACTGTACTGTTTCGAGGACAAATGTGCTGGGAGGTGATATGTCCGAGATCACACTTAACTGCTAGGTTTTCCCTCTGTTAAGGGTATCCAATTTATAGAGGCTGAGTGAGCCCTGGACGGTCTCCGTATCCCACAGGATATATCCATTCTCACCTGTTAACCGATAATAAACTAATTATCTGCCACAGCCGTTTTTGAACAGGGGACCTTCGGCACAAATCAGCGCTCTATCACTGAGCTATCCTGCTTCCATAAATATATTCCAAAATATTTCTAATTAATTTTTATATTTTAACTATGTAATAATGCAACGAGCAGAGAGATAAATATGGTTTGGCACAAATATTTCTAATGAATGACCCAACGAATGGTATTAATAATGGAATTAATATTGAAATATTACATACAAATAAAAAACATAAAAAAGTCTTAGGTTTTCTTTTTATTTATCTCAACACGTGCCTTTGATGAAACCTTGTGGTGTGGATGTAAAACCTACTAACTTTTTAATTTATTTATAGTCATTAAAAAGGTAATTAATACACTGAAAATAGCACTTCATTGTCATAAAAACTGAAGGTTTTACAACAGTGTATTTTTCAGGCACCTCATAAACTCGAATCTTAAACGATTTTTTCTAATATAAATTAATAAATGAATTTTCAAATTTATATATGTAGGTAAATATGTCGTCAAAGCTAAAGTTCAAAATTTTCAAAGGTGAACGATTCACCTTTGTAAAGGTGATCCTAAAGTTCATTTTTAAGCATCCTTTGATGGTCATATCATCCACGGTGATATTCTTTAATTAATTGTGCTTTCATTATTGATATTAGTTAAAAACTGGCAAAGTTATTTATAGATTGTTCTTCTTCTTTTCCTTCCTCCTTGTACCTTTTAGTGTGGAGGAGCATCAACCTATATCATCCATTCCTCTTTATCTTCTGTGAGTTGTCTCATTTGAGCAAGATTTTTCCCCTTTTTTCTCCCAACTTGCGGATATATTCATTGTTGGCAATCCTGGGTCTTCCTCGAGTTCTTGAGCCAGTAGGTCTGGCCTCCATTATCTTCCGTGGGTTGTTCGATTTATTTTAATACAGATTTCAGTAAAGCAATCATTGGACCATGTTATATATTTAATTTTTTAAATATAATGTATGATAAATTGGTATAGATATAAGTATATATGAACAACTATAAACGGGCATTCATGGTTCCAACACGACTTTTTCCACCAAGGGCTGGCTTAAGGTTGCCATAACCGACCTAGGCCTCCTCTCTGCACTCCCCAGTCCTTGACAGCAATCCCAAAGACTCTTCTTTTTGAGGCGGCCATGAGTGTTACCTACCACGTCTTTCTTTCTTTCGAATACTTAAAAAAAAAAAAAGGTAGTCACCCTCCTTCATCAAACTAGAAAACTATGCTTCGTCAATGGCGTATTTTCTGTTTTCTCTTGATAACCAAGCTCGATGTCCTTTCACAACACAGGATATTACTGCATGCTCGGTTATACCAGGCATCCCTGTGCAACTTGGATCGATGTTTTTACTATGATTCAGGAGCTTCTCTCGGAAACCCTCCCCCAACCTGTCGGAATCTGTGATGACCAATCTTTTAGCCCCAAACAACGATTCTTACAGTAGGGGAGTGTTCTCCCTAGGGCAGTCCTTGGCGATGCGCCCTTCCTTGCCAAGCCACCTGCACTCCTTTCTTGTCAGAAATCCAAGTTTGAGATTTCCTAGTGCGTTTTACAACATAATTTGCGTATATTTGACTCAATAAAGAGATCACAAAATAAAAAAAAAAAATCAACGAAACTGGTGAAAAGCTTTCTTGCCGAGGCTACTCGATCTGTAGCCAGTCACAGAAAAATTCTATTTTTCCGCCCATCTTTCGTGTGTCCTTTGGCCAAACATCTTAGACCTATGTGAAATGTGTAGCCCACAATTTAAGGACGTTGATTTGTAGAGAAAAAATATTATGCCGGCAGTATTCTGGCTGAATCACATATTTCCCACCCACAGATAAACTTTTTTTAATTTTAATTTTCTTTTTTTTTAATGAACCCAATTACATTGATACTAATTTTGCATGGTTTTATATTAAATACATTTTTTATTGATCATTCAAGTTTTGTATATATTAATGATTTTTTTACGGGGATATTCCATAAACTCTTCTTCGATTTAGATTTACCATGACATACGTACGCAATATGATACTAGGTTACTTGTATGCAATACATTGTATTTGCATACATTTTAATATAAGTAGGATTTGAATCAATACTAGAAACACATATTTGTTAGTAAAATTATTTGACCTATATCCTCTGAGAAGTATAACTAACCCTGCAGATCATTTTCTCATGTTTAAATTTATTTTAACTTTGCCTTGTTCGTGTTTTCAGACGTATATGAGCACAAAGCGAATAAATAGGAAAATTGAGGCATAAGTCACATAGTAATCTCACAACGAGCAGTTTAGGTTGAAACATTTTGCTAAATTGTACATTTCACATAATTACGAAAATTATAACTTCAGAAGAAGACAAATTAAGTAATGGGTAAAAATGATCTATAAATACCAATTCTTATTATGTAACACTCAATAAATAACTTTCTCAAATCGATTTACGACGGAATCGATTCTAAAGGACACATGATTGGATGTAATAATGCCAATCGAAAATAATTTTCGTCGCTTAATTGATGTCGACTTTATCATCCATCACAGTGACGCTGTCCAACATCTGTCCACTCCGTTAGATCCTCTTGCTATAACCAGAAATATTTTCAACGGGATAAGATCTCACAGAGGAAATAAAAATTTAGTTTGTAAATAATTATTAACAGCCATATTTCCTATTACCACTGTGGTGAGTGAAGTTAAAAATGAAACTGTTTTTAAATAATAAATAAATCATGTACAAAAAATACCTTATTATTCGCCACGAAATAAATATTTACAGTTTTAAGAAACGTGTTGAAAAAATAACAATATGAAGTTTCGTTCATTGAAATATAAAAAATATTAATAGTATATATATATATATATATATATATATATATATATATATATATTTATTTAAGTATGGACTAGTTAAGAAGGGTCGTTTGATCAATATATAGATGGCGACAAGTTTGAGTTATTTTTAGGTTTAGTAAAAAAATATATCTGCATTGTGATATGTTTGACCTTAATTTATTCAATGGAATGAGATAATTAATATTATCAGATATTTGAAATATATTACCCAAAGTTTTAATATAAATCTTTTGAATTTTATTAGAGAGGTGGGGTGAGTAAAATAATCATCATAACTGGCTCCACAACACTTGACTGTGTCAATTCGTCGCCTCCATTCCTCTGTGCCCTGCGCCAAGATCTGCCAGAATTTTTTTTTTTTTAATTTATTTATTGATATTTACAACTGTATTACATAAGTGATACATAATGACAAGTAGAGAAACTACCCACTGGTAGTTTTCAAATCAAAGTTCAACTAAGAAGGTCATGTGGCCTTCTTCTTTTCAAACATTTCGGAGGATTATCGGGAATTGAAGAGGAAGCTAGGTTTGAAACTAGAGGGTTTTAGTGGTAATGAAGTTGGTTATGAAAGGATTGATATCGGGTTCGGGCCAAATCAGTAACAAAAGGGACATTAAGGTTGTTATGGATGACCTTTAGAATAAAGTTTGTTTAACAAAATAACGGGCATTGATGATTTTACGAAGGATTTTGGATTGTAAGGATTGCATACGAGAGGAATTCGATGGCTTAGTGGAGCCCCAAAGCTCTACTCCGTACGTTCAAATAGGTTGTATGATGGTCATGTAGATGAGTCTTTTGTAGTTAATTGGGAGCTTAGAGCGTTTGTCTAGTAAATGAAGTAGCCTGAAACGTCGTGCGGTTTCTTGTCTTTTCAGTCTTGTATGAGGATTCCAGGTTAATCGTTTGTCGAGGTGCAACCCTAAGTATCGGATCTGTTCTACAGGCACCTGTGGGATATTATTAAAGGATACTGAAGGGCAGGAAGTCATTGGTTTACGTGATTTGAAGGAAAAAGTGATTTGATGCGATTTTTGAGAATTTATTTTAATTCTCCAGTTTTGACACCATTCTTCAAGATCAGTGATATGGGATTGGAGGCTATGAGATGCAATAACTGGATTGGTGTTGACTGATAATACTCATGTATCATCAGCATAGTATAGTAAGAATAGTATTAGGATGAGTTGGATGTCAGCTGCCAGAATTTTGTGTTAAATTTCTGAGCATTGTTTTCGACCTCGTCTGCCCATCTCTGTAGTGTCCTCACTCTCTCCCTCTTGCCATTCTCGTATCCAAACAATAGTATTTTGATTTGCGAACTACCATCCATTCTCACAATATCCTCTTACAAGACTGAAAAGACAAGAAACTGCTCGACGTTTTCGCCTACTTCAACATTTACTGGAATATGGAGTTGAGCTTTGGAGCTCTACTAACCCATCCAATTCATCTCGTATCCAATCCTTACAATCCAAAATCCTTCATAAAATCCTCAATGCTCCTTATTATGCCACAAACAAACTCATCCATCATGATATTAGCATCTGATCGTAACATCTTTTGCTGATTTGGCCCAAACTAGATACCTGTCCTTCCATGATAAGCTCCATACACACTTGAATCCGCTAGTCTCTCAACTTACTTCCCATACTATTCCTGATAACCCTCCGAAGCGTCTGAAAAGAAGATGGCCTCGAGACCTTCTACTATGGAACTTTATTGGAGCGCTACCGATGGTAGTGTCTCCATAAGTGTTTTTTTTTCATGTCATTTGTTATAGTTGTAAATATCAATAAATTAATCTAAAAGAAAAATGCTCACAATATGATACACAGTAGTTCTAAGATTCTTATGAATCGTGCCAGATCCGGCTTATAATAAATTTGCTAGAGTTCCACTTCCTTTCCAAGCCTGTATTGGTCCCCATACTTCACCATGCCAAGATAAATTCTTCTCAGGATTATTATTTCAAAAACCTGCGGTTCGTTTAAGGGCCAAGTCTCGGAGTCATTATTTTTACAAACAGAGTTTGGTCCTTTTAGATTAAACGGATTGTTATTTGACTAGACCAATATAACATCTGCATGCTGCGGTCGTTCGCCTCTGGGATGGCCCTATTATCTGCACACTCTAATGATCTCAGGCACACAAAACTATATACACTTTCAAATTTATATCCTCCGAATTAAAGGATATCGCTGGCCATAGTGGGTTGGAAAGCATATATGTAGACTTCGCTTGATTGGTCCACATACCCATTTTTTGTCCTGCAGCCTCTATTGCAAGAAAGGCATGTTTTAATTCCCTCTGTGATCGGACTCCATCTACATCATTTACATATGCCAAAATTTATTGGTAAAGTCTGGATTAATTGTGGATAGTGCCATTTCTTTCCATAACTAAATCTCCCTTATCACCTTTTCCACTACTAGTTCAAAAAGGAGACATGATAGACCAACTCCTTGTCTCAAGCCCTTGCCGTCATGAATGTCTCCAACTGTATTCTAATTAGGCACCCTGATCTCATCATCAGTAAATCCGTACGAGAGATCAATTAAAGTAAAGAATCAATGCAAGTTAAGATGGTAATATAACCAAAACAGTATGTGTAAGGTGGTTATTTAATCTATATACAGGCAATGATAGTACATGCGGTCAATAATAGTTATAAAAGCAGTGATAAAATAATTTTTATTTTCGAGAATATTAAAAATGAACCGAATTGTATTTAATAGGTGATTCGTAATATTTTTCTTCTCTGAGAAAAAAATTGTTTTTACTCTTTATTTATATTATTTAGTTAAACGTATTGTTTATAAAAGATGTGGTCGAATAACTATTATGGTTTGGTATGGAGGCCTTATCGGCTCCTATCTTGTGCCGACGACCGCCCATTCCTGATATCTCTTCCACACCAAGTCTACTCAGGCTACTGAATTTTTGTTTTCTTCTTTAATATTGATGTATCGATTTCTACCTATTTACATTTATATTTATACAGTTAATATTATATATATATATATATATATATATATATATATATATATATATATTGTTTAAAAAATATCAGGTAATGAAAAAATTAATAATTGAAATATTAAAAAAATAATATGACTTTTTTAAATATCCTGTTCATCTTCCATCCTCTTCTTTCAGTTATTTCTGAAAATTTAAGAGGAGCTTTAAAGGGAAGTTGGTTAGTTTTAATTGAGTTAGATTCCACTCTCTTTTAAATTTGTTATTGGAAATTAATAGTCGTAAATGGGGAAGCAAAAGGGGCACTTACCAAGGGTGGCTGATTTAATCAACAATATTCTTTATATTTATTTCTTTTCAATTTTAATTAAATATAATGAGATAATGCGTTCCTGGATCTGTCCCTCCCTCAATACTTCATTGAACTGTACACCAAGATACTTAAAACTAACAACACAGTAGAATGTGTGGTTTCCAATTGTGGAAACACACCAGGGGCGTATAAGTATATTATAAATCTTTCAAAAGAACATTTCCTCTTTATTACTTATTAAAATAATTTATAAATATTTATTGAAGAGCTGTTCCTAAAATATGGGTTATTCTTAATGCCATTAAATTCTAATAATGACAAAAATGTTGCACACCTCCTTTAACGGGCACTTCAAGGTTCAATAAATACATAAAAATAAATAATGTTCGCAAAGCCTACACCATGTTACTGCGATAAAATGGAGACATATGGCTCGAATTGGTGATATTGTATCTCAAAACTTCATTCATTGTATCAGGAATGGAAAAAATCAAATCAACTGATGGCGCTCAATGTAAAAAATAAAAACTTATAATAATTGGAAATTCATTCATAAAATCTATTAATTTATAAAAAAACTAAGGTTTTTAGAGGATAAAAAAAATGAATAATGAAAGTCAATTTATTTGTGTATAAAGACAATATTTTTTTTTTTTTTAAACCGTACCACAACAACCCATGTGGGGTTTTGGGTTCAGTACATGGTCGGGACTGCACTTTTTTTAGTTTTGTGCGGTTATGCTGAGAAGTGATTTTTCCGATAGCATTGAAACAATAGATCATATTTCATGACATGTGATAGTAGTAAAAAAATCAAATCAAGTCGATATCCAATTCCTCCTATACATAAACATATCTACACTCATACATATACACTCAGTATATACATATACACTAGTTGCCAAATATTTAAGATAATAGAATTTAGGTGGAGTTGGAAAGCCAAGGAGTATATGCAACTAATTTAATAATTTTATGAAATAGAATATTTAATTTAAAGTTAAAAAATCCTAACTCGCTAAAACGTTCAAATTTGTAATCGTACTAAAACGTAAAATATGCTACTATTTAATAAATATCCATTACAGCACTAAACTCCATTTTGAAATAAAAAAGACAACTTTTATCTCTTGGCTTTTCACCCCCTCAATTAATTTCCTTATCTACATGAATATTAAAGGAGTTGAATATTGAATGGAAATCCTTTTTATTTCGTGGTTGTCAAGAGATAGCCATCTTACAAGGAGTCGATATCGATTGGACTCTCTAATTAACGTTAATAATTAATCTTTAATAAGGTAAAAATGCCTGTTGTTAGGCATTACATTTATCGTATGGATCATTATTTTATCTTTCTACGAGAGTAATATAGACCTATTTTTAATTTTTTTTTAATCTATGATTTGGCCATCTATGGACCACAAATAACTCAAGATTTATGGTATCTCCATACTTTATTGTTGGATACTAATTTTCCAGACATTAATAAACTGACTTTTGAATTGTTACTACTCAATTCTAATAGCGCCATGTTCCTTGTTGGACCTTGGCTTCTTTAGCTATGCTCCTCTACACAGGCTATTCTTCGGCTGCCCTTCTCCATCTCTTGGCTCCAAACTACGGAAGGCCGTCTTCCACATTTTTCAGCCGAAGATGTGCACCTCACTAGTCTTCATCCGCCACTGAACCAGTTATTTTGCATGACCATAAATTCTTCTGAGGATTTTCCTATCCAACACATTTAATAGCGTCCCAGCCTCTCCTCAATTCATGACCACTGTTTCTTAAACTGTACGGTACTCTCTTATTTTGAGGATATATCCGAACATATACTTAGGTAATAAACTGCGCAAAAATGAATAGGGATACCTCTATAATTGTTGTATTTACTTCGCCTAGCATTTTAATATTATTTTTATTATAAAAATCATTATATTTATTAGAAATACTAATTTAGTTATTAAATATATAATAATATAAATGCTATATAATTTATATACTACAAAATTAGCAATATCCCTATTCATTTTTGTTCAGTATATATTCCTATCCGAAGAATTATCATCAATCTCTATTTTTAATTATAATAACCAGAAAACAGTTATTTTAAAATTTACATAATAAATTCAGCTATTTAATTTATGTTACAATGTGGAGAAAAACTATTAAAATTGTTGTTAATAAATCAATTAGTACGGAACTAGCAATCATTGCAGTGCATTACAGTTTTCATATCTAGGTATATACTTTTTTTTACATTTTATCTATTTATATTTTTATTTTTCTCCAATTTTTAATCCGGAAGGAGGCAAAAAAAGATTTTTTTAAATTATGTGTGCATCCTATTTTTTAAATAAAAAATCTTAGTACCCATAAAATTTCCGCTTTAGTTAAATCGATTTTGAATTAAAAGTTAGGAGAAATAATGTGTTTCATTACTCCATTCCAATCTACTTTTTTTCTCTTCACACATATTACACTTCCTGTTTCATTCGAATCAATTAAATCTATTTAATACATTTGTTCATATATCTCTTCAATTAAGCGATAACATCTACTTCAACTGAATATTTCGTGAGTATTAATTATTCATTTCAACTAAAAGCGGTCACGTGAAGACAGTACACGGATTTCAATTTTTCTCTGGGCAAAATGGCGGAATCGGATAAGGTTTTCATTAATTATAAGTATTTCACAATTTTATGAAAATAAATATATATAGCTTTCATATTCAGACTTATTGCAGTATCTAATTCATTCTAAAACGGGTATTTCCTTTCAAATACTATTTTTTTTAAAAACAGCGCTTAGGTTATCATAAAGTTAATCTTTACTTTATGATAACTTAAATGCTAAGTAACAGTATAATTTTATCCACCGTAATACGTAAAATTAAAAAAAAAATTTACATTATAATTAAATTATTCACATTGATATTACACAGCACCACTGATTTTTGGCACAGGATTTTAATCAGTCTTCTAAATACGAAAATCAGACTTGTCCAATTAATTCCATTTTTTCAGTTATGGCAATGCATACTGTTATATATTTTTTCTTATTTCGGAGGGGAGATAAATTTTCACACTAAAATATTGCTAATATTTGTTAATTTAGGACCTTTTAAAAAAAGTAGATGTTTCGAAACGTGTAGCACGTTTTAACCATTACAATGATAAACAATATCTCAGAAGCTGACAGAAGAGAACAGAACCTGTATCATTACAACCCATTAAGGTTTTGGGTTCAATATATTTTGGAAACTGTACTGTATCTAGGACAACTTTTGTGCAGGGAGGTGATTCGTCATAATCAACCACCACCAGATTTTCCCCTAAGGATGCCCACTTTATAGAGGCTGGATGATCCCACAGGATTCATTTGAACTTAGAACCTTCGGAGTAGCAACTAAGCCCTCTACCCACTGAACTCCCTTTGTTTATTTTTCGTTATAATCATGAATAATTTAGAGAAGCGATTCAATCAATTTATTATTTGTGGTAGGATGAGCGGCTTGAGAAGACGTGATATGATTTTTAACAAGATCGGTGAGATTAAGATTTTATGTGGCTCTAGCGAGGCTCTGGACGCTGCTTAAGAGGCAGCAGATTTTTAAGATAACGTTAGATCATTCAATGCAAACAAAAATCTTTATAGAGAAGGCAGAGTACAATGACCCCCCGCGGAAAGATCTCTCCTCCGATATTTATGAAAAATACGATTTTCGGTAATTATTCGGCTGGTTGTCGCTTCGAGTTGAGTAATAACAAGTTTTAACTTTTGATTTGTTCCCGTTTTAATATTTTCCATCCTCCAGGTAGTATCCTTGGCTCAATCCTTTATACAGTTTACAGAGCTGACATCCCAACTCATCCTAATACTATCCTTACCACCTATGTTGATGATACATGTGTATTATCAGTTAACACCAATCCACTTATTGCTTCCCAAAGCCTGCAATCCCATATCACTGATCTTGAAGAATGGTGTCAAAACTTGAGAATTAAAATAAATTCTCAAAAATCGCATCAAATCACTTTTACCTTTTACGTATGGAAAAGAGAATGTAATTATGGGAAATTTACATACTTCGCTAATACTTTTTACATGAAATGAATGTTTCAACAAACATCCAAAGATATAATTACAAACCTGTGCCATTACAACCCATAAAAGGTTTCATAATGACTGTACTGTTTCGAGAATAACAGTGCTGGGAAGTGATTTATCCTAGGTCACTTGTTAAAAAATTAAGTTCTTGATGAAATGATTACCGAAATCTACTCATTACCCGTAATTAGATTTCATTTGTCATACTAAAGCTCATGATAACTTGTATTTTTAGAAAATATCAAAAATGAAACGAATAAACAGTTCGAATTTGTAACTCGACTTGAAGCGACAACGAAACAGAATTTTCTACCCAATTTTTTACTCACCAACATAAGGTTTGTATTTTAAATAATACTTTTGCAAAATAATAATAAATAGATAAAATTATACAAAGATGTTAAAAGATGTTTTGGCTAATAAAGGCCACAGATAATAACTTTTCTTATAATTATTCAAATCCCCCCTCCCGAAAAAATATTCTGCGTACGCCACTGACAGAAGCAATGCGTGCTACGTGTGTTCCAACCCAGACCGTTGCCCATTGTTTCCAGTGATTACTCAACGTGCTTTGAATGCTTTATTAACTTACGGCAAAGAAGCATATCGGGCTGTTATTTTATTTTCCTATGCTATTCTCTGTTATCTCTTAAATGTTTACTAAACCGAACTAAAAGATAGAAACTAACATATTTTCATCAGTTATGGCATTAAAAGTGGTTGCTTATCTCAAGGTTTGTATATATTTTTAACGCCTTAACGAGTGTCTCTGACATTGAAAGCATTGCAGATTCAACAGAATAAAAAGACGCGGTAAAATATTTCGATTGTTCGATTGTGGGTTCGTTTTTATAATTCCAGAATCGATTCTATATTCAGAACATTAATAAACAATCGACACGCCATAGCAAACTTTTTTATGTAATCAATTCAATCAGATTCGATCCAGGTGGTGTCAGGACATTTGTAACTGTCAGTCCATTGAGTTTTATTTTTGAGAGGAATTAATTATATAATTTATTAACTTGTTTCGCAAAATCGTTCGCCATTTAAACACAAAACTTAAATTTTGTCAAGTGGATTAAAACTTGATAAATTATTTTCCTTTTAAGCTACTAGGGCTGTAGGAAGTAATATACATTGCCATCCAGCACTGTTGACAATAATAATATATATAGACAATATCATAAAGTAAAAATCAGTTCCGCAGGTTGTCGCTTCGAGCTAAGTCAGAAGTTTTAACATTTAGTTCGTTTCCTTTTTAATGGTGTCGGAAATGATCAGTTTTAGTAAGAGAAAAAAAAAGTATTGAATGGAAATGTATATGTTAAGAGGAAGAAAATAGTCCGGGTGGAATTAAAAAAAGTTCTCTTTAGTAGGAAGAACTATTCATTTTAAGGCCAACGTTTTAACCCATATTACAAGCCTTCTCAGGGCTAACTATACAAGATAAATATAAATTAAAATAATATTTAGTAAAGAATAACAATGTATATAGTCATCTAGGCATATGGGTAATAAAAATATATAATAAAATATTTATATATAACTGAAAAATGGGAAGCCCTTTAGTTAGATATAGCATTGTTTTTCGTTCTTCTTACTATAGAGAATTGTTTCTGACCTCCACCGAACCATTTTCTTCCTTATATATATATATATATAATTCTTAATTAATTATATTATAATTAATAATAATATATATATTTATATATATATATATATATATATATATATATATATATATATATATATACACACACACAAACATACACATATACATATGCATATACATATATATATATATATATATATATATATATATATATATATATATATAAAACAGCATGTGTAAGAGATGTAATAGGAACGATACGAATCCTATTGAAGGGGTAATTTAACAGTTAGTTCTTCTTGACTCGAATCTGATAAGCGTCAAGGCTTCTTGGACCCCGCCTTATGAATTAAACCTTGTGACAACCGTCATAATTATGCATCAAGGTCTTTCATAACGTCGCATCTTATATAAACAGATTCTTCTCTATGGACCATGTTTCATATTATATGTGAACAATATTTAAAGTCATTTTATTAAAGGTTTTTTCGCAATTTTCATTCGTCAAGCGTAGTTAAATAATTATAGTATAGTTAAGAGAAAGAAAATGGTCCGGGTAAAGGTCAAGAAAATTCTCTTATATAAGGATAACTTTTCGATCCACTTGCAGGTTTTCATGAGGGCTAGTTTGATCGGCGAGGAAGACCCGATGAAGGCTGAAGAAGACCTGTAATGTGGGTCGAAACGTTGGCTGACCAATAAAATGTTCTCCCTGTATAAGAGAATTTTCTTGACCTCCACCCGGACCATTTTCTTCCTCATATATACAAGGAACATTCAACTAATATTATTCAACATATAGTATAGTTAATGTACCTAAGTTCTCTAAGTTACATTAAGCCATATCATTGCAACAATTAACCTCTCTGGATAACTTTAAAACCATTCACAGTTTATTGCGAATACTGCTCCATAGAGAGGTATTTGTATATGTATATTATGTTGGAACAATAAAGTGCTTTATCGTCTGATATATTGGTGGCCATCTCTGTTTTGTGATAATATTTTTTTTTTTTTTTTACTAGGAAACAACTCGAATGTCTATGTCGAAACTCGACAGACAGATAAAGAAGAAATATCGTTTCCATAACACATTGATCAAACCTTACTTCTTAGAATAGAGATCCTGAACATCAAGAATCTTCACCGAAATCTTTATTTACAGGGAATGGGCTTCGTTTTACATCAATTACTGGGAGAGGATAATTTCCCTACATAAGGTGGTAACATTCAAGGTGGTCACAAGTGGTGTAGTGGTTTGGATTACAAACAACTGAGCCTAAAATCGCGGGTTCGCAGTCCCATTGATTTTTTAAGTGAATAAAAATTTATTAGGTATGCTGTCCTTCGGGAGGGGCGTAAATGAGGGTACCGGGACAGCTAGGTTTCAGGTACTCGTTATAAGATCCCTTTATTAATTATAACTGGATAATTAAAAAATTTCGAACTGTAGCATCATCCGATTAGCCATTGCACGTGCCGTTAACTAAAACCAAAAAATAATTCAGGTACATATATAATATATATAATACTAGCTGACCCGGCCACGCGTTGCTGTGGCTGTTGTAATAGTTTTAAAAATATATTACGTCAAAATTGGAATTATAAAGAAACAATGAATGAATGGAAAAAATGAATTAAATAGATTTTACATTTTATTCATCGTATAAGTACAGTATATAATAAATAAATGATATACAAAATTCCTAACTGATAAAATATAAACATTAGATTAATGAATGAGGTATATCATGGTTGATTTTTAATTATGGCTAATATTATTTTTTTAAATTATGTATAACTATTTATTTCAATTTAATCGAGCGCTAATCGATGCACAATATTTTTTTTAATTAGTCCTTTGCTAATACAAATAGATTAGATGGTTTACTAACACATGCGCATGCAACATATAATTGTGCATAGGAGAAACATGGATGTTCTTGGTCCTAACAGCAAATGGATATTGTCTGGCCTTGAGACTTGTTGATGGTCTTAGCAAAAGCCAAGCTTATATCAAATTGAAGTCTTTTGAACGGTATTATGGGTTCTGATGGTATCATTGGAATACGTGGCTACAGGACGACTTCTCCTTTAAAGATTCCAGTCAACATTGCTGCTTCAATAACATTCCCGGTGATATTTTTGATGACCAAACGTGTAAGATTCCATTATTGGTGGATTCAAATTACACATAATCAATAATAATGGTCGACAAATATCACTTAGGGGTATGAAAAATAGTTTACATCCTATTCTCAGACCTACTGAATATAGGCACAACATTTCATAAGAATCGGTCAAGTCATTTCGGAGGAGTTTTGTTACAAACACTGTGCACTTGGCGCCCTGATCTTGTAATTGTAGGTTGTTTCACATTAGTAGTAGGACGGCTGTTCAGCTGGAGTAAGCGATATTGTTGTTGTTGCAGGTGGCTGTTGTTCAGATGTTGAATCTTCAGACTCTGGAGTCGCAAACAAGTAAGCCGGTTTGAGTCTGTCCACTGAGATACTAATTAATTTGCTTTTGATCTCAACCACAAAAACTTTGTCTTTTCGTTCCAAGGCTCAATAGGGCCCCTCATAAGGTTTTTCTAGTGAGGCTCGAACACGATCTACTCGCACAAAGACATGTGAACTACTGCGAAAATACTCAGAGCTACTTCTTCAGCTGTTTGATAATGCAGTGGTAGTACCTCCATCCAGTTGGTGTAGCGATCGATGCAAGTTAAGCAGTATCTATATTCCTGGAATGTTGGTAGTGGTCCGACAAGGTCTATATGAACTGTCGAAAATCGTTCTGCGTCGTTGGGAAAGCGATGTAAAGGTACCTTAGTATACTGGGTCACTTCGCTGGCAATTTAGACATGACCTGGTCCACGGTTTAATGTCTTTGTTGTGGTTAGTCCAAACAAAATTAGATGATATTAAATTTAATGTTCTTCTTATACCTGGATGTGCTAGGTTTTGATAAGGGAAACGAAATTTGTTTGGTATGTAAGGTCGAATATTTTTTGAAGTGTCACACCAAAGTAATTTGCCTTCAGGGCTGCTAAATTGTTGAAATTTTAGTGTTATTGATGGATCATGAAGAAGATTGTGTAATTCAGTATCGGAAATTTGTTCCGCCCCGATTGCTTCATAATTTATTGGGACAATTTCTTCCAAACGTGACAAATGATCGGCCACCACATTATTTTTTCTTGGAATGTGTTGTATATCAGTCGTGGTTCCAGGTTCCAACAAACACAACACAAGTCGAAAAATCTCTTCGGAAGACGATATATTTATATCGACGATACTCAGATCACGCCGGGGTCACCAATTTAGGTTTGTTGGTAACTTTTGTTTATAAATAATAAGTCTTTGATAATTTAAAAACAGTATATTGACATACAGCGATACACAGTACATTATCACCTATTTTTAGAAGAGGAAGAGGTAGACCCAGGCCTTCGTTGGAAGATTTCTGGGGGTAAGAAGATGGGGAAGAGCTGCAGAGGATAATGTATATCTAAAAAATAAATAAATAAATAATGTCTCTCCTAAGAAAAAATAAGATTTCAAAACTTGATACAGGTTGAAGTGAAGTATGTAGAAGTGAAATGTTAAGATTTTTTCTTTTTTTAATTAATGTAAATTCGATAAAAAATGAAAAAGAATTCCTATTGAAAAATGAGCATCTAGTTAAAGAGTTACTTTAAAACTTGTTTCGAACTTCGATTTTTTATTTATTATTTTTGAAGTGAGTGACTTAAGTGTTAACAGAGAAGTTTCCACACAAAGACTCCTCTCAAGCAACCGAAGTGAGAGACTTTGCGTCTGGCTGGAGATCTGGGACAATCCTAGAAGCTACCTACTACCTTCGTGTCGAATCTCAGCCATCTAGCCCTGTTACTCTCCAAGCTACACATCCAAACATTTTCTGTGAGGGAGTAAAAGAAATATCTCTGAAGAAACAATTTTTTTTTTAAACAATTAATGCGGCATACTTTTTAATGGCATCCTCGTTTATTAAGTGGCTAAAAAAGCCATTGGATTGAAACGAACAATAAATGTTAGATTGAATACGAATTTTTAAAGTGCCTCAAGGGTCAGACATCGTGATTGAGTGAAAAAACTAACGTTTTAATTTTTATTTATAACTTATATATCTAACTTGGAGGTAAAATATAGCCTCCATATTAGAACAAAAGGAGCGGAATAGATCTTAATTTTTTCCAATGATTTTTCCAAAGTCGTAAGAGGTTTGAAAATGGACGAAGCATACGATTTGCACATTTTCAGATGATGAGCCATATATATATGACATATTAAGTAAGTTGGGTAAATGATAATACCCAACCGAGTCCTAAATTTCACAACATATACTCATCTATTTTATCGTAATTGATATCTGCATTCGACACGACATCCTCTACTTTTTCATAAACGATTTGCAATCCCATACATACAATTTAGTTAACCGTGACCCGATAGAAGAATAAATCAATACCCTTGAAAATTTTATTTTCACTTCATGTCAGGGACGTCGGGGAAATTGGCTATTTGCGAGTTTTTCAAATGACGCGATCAAACAAAATGACAAATTGATATCTTCTGTTCTACCAGTAGGGACGTGGAACAGTCCTTAATTCCTCTGTCTCAACAATACATCACAATCAGCAATATTGACATGTAAACATGTCAACAATATATCACAAAGCCGTTTGAAGCTTAAAGAGAATAAGGAACGAAGTTAACCGATCAACAGACTAAAAATGCTGTTTGCACAATCAATAAAGAAATTATCCAATAACAAATATAACAAAAATATAAGATAAGTTACATAATATGTTAGAAATATACACATAAAAGAGCAGAGTAGCTCAGTGTGTAGAGTGCTAAGTAGCTGCGCTGAAGGTTTCGGGTTGAAATCCGGCTTTAGCCGGTAACTTATTTAATCTGTCAACAGCCATTCGTCGTCGATTCTTCTTCTTTCTTCCCTCCATTTCTTTCCCGTCTTCAGCTTTATTTTTTCTTGAAAATCCATGTTAGGATCCAGTTTAACCTGAGACGGTTGCTTTCCAGGACATCCTCTTAGGCTATCTCCTTCTCCTGTAAATTTTTTTCTACCTCTTCGAACCAGGCAGGTTTGGTCTTTTCTTTAAAATGCGTAAAAATCCGGTTCGTCAGTTTAATTAGTTTCATACTTAATAAGTGGCCATAAAATGCTCATTTTTCTCATAACATCTGATGTTTTTGGAGCATGAGTGTCCAGTTCAATGTTATGCCGTCGTCTGTATTCACTTTGGTCTTTTATTTATTTTTATTCACCTTAGTGAGCATTTAATTTTTTTTTTTTTTTTTTTTTTGCTTGCAGGTGTTAGGGGAATACGTCTTGTACGATGCCTGCATCAACTTCTAGCGTTACTATTCACTTCAGGATGGCTCAAGTAAACTTTTCCTTATAAAAGTGAACGATAGTATGACAAATGGGGTATAAATAAACTTTATTGAAAATTCTGGTAACACAAATGGGATAGGAAATGATACGGCAGGAAAGAGTTGTCGGTCCCGTGAAGGTGGATATGGGTGGCTGCTATTGTATTCCGAGCGTGTCCGAATTCATTGTTCCTCTTCAGACAATGACCGAGTTCAATCAGTATTTTTTTAACTTTCGAAATTACCCCGAGTTTGTGTATGTACTGCTTTTAAATCTCAGTTTCTGGTTTTTATATAACCCCCTATATACAAGGGAGGTGTATTTACCTGACCCACTGAATATAAAAGGGGTACCACCTAGTACCAGGCCTTGGTCGATTTAATAGTTCTTAATTTGGATTTTTTATTTGAAGTATCATTAGGAATATAGTAAGCTAGCCATTTACTATAGTATATATTATATCCATTGTAAGTGATCGGAGTTGCCATGCCGAAGGTCTTGGGTTCAAATCCCGCTTGCTTGACTTTTATTTAATATATTAGCGGCCGAAGATGAATCCTATGAGATTTGGGATCTTCCTGGGGCTCACCTAGCCTCTATATAACTGGTACCGAAAAGAAGGTGGAAAAATCTGGCGGTTGAGCGAGATCTAGGGCAAATCACCTTGCACAACCGTTATCCAAGAAACAGTACATTATCTACCATGTACCCTACACCCTTGGGTTGTAGTGGTACAGGTTTTTTAAATATACATTGGATTAATATGAACTATCCGTTTTCAAAGGAGAGGTTATTTACTAAAACAATATAAAGAAATCAAAACATATTTATTCAAAATATTTATCCAGATTTGCTATACATTTTTCCCAGAGTTTTATCTAACTTCCAATCCCAGAACTGAAAAATTCGGGGTTTAGTATGAAATAAAATCTGAAAATGCGTTTTTGAATTGAGAATCATTTTCAAAAATATTACCCTAAAGGAAGCCCGAATTTCTGAACAGATAGGAATCTGTTGAAAATAAGTCTGGCGAATAAGGTGGGGTGGACTTCGTAGCCCAGTTCGTTAAGTTTCTTCACCGCCTGTGGTGAAACATAAGGTTTGGCGTTGTGTTGTGAGAGTGTGTGTAACTTCCGATTCACCAATGCACATTAACACCAATGTTTTTTTGATGAGTTTTTGTTGGATTAAGTCAACATCCCTACAGTACGATGTGGATCTGATGGTTTCAAATTTGGGTAGAAAGGAGAAATGGATTATTCCTTCCATTGACCACTACAGACATAATATTTATTTTGGCTGCTGGCTACAATACCCTTGCCCGAACACGGTAGTAATTTTACTTGCAGCTTGGGCTTCCGGTGTCCTAGTTTAAACTCATAAAAAAAAAATTAAACCAAACAGCCTGTTTTCATGGTCATATTTGATTGTATACTAAACAATGTTCGTTCAATTGTAGTAATATTAAATATTGCTAAATAAGAGAGGAACCGTAACAGTGCATGACAATCTTTCAGCATATACATAATAAATACTTCCATTATTTCCATGAATTTTAGAAGTAATTAAAACAGACATATCATATGAAACGACCCAAAACACACATCACTAATGGAAAGATCATGGCCTATGGATATTGGGGGTCTGCCACATTTAGTTATATTTTGAACCCAAATAAGACAAAACGAATACATAAAATAAGAAATATTTTCCACTTTATTTTTCACGTTGTAATCCTTATTTAAAATAATATGGAAGTTTATTTTTTCAACAAGAGCATTGAAGTTTTCTAATTTCTGAATGAAATATCACTGAGCAAATGTTGACGTTTTGTAGAAAATATCAGATAAATCTTATAAAAAATAAACAATAAATACTCTTAATTGATAAATTTATGGTACTAATTTAATGAATTTAATTTCAGAAATAACGTTCACAAATATAAAATAAGGTTGGGATAAGGATAAAATGTAGTAGAAATACAGTAATAAGAGAAGAAGCAGGAAAAACACGATAAATATAAGATATATATATCTTAGTTATTAGCTCAGCATGGACGGACAAAAATAATAGGTCCAAATATACGTCACTGGTGCTTTGAGCACAAGGAGTTAAGGAAGTTTAACGATTTCAACTCTTTTATTTATTTATTTATATATATATATATATATATATATATATATATATATATATATATTATTCACGATTTCTAAAGTAGAGAAGTGTATTAATTGTGTGAGTATATGTAATTATTGGAAACATTATGAAATCAAAAATTAAAACATTTTTATTTTGAAGATCTCAAGGTATCCTTGGCCCAATCCTTTATACAGTTTATACAGCTGACATCCCAACTCATCCTAATACTATCCTTACCACGTATGTTGATGATACATGTGTATTTTCAGTTAACACCAATCCACTTATTGCTTCCCAAAGCCTGCAATCCCATATCACTGATCTTGAAGAATGGTATCAAAACTTGAGAATTAAAATAAATTCTCAAAAATCGCATCAAATCACTTTTACCTTACGTCGTAAACCAATGACTTCCTGCCCTTCAGTATCCTTTAATAACATCCCACTGGTGCCTGTAGAACAGATCCGATACTTAAGGTTGTACCTCGACAAACGATTAACCTGGAATCTTCATACAAGACTGAAAAGACAAGAAACCGCTCGACGTTTCAGACTAATTCAACACTTACTAGACAAACGCTCTAAACTCCCAATTAACTACAAAAGACTCATCTACATGAACATCATACGACCTATTTGGACTTACGGAGTAGAGCTTTGGGGCTCCACTAAGCCATCGATTTCCTCTCGTATCCAATCCCTACAATCCAAAATCCTTCGTAAAATCCTCAATGCTCCTTATTTTGTTAAGAATAAAGTCATCCATAACGACCTTAATGTCCCATTTGTTGCTGATTTGGCCAGAACCCGCTATCTATCCTTTCATAACAAACTTCATTACCACTCAAACCCTCTAGTTTCAAACCTAGCTTCCGCTTCAATTCCCGATAATCCTCCGAGGTGTCTGAAAAGAAGATGGCCACTTTTGAAGAAAGAAGTTGAACTTTGATTTGAGTACTACCAGTGGGTAGTTTCTCTACTTGTCATTCTCATGTCATTATGTATCACTTATCCTATTTACTTGTTGTATTATTGTAACACAGTTGTAAATATCAATAAATAAATTAACAGAAAAAAAAAATATTTTGAAGAGAAAAGATTTGCCCCGGCCGAGATTCGAACTCGGGTCGTCCGTCTCTCCCGGCCGGGACAAATCTTTTCTCTTCAAAATAAAAATATTTACAAATTAAAACAATTAATAAAAAATTATACAAAAATTAAAACATTTTAGTTCCCTTGCATTTTCTGTCTTCTGACGTGCCCGAAAGAAAGCGGGGTAGAGTACTGAGCTGCTATGGATCCTTGAACCCTCCTGAGGCTTACCCATATTTTATATTAAACCTTGAAGTTGAGCGTTATCTCCAGCAACTCACCTACCTGTATAACCGTTGTCCTAAAAATTGTACAGTCTCTACCATGAACCGAACCCTTTCATGTTTTTTTTAAACGTTAATTAGCTATACTGACCTACTTCTCACATGTTTATTTTATCCCACCTCCTACAATCTCCTTGAATCTTTGTCAACAATTTCACACAGTTATAATATTCATATTCATTTCAAGATTAGGTAATGTTGAGATGTTAATGTTAAAGCTACAGCTGTTTCGTAACTTTTTTATCGTTGTTTTTTTTAGAATAATTTATTGATATTTACAACTGTAATTATATTACATCAAGTAAATCTGCTGTATGAACAAAGGACATGAAGAAAAAAAAACACTTGTGGAGAAACTACCCATTGATAGCACACCAATAAAGTTCTATAGTAGAAGATCTCGAGGCCATCTTCTTCTATTGTTGTTTTTAATTTCATATAATTCATTTTGTTATTAACAAAGAAAATACTACTTGCAGATAAGATTTCGTAAAAAACATTCCAAAAAAGCAGTTAATTTATGAAGGTTAATACGTAATGTTTGGGTAGATTTAAAAATTATAATTTTGTTGAGATATTAATTTATATTGTTAATTATGTAGTAATCAACTTTAAGTGTATTATGAAAATTATGCTATCTTGATACTACGCTATTCATAAATTCTGATAAAAAGTTCACTAAGCTATAAATTATATCTTATTGTAATTGATATGTTAGTTATACGATGATCTAGAGTGAAAATCATCTTCACACGACTTCGACTGAGGTATAACTGTATTGTTCCCACGAAGATTGAAAACTGTTTATTTTTTAGTTAAAATCTATTTTAATAATGTACAATATATAAAAGTCACAATAAATTTCATGTACATTGGAGAGATCATCAGCAGAACGGGAGACAAGTGCCTCAAACTAAATTTCCACACAAAATACATTTATAATAAAAAGAACCTCACCATCAATCGGAAATTGAGTGACTAAAATGATGTAGTAAGGCTAGTAATTTTGCATGGAACGGAAATAGCGAATTTTTCATGCCTGGGAAAGCTGCTAAAAATCGGAAGACGAATATTAAGAAAAATTCATAGTGGCCTACAAATTAAGATCGAATATAGAAATATAGGAAAGGAGAGAGAACTGATGCTAACTTATAGAGTGGTTATGCTAAGCAGTTGAATGAGGGGCTTAAAAGACTTGGTATTGCTGATGAGGACTGCTTGGACCGAATCAGATTTAGGAGCCGACTGAAAAACAACGAAATAGGGACATGGGGATGGACGGAGGAGAGAAGGCAACATTCAGAGAGAATGAAGGATTATTGGAGGAGCAGAAAAAAAGAGCTAAAAACATTATATATGCGTAGTCCTTTGACCCTAAGACTAGCCGATATGTCGTAAAATCGATACTGAAATTTGAGTATGATGCACCAACAATTTTTTAACATAAATGGTGGCTTTAGGCAAGGATTTCGACCATTCATCATGTCGGACTGAAACATTCTTGAAACAAAATTTCGAAAGTGATCCAAACATTAAGGTAGCTTCTGTTTCCCCCTCAGAGCTCTTATTTCCTTCAACGACCATCGACAGATGTCTGGTCTGGACACCTGTCATCCTGTCCTAGAAATGAAAACTTCATGTCGCGGATTACGTTGAGCGTTCTCAACTGGTACGGAGTGCTACTGGTTGCCTTGTTCTCCGAGCGTCTAGAACCATCATTTTATCGCAATTATTAATTACGTCATAAATGGTTATTAACATTTTTTAATAATGGCTGGAAGAACACTGAAAACTGAAAATAGAAAATAAACTAACTATTTTAGCTACCTATTAAAGTAAAGAAAAAAAAAAGGGAACAAATACCCAATCTATACAATCATGAATTATCCCTCCCACCTTACTTCAAGCCATTACATGTATTTATATTGTCGGCTTAGTTCATTTTTGTATAACTATTTTTAAAAATTATTGTATATGACTCCGGCATACTTACAATTCATGTAGTGGGATCAGTTGGAAACAGGGACCGTAATGGTCCTAAGACAACGGTTGTGTAAGCAGATGATTTGGTCCATTCATGCTGTATCACCAGTTTTTTTCCAATTAAGGTATATACTTTAATAGAGGGCGGGAGGAGATTCCCATTGGATCAACTCATGGCTGTTTACAGAATAAATTTATCAGCCAAAGCAGGTTTCGAACCAGAAGCCTATAGATCAATCCAAGCACCCTTAACAGGCTAACCCACTCTATAAGAAATGTGTGAAATATAATTGAGGACCTCGTATAAGAATTAAGTAAGTAATTTAATTTAATTTAATATATGATTTTTACAATAATAAAATACAGAGAGAGTTTGGTTAGAAGTTTTACATAAATAATAATACATAAAAATAATAGAATATTGAACGTACAGAGAGAGTTTGGTTAGAAGTATAACAAAAGTAATAGCACATAAAAATAAAAAAATAGTAAGCATACATAAAAAGAAAATAGATAAGATTTATGATACTAAACATTGTAATGAAGGTAAAATGGCCATGAGTCAACACTACGTCAAAATATGAAAATTCTTGAAATAAAACTTAAATATTTCAAAAGTATTATTTTGTGGGTAAACAAACGTATATGTATCAATGGGTCAAAGCTATTTTTATACTTAAAGCTTTATACAGGAATTTACAGAGGTTAATATCTTTGTTTTGTTTATGGCCTTGTAATAACAGAATTAAGTAAGTAAAAATTTTCCATTACCTTATGTTTTCTAATTTGAACACATTTTTCTGTAGAAATGATAGATTTTGATGCAAAAGCTGGACACGAATGTAATACCAGTCTTCTCCATTGGATTAAAGAATGTGGGAAAGTCTACATCATCGGACAATAAAAACGTATCTTACAACTTATAACTTGACACCATTTCTAATGAATCCATATAATCTTTCTACTACAAAAGTTTAATTCAGGTAAAATTGCTTATTTATTAAACGCCTAATCATGGGCTTAACTCGTGTCTTTTAGCTGCAGCCTAAAAATACCAAAGCCAGAACTTAATTAATTTGCATCAAGATGCTAAAATTGTCTTCGTCAATTTTTCAACTATTTTGGTATCGTTTGGATAGAAAACGATAAAATCCAAAAAACAAAGACCAAAGATAATACATCTCAACCATAGTATATCCACCAAAAATTAACAAAATACAGATATATCTTCCAAATAGTTACTTTTTACTGACATTTGGGGGACCAAACGGTTTGATTAAGTTTTTTCATCTTTCAATAATATCCAACTGGATATAGCTTTCTAAGTTTGGAATTTTTTCTCTGATTAGGTTAAACTTCTAGATTATTTTATTTCATGAAATTTAATTACTTTACATTTCTTGATCGGTTCTGCTGCTTCCTGCACAGATTGTTCAGTATCCGAAGATCTGTATCAATTAGCGTTGTTGTATTCCATATAACAATATTACATGATATTATGATAATATAATATGATAAGCCGTATTTTGATCAGTATACACAAGCATGGATTTTTCATCACTGAAGACTTGACTAGACATAATTTTCAAGCACTTTTCAGATGGATATATTCCTGAAACAAATGAAATTTAATTGGAGACATACTATTTCCCCACTTTAAAGACAAGAAGAATCCGAACTTCCAAAATAATTTTGACTTCTTTTATCCACTAAGTTCTTCCCGAGTTCAGAAAGAATATTGCATAACTCGCGATGGCCAATCGATCCGGAAGCCTTTTTTAAGTCGCTGTTGAAACAGTAGTTAAGAAGCGAATGAGATGATGAAACACTAATAGAGATTGAGTAGTGTTTACAATATTTTTCCAGTTTAAAATCTTTATTTTGATAGAAGATCAAAAATAAAAAATAAAAATGCATACGCTAAATTACGTTCTTCCCTGAATGGGAACGAATGTCTGAAGAAGGTCACGCAAGGTTCAGTAACTAGTAATCAGGCTAATTTGTGAATAATTTACTTAAACGACGGAGTAATCAACTACTTTTCCCCCGTTAGTTTAACTGCAGGAACGTTTTTATATACTTCCTATTTCCTTGACGTAGGATGGTTTCCTTTATTGGAAGATTATTATTATTATAGTAATATTGTTTTTTTGTTGTTTTTATTATTCTATATATTTCTCCCTCCATTACTGTATACATGTATTTATTATTGTACAAATCTAACGTAGTAGGGGTGAATCTAAACCGAGCCCATAAAATTAAGGGCTAAAAAGTAAAAAAAAAAAAAAAGGGAAATAATATTTCTTTTTCTAGTGGGAGATTTTTTCTAAATTGAAAATAATAATAATGATAATTAATATTTATAATGGCTAAAAACGTCAATAACAAGTTGTTTTTTTAAATGTATTTATTGATATTTACAACTGTATTACAATAATACAACAAGTAAATAGGATAAGTGATCCATAATGACATGAGAATGACAAGTAGAGAAACTACCCACTTGTAGTACTCAAATCAAAGTTCAACTAAGAATGTCACGTGGCCATCTTCTTTTCAGACGCCTCGGAGGATTATCGGTAATTGAAGAGGAAGCTAGGTTTGAAACTAGAGGGTTTGAGTGGTAATGAAGTTTGTAATGAAAGGATAGATACCGGGTTCGGGCCAAATCAGCAACAAATGGGTCATTGAGGTCGTTGCGGATGATTTTATTCTTAACAAAATAAGGAGCATTGAGGATTTTACGAAGAATTTGGGATTGTAGGGATTGGATGCGAGAGGAATTCGATGGTTTAGCCCCAAAGCTCTACTCCGTAAGTCAAAATAGGTCGTATGATATTCATGTAGATGAGTTTTTGTAGTTAATTGGGAGCTTAGAGCGTTTGCCTAGTAGGTGTTGATGTAGCCTGAAACGTCGAGCGGTTTCTTGCAATAACAAGTTAAACTTTCCCTTTCCCTTTAAAGATAAATAAGTGCCTTATTTTACGAAACGATTGAAATTACATCTAATCTAAGTATCGTTAAACTTAACGATGATAATAATGCTAAAAATGAAAAAAAAAGTTTAAATATAAATACAAGGTATAAATAGTATAACTGTATACTGATTATTATTTCAATTAAATTATTGATATTTTATGTTGAGCTTACGTAGCCTATTATATGTTTGAGTATCAGAATATGTGTACAGGAAGGTGATAATGTAAAGAAATACAAAGAGTAAACATCCACTAGCATTTTTGTTTCCTCTTTGAAATTCAGAGACTTTAGGCTTTTTGTTTGGAATTTTTCTGTTCATATTATTTTAGAGGTAAAATCGGTTCATTCAGGGATTCACGAACTACTTTATTTCTCTCGAGTTTTGCTTTAAATAGTTTCCTTGTCTTACCGGACTTCAAGTATAAATATTATTTAAACTATATTAATATAACTTTTAATTTTTTTATTTATATTTACTTCATTATATAATAAGTTGCCTGATTCATCTGGATCTCATCTTTCTTGAACTCTTTATCCTGGGCCATTGTTAAGTCTTCGTTTAGGTACTCACCATTTTCTTTGTACCACTTGCAAATCAGCTGTAGTAAATATATACAATCATTTGTTATTGTAAAATTATACATTTTTTAATAATTTACGGTATTATTTCGATACGGTATCATACTTCTGTATTAGCCAAAATGATGTATTGTATGCTTCGTAGGGCCATCCCAAAATATCCTGAAGCAATTTTAATTGAATTATATTTAATTAAAAAAATAAACTAAAATAAAATCCGGTGTGAACATTACATGATTTCCTTTTGTAAGGAGTTTAGATATTTCATGTTAAATATCTTTACTCATATAATAATAAAATTATATGATAAAATTGTATAAATAAAACTTAAAGTATAAAATTCCTAAATACTAACTAAAAACAACTTATTAATAAATAAACTATTTGAAAATATATATATAATTACTGTTCCGAGTTTCAGTATATGTGAAAAATCAGAATAATGTTAATAATTTCAATTTAAACAATTCAGACTATAATTTATTTAAAAATTCAAAAAATAACACAGTTATCCCAAAGTTTTGAGTTTTCACTTCAGTCGGCAGTTCTCATGACAGCCTACTTATTTTTTTCACTGAGGAAATAAATAAAAAGTACTTTAATTAATTTAATATAGGTTACGCAGTTAGGAATCTACAGAAGTTTAATACTTTAACTGTCGTGCATGTTCGTGTTATCAATTAAGTTTAAGCAACACATGGTTATTTTGTCTCTATAGGTTTACATAATTAAAACAGTGTTACAATTAAGTGATACAATAACTTTCAGATATCTGTTCCATTATCCGTATTTATAATTTACGACCGTATAATGTGTATCATTTTTGTACATCCTTAGATAGATATTTCATTATATTATTGTATCTGTAACGATGATAGACTCGTATAGTCAAAAACGAAAAAAGTTTGATATATATTAAATAGAATTACATAATTGGGGCATCATATTTTTTTTAATTTATTTAAACATGGAAGAGGAGGATCTTGAAAAATATGTATCATTATTCACACAAGAGGTCCAATTGCGCTTTAGCTCCAGGTATTTTTAATTACAGAGTTACCTCCATGTAGTGAGTATTCTTAAACCTACTGACAGGAAAACATTAATCATTATATAATTATTTACAGGAAACTCTCTGTCGGAGGATTAACACTATGTTATTTGTCATCACTCGTTGTGTTAATCCAATTATGTTATTTAACTTTATTCAATGTGTTAATAAATGTATGTTATTTGACATACTATCAACATACCGATAGTATGTCATAGATTCACAATGCTATTTGATATCCAAAATTTATAGTATAGGCTTAATTACAATTTAAATAGGCATTTCAATTTAGTCAAAAAATTTATTTTTTGGACTCGAGTCAAATGAAGTAGTAGGGCATAAAGGTTTTATTAATAAATCAGAAATATTGTTCTCACTGCTATATTGTTTAATATTACGATCATATATTTTTTTTTGGGGGGGGGTAATATGTTTTAATACATTTTAGCACTGTCATTTTCCCATTCAAGTCAGTTTTTATTTTATCCATTTTTAAAAAATTAAATTAAAGTGTACGTAATTTAAAATACTATTTCTTACTGTTATTTGAAAATTTATTGAGTTTTCGATTCTTTTTTTTTTTTATGTCCTTTTGCTTTGTTTTCAGAAGAAATAAAGTTTCTTTTTTTATTACTTGTTTACAACTGTTCTTATTTTACTTGATTACATTAATACATGTCTCACTTAGGCCTCATATCCAAAAAGGAAAGAGAGTATTTAATTTAAAATTATGATCTTGTTCTAAAGTTTTGTTCAGTTAAAAAATTTATTGATCTTGATTTTACTTATTTTTTAATATCATATTGACTTGTTTTTTTTAGAAATTAACTTTTTTAAGGTAATTTTTTATTAAATAACCCTACAACTTGCCCTGATTGTATTTATATATTCCATCCTATTTTGACTTCTTGGCCTAAAAAATTATTAACCATCATTCTGAAAAGTTTGGTATAGTCCTATGATGGTAGAACTACATCGAGCGCGGCCGATAAATAAATCGATATATCCATTTATTAAGTATCTAGCTTAAACTTTTTGCAGGGTTTCGTAATACCAAATCCTACAAGAATTTAAACGCTTCACTGCTTTTGGTAATATATAAATTTTCATTTAGTACTTACGTAACTGCTGTTGTAACTATCATAACATCTTGATTTACGTAGTCAAAGAATAGTATGGCAATGTTTTAATCATTATATTATAATAATTACTTTATCATTAAATTAATGTGCAGTACGTTTAAAGTTACTACTATGGTAGCTGCTTCAAAATAAAGTAAAAATGCATATAATAATTTAAGACTTTATTCGGTTGTTTGTAATGCCACGAAAGAAGGAAGATTTGTTGTGGCGTGTAACTGTTTAGTTGGAAGTAACAGTTATGTCATGATCCGGCGATGAGTCAATATGTTCTTATTTATTACTTGCTTAAGTTTGTATTGGGATATTAGCTATATAAACCGTTCAGAGAATTGTAAATATTATGCCACCTTGAGGAAGGCAGGCTGAGAAACAGGAAGATTCTTTTAGTAGAAAAAGATAAGCATGTAAGGGTGAGAAATTGGTGGTATTCATAAGACAATTACGGATCCTACACTCTGCCAAAAGTCTTTTCTTACTCCAGACAGACCTCGTGTATATTTTAAACTTTTAGAATGTAGTAGGAAAAATCCCAAAAAGTAAAAGTTTAAGATATCTAAAATACTTGAAATGCTAAGCACATCTCAGAGCAACATTCCAAACAGACTGATCAAATAGAGACAGTAGCCTTGCTCCAAGACTTTTCACAAACCACTTTGTAAAATTCGTGAGTTGAGAGCTGTTTGTGGAACGTCTTGGAGAAAGGTTGTTGTCTCTATTTGATGTGTCTGTTGATGTGAGATGTGCTGCACATTGTCTTTTTTTATGTTATTTTTCTTTTTTTGTATGTCCTGATGTTGCCTGAATTGGTGAAATGTTAACTACTTGATTTTAATCAAGTATTTCAGAGACGTAAGGTTTTGCTTTTTATGATTTATGTTTCTTTTTGATTCTTTTATCATTTAAATTTTGTATTTAAGCTTTTAGTTTAAATTTTTCCCCTTAATACTTCAGTAGATATTCAATCCCGCTGACCATCATACATTGTCGATCTCCTTCAATTCAAATTTCTTTGACATTGACTATTTATTCATCAAGTTAGATATGTTTTAAAAATAAGTTATCTTAGTTGGTATTGTTTTTATTTTTCTTTCATTTTTTTTTTTTTTTTTACTTGGCACAAAACTTGTATTCATATATAAATATCAATTGTTCCTCTCTGTATAATTATTCTTATCTTAATTCTATTTAATTTTGAATTCTTTTACTACTAAAATACTATAAAAAATATCGTCCCTGCCATTTCCAACTATCGAATGTGAAAATCGGTACTTTTGAGGAGAATAAAAAAAAATCAGTTTCAATCAATTAGTGCCTATAGTCAAAGCAGTGACATTCATTTTACATTGTTTTTGTGACTTATAGATGCCTCTATATGAATTTTATATCAATTATCAATCCTAAAGCAACTGCTATAAGTCGAAAACGAAAACTGTGTTTTTTTCACATTCGACACTTTGCGATGGAGGGACGATATTTTCATTGGAAGCAATTCGCAGTTTTTTTTATTCTTTCTCATTTGTTAATTTACTTGTATTAGTTAATTAAATGTAATATAACATTATACTTTATGGCATAATAGCTTATATATTAATCCTTGTATTGTTATTCTAAAGGGACTTATCCCAGAATAAATAAAGACTTTATTATTATTAAATAATTGGGATATGATATATTTTTCTATAACTTGTTATTAAGAAGTCCCAAACATTTTTTGGCTTAAGATTTGTTTGTTAATTGCAGGCGAGCCAAGTACTTAGAAGCCTTACCTAGTTTTAAAGATGGGTCGATGCCTCATTATGATATTTTAATATATTTTAGTTGGATTGTTTTATATATTATGATTAAAATGTGATTACGTAGAGGCCATGTATTGAGGGTGAAATACGAACCCTTTGTGATTTGGACAAGAGGTCCATCCATTAAAGGCACAAAATCAATTTGCCGATAGATAATTATAATCTTGCCTCAATTGATTCCATTAAGAAGAGCTGTTAGCTGACTAAACAACCACATTCTTCTTCAGCCCTCTAACTCATTTCCATCCTAGGGAAATCAATAACACTTTCCCCAAACAACAAAGATAGCAAGGGCCCTCAACTCAATAAGTTATCTCCGAGAAAACTCTTCAACAGTTGATGATTAATACGTTATTATTATATTGGTGTGGAAATGGTTGACTGGATGTATCGTAATAGAAAATGAGTTTAAGTATACAAATTTAAAAAATAAGTGGAAGAATACCATAAATCGTAGGTTCAAATATATAATAATTCGCATATATAATAATTACAGATGTTTGAAATTATCAGAGGGCTACAGTAAATAATTTTTAAAACCTAGAATTTAGAGTATTCTTTCGTGTTTACAAAAGCATATATGAGACACTATCTGGAACATTAGGAATACCTAGATAAATAGGGTAAGGGACATTGTGGTACCTTGAGGTAGTTTTAAGGCCCCCTAGGGTCGGTGGTACTTTCCTCTTAAGATACAGAACAGGCAGTTGTTGGCAAGGAGCGGGCAACTCAAGAGGCACATATAGTGTCCCCCTTTCTGTGTAAGTAGTTTTATAAGTATTTATCTTGTAACCATGATCAGCACAAATAAATATAATGTTATTCAATAATAGTTATTATTTAATAAAAAAACTCCTACTCAGTCAACCATGTCAACCTTTGGAGAAGAGAGGGATATATCTCTTTTTCATTAATGGTATAGAATTACTATACAATAAGTAAAACGATCTCAGAGTGGCATCCCATTTTATTTTTGAAATATAATTCAGATCAAAGGATCTGACTTTTCCTTGAGATCATTGCTTGGACAGTGAAGCCAATATAGCAGCATATAAGTAAAATACTCTCTTAAATTGCCACGGCTAATATTTTTAATCCATTAATCACGCATTTCTTGGACCCAGCAGTTATAAATACCGAAATTGAAGAACATTTTCAGTATCAGATAAAGCCCTGAGGAAGCATGCAGTATGGCCAGCGACACGTTGGCAAAGACCTTGACTACACGGTCGAAACCAGAAGAAATACGCGATGAACGGATTAAACATATGAGTTGATTAATGCTTAATACATCTGCAGCCCCGGTGATTGAGTTAAATATTGTCCAGAGATAATAATGTATAAATGAAAGCGGAATCGTGTCATTCTCCAAGTAAAGCCTTGGCTTAAAATGGAGTTGTTACTTATATTATATCTATTTTAAGCCATAGGCTACGAGAATTACCTCAATAAAATCAACTAATTTCGGAAAAATTCTACTTGACCACTAAGAGCTAATAAAAAAAAAAATAGGGGACGAAGGTAATTTGGCACTTTAAGATGGAAAATGTAAGAGGAGAGACATTGAAAGCTTGGTGTTTTACACGAAATAGTTTAATCAAAGGTGATACCAAAGTTTCTGATTTCCGAATAGTTCCTCCGTTTAGTTATTTTGGAGCAGTGTTTAGATATTAAGAACAGTTTTCGAGAATGGTTTGCACTTTCTATTATCTTATCCGTATTTTAACTCAGCCTGTTGGTTTGATCTCATTGATTTATTCGCTTAAATTAACATAATAATTAAAACAGAGTAGGGGATAGAGATGAGCCATGAGAAACCCCATAAGAGAGTGAAAAGTCTTGGATGGAGTTTGACCTGGGTCAACTACAGGCTGTTATCGATCTGATAATTAGTAAGTCTCAAGGTCAGAAATAATCATTAATTTTTATTCATGATTGTTATTCTGGGGCAAAGTGACAGAATACACTCCTTTCCACTCAAGCTCTCTTCCAAGTATGTGTTAAATGGTATTCGACCGTATATCGCAGCGTACTAACAAAACAGTTAATAACACTATCACGAATTAATAACACTAAAAACTAATTTATAAAAGGTATGAATCATAAATCATAAATCATCTCTCATTTTTCATATGGTCTTTTGTCTTATGTTTTGGAGTTGTTTAATATTATTTATTTTTTCCTGTTGTGCTTTTTGAAGTTTATGTTGAAGTTTATGAGTGTATGTTGAATTTTCGAATTCTGGAGTATTTATCAGCTGTTTTTATCTAACCTTATCCAGCCGGGATTGAGTAACCTTCCTTATCATTCATGTTCATTATTCATGTTTTGTTTTGCTGTTATTCTCTTTCTACCCTGAGGATGCCTGAATAGGCGAAATATTGGACAGATAATTTCAATTTCTGTTTTAGTTTGGAGACTTAAGGGGTTTTCGTTGGAATTTTTCCAAGGTCTTAATCTAACTTATATTTGAAATGAAGAAAAGGTAGTGAAAGTTATAGAAATATTAATGATGAAGAAAAACAACGCCTAAGAGTACAATAAATCAAAATATAGAAAAATGTTATTGGAGAAAACAAATACAAAAGTAGGGATGATTAAAATTATTCAAAAAAATTTAAATAAAATGAAGTCATATTTACTATGGATAAGTTGTTGAATTTAATAACTAAGTTTAACTATTTCTTATGGATAACAAAAATTATACTTCATAAAGAAGGATCAGGTAAGAGGAATAAAATTCGGAGAATAGATAATTATATAATATATTCATTTTACGATAAAATAATAAATAACTAATGCTATATATTTATGTGTGCATATTTATTATTTTTGCCTAGAACCCCCAAAAAAGCACTTCGTCAATTACCAGAATTAGATTTATGAAGATCAATGGGATCAGCTTCGCCAAAATACGGCTTCCTGAAATTTCGGCTTCGGAAGCACCTATCATGTTTTCGTAATATGATTATTCGATAATTTGTCAAGAGAAATAAGTAAATCTTTACATTTTTTTTTTTGTTTCTTATGACTACCATTTATACTACAGTTCATGGAGCACAATGCATAAATATCACTAATTATAAATTGCCAAAATTACCCTGTGTGAAAAAACACTGCCTGATAAAATGAGTTGGGAACAAAGTTTGGAATTTCATTTATTTTTCGCCGAACAAAATTTTTTTTTTTTACCCACCCCACATTATTTAGGTGTGAATATCTCCTAAACAAAGTAATTGCGGACATACTCCATAGGAAATTCTTTTTTTGAGCTCCTTGGTTCAAATTTTCAGTTAAGCTACTACACCCTGAAACACCCTGTATGTATATATACTGTCTTTCTGCACTATATGACTAAATAAATTTTATAATAATCTACAATAAATAAGTAAAGAATATTAACGCAGTTCTAACAAGAATCCTTCATACAGTCCTTCGTGTTGGAGTATGAAAGCATTGCAATGATATCGTGTCATTAACATCCCACCAGTGAAGATGACAAACACATCGGTAACCTTATCAGTATTCTTTAATCAGAGCCGCCACTAGAATGACTGAAAAAAGTTACATGCATGTTTTAACGAACTTGATTTTCACTGATTTCTCACCAAAAAAACATTAACATATACAACGTTAAAATGCATAATAAAAGGTATTAATGATAAAATTCTGAACCATAGATGTGTTAAAAGAATTAAAAATATTTATTTTACACTATAACATCAGTTAGTTATGTTTGAAGATTTTTATACAATTCTATTATTTTTTTTAAATCGCGAAATTTTAAAGTTTAAATAAAAAGGTAAACATTTTTGATTTAATCAAAATTACTAACACGTTTATAATATTTGAAAAAAATGTCGTACTAATATAACCACGAAGGGTCTTGGGCTCAATGTTCAGTACGTGGTTTTATTTATTTTATTTTTTGTTTATTGGGTTCATTGTTCAGGTTGTACTGTTTCTAGGACAACGGCTGTGCATCAGGTGATTTATCCGAGATCACGCACAACCACCATAAAGTTTATATTGAGACCAGGGAGCGGAGTGGCTCAGTGGTAGAGCAAGTGTTACCAAGCCGAATGTCCTGGGTTCAAACCCCGCTGGTGTGAATACTTTTATTTAATCCTTGGAATTCCCTGTGGGGTCTGCAGACCTCCTGGGGCTCACCCAGCCACTATAAAGCGGATACCCAAAATTAAGGAAAAAATCTGGCAGTTGGGGAAGATCTAGAACAAATCACCTTACTGCATAGCCCTTCTCCAAGAAATATTACAGTCTCTACCATATACTGAACCCCAGACCTTTTCAATCTTCAATATTCTCCCTTTTGTTCAAACGAGTAGCGGAAAAAAAAAGTAGAAAGAAATGAAGTAAGAGCACCGGTTGAATCAGGTAGAAATCCATACATACAAGCTAATATTAAAGAGATAAGTGCGATTTTTATGATACAGAATATGAATGGAAAATGAGCCTATTTCTGACAACAAACTGATTTTTAGTGAAAAGAAATCGGATATAACTTATTCAAATACTACGCAATATGTAATTTCAGATCGGCAAGAAAATTGGAAACCTTCAAATACTTCCCCACCCCATGTAAGGGAAACAGACTCTTCTCGGGTGATACGGAACCTCATGAATCATAATACGCTTTGGCTCAGGCAAATGAAGAGATAAGTACCAGATAAAATCCTGCCGAAAATAAATTCCCACATTTTCTACTTATTTCGGAAAAACTATACTTCGGTAGTTGCAAATTTTCGAAAGAAAAATATTTCGACGAATCTTCTGCCCCGTTAATATTAGAGGGGAATGGCGACGGAGAACAAATGAAGAGATTTATGGCCTGCTCAACGATATATATTTGACTATAGCAATGAAATTAAATCCTCTTCGCTGGGTAAGTCATGTCGCTGGAATGTAAGGATGGTGTTGACAAAACAGTTACAGGGACGTCAAGCGGACAGTAAGCCAGGATTAAGATGGACGGACTGCGTATCGAATGGTGCCAAGAAAGCTGGAGCACAACAGCCAGCGATAGAATAGCATGGCGATTGGTGTTGGAGGAGGCCAGGACTCGCTTGCGGATTATAGCGCAAATATAATAATATTATCACGATAGCGAAAAATGGAACAGTAGAATATTCCTCGGCAAACTTCAAGGTATTATCACTCCCAAGCATTTTTCGAAACTGTATGACCAAAGTATTGCCAAAAGGTTATGAACATAGCTGGTGATAGGCGTAAAAAAAAAAAACGATATGTCATGAACCGCCTATGGGGTCTCAAACTAATTTACCTACTATTATCCATAGATAAGTTTTATTCTTCTTTTTTATGAAATACAATAAACACTTTTATTAGATGAAAACTAACTAATTCCTTATTGTGGACTCACTTAATATAAGTTTCAATATTGGCTTCTTTTTTTTATCCATAATGATCCAAGACTTATTGAACGAAGTTCTAAGTATAAAATGACAATCCACACAATTTAATAACTAGGCAAAGGTGCAAGCACATGTAATATTGTTACGGGCTACTGGGTATTAAAATGAATTAAACAATTCGTTAATTAAAGATACTAATATTTATTAACAAAATGATAAAAAGGATACAATTAAACTATTAACAATTAAATTATTAAACTGATATAAATTTATAATGACAATATTCTAAATATTATAATCTAGGCCTAACTCCTATTTAATTATTACAATAATATAAGATATTACTAATTCTAGATAGCTTAACTAGTTACAATAGTTTCTAGGAATATTATAAAATTACACTACAATTTATAACTAATAATTAACACTTACAGTTCACTAGTCCACCGACCGTAAGATTCTCCAAGTATGACAAACTGACACACAGTAACAAACAGAAACAGTTTATTACACTCGCGAGACTGTTACAGTTCACTGATACACTTATTACACTGGCCGGTTCAACACTGACTAGTTTATCACACTGACACTCACTTATCACAGATCTTCACTGGTCTTCTCTCAGACTAAGACTGACTGACTCGAGGTGAGGGAAGTCTTTAAATAGGCAAGGCCGAACATTCTAGAACACGAAGGGGCCAGAAAATTCTGGAATCTTCTTAATCCTTTGCCGACAAAAGGAGACGATCTAGAACGGTCCTAATCCTATTTTAACTTCTCCCGCCGACGGATTTAAGCCGCTAATCCTTTTGCTTCCGTCTTCCTGCCGGCGCCCGTAACAATATCATAACGCGTATCAGTCTATCCTCTTTGGAACCCGTTGATAACTTCTTGTACTTTACCAACATTTTCCCTAAGGTAATTCATATAGTAAGGTAATCCATGAGTCAAGTTGGCTATGTCGTTAAAAATTATCGTTGTTAATCCAAAGGAGAATAGTACTATAATCTACAGAGAAGTTCAGTCCAATTGTTAGACTCGATAAGCTTTGCCTGGAGAGTTATTTTCATAGTTTGATTCTACCTTTCAACATAGCCCTTGTACTGGGGATGAGAGACAGTGATTCGGTAACGTCGAGTTTCTAAAATGTGTATCACAGCCGCAATTTTGGCCAACGCAGATGATGTCGACATCATAAGAAGGTCCTTTAATGAACTGGAAAATGAATTTTCCTGGTGTATTTTCCAAATGCTGGTTAGAGCTGCTAAAAAGTTGAATTTGAAATTAACCAGGCGAAAACTAAATACATGCACGCGGGAGAACCGATGGAGCTAACTGGTTTTATTAAGCTAGGATGCATTAATATTGACAGAGTAATCCTCGTTACCAACTTGGATGCCAAGATCATGAGCGACAATAATCTTTCAATGTCGGTCAAAAAAAGAGTGGATCAGGCAAATAACTGCTTCTTCGGGATAAACTGATGCATATAAAACAAACTTTTGTCGTGGAATACGAAAACGTTTTTCTATAAAACGCTCATTTAGTGATGGGGAAGCATGAAGAGGGTGTACCAATGCGGTGCTAACAAATCTATTAAAAGCCATGGATGAGGTCAAAGTAATAAACCTTGGTAGGTTGCGCTGGCCAGAATGACGACTGTTGAAGGGCCAAGAAAAGTAATTGAAGAAAAGATTCAGGGCACAAGAAAAGTAGGGTGACCCAAGCTTCAATGGCTGGATGGAGTCAGTGAGGACTCCAGGAGCTTATTAAACATCTGTAATAAGAGGGCCACTGGACTGGACAGGAAGAACTGGCGGAAACGTATCAAGGAGGCCAAGGCTCATTGATGAGCTATAGATCCACGAAAGAAAAAATGTACACCCCCGATTGAGGTATTTCCTCTCAAGATGTGTATTTATTCATCAAGATACGAAATCTGCCCACAGGAGGAAGGTTTCCTGGAAAAACAACAGTGTAACGTCGAACGTAGGTCCTTTGTAAGATCACACATTCTAGGGCGTAAGACACATATCTGAACAGGAATATTTTCTAACCATCATCCGTCATGATCGAATCTCTGGATGGATGAGATTATGCCATTTGGAGCAAATAGCTTGCCTCAGGTCACTTGGTACGATCGCCACATTTTCCATTTCGTCTGGAACATTTATCTACCTCGTCATTGACAGCATTACTGCAACGATGTGCTTTGGACATGCATGAAGGTCTAATCTGGCTTATAGAGATAGCCAGTCTTCTTTGGTGACGCCACAATGTAGTTTGGGTCCAAGTTACCAGTTTTAGACAGTTACTTGAACCGCAATTTCGATAATTTATTATATACCTCAGCAAAATGTGGGTTTGAAAATCTGAGGCAGTCTTCTAAGTTGTTCAAATCAGGTATTCTGTAGAAATATGTTTGGGTGCATATGTAGTCTATTATTTGGCCTATCTATAGTACTAATTCATTCTTGAAGTCAAATTAATTGAATTAGACTACCATATTAATTTATATAAATATGGTAGTCTAAGTAAAATTAGAAAAAAAATCTCTTTAATATCTATGTGGTGTGCTCTGGTAAAAATCCAGTCTTTACCTTATAAAAACTAAGAGGGTTAACTTTTTAATTGATTTCTAATACAAACCGTTTTTAAAATGTCTTTTATACAGCATATTCTTTAAATAATTTTCTAGGAAGGTAATGAATATTCTCCGACCCCCCGACGGCTAAGAAATATGGAAGTACCCCACGGTTTTGTGGTTAGTCACTCTCAAATAAAGGATGCAGGGAATGCCTATATTTTAATGTTGGCAAACATTGATGTTCAAAACAAAGCATTTCCTCTATAGAGTTTTATGAGGTGTAGAAATTAGTATCATTGTAAAAAATACTACGGACCTTGGTTTTATTCAGTTATAATGTTTTATTACTTTAAATAATTGAGAAGTTTTGAAATTGAATTATTAATGGGAACATGTTCAATTTTAATATCGTTTCATCTAACTAATAAATTTGAATGACGTCATCAGCCGTTGTTCAGTGAGCCACCACCTTACACTACACTGCCCGCTCTTCGTGGCTGTATTGAAGTAGTAACTCTAAGTTCTTTGACGTTTTTCTGTTGTCTAGTGATTTCAGTCTTATGTTTTCTCGCGTTGTGTTTTATTCCGATTGTCAAACCAGTTTAAAGTTGACGTTTGCTCTTTTTAATTGTATGTGATTTCCTTACTAAATAGTGTTTGTTTATTATCTGTGACTGCTTAAACATGACAGTTGATTTTCGAGATTATTTTTGGGTAAGTATTATTTTGTAAATGTCAAGTTATATCGTGATAATTCAGTTGTATTTTGACAGTTTATTCGTATTACTGTCGATTTGTACTTTAATTTAGTCGTGTAGATTTGGGAAAGAACCAGGCAACACATCAGCATTGGCTAACTGATAAAAGTTGGCATTTTTGTTTACACATAACTTGGTTTTTATCTCAGATTGAAACGAAATCCGAAAACTCTATATGGTTTTTAATTAATGTTTTGTATATAAAGGTGATTATTGGCATTTTATACCATCCTACTTTCATGTTTTTGATTCTATTCCCAAGTTATCAATTTTAGTCTGTTTTGACATATTGATAATTGTATTATTAGTAAAACATGATAAAGATTGTTGGTTGAATGCAACCAATTACATTATGTTTTATGGTTTATATCAAAGTTATATAAGTATTCTAATACCTATATGTTTATACAATGTTGTTGATAACATATATATCCTCAGTGTCATCATCACTGGAGTATCATCTTTTTAGGGGCCAAAATAACAAATTTTTTATTACTTCTGAATTTTAAAACTTGACTTACAGTTTCAAATTAACCTGCTTCACATTTTTTTTGCAGTGCTATAGACTATGCAAAGTTGATTATCACTGTTTTAAATACTCCGTTGGGGTCTTTTCTTATTATCTGTTCCGCGGATTGTCGTTTACAGTTGAGTTACAAGTTTTAATGGTTTATTTGTTTCATTTTCAATATTTTCCAAAAATACAAGCTATCTTGAGCTTTAGTTTGGAAAAGAGAATGTAATTATGGGTAATGAGTAGATGTTGGTAATCATTTCATTAAGAATTAAAAATTTCAACTAACATTCGAAGTATAGATAATACATGTTGAAATGTTCATTTCTAGTTGAAATGATCACCAAATTAAACACATTTCCTATAATTACACTCTCTTTTCCATACTAAAGCTCATGATAACTGTATTTTTGGAGATTATCAAAAGGGAAATTAATGAATATTTTAAACTTGTGACTCAACCGAAGCTTCAACCTTCGGGATAATTTCCCTTTTCTTATTATGTGTTATTGATCGAGTTTGTTAAAGATAAATTGTGGCAATTTTAGTATTCATTTTTGTTTTAATTGGTGAATAGAAAGTTGGTTCTTGATACTCTGTGATATTCTTCCCCATAATGTGTAATATTGTTCATTAATTTAATTTGCATTTTATGTGTCTATTTCATCACACTAAGTTCAAAAATTGATAAAAACTATGCTGCACGATAATTTCATTTATTATTTATATAGTCATGAGTGTACCAGTCCAGGGGAGGGGCCTCCCTTGCTCAAGTTGTAAGACGATGACAATTGAAATGCCCATCTCAATTATTTGCACATGACATTAAATAACTCCAAATATGCTTCTTAAAGAAATACATTCCTTAACAAAGAATATGTTGTTTCGATCCTTTTGAAATAGGTGTTTAAAAATAGATTGAAAATAAAATCAGCTTGCTGCCTTGTCCCCTCATCAGGAAAATCCTAACTACTCCTGTGTATGTGGTACTATTTTAGATTTGTTGAATAAACTTACTGAAATATCTCTTATATAATTAAACTTTACATAGCAACCATGTAATTATTAGCAATAATAATACCAAATAATAAAATAAAGTCATGCTCTGTATGATGAGAAATTGAGATGGTTTATTTTATAGTAGTTATGTTTTTTAACGGCATGAATATTTCGTCCTTAAAAAATAAGTAGATATTAGCTGATAGTACTGCTTCTAAATCACTTTTAGAAGGCAAAATAGTGAAAACAATATCAATTGAGTTGGCGTAAAAATCTTATAAATTAAAATTACACAAAGCACAGTGGTCTAAATTGCATAATTAGTGACATTTTGAGTTGGGATCATTTAATATTTGTTAGGGGACTGCTATAATTCATTTTTATTCTTAAAATATTAACTATGATTTATTAATTTAATTTAAATCAAACAGGGCCACGACTGAAAGTACCCCTTATGTGTTTTTATACTTAAATATGTACTGCTGTGATTATTTTAAGTAATATTAAAACATTAATAGTTTTAGTGATTCCAAGTAATACAATTTTACAGTTAAATAAAAAGTAGTTAGCCACAAATTACTCTTGATAGCACTGATTGTTGTACTTAAAGCAGTAATAATTTAAGTTAAGTAAGGTTCCAACCTTTACTGGAAAGAGTCTTGTTGATTAATTTCTTGAATGAGCATGATAGATGTGTCGAGTATCCAATAATAAATGAAATTAACATTGAGATCTGGCCTTAACTGAAAGAACCTATTGGGACTTTGTCTATCTTGAGTGAAAAACAAAAATATTAACAACTTTAAATAATAACTAATTAAAATGATTATAGTTTCAATAATTCCAATTATTTTACAATTGAATATAGAGAGAGAAGGTAGCACAAGTGGTGCCAGAGACTGCTAGGGTGTTTTTATTATCCGTAGATAAAGATTTATTTAATTTTAAATATTGAATGATTAAACTTGAATGTTAATAACAAGTTAAAATTGTTATATTTGTTTCTAAAATAATTTAATTACATTATCAATTCAGTTTTATTGCATATAAGTATTATAAGTCAATAGATTAATATTGTCAATATAGAGGCAATACATATACTTACTGTAAAATATCATCTAACTGTTCTTTCTCGTCTGATCAAATTTTTTAAATTTGCATCTAGCCATTTATTTTTTTAATTTTTCAGAATTATCATAAAATTAATAAATTCTTAACTAAATGTTTTTGTGTGTAAGTTTTGCCTTATTTACTGCTGGCTCTTTAAGAACCGAGGCCTATGCTGACGTCCTTTTCCGCTCTTCTCTGTCAGCTGCAACGTACCTCCAGCTGTTTACACCCATTGTCTTCTGCATTGCCCAGCCAACTAAGATGGGGCATTCCCACTTTCTTGTCTATCTCCAAATACACCAACTTAGTATTTTCATCTGAATCACTCTCATGGAGATTAAGCACCTGAACAGTTTTTGAATGCTGAATTGAACGGAAATTGATTACCTGCAACTATGCAGGTCTTATTATTTTTTACTTTGTTCTTGTTTGCATTCATACTTTCCTTTTGCTTAAATTCTTCAATAATAAATAATAAAGATACATCTGGTCTGTTCTAGACGTCTGCCTTTAGGTATTCCATCCACATTAATTTCCAGGTCAGGATCTTGGAATTCTTCTAGGGCCCCTGCAAGTAAACTGTTACAGTTTGTACTTAAATGATCAAATCATCTGTGTTTGGTATATGCCAAGTCTAATGGTTATACATTTTACCTTTCCCATTTGTGTATATTTCCCTTATGACTGCTACTAAAACATGATTGAAACGCACTGTAGTTAATGGACCTTCTTATCCTAAGATTCTTTCTATTATGAATGTTTGTGTTTCTGAAAGTTTTCTTCTCTGAAGCACCTCATATTAGGCAGTTATTTCAACCAGCCATATTAATTTCTTTGGAATTTTTAGTTTCTGCTGACACTCAAACAGTTTTCCATTTTTGATGGAATCATTGGCTTTTCTAAAATTAATTGCAAATGATTCAGCGTGACTGATATTATTTATAAAATTTGCAACTGTCAACTATCAAAATGTGCAAAATGTTGCCAACAAACCCCACTTTCTCCTAAAAAAGTATTTTAATTTACAATTACAAATATTAATGTCTTGATGTAACTAAATAATAGTATCTTTACGGTGTTGGTATTGATATTAGCTTAATTAATTATTGTTTTCCTTTATAACAACTTTTCTATTTTATTTTATATGTATGTTTCAGGGAGAAAAAAATAATGGGTTTGACGTACTGTATCATAATATGAAATATGGGTTAGTTGCAAGCAAGGAACTAGTAGACTTCCTACGTGAAAGGTAGGTTAACACAAGTTCCATGATTGCTACCATAATTTAGTTTGCTATTATTTTCTTTTAAATTGTTTAATAAATAAATAAAAAACATTTATTTAATACAATATAGCTATATCATTTAAAATAATGAAATATAACACATATAATTGGCGTGTCATATCTGATAACTCAAATATTGTATTATTTTTACTCTGTAATATAAATAAGAAATGTAAGAATGACATTACAAGACAAAAACACTAGAAAACTATCCAGAAAACAATTTAATAACACACACACACACACACACACAAAACTCAAATGAAATGAGTGATGAGAAGATGTTACACAGGTTACGGAGGTAGGTTTCGTGCAGACCGGCTAATACACAAGTGCCAGGTTTTTCTTTCCATACCTAGTAGTAGTATGGCTATCTCTGTCAAAGTCTATACATTATGAGTTAGGAAAGGTACTGTTTGAACCCTGTATTCTAACCAGTAGATTACACCTTTTTATCTTTGGGAATGTGAAATTAGACTACTCATGCAGCAATTACTTGCTGTTATGAGCTGAGAGGCATAACTTAGGCCCTCTGGTGTCTCCAAAAAATAGTTTATCCCAATAAAGATGGTATTTTGGCTAACAAAAAGTGAAGTAATTTTGATTTTCAGATATGGTGGTTTGTATTGTTGCTCTTAAAAATCCTAGTTTTTGACCTCACACCTCTTGTGCATTTTCTGCCATCTTGGAAAATCTATCTATCTATTAAACACATCAACCCAGAGGATTGTCTTTGCTTCCTCTAGGAGCTTCTGCCATCCAGCTCGATCCATTGCCGCTGCCTTCCAGTAAGTTGTTCCTAGTAGTATCCTGGAGTCACCACCATGTTACCCACCCATCTCAGTCTAGGTTTGCCTCCTTGTGGTACAGCAACGTTCCTCTTGGAACATCACTATGTATATATTGCTTGGGAACATCACTCTCCTCCATCCAAATCATATGGCCCCGGCCCTTGTATAACTTAACCTTCCAAGTTATATTATATTGACGACATTTAATTCATTATAAAGAGTTTATAGCTCCTGGTTTCTTCATTTCCTCGAAACTCTCCTCCTTTAACAGGGCTGTATATTTGTCACAAAATTTTCCATTCAAATACCAAGAAGTTCATCACCCTTTGTCATTGTCCATGTTTGTGAGTCATAGATCACAAACACCAGCCTAATCAAAGTTTTATATAACCTTGCCTTAGTTTGCTATATGAGTATTTGGCTCTTAATCTGTCTCCTTAAGCCAAAATAGCACCAGTTGGCTGCTGCTATCCTGTTCCCTATTTCCTTTGACCTATTATTTGTTGATGTCATGAGGGGTCCGAGGTAGGTAAATTCCTGCACTCTTTGAAATTTTTATGGGACTATTTCTACAGAATATTTCACCTAAGCTCTGTTGGCCTTCACCACCACATATATATTTTTGGCCTCATTTATCTCGAGGCCCAATAGCAAAGCTGTCTGTTGGATTGCCAGAATTTTGAAGGGAGTTGTCAGGTTTTAAAGATGGTAGGTTGTCATGCTGTATTCAACCCCCATCTCCATGATAGTCCTCGGGATAAATATTTGGTCCACTTTGGATTTCCCACTTCTAAAGCCAGTCTGATACTTTCCTACTATTTGTTCAACATAGGGGAACAATTGGTTGAAAATAATTCTGCAAACCTTTTGAAAAACAGTTAAAAATAGATACTTTTTAAAGTATAATATGTATTATTTCCTCAGTAATTCGGTTTCAGCCAATTAGTAGCTAATTGTTACCGTAAGTAATTTTAAAAAGCTATAATTTCTCACAAATTAAGATTTATGATTAAAATCTTACTTAAGTTTTGTATGTAACATGTTGGAAATTTAGACCAGCTACTGAGATGTGGGATCATTAAAATTGATGAAAATGCAAACAGAAAAAAAATACGTTAGATATTAGTTATGTTTAAAAATTATAGGTGAAGAACAAATAATGATCTTGAAATTTGGAGTATTTTGACTATCATTTGTAAATCCAAGCAGTTCCGAATGGCAGATCCGCATTTTTTTACCCTAATGAATTAGTCCATACAGCATATTAAAAATGTTACTCAAATGGGTCATGGTTTTTGCATCAGATTCTTGAAGGATTCTAAAGACAGCTGGTTCATTTGACTTTTCTTTTTGCCATTATGTTGAATTAAATTTTATCATGTTTTTTATTACAATGCATCTAGTTGTTTTTATTACAATTGCATAAAAAATGGTAATGTTTCATTTTCTACAAAAAAAACTTATTTGTATACAATTCTAAATTATTCTTGTTAATTTTAGATCCAATATTGAAGAGAACAACTGGAAACTTGTTAGTAAGCTTGCAAAACAGGCTAGTGGAAGTTCTAGTCAAGGGACCTTTGCTCCTCTTTGGACTCTCCTTCGTAATACAGCTGAGAGAATTGCCTCTTTACATTTGCAGATGGTTCATAAAGTTGGTGATCTAGTTAAAGATGTTTCAAAATATGCCGATGAGCTTCATAAGAAACACAAAACTGTAAGTTATAAACTATTTCAAATGTGCGTTCTTATTTAATAATTATCATCATAGTCAGTTCTGGTATAATTTAATAGTTAAAATAGAATAGAATTTTAATCTAAATAAGTTGTATTGTTAGATTAAAATTTTAGCTATTTGTTTTCTCTACTTATCTTTTTAGTTGTTAGTTAGTTTTATTTTATAAACTGCACAAAAATGAATGAAAATATTAATTTGGAGTTTCTGTCTGTGTAGTGATAGTAGATCCTGAAGAGTTTACAGAGAGCATGAGATGCATGCAATGCCCCAGTTCATATTCTGGCCCTTCAGTCTAGTTTCTTGGTGTCCTCTTCTAGGCACTGCACCATATTTGTTATAGCTGCTCGTGACTGGCAGTTGCTACAGGTCTTTTAACATGTGAGACCATTTTCCCGTAAATGATACTGAATCATTTGTGTTGATAAAGCCAAAATAACTTTAATTCCATTGAGGGTCTGATGGGTACTGAGAAAAGGGTTCCTTCTTGCAGCGATGACAATATTTCTATCCTCTCTTTGGGTTATAATGCACTGTGATCTACTACTTCCCAGTCTCTCAGAATCATAGCTGAAGCCCGGGGGACAAAGCTCTGCGAAACACCAACAGACCATGCAATAGCAACTTGCCAGTCACCTCATTTTCACAATGATATTGAGAACTTTGAGTTCATGATGATGTCTTTCCATGGTTAATGGAAATAGAACCGGATTAAAATAGAGTAAAGTAAAAAAAAAAAGTATACAACTAGAACCTTTTTTTTTTATTTTTTGAAATCCTTTAACTAAATTTTAATGCAGTAAAAAGACTTAATAACTGCAAATGAATATTAATGCAATTTATTATAAATATGCTAGGCAAAGTAAATACCACAAAATTAGCACTTTCCCTATTCATTTTGTGCAGTTTGTATTAGTTATATGCATTTTTATTTTTAAATACCTTGAGCATTCATTTATTAATTTATATTATATTCTTCTTTTATTTATTATTTATATGTGGAATTGGTTGACGTCAGGTCTGACTTAATTAATATGATATAAATCTACATAAATTAATGGGTTTTTTAAAGGTTAAAGAAGAAGAAGGAGGTACTTTGGAAGTTGTTCAGGCTATACAATCTACCTCATTAACACTCCAAAAAGCCAGAGATTCATTTACTCAAAAAGGCTTAGAACTCGATAAATTGAAAAAGGAAAGTGCTTCTCCTAGAGAACTTGAAAAGGCAGAACAAAAGTTAAAAAAAGCTCAGGAAGAATATAAAGTATTGGTAGAAAAGTATGGAACTGTAAAAGAAGATTTTGAAAGAAAAATGTCGTTAGCTTGCAAAGTAATTATACAAGATTTCACTGATGATTGTATTTTTAACAATTTATATCAAGTCTTATAATTTAAATCAATTTGATCCTTGATTTTAGTGTTATTATTGTTTCTGATTTTATGTATTTGGTGCACATATTTCTTACTCGTTTGGTTAATAATTCTTTTGAGCTGGATCAACGCTCACTTTTGAAGATTTTGTGGTTCCATTGGCCTATTTTTATGAAGCTTAGAAAAAAGAAAAATAAAGCTAATCAATCTTTATTTATGTTTATTTTACTCCTTAAAACTTTTCCTAAGTCAATAACAAATAATTGTATCATATTTAATTAAAATTAGCCAAATAATGTGCTGTTGATTCTTTCCCAAGAATTTGTTTGTTGCCTATAAGAAATGTATACCCAGTTTCATCAATGTCAGCTATATTATAATAATGTTGCTGACCTCCTTCCTCTGTTCTATGCCTGATGCCCTGATTAGGTATGCCATAGTATTAATAGTGAAACAATAATAAATATGGCAAGTTTTTTTTTTTTTTAAATCAAACAAGTCTATAAATTTACTCTTAAACGTATTTTACACTAGAATATATTTAAGGTGTAAAAATTGGTGTACATAAAAATTCAATCAGAAATATGTGACTTTGTTTTGGGAATATTAATAGGGTGTATAAAAAAAAAATGACCGTCTACTGGCCATTTTCACATTCCCCATGGAGAGAAGATGGTGACGAACAATATCTTTCGACACACCACACTCCCTGACAAGTTCGCGAGTACTTGTGGACGGATTTGACTCAACAGCTTCCTTCAGAACCTCATCAATATCCGTTAATAGTTGCCCAGAGCCCTTCTTCCTTTTCAACGTCGTATCTCCACTGCTAAATTTTTCAAACCAACGCCGCGCAGTGTGCTGGTCAAGGACACCTTCCCCTTCATATTTAATCATTTCACGAGTTTCTTTAGCGGCTGTGAATTTTTTTTCCAGTAATGTCTTAAAATTACTAGAATTTCGTAGGACACTATCATATTTCTTCTTTAAAATAAATAACTAAACTGAGGCTTTTTTTGAAGAATCAAGTCTTAGAGAATGCTCTGAAGGGATTATGAAGTTGGTAAATAATAAATATCATTAAAATATTTACAGACTTTTGAACTCAGGAATTTGATAAAACGGTCATTTTTTTTTTTATACACCCTATTATTTCATGACTTTTTCTTGACTTTAAATTTTATTAACATTAAATTTTGTTTTTATAAATTTTAATTTCAATTTAGGCACCAAATAAATACAAAATCTATTATTAGTAAAATTAGACCCTTGCCGTTTTTATTGTAATTCTTAAGATTAACTTATATCTCTTCTTTAATTTATTTGTTTCTAGCACTTTCAAGAAGTGGAAGAAGTTCATTTAAAACAGATGAAAGAATTTTTGACCACTTATGCTGAATTAGTTGAAAATAATCATGATTTAATGGGCCAGGTTTGTATTACATTATGAATTTAATTTAATTTTTATTTAGTTAAAGTTTGGTGAGTAAAGTAACATATTTTCTTTTAAGTATAACAATTTTCTCTGTGTAACCATTTAAAAAAAACTGTCATGGTATTACCATCATCTTGAGTACTTTAACCGGGGACGGATCTTCGTTGCACTATGATTCCGTTTTGTCTTCTTCGGACAAGGGTTTGCCAAGCTCTCGTATTCAGAAGTTTCATTGCATTGGCTTTAACCTCATCTGTCTATCTCAATCGTGGTTGTCCTTTGTTTTTCCGTATGTAGAACCAAATTATAGTTTCTTAATTGATGAATCACCATCTATCCTTGCGACAATTGCAGTCTTGATATTCTTATGTATTGCACTACATTTGATTCTTAGTAAATCTAGTACAGGTTTGTGTTTTGTCTCAGTTTATTCTAGTCACCATCCCTTACAGGAAAAAAGCATTATAATTATTACGATTTTATTCTCATATGTCAGCGTTTTTATGCTCCTATACCCGTAAACTATTGGTGCCCATATGCCATTGGGCCTTACCTTGGAGGTATAAGTTAGAACAAGCCTAATTTATCTGTTATACAGAAAGATTTCTATGATGGTGTATTAAATAAGTTAAAGTTAAAGTTAAATTAAATAAGACCATCCAGTATTAAGCCTCTGTTAATTTTTTCACCTTACGCGTATTTTCTATGCTTTGAGGATATTCTCCATCATCAGATATAGGGGCTGGCAGTCCTTTACTAAGTCATGGTGAAAAAATGTTGTAACATACTTGCTGTCATATCAGTCATTGCTTTAACCAAAAATTTGGGATAATTTCTAAATCTGTCCCTAATTACCATGTGTTACTTATGGTTTACTACCTCAAAATCCACGATATGTTCCCTTAAATTACTATTCACAAAGAACCCTGTTGCACAGATATGCTGATTTTGGTGGCAACTATAGTTAACTGTATGACCTCTCTTTTTTATGATTCCTAACCATCTTATCTTTTGTGTCCCTTCTTGGTTGTGTGGTCATGGCTTACTTTGGCTGTGCATTAAATAAAGTTGATATTATAATACATATTAATTATCATATTAGTTTTATGTTTTATGTTTAAATTTATTATTTTTTTTTATTTACTAGGTACATATGGATTTTAAAAGACAATGCATTGAAATGACTGTAGATAAATTGCTAGAACAATTTGTTTTGGACAAATACACAGGACTCGAGAAACCAGGTTTGGATGATTATATCATTTATGCTTCTTGCTTATTCTGTTTCATATTTAGTGAATAGCATTAATTTTTTTGTTTGTTTATATTTTCAACAGATTTAAATTACTTGCAACTATATATGTTTTCATGTATATAGAAATCTGAGTACCAAAAATGAATATCTGATATTTATACAATTCTTATTCCATGGCATCTTTTGTTGTTTTAAAATTTTTTATCACATTTTAAAAAATGTAGCTGAAGATGTCAGTCGATACTGATAATTGGCAATTGGGACTGATTTAGCTTAAGGCCATATAAATAATGGTTCTGTTTAATGTAGAAAATGGTTGGGGTGGGGTCAATACAAGTATATAAAATAATATCTATAACTTACTTATTACCTGCCAAATTTTTAACTTATTGTTTCAGTTGAACTTTTAGGCCTTAACCAGTGCTGATAAAAACCAAACAAATTATAACATCAACGGTGCAATACCAAAGACAATCAAATAGTTATATTTTAATTCTTATTCAATATACTGGACTGTCTTCACTGTAATTTCTATCATTTGAAACAAAACCAGCTTCCAGTCATAAAATCTTTTATTCTTTTAACATGACGTTTTGGCATTCAAATGCCATTTTCAATTTTAATTATACATCAACAATTACTAAAAATATAACTTTTAAAAAAGTTATAAGTCAAATCTGTAAAAAAACACAATCATAAATAAGCCATACAATCCAAAAAAAATTTTAAGGGACAAGTTTTTTTGTTTTTATTTTTGGATTGTATGGCTTATTTATGATCGTTTTTTTTTTTACAGATTTGACTTAAAACTTTTTTAAAAGTTATATTTTTAGTAATTGTTGATGTATAATTAAAATTGAAAATGACATTTGAATGCCGAAACATCATGTTAAAAGAATTAAAGATTTTATGACTGGAAGCTGGTTTTGTTTCAAATGATCAAATAGTTATATTGACAAAAATTATTAGAACAACAGAATAGTGAAGTATAATGAAAAAAAGGCTAAATTATAAAATTATTGATAAAAATATAAATAAAAATAACAAGTGTGAAATGAAATTTATGAATGATAATTTTACTATGTTTATAATAATAATAATGTATGACTTGTGACTACATACATTATTGTGAAGAATAACGTATGTTATTTTAAAAATAAAAATATTTAAAAATTATAACAACTAATAAAATAAAATAAATTACAAATAATATAATGAATTAAGTCAACAAGACCCTAATTAAAGTAATGTTCAATAAACATTCTTCCCCTTCTATACATCGCAAATTGCTAGAGCGCGTGGATGTTGGATCAGTGAAGAGAAGGGATTTGTCTGACCGAGGTACGAGCCAGGCTAGCTCAGGTGGCAGAGCACCACGACGGATATGTGGGAGACCCGGATTTGAATCCCGACCCTGTACAATCTTTTCTCTTTAAAATAAAAATATTTAAAAAGAATTATCATTATGTAAAAAATATAATAGGATAAAATTACCAATATATCTATGGCTACCATTTCCATATTGGGTTTTATAGGTACTATCGATTTGGATGGAGTCATAGAAGGTCTAAACATTAATGATATGGTGAAAAATGCTTCAACATCATCTACTGTAACAGCTACTACACAGCCCACAACATTGAAACGGGAAGGTAATTCTGGTATTTGGGACAAGTCTAAGCAGTCCCGCCGAGCAACCTCTCTCCTAAATATCTTCTTGCCTAACTCCTATGGTATGTACTCCTAATACCTAACCCACCCTCAAGACCCCTAAATGAAAAGATTATAAATAAGGTACAGGAATGAGGTATATATATATATATACTTATCTTTCAACAATGCATAACGATTATTATATTGAGTTGCATTTTTATGCATGTGTTTGTGTGTGTATTTATTATTTGTAATATTCCACATATGAAATTAAAACCAAAAAATAGCTTAATAAATTATTTTCATATATCTATATCTCCTAAAATAATTTAATGGTTAGTTTTTTATATTTAAAATCCACAATTTTAATTTCTTGACAAAACATTTATTTAATAAGTGTTAGAATTATGTTCAAAATGTGCCTGCATATTTGTGTATGATTTAGTTGACTGTTTTATTTCTTTTTTTCTACTTAATTTGTTTTTTATTTTTTCTGAAATGTATAAATCATTGTCCTGCTTTCATATGAGTACACATACCTCAGGAGTAGTGGGTTGGATAGGAGGTGTAAGAGAAAGATAAATATTAAACACTTAAGTAAAATTTTAACTCAATTTTATTTTCTAATTGACTTTTCATAGAAAGAAGTTTTTGTTTTTTTATTACTACAAACATAGGTTTGCAGTATCTATTCTTTGTTTTCATTGTACTTATTTTAATTTATGGAGATTGCCTATTAAAATATAGTCATTGAGGATACTGTGTGTGTGTGTTGGTGTGAGCCTATTTGTTGCAGGAAAGGACCATTCAGTTACAATGGCCACATCAGCACCAACGAGTCCTATACCTCCTGACACGTCTACTATGTCTCGACAACCCCTCAGAGGATCAAAATGTAATTTTTTTTTTATTTTGACCTCTAAATTACTATACTTTTATCAATTTTAGAAATGTATTAGTTTTCTTTTTAATCTATTTAGATAGTCTTTCTTGCTTCATATATCATAAGTTTTTAAAAATAATTTATAGTTCATATACTTCATTTTAAATTTTATGTTTATTTTAATTATTTTTAATTTTCAAGTTTAGAGTAATAAAACAATTTTTTTTAATATTATTTTTTATTTTTAATTTATGTAGTTATAGAAAATTATATAACTTTATGTTTATGTCTCCATAGCTTAAGGGTCAGGCAGTTTAACTTAAGAGTATTCAGGTATTAGTACACTTACAGTGCTCTAAGTATAAGTTTACATTACAAAATGCTCTTGAATTTTTTAACGTGTCCTCAAAATATTTTCCATCAATGTTCTATATTATAACTGTTTTCTAAGGAATCAATTAGGCTCATAATAACACTTCTTGACATATACTACAAATTAAGTAGATAAGACTTATTCATACATAATAATACATTATATATCTTAAGCTACTTCTCCTACCGAGTAGTAGTTAACTTTATTTACAAAGAAATTCTTTTTTATGTTATGAAGTTTAATAAAAAAATTTGTTATGTTGGACAATATTCATTATAATCATTTTGAATTTACACAGTTAGTTTCCTCTTCCATTTAAGTATGATTATTTTTGATATTGATTTTATTAAATGTACCATAATATCAAAATTATATTAACAAGTATAGTTTTAATTTTATCTTGAAATCAGAAGCCCTGTCTGTTTAAACAGGGGTGGAAATATTTTCTTGAATTTTTAATCTTGATTAGTAAAGTACCATAAATGTTCTTTGTATCACAAATGCAGTTAACATCTTCCTCTGTCCTGATTTTTCAAAAGCCTTATCTTTTTTCAATTCCTTTCTGAAACAGTCAAAAAGGGTTGTTGTTTTTTTCTTTTTGACTGTATCATCCCAGTAGCATACAATAATAATTTAAATTAGTAATTACATATTTAAATATTTATTCCAACTATGGTATGGTGAAATAAGTTGATACATCTTAAAAATTAAAAAAAAAACTATATTTTGTGACTACATAATGTTGATATCTATATTTTATGATGCATCAATAATATTTATATTTTACAACATTCTTGATTGACCTTAATAAAAATAAGTTTGTATGGGATTTAAAAACAGGGTTTTGGCGCGAGTGTAATAATTTTAATTTTGATGTTAATTTTTATGGAGGAATTATATTACTTTTATTTTAGATAATTTTTAGGAAGTAATTTCTTCAAACATCATTGTTTTTAAATACTCTTTCAGGTTTCCACGGCCATTATTTATACATAAAACTTCACTGGTTTCTGGTTTAGACCATGTTAAAATTTTCTTCGCCAATGTTTCGCCACTGGCGAAACGTTGGCGAAGAAAATTTTAACATGGTCTAAACCAGAAACCAGTGAAGTTTTATGTATCATTGTTTTTATTAGAATTTCCTTACATTATTATTGCCAACCTTTCTGGGTCATTTTCTCAATTCCAAGAACATTCTTTATGTAATCCATGTTTTTTGTTCTATTTACAATAATATTATGCACCATTGTTGTCATAATCAATCCCATAATTATTATTATTATTTTCTCTTAATTTTAACTGTGGCATTTGTTTTTCATTGTAATTGATAAGACGGGTTGAATATCCATTTGAAATCACCAAGTTAAAATTAATTCTATTGTTCGACAATTTCGATTTTTTTATCTGTTATTCCTTACCATTTGTTAAGTTCTAAACCACGATAAAACATTTTCAGACTCAACTAACTTAAAATGACTGCAAAAGGAAAAGCATGATCCTCCAAAAAGTTTTTCCCATGGTTTTAAACTCACCAATTGATTGGGTAACACTATTTTAAAAAAAACTTAAAAAACAAACATATCATGCAGTATGGTCTGGGTGATTTCAAATTGATTGACCCAGTGGTGTGTTATATTTATATTACATTTTTATTATCACATTTCCCATTGTTTTATAAAAAAAATCCCTAAAATTATTTGTAATTATTTACAATTTAGTAATATTTTTACAGACCAAGATTTAATACTTCTATTTAGTAGCCTATTAGTTAATTAAAATAAAACTGTTCTCTAGAATCGACAAACCTTCGTTCCACCCCACGAATCTTCAGCTGGAACAACACACAAAGAAAGAAGATAATAATAAGCAATCAAATTAGTATCAACAACACTTTAAAGCCCACTCACTATAAACTTCGCAATATTAGTTCAGTGTACCACTTCTACTATGTGACCATGTCATTGAACTTGGTACACTTAATGGTTGTTGAGTAAAAATCTCTTTCAAATAGAATATTCGTTGTTTTTTTTAATTAGTTCTGTATTCACTAGAAATGAGAACTCCTTTACATAAATAACAAATATGGTTTTAATTAGTGGTTTTCTTTATTATCTTCAGATTTTGAATATTCATTCTATATGAACTTCCTCGCTGGTTATATCTCACAAATCAGAAATTATATTACTACTACCCTATTATTATAGAGTTGGAACACTTCAGATCATACCACAATAGCAGCGGTGAATGTAATTAAAAAAAAAAAAAAAATCAGACAGATTTCATGAAACACTGCAAACCTATGTTGCAATGGCCTCCACAGATTTGTCTTTTCTGCTACATAAGGATCAACTATCACTGCACCACCATCTACTTTTAAATCAGAGGCTACATCAAAAGTTTCTAAAGTAGCTTTCAAAGTATCCCTTTGTTTTAACTGGGATGGGAATGACAAATAAAGCTAAATTATGCAATTTTATATTTCATTGGTAAAGACACTGCCATTTTACAGTATATAAAAGAGTTTAATTAATATATTGGTCCCTCTTCATTAGGTGCTAGAAAGCATTCAAAGTATGGTAAAACCGCATTAGTGTCATGTCCTGACAGGTTGGCTAACTAGAATATAAATAAAATATTTTTAGTAGGTTTTACAACAAAGCTGTCAAGTAGTATATCCAAATAGATTCTAAGTTGGTACTAATGTATATTTTTTTTAATTATCCACAATAACTTCAGTTTATAAATAAGCTCCCTGGACCTTAAGCTTGGAGATAAGTGTTTGAATTCATATATGTAATGTGAATTCAATATACTTTAATTTGAAAAAGTAGAAACTAAAATGCAAAAAGGTCCATTCATCATAATAGTTTTCAAATTAGTTTACCAAAATTAATATTGATAGCAATATTTTTTTGGTTCAAAACTAATTGCTCATGTGATTAAATATTACTTTATATTCTCTCTACTTTAAGTCTGGGTGTAGCTTAAAATAACAATTGTATTTAACTGACTACTGACCGTTGTTAAGCCTGTAGCCTATGGTATTTGTGTCTCAGTTGCCATCATGTAGCAATGTGATAATTTATTTGATTGTAGTTTGAGAGCTAGTAATGTTTTTGAGAAATAATTTTAGGACTGCTGGCCTTTCAATATTCCTTTTCTACTAATGGGACCTTGCGATACTTAATTGCTGAAAGTGATTCCCTTCATTAGTGAGCCTCCCATTTCTACAGCTACAAATTTTATTTGTATATTTGGCATGGATTTTCGCAACACCACTTTGTTCTTAATATTATCAAGATTTGTTTGGCCAAAAGAAAAATATTGTTTATTATTTCTGTAAGATTTAAAGTTTTAGATTAGTTGCTGTAAGTAACTGGATATGTATAAAATCATCAAAATTTAGGTTTTTTTTCCATTGTTCATTACATATTACACTCAAAAGAGCAGCCAGGTGTATTTAAGCTTTACTAAGTTTCAACCAGAAAAGAAATAGAAATAAACCAGCCAACCTAAAATTCTTGTTTTTGCAACATTGCTAGCTCTTATATTGTTATATTAACATTTTTCTTAAAGAAAATTAAAAGTAACAATTTAAAAATATCATCCAGCATTAATTTACTAAAATAGTGTATTAAGTAGTTTGACTTATTTTTAAAATGTTGAAATATGTATAGTAAATTAATGTTTATTTATTGCTTTTATACTAGAATTCTTCTTGTAGACCTATCCATAAATAGGATTAATGTCCTAATAAATTTTACAATACTATTTAATCAGTTATATTAAAATTAAAAATATATTAATGAAATTTTTTATATATTTTTACTAATCTCAATTATTAGTATTCCAAAAATAATTTTCTTGATACTTCTAGATAAATTGATATCATCTATTTTACATAACTCTTGTTATTTAGTCCGCACTATTTTTTAGTCAATGTCTTTTTATTTGAAAAGTTTTATTATTGAATTAATTTTATTACTGGTGGAAACTAGGTAATTAGATAGTCTGAATACTGTAAACAATTATCAGTAGAGGATTCAAGGGGTGTCACAGGAAGTGCCAAGCGTCATATAAAAATGAGGTAAATAGATAATAAAAGAAACAAATTCATAGTTTTTGTAAATTATTCTTGAGGAGTATTCCATACCTCCCAAATTCCTAGACAAGTCCTTAATCTAAGGGCTCCCACAAGTATTGTTCTGCTCTGGACTTCTCCATGTATTGAACACTTGGTCTTTAGTTTTAAAAATAATTGATTTAATTTTCTTATGCTTTAATTTGGAACCAATTATTCGGTCTCGAAATTACTAAACTCACGTCTTTTGCCCCGAAATCTACAAATCAGAATTTATAAAACAATCATCCTTCCATCTCTTCTCTACAGATGTGAAAAGGTGATAGCGTCATGAAGATTAAGATGGGCCTGTAAAGTTGCTGGACTTAGTAACGAACGAATTCCTAAGATGTTAAAAGATGCTGTACCAACTGGGAAGCGTCTGAGGGGTAGACTGAGGTATAGGTAGGAGGATTGCGTTAGGAGTGATCTGGCGGGATTGGGCTTGGGTGGTGCCCCGTGGTTGGAGGTTCGTAAGTGGAGATTGGTGGTATCGGCATCCTTCGGGTTCGCTAAGCCTTTATTTATTTAATTTGGAACACTACTAAAATTTGACCCTCTTTAAAAAATCAAATAATAATATTTTTTTATTATTACATGAAAACCTAATGAAAATGTCATTACAAAAGTTAATTGATATTCACATACAAAAAAAAAAAAAAAAATGCTTCATGAAAGTTTGTTTTGTGTAATATGTAGGACAATCTAGCCTCGGAGTCATATGTAAGATGTTCAGATTATTGTTCAGAATTTTTTTTTTTGTTTTGTGCGCAATGAATCTGTGGTACATTAAGTTTCAAGAATACAATTTTAAACGTTCTTCATTATTTTGTTTTTTATGACCATTTGTATGGTGAAAAAAGGGAAAACAACAGTGTGATGGAAAGTATCTCAAAACTTAATTTATTGTATGAAACAAAAAAATCTAAAGTAGAGTTAGGTAGGAGAAATATATTTAGAATTTCAATTGAATTCAAAGCTGCTGTGCAGTGTCTTTTATATTCATAAAAGTGATAGTAGGAAATATCACAATGATATAATTATTGTTTTATTTCTAAACATTTGAATTAAAATCTAGAAAAAATTAAGATGAAGTAAAAAAGTTATTGAATAAATAAAATTAAAAGGTGGTTTGTAAAACAGAAGTATGATAAATAATTTGTTTTAATTCAACACTGGCTAACCAAGGCGGTTTATTAGCCTTTTTTTTTTAAGTTAAATTATTTTGAGGGCATGTTTTGAAAATTTTCTTTTTTCATTGATCTAGTGATACTATGTATGTTAAGCTCGTTATTTTTTTCAATAGCATTATACTAATTATTATTATAGTAATAGGTCATCACATAGAATTACAGAAGTACCACTTTACATCTTCCTGATTGTTACAACTTTTTCCTGTGATGAAGTTTTTAATTATTTATTGGTTTGTTTTTGTAAAGTTTTGTGCGTTGATTAGATTCTATTACTCTCTACTTTTAAAAACAAGTGATTATGAGCTGTAGAATAATCAATATATGTTTTGCTCTTAGATATCAATAAGTACTCTACTCCTCTTTATATTAATATTGCATTATTATTTTTCCGATCCATTTAGAATTTAGTATACTTTTGAACTTTTAGGATGAGTTGTTTCCAGCTTTTATAATAGCTCTTTTAATCAAATAATCGTTTATATTGCAAATTATTACTACTAGTATTTAATGATTATTCAATCTATAACAGTATCTGTCAAAAAAATAGAATATATATATATATATATATATATATATATATATATTTAATTTGTAAATACACAATACATTCATTTATGTATGTACCCTATACTTCCATTTCTAAACTACATGATCAGGGTCTTACCTAACATTTTAGCATTTCTATCAAAAGCACTTTAAAGGAATGGGTGGCATGCTTCATGCTTCTTTAAGATACCAACTTCTGGCATAATAGTTCCTATTTGAGCTTATATAACTTTACAAATTTACTTTTCTGTTCATAATTTTTATTAACAAATATAATTTACTTATATTTTATTCCTTTTTTTAATTATGTACATCTCTAGTATGTGTGGTGGTATTTAATTAGGTGGTTGTACTTTCTTTTAAAAGTTTCATTATTAAACAAAACTTCTTTATTTAAATGATAAATAAAACTAAACTGGTATGATGTAATGTAGTTCAGAAAGCATAGTGACTAGTTTATACATTCTGATGTCCTTAAATTAGTATTCTTTTAAATACATACTTCTTTATGATTATTTTAAATTTTACTTAGCAGTTTCTTATTCACTTTATCATGCAATGTTTATCAAATTTTCCTATTAAAAATAGTTGATATATACACATTGGTAACAAGTTAACTTCATATTCCATTTGTAAACCAGTTGCCTTCTTTCCTAAACCTAACCTTTATTCTATTCGGATGAAGTATATCAATTCAGATTTGCAAATTATATTAATGTGATAATTCTGAATATGAACAAATAATAATTGATTACATAGTCATTATTTTATGTTGGAAGTAGTCTCATGATGTTTTCTGATTGTTGTTGTTTTAATAAGATTTGAGAAGAGTCACACACTATATCAAACCTCCATGAAATAGTGTTTTTAAATTGAAGTACTTTGACCCTTACTTAACCTAATTAGGATAATTGTTATAGACTGCTGTAATTATAAGGATATTTTCTTAGTGGACCATCTCTATCGATTCCTAAAATAAAAACATTTCATTCCCTCTTTCCAGCTTTTGTTGTATAGATTATCTCAACCATTAAGTTAATTGTATACTCCTAATTCTGTGATTTCAGGTATTTATGGTAGGTTCTCAATAGAAGCAGCAAATATCTACAAACAGTCTGTAAACATTAAGGTTATTGTAAATTATGTTATATTAAAATATGTTTGTATTATTTTAATTAGATTGAAATATTTCAATATTGAACTGCAATCAACTCTGCCTATGTCTTTTCATTCCTTTGAACTCCTTTCAGTTTGGAATAAATCCTTTTGTATTGATGAAACTTGTTTCTCAGGGGACAACTTATGGTGGTGTTAAGCATCAGGTATAGTTTCTGATCTCTTTGGAAACCAACTCGTTAGAAACCAAAAAGCAACAATTTGTCTGTAAAAACAAAGGTTGTTATAAAAAATAGACTTATTTTTAATTAAAAAGTGTTACATTGGTGTTAATGGTTTTTATCTCTAGCTTTGCCTATTCCTTCTTTTTTTCAAGAATTAGGAAAAACATGAAATAGTTTTTTTTCAAATGATCATTTTATGCCCGTAGCTGTTGCAACTGTGTTTTGTTTTCTGATAGGAATTATGTAAATAATCAATGAAAAGACTTCATTGGCTTATATGAGAAAAACAGTTCACACCCTTCTTCCATTATACTTCTGTAATTGTTGATAATTTCAACCACTAAGTTAGGTACACTTATCTAAATCCTATCTTTCACATAATTATACCTTCCTTTTTTTGTTATAAAAAAATTATTTGTAAATAAATTTTATTTATACTTTCTTTCTTGCATAACTTTTACTAGAATTATTCCGATTTAGAATTGTACATTATCAGTACCCATGTCTTTTATTCCTAATAACTCCCAAATTTCTTTCTTCCATAAAATTCAGAAGAAAAAAAATGATTTAATATGTAAAAGTTTATTTATTATTTGAGTTCTTTTTATAATACTTAAGGAGAATTGTAAGATTTTTTTACTTAAATCCTTTGTAAAAATTATTTTTACACATCTCCTATTTTTACAGTTTCCCCTCCCTTTTTTTTATTTAGAATATTGGTATGTTTTTGTTTTCTGGGTCCATAAAGACTATGTTGTAATTTTATTTTTAAGTTTAATTATTCTGTTGCTGTTAATAATTAAATGGAATGGAGAACCTATATTCCTCCATATTATAATCGATTCTGATTTTATGTTGTCAGATTCCCTGTTTGATTTTTTCGATCTTATGAAATTACTGGTTTAACAATTATTAGAAATTCTCTAGTTCCAGGCCTTATGAAAGTGTTATCCCTACTCCTATGAAATGAGATATTTTTCTAATTGCAATTTTTACCATCTATGGTTTTGTTGCTGTCAAGGTTGTAGTGTTCAGTTATTAATCACTATTTAAATGATTACTTAGTAAATAGTTGTTGTTTTTTTCTTGGTTATTTAACCTACTCTAAAATATTACATTAGTTTATAATTTGTCAGTGATTGTAAAACTCATCACTTAGGTTTGCTAGATTGGAATCATGTTAGATTATAAAATATGTTCGTTTTTACTGAAATGACAACAGAGTAATGATTGATAGTTAATAAAATATTCTACATGTAAAATTATTTTTCTAATTTCATATATATATATATATATATATATATATATATATATATATATATATATATATATATATATATATATATATATATATATATTAAATCTTATACTTTATAAAAAAAATTAATTAATTATTTTCTTCATCATTGAATATTTTAGAGAATGTTTATTAAATGTGTAATAAAACTGCTCAGTTCTAGACATTATAAAGGATATCATTTATTCACATTCCTTGTTAGCCTAGAAAAAATGTAGTGAACCAAAGTTAATATATTAACTCTGCTTATGTGCTACTTTATGATTGAAAAGCTTGTATACTATGGGTATGGTTTCTATTTTATTTTTCAATTGTCTGAATGGTTTACATGCTCAATTGTAATATTGAAGGAAGAAGCTTTTGTTTGTCTGTATTGATTATTATACAATCTTGAGGTTTACATCACCAAACTTGTTTAGTTAAGTATTATCAGGATTATTATATATGCTACCATTTAATTTAAAAGAATTTTTATTTATTTTGAATGAGCCATTAAAATTAATCATTCAAAATAAATGTGTTTTAAATTTATGAGATTATACCATTAGAAATTTAATGGTAATATTGCAATATAGTGTAAAGCATTATAAATTTGTTTATGAGGTTCCTAGTATGAAGAATTTTTTTATTTTTTGTTTAAAGTTTCTGGATTAACTTTATTTTCACCATTGGAATTGCACTTAAGTAAGAAATCATTGTTTCTTTTTTCATTCTTGTTATTTATTAAGTTTGTTATGAACATTGGATACTATGTGTAAATAGTATTATCATGTTATCATTATCAGTTCAAGTTTAGGGGTACTTAAGTAATTACTTCTTTTGTTCAATTATTATTTCATCTATTAGCTTAAGAAGGAGTAATTGTGAACAAGCTTCTTTGACTTTTACTTTAATCTTCAAGACTCGATTGATATCCTCCATAATATCTGCAATTTTTGGGAATTAGAAAAGAAACTTGATGGGGTATAACTGTTTGAGCTAAAGTTTCTGATTTATCTGACTTTTTGATTTAAGATGATATCTGATGGATATCGTGTCAATGTGATACAAAACTCATCAAAGTTTCACTTTGTTGTCCACATTCTTTTATTAGGTACCTATACATATATCTGTAGTATCGTCAAAACATCATTATTGGAAATTTTATAAATAAATTACTGTTCTCAGTGTAATCATTACTATATTGTTTAAATATTAGTCTATTCAACTATAAATCAGTATAAAAGTGCTTATATGCAATTAAATTTATCCTTTCACTTAAAAAAAAAATTGAAAAAAGTTAAAGAACAAAAAAAACTATTTTTTGTAGCTTTAAATTCATGTGAGTTTTTCATTTAGAAAATAAATGTTTTCAAATAATTTTTTAGTATCCCATGTCACTCCCTCAGATGATCAAACAAGGTATTGGTCAATGTACACTGTTATGCGCATAATATTTATTTATTATTTTCTCCACTATTCCTAGATGTACAGCTTAATCATAACATCTGTTTATGCACCTTTAAACAAACTATCCTCTTGGTCAATCTCATAATACATGTTTCTATTTTTCATTAGATGAGTGGTTTGGTAATTTAGTTCTAGAATAATATTTTTCGTGCTCTTGGTAATCAGCATAATAGATAGTTGCAAGTTAAGGTTTTTATCTGAATTGAGTTATTTATTATGTATTAGGTTTATAATCTTTGAACTAAAAACATTAGAAATCAAGAATTAACTTTATTTAATTAAAGATTTGTGGTTTTTATTTCAAGGATCTACTTATAACCAAGGGATTAAAAGAATTGATAGGTAATACACTGTTCAATTATCATTTTTTAAATGGTTTCAGTGTTAAATGATTTTATTTATGTTTTTTTTTATTTGTATTTATAAGGAATGTGGAAAATTTTAGTTTACAATTCTTACATTTTATATGTATATATATATAGACTTATGATTGTGAAAAGATTTGATTAGTAGGCATGAACTTTGAAATTTAATGGAACTTTCAAGTTACTTTTCTACCATCTTTTTTATTTTATTTGTATATAATTATTTAATTTTTAATTAAATATTATAGTGATGGTAATAAGAGCAAAATCATAATTGCTTAGTTGCCCATTAGTGGTCACAATTTAATTACCATTTGGAATTAGTTATTTAATGTATAACTCAATAAAGACTTATTTTTCCCTTTACTATTATATAAAATAAAATTTACATTTAAATTGTAGCCAGGATTTTTTTCAAAAACTGTTTGCTGAGTATTGTACTTATAAAAAAAAATTTTAAAATACCACTATTATTCACTTTTTAAAAATATAGATAAGCAGATTTTATTTTGTGATATTGCATGTAATATAAATTTTTTAGAGAGCATAAATATATGACTTCAATGGTTAGATATTCTATAATTTTATTGATCAACTTAAAAGAAAATATTTTTTAGAATATTTTATTTGAAAAGAAAGATATGGCCAGGACCGTGGTGACGCCTCACCGAGCCAGGATGGCCGAGATGGTTGAGGCGTCACCACGGAGAGGTGAAAGTCCCGGGTTCGAGTCCCGGTCCTGACCATAGCTTTTCTTTTCAAATAAAATATTTTTAAAAAATTATATCGTATAACAATTGAATAAAGTATAAAAAAAAAAATTGTTTACTATTCTTCCAGTTATAAAAAGTTATACATGTGTTATAGTTTGAAACTAAACAAAAGGAAGCTATATGCATAAATAAAACTGTTTTCTTGAATTATGTTATTTTATAACTAACAATAAAATATGTCCATCAGACTAAGTTTATAACCATGGTGAATTATTCTAGAATAAAATATTCTTACAGCTTATGCTTTTGTTCTTACTACTTTGTTTGAGGTTGTGTCAAAACTGAGTTGTTCATTTACTGATTTAATATAACACAAAGAGTAATTAATATTTAAACAAATTTGGTTCTTAATTGATTGAGTGAATAAAAAAAGTGTAATTAATTTGAAAATATTTTTATGATTTTGTAGATAACATAATATTTAAGATTTCAATAAGCTAAATTGGTCTGTAGAAATATAGAATAGTTTTGTTGGATAATAAAATGGATACTGCTTTTTAAGACGTATCACTCTGCTATAAATGAGGACTCTGCATCACATTTGAATTTAATTTATATATTTTTTAATTATTACAATAATTGTAATTACTTTGATAACTGCTTTTATATTTATTTTAGAACATATTCTTATTAGTTTTAATTTTATTATTGGTTATTTGCATATGTAATTAAGGATCAGATTTATTAAATTGGTTTTAATATTTAAATTTCATATCAATAGTATTAAATAGCATAAGCTATTTAAAAATAAAAACAATTTATAATTGATTTTGGTTATAAATAGTTTTACCTTTGATGGCTGCAACAACATATAGATCAACTGAGTTCAAAAATGATCCTTAATTGACATATACCTCTTCCTCCATCATTCATTCCTTCCTTACCTTTTATTCTTAATTTTATTTAGTCGTATCATTATATTTTTTCCCTCTTTTTTTCCATTATATCCTGTCATTAGTTTTTGTCACCAACCATAAACCTTGTCTCTCCAAGTTTATCCGGTGGGACTGTTAAGACTATTATTTTGTATGTTTTGTATGATGCTTGAGAAAAATTAAATAGCTTTAATTATGCTAACTAACAGTATTCCATTAATAGCTTATCCACAAGCTTAACAAACCTAACGCTTCAAGACCCTGTATTACCTCTTTAGCTATAGATATTTGATTTGCTTAATGTTTAATTCTGCATTATTAATTCAACAACTGTTATTTTATTATTACTCCTTGTGGATGATTTAAGAAATTTACTCCAGAAAAATATTTGTTTATGAAATAATTTCTGCTATTTTAGTTTCTTTTCATTATACTTTTTCAAAATTTACCAATTCAATGTATTGTGATTTCTACTTTTATGTAATCTATAATGACCTGTTTCTAAAAGTTCATTTAATTACTTGATAATCTAGAAAGTGTCTTTTTGTTCTTACTGGCTGACAGATATCTGCGAAATTCCATCACCTACAGGCATATCTGCTTGGACATCAGGTCTAGTTGTTTCTTCCTTTTTTCACTTTAGCTTAAAACTTTACCACAATTAGTTTTCATTATATTTATTAAAACTTTAGATTGCTTTTTAAAATTATATAATTTTAAAACTATTCATTTCATTTTTTTTTTATTTCAAAAAGCATTAAATTTTCAATCTATTATAAATTAATTTATTATTTCAGATCCATTTGAAACATATAATAATAAATATAGAGTTAACCATATCCACTGGAGACTTTGCCATTAAAATATTTGTATTATTTCATGACATAATTTTATGTACATTCCTCTTCCCTACTCCTCTAGGGTTCCTTCGAAGTCGTCGGGAAAAAAAGAAAGAAAAGAAAGGAAAAAAGAAAAAAGATGTGCCCCCTGATAATACGAGTAATAAAGAAGAAAAATCAGATGTGTGAGTGAAGTATTATTTTTGTTTTTAATATTATTTACACTATGTACATATTTGGTTTAAAACACTAACTAAAAAAAAATCTCTATTTATCAATTTCACTACTATTAAATTTATTACCATTTTATTTAGGATATTTGATAACATCTTTTTTTATCTCTTAACAGAGATGTTTAAATTAATAATAATTCTTACTGAAGATCCCCCATTAGTTGAACATTGTTGTTTTTTTTGCAGACTACATCCAAACCCTGCACTTTTAAATTTTTACTTATTATTAATTGGTAATAATTAAACTACTGCATTTGCATATGCTTTCTTATTTCTTCTTTTTTTTTTTAGTTTTAATACTTTGAGCATTATCATTTGAAATATTTAATCCATTTTAACTTCTTTTTTTCACACATACCCATACCGCAGATTAAGATTTGCACATCACATTCAAACCTACCCACGAACAAATATTGGAAAAACTTTTAACAAAAGCAAATTAGACAAAATTAGTAAGGTGATGTGGTGTAAGTGCATACTCGTTTTGTTAAATTTAATTATTGTACTTGTAATAACTGCTCTTTTGGGAGCATGGGATATAGACAGTGATGTATCACAAATTAGCCTCAGGAGTTCACTCGAGTTATGTATAATGAGCTATAAAAAATAAAGACATCATGACCTGATAATGTTGGATCTTTCAACTTCTACTGTTTTGATGTGTTATTGATTATCCACCACTAGCCCTTATTTATTTTAAGTATATTTGTGAAAAGAGAAACCTTCAAAAGCTATTCTTAAAAGTACTGTTTGATTAATATTTCTCCTTGATAGTTTCATATTTTATTAGCGTTCATTGTCAAACCCTTGTCTACTGCTGTTGCAGAGTCAAGAACAAACATCCCTCTCATATCAGTTCTCTTTTTCAAACCATTCCTATGGTTATGAAGGATTTTTTTATGCCTTACTCCCATCTTCTCCTTAGCCTTCCTCTTGTTCTACGACGATCTACCTGTTTCTCATAGGTTGCTATGGCCATTCTACTTTCATCCGTTCTGATCACATGTTCATACCATTATGTCTGGTCATGGCTCTTATTCTCCAAAGGAATCACATCTTAGATTAGGAAGCACTGTGTAGTAGATTCTTATGCTTTGTTGTAAAGGTCTAAGATTCTCTGGAATATGTAAGTTATTATAAGGTAGAATGTGGTTTTATCGATACCCACCTCTTCCTCCAATGACTCCTTTTTCCTATCAATGAAGCCCTTTTTAAGAGTATCGAAGGACTTTTCTGCATTTAATATTCTTTCCCTGATGTCAGAATCGATAAGTCCATTTTCAGTTAGATGTGCTCACGATTTTAGGTATATAAAACTTTTCTCCTACTTAATTACTTTTTCATTTAGATGTATGAAATGCAAATTGTGAGATTTAAACTAGTCCTTGTGAGTTAAGCTTAATCCTATCATGCTTGCACATGGCAAAGTCTGATCAGTGCGTTGAAGTAATGCTTCTTTTTATTGATTCATTTATGTTTCATGTTCCACTTTCATTACTGTTGAAGATTTAATATTTTAATCTTAAAATATCAATTACCTTGTTTTTTATTATTACATCAATGTAGTAATGCTCTGAATAAGAACTATTTTGCACTTGTCGAACAACTACCACTTCTTAAATCATAGGCCTTCTTGCATACATTTAACCCTTAAGCACCACTAAATTAAATTGTCAATTTCATACAAATGGACACAATTAAACATGGGCTTGAATGTATTATTTAAAATAAATATCTAAGCAAAATTTTTTTTTTAAATATTTTCCAAAATATAAGTTTTACAATTCTGTAAAATGCACTTGCCCTACATTACCCTAACACTTCCCAAAAAACATATAATGATAGAAACTATTCTCATCTCTTCTGTCTATCCTCTGAACTCTTGTTCTTCCAATTGAATATGTTTTCAACATACTTGGTTGGTAGAGTTTTGCTACTAACTTAGTTTTACACTGTTCGGATTAAACAATGGTTCAAATAATTTATTGTAAATCGATCTAATTATATTAGTTAGTTAATACATTAAAAAAAAAATTCCACTGGATAGTCTCTTAAGTTGAGTCACAGCAAGTTTTAACTTTTCAATCATTTTTTTAAAAAAAAATTCTTGAAAATAAAAATAATCGTATGTTTTAGTATGAAAAAAAGGGTGTGATTATGGGAAATATGAACATTTCAGTAATAATTTCATTAAGACATTAATAATTCAACAAACGTTTCAAATTATAGATGATGATATAGCCTAAACAATATGTTTAAGTCGGTTATTTAATCTATATACAGTTTATGCTTGCATCTATTTAATTATACCCTATTTAAAACTTAACCAAAACATTCATACTAGCATGATATATTACCAAAATTAATTGGAGAATGATGTGTAGCATTATTTTGTTATATAATTTTATCTGAAATTTTTCTTAATTTTTTAAATTATTAGAGAGGAGAAAGAAGAAATCCAAAAGTCCAAAACTCCTACCCCTGAAGTCGATGAAGAAGGGTATTGTGTCAGACCAAAACTTGAACCATGGGAGATAGATACTGGTGGCAGTTTCTACTCAAGTTCTGACACTGATTCAGGTTTATAATTATTATTTTATGTTTCATCATTAAGATATTAAATAGTCAATGAAGTGCTTGTTTTGTTTAAAATAATTTAAACAATATTCACTTCAATAATTATTAGTCTTTGTTAATAATAATTGGTCATATAAATATGGAAGAGAATATTTTCCAGGTACAGGTAAAAAATAAAATCTTAAATATTAATTATTAATTTAATAAATACTTACTTCCTTTTTAAAATTTTATTATTGGCCTCCATCCTGACCATTTTCTCCTCAACATAAGCATTAAGTTGTTCACTAACCAATAATACTAGAATACAAACAATTTGAGACCTGATTCGAGTCTAAATGATTGATAATCGAGTTATAGAGTACTACGACTTTTAAAAATCAGGCACTTTATTTCTTTTATTCTTTAGAGAAAATCGTAGAATAATAGATATGTTTTATTCTTTTATTGTCACATTTTGAAGTTTTGTTTTATTTTATACTTTTTTTTTTATTCCGCCGGAGTTGTGCTGGGGGGGAGGTAGCTTAACCTCGGGTAAATTTCATATAATTGAGTTTATGTGTATATAACTCAGTTACTTTATATTTCTTATTTACTGTTACAAATTTCAATAAACATAATTTTATTAAATATTTTATTTTTATTTTGATGTTTATTAATACAATCTCTGAATACTTATATTATTAATTATAATTTTACCAGAATTATTACTTACATTTTATGATTTCATTATATCTGAAAAATGATTTTATATTTTCTTCTACTAAATTATATTTTTGTGATATTTAAATTCACCCAAATCATTTTTATGTGATCAACAGACAGAATATATATATTTTTAATATGTACTACATTTTTTAATGATAAAAAGGATTTGGTTTTTAGATGAAGATAGAGAAAAGAAAATAAGGGTTGAAATAAAACCTATAAGTAATGGAGCTGGCCCTATGAGTGCTAGTGTTGACGAACTTCGTGCAACTGTAGAAAATTTTTCTTTGTCTCCATTGGGTGTAAATATGGTATGGCTAATATTAGTTACTTCTCAATATTAATACAAGTTTCCTTTTAGGTATGAACTTTTCTTTGTCATAGAACATTTTAATATCATTATTCATGTTATAAATTTTTTTATAAAAATCTTGTTGAAATGACTTTCAAAACAATATCTTTTTTATATAAAAAAAGATTGTCATGAATATATTTCATTCTCAGTAAACATTTATAAAGGTTTGATATCACTTGAGATCCCTACCTTCAAAGATGAGGATAACAATCACACCATTTTTTTATGGATTTAGTTCAATGGACAATAAATGTTTTAATTTATGATTAGGTAAATAAAATTATTTTTGATACAGATTTTATAATGTTGAAAATTGTTTATAATGGAAATAGGTTTTATCGCATATTAATAATTATCAAATGTGTTAATTTTTGTGCAATAGATATCTTAAGAAAGGTATGCTGTCTCCTATGTTTGTAATACTAGATATATAACAAAAAAATATAATGGTTCCGAATTAATTTCAACAAAGTTTTTTCTATGAAATATTCCTCAGGACTTCCAAAATAAGAATAAAGTGTTTTATATATTACCCTAATTTGACTCAATATATTAGCATCTGTTAACATAAATTTCAGTAGATAAAGCTGCTTAGTTTTTCTAAATGATTAAATATTATGTTAATTATTTGTATACTATTAGTGAACTTTATTATATTATAAGTGAAATATATAGTTCATAACTAAAGACATACTTTTGTTCTTATGAAATTATTCTTCCATCATAAAATCCTCCGGATTTTATGTATATTTAACATGACTGAAGAAAGTTAACTTTGGCTTATTTTAATTCTGAAAACAATTATTTTTTACACTCTATCCTCGTAGTTTTTGCAATGGTTGAATCTCATGAAGAGAAGTTTTGTTTCTTAAAGCAAAGTTAGGTTATTCGAAAACTTGGAACAGAAACTATGAATATCAAAAAGCAGTTTACAATGGTGATCGATCCTATTTGTAGTATAGGAAATAAAAACAACAGAGGTATTCTTGGTCAATACAGAGAATTAATTAAAAAAGTGAACTATATTATGAAATACCAGATAGGTGTATAATGGAGGTTACTTGGGAGGGAGTTTAAAGATTTAAAAAAGTATATATTTTTTTAAAATGAGTCAATTTGTTTTGGGTACCCTCTCATATTTGTAGTGTTAAAGTATTCAATTAAGACTTGCCAAATTACAGGAAATTTACTAATTGTAATTTTAATAATTATATTTATATAATATATTTTAATAGTTGTAATCAGAAAAGTAATATTTTTATATTTTTATATTTTAGGCTAAGCGAGGAACTGGTAATCTAAATAATCAGATGAAAAGATCACAGTCTGTTTCTCAACAGATTGGAGGGTATATTTTATTTATTTTATAATAGTATGCACAATTTCTTTTTTTATCCATATGTGAATATTCAACCAGTGTTCATAATTTTAGAAATATATTGGATGAGATTTTGAAACTTAAGCAGGTGCCCATAATTTTATCTTTAATCTAGATTCTTATTATTGGAATCAGTACAAACAACATGGATGAATCCATAAGTGAAACAATGCAAAGATATAAGACAAATTTTCAAAATAATGTGACCAGATGAAATTTTTCAGTTATAGTTGTATGTCAGTGTATGTTAAAAGCTGACCTCACTTCACTATATATGATTAAGGATATCTCACACCATATAATTAATGTTTTTTTATAATTATTGGTCAATTTTTTTTTTTTATTTTTAAAGAGAAAAGATAGGCCCTTGGCCGGGATTCGAACCCGGATCCTCTGTCTTTCCGTGACAGCGCCCTACCATTTGAGTCACCAAGGCCGCGTGCTGGCAGAGGACAAATCTTTTCTCTTATCCGATCCCATGTCCTCGTGTTCTCGCAATTTTTGCGATGAATACACTAGAACGAATGTTCTTTGAACATTAATTTAATTTTAGGATCTTATTGACTTACATCATATTACTATTCATAAGTTTTTATAATTATTGGTCAATTTTTTTATTTTTAAATATTTTTATTTTTAAAGAATATATAATTAATATGTTATTTATCCCCAGTGATATGATATAGATGATGTATGACATCATCATTTCAAAATTTTACAAAAATGTTTAAATTTTAAAAATTTAAGATATGGAATAATTATATGCTATTATAAACTTAATACCATGTTTTAACTGTTATATAATAATTTGAAATTTTGGACACTAGTTTCCTGGCTATAAACTTTACTAGCAATAACTGTTATTTTCAATTTCTTCTATACAATTTGTTTATTTTTTGGCAATGTTACAAGATGCATCATAACTAAAGATAATTGATTTTATGCCATACTTCAGAGTTAAATTCTGATGTAGTGCTAACAAAGCAGACCAAGAATTCATATTTAGTTATGTATTTATTGTTTTTAAATAGTACTAGTATAATTGTCCACCATTCTTTTACCTTAGTTAGGGATTCACTCCTGCTCAAACCTTGTCATTTCTATTTGTTTTTTCTTCTGCTCTCCATTTTTCTATCTCTGTAGTTATCATCCACACAATCAAGCCATCATAACCTTATTCTTCCTGTTTTATTTTTGTTTCTTCTATTAACTTTTCACCATTGATATTGCTCAATGAGGTCAAATATTGAAGGACCAATTGATGATTGTTTTAAGTTCTTGTTAATAGTATTGTAAATGAAATATATTTAATTATCATCTTAAAAATATCTTTATAGGAAAACAGCATCAGACCTAACCAACACAAATTTAGTTCAAAGTCCGACTGGTTCCAGTGCTTCAACCCCAACTGGTAATCACCCTTATGCTCCTCTTCAAAGTCCAACACCTCCAGCTTCTAATAGATATTCAGGTAAAGTTACAGGTTTTATTAATATAAATATCTTGTATTTTTTTATTCAATTAAAAAAATTAATGAACCCCATGCATTATAGTACAAATGCTTTATTTTTAGTATTTCATCAGTTATGACCATTTTCCAATGCTTAGTTTTCCATATCATCCTAATATGGAATATTTCCTCATATCTATAATATTTTCTTCCATTTGTTTTTCCTACAGCCTAGAAAAAGGCCTTACTATGTCCTCTAAATTAAGTTCCTTCTATATCAAAAGTTTCTAATTTCAGACCTACCTCTATCCTGTCAAATCTATCTTTAACACCCATTTCCATGCTCCCAAATATATGCAAACTGTTCATTTAGTCTATTTCCTCATACCTTGAAGAAAACTATTTACCAAGTTATTTTCTATCAGGTTTTCGTTCTAGCTATTGCATTGTCTGATCGTTCCAGGTTTTTTTAATTTTAATTAATGTTAACTTAAAGTAATTAGTTTATTAAGGGCTTGCCAAGCTGCTCCTAAAAATGTAGTTGTCGTCAATTAAAGATTCTCTTTTCATCTCTGATTTCATCTTACTAGGCTGGGTTTTTATAGTTCCTACCCTAATTTATCTTATGATAGAACTTTTAAGTACAAATGTTTTTATGTCCAATACTTTGTAGCTTTCTAATCCCCTATGTTTTCATTTATTTATTATTATTTTATTTACTTTCTATATATACTATCCTATTTACAAATTAAAGTATAACCAAGTTGAAAACATTAGCCGAGGTCATGGTTCTTCAAGGACTGTAGAGCCCAGAAATAAATGAATGAATGAGTAGAAACCAAAATGCCAAAAAATGAGTTATTTTCAATAACAAAAGAAATTAGAGGGACCAGAAAGTAATGTCGATGAGTGAGGTAAGGTGCCAGGTCCGGATACAATCTGAGTGTTCCCGGGAGTTCCCATCTGATAAGGGATTAAGGCAGGGAGATGGACTTGCCTGTCTTCTCTTTAATTTAGCATTAGAGAAAGTAGTAAGGGAGTCAGGAATCCAAACTCAAGGAACGATGTTTTCCCGACAAGTGCAGGTTCTTGGTTTTGCCGATGACCTGGATATAGTAGCCAGGTCCAGATCAGCTTTAGTCGAAGCCACCTCAAACCTCATCAGGGCAGCGTCATCTATGGGACTTTCAATTAACCAGACTAAGTCCCAGTACATGTACACCGGAGCTAGTGATAACAGTCCTTTAGTAGTGGGATTCTACAAATTCCAGCAGGTTAAGGAATTTACTTACCTGGGATCACTTGTTACTTCGGGAAATGATATGGCTGCTGAGATTAAGAGGCGCCTCACTGCAGCCAACAGATGCTATTTTGGCCTTCTCAAGATCTTTCGCAGTAGGTTCATCAGCAGGCAAACCAAGATGGTTATTTATAAGACTCCTGTCCGGCCTGTACTAACTTATGCCTCGCCGACCTGGACCATTTCCAAGCACGACAAAAAGGATCTGATGATCTTTGAAAGGAAAGTTCTACGTTGTATTATTGGACCAGTCAGGGATGCGGCTGAATGGAGAATAAGGTTCTTCCTTATATCTCCTTAAACAAGGAGCTAAATGTCATTTATGGTGAACCGGATGTGGTTGAGTTTGTGAAGTTAGGAAGGCTTGGTTGGGCAGGCCATTTGACCAGAGTGAATGAACAAGAAATCCCGAGGAGGGTACTTGAGGAGACACTACATCGAACCCGAAGAGCTGGAAGGCCCAGGCTGAGGTGGGCTGATGGTGTGGCAGCTGATGCTCGAAGCCTACTTGGGATCAGGAACTGGAAGGCGGTCGCACAAGATAGAGCCAAATGGCGGCGGCTCATTGAGGAGGCCAAAACCCACCCAGGGTTGTAGCGCCAAAGAAGAAGAAGAAAGTAATGTCGTTTCTGCTTTTTCCAATATTTGATTGTCATTAGTTTGCTCATTGTGTATCTCAAAGGCGTTCCAAAGTCATTTTAAGGTTATTGTGACTTGTTCACTTCTAAATTATTCAATATTAAACTTCTTTTTTTTTCCCCCCAATTTGGGGTGAAAGAGCTAGCCAAATACCAGAAAAGCATATACAAACTCATTGTATGCTTATTTGCCCCATAATCTGTCTGAAGAGAACAAAGTCAATAAATCCATCACATGCAACGTATTGCTTCAACAGCTCCATACAGAGCTGTTTTTTGATTGTTTGATCACTGGAGACGAAAAATGGGTCCTCCAAAAATCAAAAATGCTAAATGAAGTGGCTACCTCCAAATGAATCACTACGGAGTACTGCGAAACCGGGTTTCCATCCCTAAATGGTGCTTCTTTGTGTTTGGTGGAGTATTTATGGAATTGTTCTCTGTTGAAACTTGGATAAACTGTTAATATATATAGACCTTTATTATGGACATTTGGATTGAGTGAACTAATCTTGAATCGAAAAGTATCTGGTGATTGTCAACAGAAAGGGCATCATTCTGCAACATGACAATGCAAGACCACACTGTACAAGACGAACACTGGAAAAAAATAATGAATTTGAGTGGGAATTACTGCCTTACCCACCATACTCCCCTGATATTGCACCCTCTGATTTCCATTTACTCCGATTCCTACATTTTCTTAGTGACCAAAATTTTGAAAATCTGGGTGATGTCCAAAATGCCATCTCGGGATATTTTACTCAAAAACCAATTAATTTTTATCAGTCTAGGATTGAAAATTTGCACACTAAATGGCAAAAGGTTGTTGATAAGGAGGGTGATTGTTTTAATGATTAAAAATGAACACCTATTAAAAAATTAATTTTTAAATTTTTTGATTTACCTTGCATGGGTAAAATCCTAGAAAAACTCATCCTTAAACGATTGTACCCTATCCTTGATGCAAATCACATAATACCAGATCACCAGTTTGGATTCCGAGCATCACACTCCACCATTCAGCAATGTCATCGTGTGGTGGATGTGGTCTCCTCTGCATTAGAACGTGGATCATATTGTTCGGGCGTCTTTCTTGACGTGGAACAGGCTTTTGACCGAGTCTGGCATACGGGCTTGCTCTACAAACTCCGTAAATTCCTACCCCCTACATACTTTCTCATCCTTCAATCCTATCTCACAAATAGAACTTTCAAAGTAAACCATAATAATTTCTATTCATCCCTCTTTTCCCAATCTGCTGGTGTTCCTCAAGGTAGTATCCTTGGCCCAATCCTTTATACAGTTTATACAGCTGACATCCCAACTCATCCTAATACTATCCTTACCACGTATGCTGATGATACATGTGTATTATCAGTCAACACCAATCCAGTTATTGCATCCCAAAGCCTCCAATCCCATATCACTGATCTTGAAGAATGGTTTCAAAACTGGAGCATTAAAATAAATTCTCAAAAATCACATCAAATCACTTTTACCTTACGTCGTAAACCAATGACTTCCTGCCCTACAGTATCCTTTAATAATATCCCACTGGTGCCTGTAGAACAGATCCGATACTTAGGGTTGCACCTCGACAAACGATTAACCTGGAATCCTCATACAAGACTGAAAAGACAAGAAACCGCTCGACGTTTCAGGCTACTTCAATACTTACTAGACAAACGCTCTAAGCTCCCAATTAACTACAAAAGACTCATCTACATGACCATCATACGACCTATTTGGACTTACGGAGTAGAGCTATGGGGCTCCACTAAGCCATCGAATTCCTCTCGTATCCAATCCCTACAATCCAAAATCCTTCGTAAAATCCTCAATGCTCCTTATTTTGTTAAGAATAAAGTCGTCCATAACGACCTTAATGTCCCTTTTGTTGCTGATTTGGCCCGAACCCGGTATCTATCCTTTCATAGCAAACTTCATTCCCACTCAAACCCTCTAGTTTCAAACCTAGCTTCCTCTTCAATTCCCGATAATCCTCCGAGGCGTCTGAAAAGAAGATGGCCCCGTGACCTTCTTATTTGAACTTTGATTTGAGTACTACCAGTGGGTAGTTTCTCTACTTGTCATTCTCATGTCATTATGTAACACGCATTCTATTTACTTGTTGTATAATTGTAATACAGTTGTAAATATCAATAAATAAATTTAAAAAAAAAAAAAAAAATTTTGAATTTTATGTAAGAAAGCGACGTTGCTTTCCTGTCCCCCTAATAAATAAACTAAACTAAATTGAACATGAAATACACCCGATTAAGCATCAGTTTTTCTTTTAGCTCCAGAATGATCAAAGAGGATTCTGAAATATAAATGATAAATTATGTATGAAATATAAATATAATATAATATAAAACATTCAAACTTTTAGAGCAACAGTTACAGTAATGGACAGTTTAAGCATTCAGCAATGGCCTTTTAGATGTTACAATTTTGTTAGGCTGTTATCAATTATTCAGTTAAGTTTAAAAAAATGGTCAACATCCTTAATAAAATATAGAATAGAAAACAAACTTTATTCTGGGACCAAGTCCCTTTAGAATAACAATCATGAACAAAAAAAATAAAACATAATATACATCTGGCCAGAAGGCTACATAATGACACGAATCATGAAGTAATTAAAAGTGACAAAAACATAATAAAATAGAAATGAATTAACTAAAAAGTTATTCTGATGTTTACCAACCACACTTTATTTGTTTATAAAATTATTAACAATGCTTTTATTATTTTTTATTTAAGAAATCGGAGATCTTTTTAGTGAAGTAGGAGAAATACAAGGTCCTCCGTCTAAAACAAATCAAAGTTCCACACCAACCTCTGCTTCAGGGATAATTATACCAAGGCCACCTTCAAGGAGGAGTGAAGTATGTTACATTAATTGTTAAATAAATAGCTTATTTGTAGATACTGTCTTAATTAAAATCAGTTAAAGCTAAATGTTTTATGCGTAAAATGATACCTCCAATGAATCATATAATGAAATTAATGTTAAGTTATCTTCTTAACCATATTTTATTACTCACTGCTCCAACCTAGTAGTCAGTTATCTGACAGTTGCATTGGTAGATTCTGGCATGCTTACATCATGGAGCACTATGGCATTATCAGTCATCTTTATGTGTAAACATTGGGGGACGAGCTGCTCACTAACATAAGGGTCAGTCAAACTCATCTTGATAAATTAAGTGCTACTTAATTTAACTAAAGTTAGTAAGTCGTGCCAGTCCAGGTTGTACGAAATTATATAAGACTGTCCTGTAAACATCTATCTTAGAGATTACTATTTTGATAAACCTGGTCACTTTTATAGATTGTTTTTTTTATTTTTAAAATGCTCTAATGTATCATCTATAATAAAATCAATAAATTATCTTTTTATGACATGTTAAAAGTAAGATAGAGTAGACCGATGGTAATTCCAAATAATAATTTGGTGGAAAAAATTTAGTTATAAATAATTAACAGGCTGTGTTTTTTTTTACCAAGTTTGACTAAAATGTTGACTGATACAATGAAACTTTTATTTTGTTGTGCCGGATACTTACTAATCCTACACAAATTATTATTTGTTAAACTTAAAATGAATTATTTAGTTATAAAGTGGTTTGCATTTAATAAATGATTTTATTATAAAGTGGATTGTATTTTTTTCATGTTTCTTTTCTGTTAGTTTTCATATTTGTAGTAGTGCATGAATTTTATTGTTTAGGGTGGCGTGAGAAGTCCATTACCTGGAAATTTAGCACATGGTGATAGTTTAGAATTCAGGGCTTCTGGTATTCCTTTGGGATCTTCTAGAGGCCCATCTCCTCTCACTATTGGCCTTGCCGATACCATTCCACTTGCTGTTGCATTCCATGAAATTATTCATTCTTATTTTAGGGGAACTGATGAAGACAAGTAAACAAAAGTTCTGATAGTATTTTAAAAAAATTATATTTCCATAACTTTGTATCAATATCTTATAAACATATTTTAGGTGTCAAGTTAAACTTTGTGGTGATATGATGGTATCTTTTCCTGCTGGAATTGTTAGTATTCTAACCAGCAACCCTAATCCAGCCCAGCTGTCTTTTAAGGTTTATAATTCAACTAATATTGAGAACATTTTACCAAATAAGCAGCTTATTAATATGTAAGTATTCAATATTATTTTCATATGTAAGAGTTTAATATATTCTCACATCATGAATTAGCTTTAATAAAATATATTAAAACTTTTTATTTAAATATTTGTGTGTGTGTGTGTGTGTGTGAGTAAATATAGGGTACATGTTCAAGCAGGGCCTCAGTTAATGTTTAAGGTAAGGCCCTTGAGTTAATATCATATCTAATTAAATTAGCTATTTTTAATAAAAGGCTTTCTTTTGGAGATCAATGAAAAAATCGAATCCAAAATTTTAGTTTTAAGAGGGTGTCATCGAGTCTTGAACACTGTATACATGCAATGAAACCAGTGTTCGATCCCACTTGTCTCCAGCCTTGTTTTAAAGAATGCCTCAGTGGTTATCCCTCTCACTTACCCTAACTTAAGTTTTTCTTGTGGATTACCAAAACAGAGTCTTGGATCTGTCAAAGCCTAATAGTATAAATTATTTTTGTACTTAAACCAAAGTATAATTTGGAAGGTATGTTATTTCCATTCTATAGAACCTAATGTTTGGCAAATTTGTTAGCTCAAGATTAAAGAAATGTGTTAGTTTTGTGTAGACATGGTTCTTTTAGATCTCTTAGAAAACCATTCTAACTGCAGCAAAATATAATTGTTTTTACTGCAGACGATCTTCAGAAACAGATTTGGCTGTTCTGCCAATTGTGTCTGGCATTATTATTATTATTATGTATATGTGTATATATATATATATATATATATATATATATATATATATACACACACACACACATATATTTATGTATGTGTTTTATTTTTAGTGATACTGTACAAACAATAAGGGAAGGAAGTATATATGAATTCAACATGAGTGCCTTAACGGCTTTATTGCGCCGTCAGTCTGAACAAAACCCAAGTGCTTCATATTTTAATGTAGATATATTAAAATATCAGGTATGTTTTTATTAATTTCATGGTTTTATTAATCCTACTGTTTGAGAACTATTTATTAATAAATTATTTCAGATTAAACCGAAAGTGGGTGCTGAATCTTGTCCATTACAACTAGTTGCATATTGGAAACGTGAAGTTAACCAAACTAACTTGAAAATAGACTATAAATACAACTCACATGCTATGTCTTCACCATCACCATTACTGAATTTAACTATTGCTGTGCCTGTTGATGGTGGAGTTACTAATATGCAAACTAAACCTGCAGCACACTGGTAATATATATTCTTGGTAACCATTTTACCAATAATAAAGAAGCTATTACCAAAAATAAAAAAAATTTAATATATTTCAGAAATAAATTTTAAATATGACTGAAAAAGTGTCAATAAAACTTACTCATACATTTTATTTTTTGGGGCATTTAAAATGAATTAGCTATTGCTAGTTATATTTCAAAATATATATTTTTACCAATTCAGTTTTAGCATAATAAATGGATATACTTGGTCCTAGAACTGTTTTCTCAAAAATGCTAACCACTTTATATTTGATTTAGGGTTCTTAGTGGCTTAGATTTGTTTAAAATTTCTTACAAGCTTTTGTTCTTTAATTGTAATCAGTTGCCTGATCTTGAGTCAAAATGGTGAAAAAAAACAAAAAGTTCTTATTAGGAACGGTCTTCTTTGGTAAAAGCAGGAAATTTAGAGTTTTGGTTTATTTTTAAAGAATATCACATTTTTTTTGTTGAAATCGGAGCGATCACTAAAAAAATATTTGCGGTAAATTAGTTTAAATCAAATTAAATGACATTTGTGTATGAACATTATATTTCATTTTTGGATTTCTACTACTTAGGGTGCAAGATACTCAGCGAGCTGTATGGAAGTTTACTGAATTGTCATTACACTGTGACAAGCATGGCGTAGGTTCCTTGCGTGGACGTTTTGAAGTCTCAAACGGACCCAGCTCGTTGGCAACAATTGCAGCTCAGTTTAATTGTGAAGGAGCAACATTATCAGGAATAGAATTTCAACTAATTGGTCATGGTTACCGGTTATCACTTGTGAAGAAGAGATTTGTATCAGGTATCATTTTAATTTATTAAGGTAGATGTGTTCACAGTTAATTTTCCTTGTTTTTTCTCATTTTATAACCGATGCAATTCTCTATATCTTGTGCCACTTATTATTATTGTGATTATAATGTTTAAAACAGGGATACTCGTTTTAGTATAAATATAACCGTAGCATACTCTTATTTATTGCAGTTTTTTAAATCTTCAAATGATAAAATATTTGTTACTGTTTGATAAGTGATCAATAGGTTTGTTAGTTATGACAATAAAATAGAGTTTTGTCTCTAAACTAACAGAAAGAAGCTAACTTATTGATAGACTTGTCATCTCATTATTTCATAAGGCTCCATTTGTGAAACTTAAAATTTATGATAGAGAGGAATATAGTTGACTGGATGATTCTATCTTTCATTAAAATTTATGGATAGTTAATTAAATAGATTTTGTAATAATTTTATTACTACTTCTGATAACATGGGTTTTTTTTTATCTTACTTTGTCTGGGCTCTGAAATGTGGTCCATATTGGACACTGCAAATCTGCACGCCAGCAAATGATATGAGCGACTGGTTACTATTGTGACAATGGTAAACTGTCATCACTATCGTAACAAAACCTGTGCTTGAGATTGAATATATGTTTGCCAAGTTAACAGTGGCTTATATATAGCCTGAATTTCGATTGTCGGACACAATTAGTGAATATGGTTGAATCCTTTCACGTTAAGGTTGCTGGCCTTGCTGTCATTTTTATAATTGCTGCTTAAATTAGATTGCAGCTGTTGATGACCACTTATTCAAGAGATATGCAAACCCCTAAGGTGGATATCAGGCCCTAATTGTAATCTAAATTATTATTGTTTTAGGCAATAACAATTTTTATAATTTCAATTATTATAAATCTTACAATTGGATTCAAAGCAGTTATTCACTTCTATATAGCTATTTAACTCCAATCTAGTATTGCAAATTGATAAAGCTCTGAATTTGTCCTATACCTTAAAAAAATTTAATTATTTGTAGTACAAATAGATATTATATATAAGGAATTATAAATATTTATAAATTTATTGTTTAATTTTAAATGTTCTTGGTATCTCAATCAATATTGAATGTATCTATATAGCTGCAAGGAAGTCACACAAAAATCTAATTGCTGTGATTATGTTTCAGGAAAATATATCTGTGATGGAGGTGATGCTGATTCTAAATTTCGGTATGCCTCAACAGCTACAGTCGAAAGCTAACATAAGTTAACGAATCATAACTAAAAATAGAACTGAATGGTATTATTTTAAATTTTGTAATTACGAGATTATTTAATATATAAAATAAGGATTTTGTTTTTTTATTTAGAGTTCTTTAATCCTATTAAGGAATCAAAATATTAAGTTAAGGCTGTGTTAAAGGAATCTTGCTATTCCATAAAAATAGATCAATTCCAATTAAAATGTTTGAAATAATGCCTTATGTAATATTGATGCAATTGTTTATCTCAGGGAGTTCTTGATATATTGAATAATTTAGCTTCTTTTTCTTTTTAATTTGCAACTTTTAAAATTAATTTTAGTGTTTATATCATAATTTACCATTGTTAGCTAATGTAAAACAACTTTTAGAATAACCAAAATGCTTTCCACTTGAGAACTCTCTGTTAAACTATCTAGTATATACTGGAGCATCTCATAATTATAATTAGTCGATAAGTAGCTAGTTAAAAAGTATGTATTTTTTTTTAACTAATGTCCAGTGAAGGTTAAGTGCACATATACAACTTTAAGTTAAAATAAATTTTATAATCTGACTATTTCTTGTTTGTATCAAATATGACTATTTATCTACTTTAGCAAATATGTTGAATTACCTCTTTACAACATATCATATTACTTTGATGTTAAAGTGATTTTCTAATGTCTTTATTTATAAGTTGGCTACTTTTAAGTTTTATTACCATTTATTTTAATAAATTTATATTTATAAAAAGCATTGTTACGAATGTTATTTGAAAACTAAATTGAAATACTACTTCAGTATTTTTGTATTAAAACCAATAAAATTGGTTTTAGTAATATGTTGGTTTAATAAACCAAATTTTCTATCTATCTTGTCATAAAGTTGTATATAATGTATTATATTTCATTTATTTGTTTATAATATATTTTATACAAATTGTTTCATGTTATATTTAAAAGAGAGTTATAATTTAATAGTAATAATAAACTAGTTTTCTAATGTTAATAATATATTTTTTGTTTTATATACCTAATTAGTATTGCCATTAATAGCTTTGTTATCAGTGCATTGCTCAAGTTACCTATTTGCAAGAACAATAATTTTTATTTATTTTAATTTAAAATTTTATATTATTTTTTGAATTAAAAAGTCTAAACTTGATATTTCTGCTTATTAGATGATAATTTTATATTTAAAAGAATAAATATAACATTAATGTTTGTTTGAATATACATTATTATACACATATTGATTTTTTTTTTTAAATTATGTTGAATGTATTTTCATTAAGATGTATAGGCATAGTTGTGATGTAGATAAAATATACAAATCTTGTGAGTGGGTGTGTTTATGCGTGCAGCTTGCATGCTTGTTGATTCTTAATCATCATAAAATAGATGGGTTGAAAATAAATAATGACATAAATTATTTTGATAAATTTATACAATCTTTCTTTTTGATCCTTCAATTTTCAAAATGCTATCTACAGATAACCGTATTTTTAATATATTAATTTTATATTGCTCTGTTTAAAAATAAAAATAAACTCTCCATAGTTCATTCAGAATATAAGCAGTATGAGCCCAATTACCAGTGGTGTGTGTAGTAGTCAGAATGTTACTTCTAATAAAAAAATAAGATACATATATTTTATTTATAAACATTAAACGTACAAAACATAAAATAAATTAAAACAATGCATTAGTATCTACTAGAAATATTTTAAAGTGTTTTTTTTAACCCAGTTGCTTAAAATAAACAATTATTGAGTTTCAAATAGCCAAAATAACTAGTATAATCATAATTGTTCTAAAATTAATGTTTACTTAAAAAAAGTGTTAATTAATAATGTTTTAATCAGCTCATTAATTTTAAAGTTGATTTCTTCATACACCTATATGTTTTAAAAAAACAAATCAGATGAATTTTAATGATAAAAATTTCATTTTTACGGTCTTTATTTTGCTATTATTATTTAATATATATTAAAAACATTTAATTACTATGTATAAGATTTCCAATATTTGAATCTTTTGCTTACAGCTGTTTTTAATTCAAAAGTATGCCATTATTATTATTTATTAAACATATTAATCATTATTTTAAAGGACATTATCGACACCTTTCCTGATTGCTATCAATAATTTTTAATTGAATAAATCTTTGTTATAATATAGTAATGAACTATACAAAGTTCTTTTCTGCATGCCAAATGAACATTTTAAATCTTTGCTGCTTTCCATGTTATTTGGACACAAAGCTAATTGAATGCTTGATAGTTAAAGGTTAACACATTATGTATTCTGCATATTTCAATCAATATGTGTAACTAAAATACACATGCATAAATGATGTGTTCCACCAATAATATTTCAATCAATTTGACAAAAAAATTCTTTAATTTTTGATTAGTTTAAATTTTTGTAATATATTGGCTTAAGTAAACTGAAGTCTTGATAAGTCATTTTCTCGATGACTTAATTGAATGTTTTATTTTGTATTATGTTCCTCTTAATTGTCTCTAAATAAAAATATATATAATTTTATTGTGTCCATTAACTTTATATGAACTTCATATCGTAATTGTTTATGCAAATTACCCAAAAGTTTTTAAGTCATCTCGAATCTGAAGTATTTTTCCTGCATTTGAAGAAAAAGAAAATTGTCAGAAAATCTTTGGATGGTGTACATTTTATGAGGAAATTGAATTTCCAAGGTTAATCCAAAACAGGTAAGAAACTTAGAAATGTAATAAATCACATCTTTTAAAAAAATAAACAGAAAATAATAATAAAAAAAAAACAATTTCTGCTTTTGGAAAACCATTTTAATAGCAAATAACTTTTCAGTAATACCTGCTATGATTAGCTGTCTATAAGAGAAGGAATTGCTCATTGTGAAATCAACTTAGCTACCTATTTGACACCATTATCTGATTTTATCTAGACCTCATCCCAACGAATTCCCTTTTAGAATGATTTCCAGACTGGATAGGAGATTATTTGTTGTCTGACGCTAAAGGGGTAACTCTCAACTCAGGTTGGCGGCATACTTTTACCATAGTATACCGATTTTCACTAGGACTACCAGTGTGGGTTCAAGTTAGGTAAATGAACAACTGACCAGATCTTCACGCTAAGGTTAATCCTGGAATATGGCATTGGTAGGCCCCATCTGTTTGTGGACTTTCAGTCTGCGTGTGATTCTGTAAACCGAGAGATGCTCTATAGGGCCATGAGGGAGATGTATATACCGTCCAAGCTGGTCCAAATGGTAAGAGTGGCCATATCCAAATCTAAATGTCAAATTAAGATCCAGTCCCATCTATCACATCCCCTACAAACAAGGGATGGATTGAAGCAGGAGCTCTGACATCCCTTCTATTCAACCTAGGTTTAGTGAAAGTGATTAGAGATTCGCAGATAAAAATAGGCGGGCATATCTTCAATAAAGGCGTACAGCTTCTGGCCTATGCCGATGACATTGATATAATCAGTAGGTCAGAATCAGGCATGAAAGAAGCCTTTAAAGCTTTGGAGTGGTCTGCTCAAGCAATGGGGCTAGTAATAAACAAAGTTACATGGTTGCAGGGACGTAGGTAGGTGATCAAAATATAGAAATGGGTGGATACAAGTTCGAAATAGTTTGGGGATTTGTGTACCTTGGGTCATTTGTAGATACTGACAATAACTTCTCCAAAGAAATAGAAAAGAAAATCATAGCCGCCACGAGGGGTTGTTACGGTATAATCAAGCTCTTTAAAAAAAAAAGCAATAAATAAAGACACAAAGGTTACACTCTACAAGGCCCATACTGACATACGGTTGTGAATGCTGGGTGCTAAAGAAAGTCTATGAACAGAAGATCGCAGTTTTCGAAAGAAGAATTCTCAGAAGGATTTATGGGCCCATCAAAGAAAATGGCACCTGAAGAATAAGGCACTGTACGAAAAGTATAAGCATGTCCTAGCAGTAAAAATCATCCGGATCAGCAGGCTTCGTTGGGCTAGTCATGTAAAAGAAAGATAGCATTCCCTAGAGGATAATGAACCATGCACCAGTGGGAAAAAGAAAAGTAGGGAGACCCTGGACAATATGGTTAGACCAGGTTGGAAGTGATGTGGTGCGGCTGGGGACGTCAAGCTGGTGGACGATGGCCAGGGACAGAGACCGGTGGGGACACTGTCTTCTGGAGGCCAAGGCCCTGACTGGGGATCTTCTGTAGAGCCGAAGATGTATGTATACAGATTTTCACGCACCCTAAGTCGATGGTAGATATAGAAGCTGATTTAGCAGCTACAACAATTTACATTTTAAATCCTAAAAGTCATTGTCATAACTTCAGTTTATCATAGTACCGCTCTGTGCATGCTTCTTTCTTATCATACTAGTACTTCAAATCTACTCCTCAGACAGTGCCAGAAGAAAGAGGAAAGACATTTTTCAATCTAGAGCAGTGAGGTCAGCGTTTTTATTGGAATTTTAGATAGTTTTTAATTGCAGAGAGCCACCTAAAGCTCGCAGTAAATCTACTGCAGCCAAAAAATCACCAATAGCCTATCAGCAATTCTGATCCCACCAATAAAACTCATAATGAGAATCTGGAATGTCAAGTATTCACTGAACCAGATCCACCACCTATATTTGTCTCCAAAATTAATTATTGTAGTAATCATCTGTAGTAACTTTGATCAAGAAATAGCAGAATTGCTTGACTAGTGAAACTTTTGATATTATTCTAGGTATCATTGTCACTTTGAGGTTGTCACAAGTTTTAACTTTTCATTCATTTCCTTTTACATATTCTCAAAAATAAAAATAAGTGAGTTTTATTTATGAAAAAAAGTATGATTATGGGAAATGTGCATATTTCGGTAATCATTTATCAAGAAATAAACGCTTCCAACTAACATTTTGAAATTTAGCTGATGATATGTTTGTAGAAATGTTAATACTACAAACACTTCCTACGGTAGAGAACATGAAACATTCTCAAGTAAGAAGCCTAGAGAAATCTACAATTCAGTCACCTTAAGTCAAAAGTGCTGTTATTTTTCCTAAATTGGTAAGAAGAGTTAAGGACTGCACAAAGAGAGCTATTATGAAATGGAGATATACACGACAAACTGAATAAGTACATCATTAATGATAGAACACATGAATAGAGAGAAAGGTGGAGGAGACAGCAGGTCAATAGAATGAGAAATGCAAGATTTCCCAAGAAAATAATTAAGTATACAGACAAATATTTTGGAAAACCAAGAAAAGGATGGTCGTAATAACTAAGTGGAAACTGGAACAGGAAAGAGCATTATCCCTGTTGGGGAGAAGAAGAGAAAAAAATTCACAGTATGATCGTTAGCTTATTAGTAAGTGGCTAAAGATCTTTTTTAGATTAAAAATTAATTTTTATTATATATACCTACTCTATAGCATAAATTCAAAATAAAAGAAAAGAACCTATGGAAAATTTTAACAAAGAGTGAATAAAATAAAATTCTGCAAGGGTGAAGTATCAAATAATTTGACAAAAGAGAATAATTTTGCAATAGAATATTGGGTGCAAAAGTAACATCAACCCAATTAAGGAAAGTAGGAGGGAAATTATAACTCACATACTCTATACTACTTGGTCTAGGCATTGACAAATGTAAAGCACTAAAAATTATATGAAGAAAATATTTTATTAAAGAAATTATGGCATTTAAACCTAATTAATAGTGATAAACCTAGTAACACCACTATATTATGAATAATATTTTATATTAAGCTGATATAAGGCATCCATATTTTTTATAAACTGCACAAGAAAGAAATAAAAATATATATTTCTCATTTGTCATTTATATTTTGTATATTCTTCTCTTTCGACATTAATAAATGTGACTGAAGAGTAAGAAAAGAAACAGTTACAAAGGTATTTATGTGTTTTATATTTACAGTAATTACAATAACAAATGATACATAACAATGTACATATTGACATATGATACAAGATTTAGATTCACAGTCCATCAGCAATTCTATTATAACACATATATACATCTATCAGCTACTCTTATTTTGATTAGAAAACTCAGAATAATTTTCAAAAGTAACAGTCTTCATTGATTGATCATCAAGGGTCTGAAAAATCAAAATGAGAAAAAATTATGAATTTATTAAATAATAATAATAATGATGATTTATTATAAAGATTAATAATTTATTAGTAAGATTATGAATTTATTAAATAATAATAATTTATTAGTAATAATAAGGCTTAGAGAGCCCGAGGGCTCGATGCCGATACCACAAACCTCTGCTTACTAACTTCTGTCCAAGGGTCACATCCAAACCCAAATCTGCCAGACCACTCTTAACACAATCCTCTCACCTACGACCTTTACCAGTCGGCTCAATGCTTATTAACTTTTTGGGAACCCGTTTGTTATTGAGTCCAACACGCCCATCTTAATCTTGGCGAGACTATTACTTCAACAACATTAATCAGGTGCATGATTCACAATTCCGTGTTGTGAAATCTCCTAAATTCTCCAGTGGTCTCGTCCTTTTTTGGTCTGAATATTCTATGCAACACCGTTTTTTTAATACCTTAAGACGTTCCTCCTTCAGAGTTAGTGGCCACGTTTCACATCCATAAAGAAGAGTTGATGATTTTATAAATTCTAATTTTTAGATTTTGGAATAAAAAACACGGCCTTAGTAATGTTGAAACCGATTAATAACAAGCATTTCCTGCCTTTATTTCCTCTTGAATTTTGGTTTTCCTAGTTACTAAAGAACTTAACTTACTTAACTTCTGGAAATGTTCAAACTTATTCTCTCCTACAACACTATCACCAAAATCTCCCTCTTTTCTGTTACTAACCATATACTTATTCTTATCCTAATTTACTTCCAACCCTATTTCCTTACCTGCCTTCATCAGGGTTTTTGTATTTAATTTTATAATTTCTGCATCTTCACCCAACAGTCCAAACCATATTGTCCACAAACTCAATCATGAATATTTTACTATTCAGATTGCAAATCAAACCTTTTTCGGTGTGTATTACCTTTATAACAATGTACTCAAGTGTTTAATTGAGTAGTACAGGAGCACGTGAAACACCATGTTTTAAACCTGAGTGAACTTCGAACTTCTCTGAAAAATTCTTATCTTTATATTCCGATTCTTACCTTATTGAAAGTTTAGGTAATATATATCCTTACCAAATTTAATAATTTCTTTGATATACTCTGTTTAATCAATACGCTATAAACCATTTGACGGCTGATGGAATCATAAGCTTTTTAAAAATCTATATAGAGCTGAAAAACGACTCCATTCTATTCTCATTTTTTCTCTACTATTTAGCGTAAGGAAAATATTTGATCAATAGTTGAATGGTTGCACCTACAACCACATCAATAATTTTCTCACTGTATTCCCTAATTCTATCAGTTAGGATTAAGGAGAATATTTTACAGCAAGTCGGTACAAGTGAGATTCTGCAATAGTTATTACAATCAGAATAAGTAAAGCTTCTTTCCATTATTTTTTTGGCCTTACCATATCTTTTCAATCAAAACATGGATCATCGAGACTCCTTTCCCGCATGCTTTTATCAGTTCACGAGGCATATTATTGATCCCAGCTGCTTCAAATGATTTCAATTTTCAGATGGCTATTTCAACTTCCTCCTTACTCGGTCCTTCTATAAATGGTTCGGCACTCTGATATTCAGAAACAGGGATTCGATTATTGTTTCTGGTATTCAAAACACTATAAAAGTGATTTTTGAACTTACTCAAAATGTCTTTATGATCAGTTAAGATATTGTTATTTTTGTCTCTAATTCTATTCATTACAGACTCATACCATTTACAGGAGCATTTTATGCTCTTGTTCGTGCCCCCTACATTGCTTTTATTAGTTTCTATCTTCACTATTTTCTTTTTAAGATATACTAAGTACAATGAATTAAATAATATTTTTTATGATTACATACTTGGTAAAATAAACAGAAATGAAAAAAAAAAAATACTTACTATGTCAATGTAATCATCAACTTTCTTCAAAGCAGCTAATACATCATTAACACTTGAACAACCTTCCAGTATACAATCGACATTATTTCCTAAAATTTACCATAGGGTTGTTATTAATAATGACTGAGGATAACCATATATTTTACTATAAAATAATAATGTGATTTATAAATAAAAGGAAATGTGATTTATTAATGGTCTAAATATTATACCCAATGTAAAATCCTGCCAATGTCTTAACTTCATTAAAAATAAAGTAAAAGTTTGCAAGTATATATACATACACACAAAAAAAAACCTATATGCAATTTGAAACCTTCTAATCAAAATAATCATTAAACATTAATGGTAAAATTAGAGGAAAGGTGTGGCCTCATTTGAATTAAGAAAAAACGCAAAGTGATGCTGATGAAAAATACATAAAAAACACAGATAGGAAAGGAGTGAACAATAAAGGTATTAACCTTTTAAATTTTGAAGTGACCATAGATTATTGAGAAAAAAAAAACTCCATAAAAATAATACTTTATGCCCCCCTATGAAGGAGGGGGTGGAAAGAATAGCTGAAAGGTTCTATGGTACACCATCAATTTAAATCTTATCAGAAACTGTGTCCAACTTTAAATAATAAGGAAAAGATGTGCTATACCTTCATATTAGGCACTGATGGGCAACACTGCTAAGAATATTGAACACATTTAACAAAAGGATTTTTTATTTCCAAAAATGAATATTCTGTTAGAAATAAAATAACAAAAAAAAAAATACAGCAATGTCCAAGTATGAAATAATTTTAACTAAACACCATGCAAATTACACATACATCATAAACCATATATTTATTTATGTAACATACCTTTTTCAGTAATCATATATTCTGTGACTTTTATTTTGAACTTAGTAGAAAAGTAACAGCTAAAGAAACTATATTTCGAATCAACTCTGAAATATAAGATATTTTTATTGAAATTAAATGAATATTGTAAATTTAATAAAAACAAATGCATATATCAAATTTCAAAACTCTAGAGTTCAGATATTACTACATTATTACCATGCAACAGTTATTATAATTGAATAAAAAAAAATTAATTTATGCAGTAAAAATTTTTAGAAGTCACTTTCTATTTCTCTCTGGGCAGCCAAATAATGCCATGGTTTTTGGCAAATTCTTTGTGCTAACAATTTTTATTTTTAAATGGAGTCAGATATTTATGTATACTTTTTTTAAATCTCTCTAACAACTATGATAGCCTGATCATAGATCACTTAATCTTATCATAATCACAGAACAGCCAGGCTGTTCAAGGCTACTTGAAAATGCCGAAATCCAGGCTTGACCACATATGTGTCAGTATTTTTGTTAGGTTCCATGTTTAAGACATTTACTGTGAAAAATAAGCTGTTTACTTATAGAAGATTATTTTCTTATTGTTATCTATACTGAAATATTATTCATATTTGTGTTATATTGTTATAAATGATAAATCAAAATATTCAAACACAACAGTTACTGAGGAAAGTTAAAAGAACAAAATTCAAAATTTTATTTCTTATTATCAATAAAAATGTACCACTAAATATGTTGCTTAGTGAGTGATGTAATGAATTTATACTTTCTTTCACTTAATTTTTACAATTCTATCAATAACACTCAGCCTTTGTGAATATTAAATATTAAACAAGAAACAATAGTTACAAAAGGCTATCATAACAATGACATGCAAATTTTTATTGTTTTTTTTTATAATTACAAACTTTTATATTTTTTTAAAACATGCAATGAGAAACACACGTTTCAACAAAAATATAAAGTGGCCAACTAATGTAGGCAGTGTGTTGGCTAGTCCTGTACTAAAGAATAAAATGACATTAACACAAAATAAATGAAACCCAAATATACCTTTTGCCCGCTAAAGTTGAATTTATGTTTTTCAACTTTATTTTACAATTAAAAAGAATATTGATGCAAGGAAAAAAAATAAACAATAATAATCATATAAATATTGTTATATAAAAAAAATATATAAATATATAAAATTAACCACCTGAAAAATAATTTAGTAAAATGTACGGCAATACTATTCCAAAAAGTATAAAATACATCTTCCAAATGAGAAATAGGCAAACCATTTTGAATCCAAAATTTTAATACCTAAAATCAAATTAGTAATTAAAACTTTATTCTGTCATTAGAAAAAAAATTAAGCCATAAAGGCAAAATCATACAGTGTCTGAAAAAAAATTAAAATAAACAATTATTTGAAAAAAAGAATAATAAATCTTTATACTTCTATTTTTTTTTTATTCTGACTCACATGTTAGGAACTAACTCACTGATTATTTCAATATACTATATTTAACATTATTTTTATGATATTATCACAAAGTTTTATTTACCTACTAAACATTATTCTTAATAAGTCATACATAATCATCAAACTTGTAGTTTGATTCATCATGTTTTTATTTGAAAACAATTTAAATATTGGTATATATTCATTATAATATAAAATTCTCTATAATTAACAATTCCATATTATTATGTTATCCTTGATGACACTAAGTGGTCACTGATCTCTACTAAGTTTTCTGGAATACACAACATTAATCTCTTTATTATTACGTCATATAACTTTGATTTAACAAAGGGAGTTAAAAATCCTTAGTTATGATGTCCTTCGGAAGAGATATAAAATTGGGGTCCTGAGCTTGTGCGATGTCATGTACTCATTAAAAATCTCTATCTTAATTAAACTAGGATAGGCAAAATTTAGGACTTCCACTGTAGCATCTTCCGGTTAGCCATAGCAGCATAAAATGACGTTTTTGTACACGTCTGTAATTCTTAATGGACCTGGCCCCAGAAAAAATTATTTTTCTATTCTATTCCATTCTAAATATGAATTTTACCCTCTTGAATACAAAGTAATAAGTTATTGTAATGGTGCTCTATGACATCAGTGCAACTACTTCAACTGATTAGGTGGCTCCATTCTGGAGTTGTGCCCAAATTTATTCCAAACTACACAATTCATAGTTCACTGAAAACTTCACACCGTTGGCGGTAGAAGAGGAGAAGACTAAATAAATAAATAGTTCACTGAAAGGAAAATTGGTGCTTAAAAAGGCTTAATAAATTAAGCTTGAGGTATTATAAATAAGATAACATATTAACATTTTACGAATAAAAACAGACGTTTATTCGTGCAACAGAAGTTTGTCTGTAATATGAGGGGTCAAGATTCTAATCTATTGTGATAATAATAATACTAATGAAAGGAGATACATGATCACTGGCAGAATATGATTGTACAATAACAGGGAGGACTTATTAAAAATTATATTTCAGCAAACTGACCAAAAAATGATGTAACATCAAGTATGATTCTCATCTCATAAAAACTAATTTAAAAATAAAATAGTAAATTACCAACAATTTAATAATGGAAAAAGGTTATGTAATTATTATAATAATAAAAAAAAATTATCATTAAAATAAAAACTTACATCTATTACAAGGTCTTGAAGTTTATCGGTATCATTAACAGCTACAGAAATATAATATGATACCACACTTTTGATAAATGAATCTGATTTACAACCATCTTTTAAGGATTGTAAAATTAAAATCAAAGAAGTAGATAATGACCCTGAAACTTGGTATAATTTTGCAGAAGCATCATATTCACCAACATCAACACACTAAAATAAACAAATTTAAGATGAACTACCAATGCTGACATTGTTTTAGTAATAATTGGTAATACTTAATTTAATTAAATAAGTGAATAATAATAATAATAATAATATCACTAAAATAGAGCCAAAAACTCAAAAAGAAACACTATTATTTATTATAATGCAATTGGGAAAAAACCACAATGCAAAGCCTTATGTTTCAAAATATACACCTACTCACCAGTCGACGTTTCGCCTATTCAGGCATTATCAAGACACCAAAATCAAAAAGGGGTTATGTGAATCGCATCTCGAAGAAAAAGGTGCAAAACATCCCAACGATCAACAGCCCAAACAGGCTCCAAACATGAGACAGCACCCCGCTACCAAGACGTTCAACATACAACTCAACAATGGAGTACTCAGGTGAGTAGGTGTATATTTTGAAACATAAGGCTTTGCATTGTGGTTTTTTCCCAATTGCATTATAATATGTATCATAGTCAAATTAAAAATGAATTTTTTAATTTTAATTCCAATAATATTAGTTAATTAACAGGAAACATTAAAGAAATGCCAAATAATGAAAAGAGGACATTATTTGAATAACTTTATGAATCATTTTCCAAATAAAAATCTATTTAATAACAAATTTTTTTTACTCATTATTTGCTATTGGAAATATCTATTCGTATGATCAATTTTATGTTATTTTTATCACTTTTTTTATGTTTAGAAAATTAATAAAATGTTATAAATCTATTATTAAGGAATTATTTATTCAGATGTAAGTAAATTTATTTTTTCAATTAATGTTTAAAAATTAAATTTATTTCTCAATACATTTTCATTAAAAACAAGAAAATATATAAGATTTAATTCTGTTCATTTCTACTGGAAAATATTCTGAATGAAGAGAAATCAGAGCAGTTACGACCTATACAAAATCGTAAGAAATAGGGTGAAGATAGTTTTGTAAAGGAAACAAAGAAGAAAGCATAAGCCTATAAAACTATAAATTTTAAATAACATAAACGGGTTTTAATTATCAATTAATGTTGGTAATATTGGTTTTTCTAAAATCCTGAAAACAATGGTATATAAAATGGTTTATTTAGTTTAACCAAAAATAATAAATATAAAATTGTTCAATATCTCATTGTAATGATCTACAATTGGATCTGGATCAAGTAATTTAACCAGTTCACTTTCATGTATTTCAAGACAAGTCTCAGATCCCAGCATAAGATCCTCTTGAATATAGACATATATTTTTTTGGTAAAAAAAATGAGGGTAATTTTTAAAAGTACATGGATATTAATCACATTCATACTTACAAAATAAAAAGAGTTTCCTACTGCCTCCAACCCTCAGAAGCTCCATTAACTAAGATGAATGTTCTGACAGAGACAGCTTGGATACTAAGGCTAGGAGAGAATGGCTTGTAAGAATGAATGCAAAATATTGCTTTTTCCATAAAACTAACACCTAATGAAACTCTATCCTTATGTTCATAAATAAAATTAAACTAAATCAAATATATTTTATAACATCATTTTAAAGAATAAAATGGCTAGAATTTAATTAGGAAATAAGTATACTATTATACATACTAAAAAGTACTATTGTCATTTATGACCACTTTTTACATAACATTTACATAGCCTGTTCTATTAGTTTAAAAAAATTTAGTATCTTATTTATTGAACTTAATGAGAAAAAAGGGGAGTGAGGAACTTGGGGTGAGAATATCAAGAATATAGAGTGGCTTTCCATTTCTTACAAATTGGAATTGAGAAACCATAAGGAGCATATCCTAGAAAAAAATCTGTGAGCAGGATGAAAATTCCTCAAATCATTAGATCCTGGAGCCAAGGGGTTAAGAGAAAAGGTATTAGCTTCACCAAGTGATAAACTAGGGTATTCTTCCTCTGCTCTATGGAAGAAGCAGAGAGGACTAAGATGCAAGATAGAATAGAAATCAAGGACACAACAAGACTTACTAACTATAACTGTTAATTTTATGTTAGTGGTGAAAAACTAACTTCCAGCAAAGTGAATATTTTAGTAGTTATGTACTTTTTATCTTTCAATGTAGGATTGTTCTGATAATAAAATTAGTTGAGGATCAAAAATTAAATACACACACACAAACATGTACTTAGTAAGCCTAGGTTAAAAGATAAAAAAGTATATAACTGTTAACAAATCTATAATAAGAATATGAGAGGAAAATAGTTGACTGGATGATAAAATGTAGAACGGAGATAGTTGGGGGGTGCAGTAAAAAAAAAAATACTAAATAAGTACCATTCTACCTCAGTTCCTTGACGATGTTTGTTTCATTAAACAATATGTAGACGACCTCCTCCTTATCATAAATCCCAACATCATTACTGATTTATTATCTTCCTTCAATTCATACCATCCCCGCCTCCATTTCACCGTTGAACTCGAATCCAATAAGACACTACCTTTTCTTGACCTCCTTATCATTAAAAATCCTGACCACACCTTATCCACAAATTGGTATACTAAACCCACTTACTCTGGCAGACTTCTTAATTATTACTCCCAACATCTGCACCACCTTAAAATTAGCGTCGCTAAAAATATCATTCACCGTGGCCTATCCCTCTCTGACCCCTGCTTCCATAAAACCAACACCCACCGTATCAAAGAAATCCTTTTAAAAAACAATTTTCCTCCCTATATTGTTAATAAACTCATCCATGACTACTATAACCCCTCCACCCCCACCCGATCACCACATCCACCATCTATCCCTGTATACAGATCCTTGCCATATATACCCTCCCTCTCTAATAACATTCAAAAATACTTACGTTCCTTTATCCCCAATTTACGTATTGCCTTTAAATCCCATAACAAACTTTTCCATATTTATACCCGTATCAAAGATCCTATTCCCCTCAAACTACGTTCCCATGTCATCTATCGTATTCCCTGTTCTACTCCTAATTGTAATTCTTCCTATATCGGTGAAACTAAAAACTTCCTTAAAGATCGTATTACCCAAAACAAATATGCCATTTCCTCCCATAACCATACCCCCTCTAAACTCTCCGAACATGCCCTTTCTTTAAACCACACTTTTGATTTTGATAATACGTCTATCCTAGCTACTATTCCTAACCATGATAAACGCATCCTCTCTGAAACTATCCACATAAATTTAGATTCCTCCACTATCAATCTTAAGACTGACTAACATCACCTTACCTCTACCTACTCCCAAATTTTTAATTTACTCAAAAAACCTTAAATTCTGTTACTTCGTCACTGATGTTTCCTTTGTTATCGCACTATTGACATTTATATTTTTTTTTATTCGTATTATCTATCCACTTTTCTCATTTATTCATTCATTTTTGGCTTGTCAATATAATTTTATCCATTTATTCATTTTTCCTATACTCCAGTATGGTTACCTTCTATAGTAACCTTTTTGGCCTCTAGAGATCGCTGCTAGCTCTTCTGCCTTGCTCCGTAACGTATTTTTCATTGTTAGCCGGTGCACCCAATGGCTCCTTCTCTCTCTAAATCGGTACGTCTTTTCTTAATATTTTATTTATTATATCCTTTTCTCTTTAGCCTTTCTCCATTCTTCACCCTACATATTTTCCTATTTCCCCCTTATCATTTTGGCATCCATCATATGTTGGTAATCAAAGAGTTCACATTTATAAGCACTATTTTTAATTTTTCAAATTTATTAATCATATCTACTATTTTTCAAATAGTTATTGTACACAATAGTTACTGTACAATAGTAATACTATTATACACAATAGTTATTGTTCATACAGTTCCATACTTATATTTTCATTTTGTCTACATTTCCAACTATCATTCTACGAGATACCTCTCATTTCTTTCTACATATTCTTGTATTATTATGTCTCATACAATTTACTTATGTAACCTCTATAAGTCCGTTATCATACATTTTATATCTTTATTTAACTGGTTTTTCTAAATCCTTCATGTTCCAAACTTTTTTTATATGTTAATCTTCTCATTTTGTATCTTTGGTTTACCTCCTCTTTTTTATTTCCCTTTATAGTATTTTTACTTTTCTATCCTTTCTGTACATTTATTTTCTGTATTTTATTTTATATTCGTTATCTTTAATTATTATATCTGTCACTATTTTAATTTCTGTTCATTATCTTTAATTTTATTAAATCTGTCTATATCTTATTTTTATTATATTCTGTCACTTTTTTAATATTCGTTATCTTTAATTTTCATATCTGTCTCTATTTTAATTTTCTACATTACATGTCACTGTATTATATTATTGTTACTGTAACGTTTTTATATATTTTTTGTTGTGTTTGTTTCTCTCTCATAGCCCTGAAGATGACCTACACTGTAGGTCGAAACGTCAGCACATAAATATAAGTCCAGTACTTATTTAGTGTTTTTTTTTACTGCACCCGTTTTTTTTTTTTTCCTATCTCCGTTCTACATATAATAAGAATAATTTGTTGTAAGTTTTTAGCATTTTAAAATAATGTTACTGAACAATAAGATTGATCTAATTGCTGGAGCAGAAAAGTTTAAATAAAGGAATTGAATTCAAATATCAGAAGTGCACAGTGTATAATTGCAAAGTCTAAGATTATTAAATCAACAAATAAAATGAAAACAGACTATATTCATACTTCAAGAGGATTTCATGCTGAGATATTGAAACAGATAAAGAATTTTTCGATAAGGTGGACAAGAAATATATATTGGGTATGTCTGAACATCATTTAGTTACAATGATTATGATTCATTCCCCTGAGAATGATATGAATAATCTTGGCTGCATTAATTGCATGTAAAAACATATTCCAAGTTGTTGAAACATTAAGAAAAAAAAATTACCCTGATATTTGTATTAAATAAAATAGAAGGAATAATTGAAGATCATCATTACATTACCACACAGATATCACATCCATGATACCAGGATGAAGATAGGAAATTATGATTATCGGCAAATAAAAATAATAGAAAAAACTCATGCCCCTAACATGAGTAAAGAAGCAATTAAAAAAAATTATTAATATAATACTGATTTGAAAACATACCTGCTTTATGAATGTAGGATTAAAATAATGTTTTTCCAATGTTTCAATAGCATAATGCATCCTGTAACGCCAATTATTACTTTGAAGGATAGAAGGTAAAATAGGCTTCAGATCCTTTCTTTTAAGTTCCTAAAATGAAGTAGGTTATTTGTCTTTCATTACATGTAACTAAATGGCTCAATATTATCTGAATCATAAAAACATATCACATTGTAGGAAGTAAGGAAATAAAATTTTAAAAAATTTTGTTAAATATCCTTGGCTAAAATGTGGGATGAAATCTGATCTCTACTTCCTTAGGGTGAACTCCAGAAAACAGGTTTCTAAGGTAATATAAGGGGTGGTATTCAGTCTTGGTGGTATAACCAAACATGAAAAGCAGGATATGGGTTTTCTGGAGTAATATGACGCCAAGCCACAATGAAGGTAACCAGATAATAATGAAAATTTTATTGCTCTGGAATGTGAATGCAAAAAGCAATAAAGTCAGTAGATTAAATGGAGCTCTAAATTAAAAAAATATTTTTTGAGTGGAAAGATATATAAAAGTTCCTGTGACATACTGAAACAGAACAACTTGGATCTATTATAGATTATGCAATCATTAAACTGTAATTCGGGAGTATGGGTTATAAAGGTGTATAAAGGAGCTTCGATTGAGTCAGACCATTAATTGCTGTATTAACAAAAATGCTGTATGTTTTTTTCCATGGGTTAATAACGCTAAATTAGAAAAGCAACAAGGAAGAGATGAAAAAGGGAAGATATCTTCAAGCTGGAACTATTATAGAACAACGGTATCAAAAAGTTGTTTCAACATAAAATTAGAGAATTAAAAAAAAAATGTGAAAGAGATAGCATCCATGAAATCTTTGACTTTCTGAAAAACTTATTAAAGAGAATTGCCTTTGAAGTTCTGGGAACAACAGAATAACATATAAAAAGAAAGGAATGGCAAATGAAGACATAGAAGATGTTGGGATTTGGACAAGCAGCCAAAACATTATCAGTTATCAAAGAACTGGAAAGAGGAGAATTGGAAGGAGAAGAAACACAAAATACAAATGCAGAACTGAACTGATTATTATTAAAGTTAGAAAGGAAACATCAGCACACCCCCAACTATTTCTATTCTCCATAATTATTATTAAATTCTTCTGAATGGTAATAGTATTGAATTTTGAGAGTAAGACACTGTGCAATGATACACTCTTATTTATCACTCAGGAGTAAATCAGAAAAGATGAAGTAGAGGAAGGCATATGACCCAGGAGGATTGTATGTCAGAATTGATGAAGTATGGTAGAGTCGAGGTGACCAAAATCCTCTCACACTTCAATAATAAAATTCTAAAATGTGAAGGTTTATAACAAAAATGAAGTTGGGTTACAAGTATTTAAAAAAGTGTGAAAATTATAGGGGCAGATGCATGATTAATCCATTTATGGAATTTGGAAGAAATGTAAAAGCAAAATTGGAAAAGTTCTATTCTCAGTTAGGATCAATATGGATTTACACCAGAGAGACCCTGCATCAATAACATTTTTATCTTGAGATAAATTTTAGAAAAATAAATGGACAAAGGGAAAAGACTAGAATTGATATTTATGGACTTGGGAAAATAGTCTACAACACAAGCTGTTTAACGAAAATTTTAAAAAAGGCAGGCATTAACAATGATATTTTCAGCGTCATAATATTATACAAGAAATAACAGGTGTAAGATACACAAATTATAACAAAACTAAATGTATGCACATGGAGAGAGAAGAGATCGACAAAGCAAGAATATCAATAATCAAAAGAAATCTAGAGCAAAGATGGAAATAAGAAAGAATTTCCTAGAGGTGATGAAAGAAGACTCAGATGGTATATCCATGTGTGACAGATAAACAGGATACCAAGGATGATTATGTATTCTAAGATTGTATGGAAACTTAATGGGCTGGCAAAGTAAAAAGGGCCTGCTGATATAGGGATTTGGTAAAGGAGAACTTCACATTGAAAAAATTTTTAAGGAACAAAAGTCATTTATAAAGAAATTAAATAAGAGCTTACTTCTTCAATAGGGATCTCTAATAAAGTTGGTAATGGTTGAACATTAGATGTATGATGAGGAAATTTTATGACACGGTTTTTATTATTCACAATTACAATTTCTCCTTCAAGACTGGCCAAGGCGTTTTGATTTCCCTAAAATAAGAACAGAAATGCTTTTAAAATAAAAAAATACAATAGGAAATTGAAAAAATGTTTATAAAAATATAATGTATTTAAAAAATAAAATAATTAAATCAAGCATGGTCAGACAGCAATGATAAGTAGCAAGTAAAATAATTTATTGAACATGAACCTTTATTTTTCATGTTTTAAACAGCCAGTAATAAAGTTGCAATAAGAGATTATTACTTCTACAGTATAAAAGGTATTATAAAGTATTATTAAACTAATGAATAGTTACACAGTGCATGAAACCATGCAGTAATGAAGCAATTAAAAATTAGTTCTTTCATAAAAATTAGTTGTAAAAAGCCTATAAAAAGAATCAGGAGTAGTTGCCTATTTGGAACTTCATTGGATCATGATTTGGAGAAAAAGGTGTTGAGGAGTTTAGGGTATAATGGTAGGCTAAATGAATGTCGTCTGCCTTCTAAGAATATAAAAATCTTGGAAATGGTGCTTATCCCAAGCATACTGAAGGAATAAAAACTCCTGGTGATTTAAGCAAGCAATATATATATTCTATAGGCAGAATGGCACACGGCAGACTGATATTTTATGCTGGTGCACGATGGCTGGAGTTACCACCCATCAATAAAAATATATTAATAACTGACCCATGCTGTACTCACAGACAGTTTGTAAAAACATATTTTTATATGTCCAAACCACAATGTTCTAAAGTATAATTAAAAATACAATATATGTATTTAAACAACTAAATATAAATCCAAATATAACACATGTATAAACATAGTTTTAATAATCCTTACTGTTGAATAATGATTAGCACCCCAAGACCAAACTTTTTTTTTAGAGTCAATACATACAGTGAAGTCATAACCACAAGCAACATCCATAATTTGAACATCTAAAAAAATAGAACAGATTAAAGAATAAGTTTCATTATTTTCCCTTGCAATTATCTGAAAGTGAATTAATGAGACTATACAGTATATAAATGCACAGAGGAAAAATATTTCATAGGAAATGTAATAAAATACCAACGAGTAACCAGGCAAATAAAATTGAGACAAAAAGTTGTTTTTTAAAAAATAAACATTGCCACTTCTTCAAAGGAAACATTATATTCATGTTTATTTAATATTAGTTCAAGAAACATTATATTTTAATATAGACAGAAAATTTAAGAGATAATAGATGTGTTTAAAAAAAGAAAATTATGGTTTTAATCAAACTAGGTAAGCTAGAAATTTGATTTTTTTTATTTTTTAAAATATATTTATTAATATTTACAACTGTATTACAATAATACAACAAGTAAATAGGATACTTGATACATAATGACATGAGAATGACAAGTAGAGAAACTACCACTGGTAGTCCTCAAATCAAAGTTCAACTAAGAAGGTCACGTGGCCATCTTTTCAGACGCCTCGGAGGATTATCGGGAATTGAAGAGGAAGCTAGGAATGAAACTAGAGGGTTTAAGTGGGAATGAAGTTTGTTATGAAAGGATAGATACCAAGCTAGAAATTAAAATAAAATTATACTAAAATAAATTAGAGAGGAAAATAGTTGACTAGATGATACAATGGAGGATGGAGATAGTTGAGGGGTGCAGTAAAAAAAACCACCAAATAAGTCAAGAAATGTCAGCACAAATAAAACATAAGTATTAACTTATTTGGTGTTTTTTTTTACTGCACCTCCATCCTCCACTAAAATAAATTAGTTTATAATTATTGGTCATTTTTTAGGAGTTATAAATATTTTTATTTTTTAAAGAGAAAAGATAGGCCCTCGACCGGGATTTGAACCTGGAACCTTTGTCTCACCGTGACATCGCTCTGCCAATTGAGCTATTCAAGGCCCCTCCCGGTCGAGAACAAACCTTCTCTCTTATAGATCCTAAAGCCCCAGCGTGCTCTCGCCATTTTAGTGATGAATACGCTAGAACGAAGTTCTTTGAACATTAATTTTAATTTAGGATCTTATTGACTTACGTCATATTATTATTTATAATTTTTTATAATTATTGGTCATTTTTTAGGAGTTATAAATATTTTTATTTTTTAAAGAGAAAAGATAGGCCCTCGACCGGGATTTGAACCCGGAACCTTTGTCTCACCGTGACATCGCTCTGCCAATTGAGCTATTCAAGGCCCCTCCCGGTCGAGAACAAACCTTCTCTCTTATAGATCCTAAAGCCCCAGCGTACCAATAATTATAAAAAATTATAAATAATAATATGACGTAAGTCAATAAGATCCTAAATTAAAATTAATGTTCAAAGAACTTCGTTCTAGCGTATTCATCACTAAAATGGCGAGAGCACGCTGGGGCTTTAGGATCTATAAGAGAGAAGGTTTGTTCTCGACCGGGAGGGGCCTTGAATAGCTTAATTGGCAGAGCGATGTCACGGTGAGACAAAGGTTCCGGGTTCAAATCCCGGTCGAGGGCCTATCTTTTCTCTTTAAAAAATAAAAATATTTAAAATAAATTAGGTTTGATTTTAAGAGAAGTTTAAATAATTTACAATTGAATTAAATATTTTAATTTTTTAAATATATATTTTTTAATATATTAGTTAGAATAATAATGGAAAAAAACTATTTAAAAAATAAGAACTCATATACATGTTTTGGTACACCCAATAATAAATGGACTTCTGCAAAAAAAAAAAAAAAAAATAAATACTAGAAATTTTATGAATGTAGTATTAGAAATGAATATTAATAAATGTTAAAACACTTAATGCAAATTTTAATAATAAATGTCAAATAAACATATTTTGAAAATAAATGATTTCAAGCTCCAATTTCATTTTTATATTTAAAAGGTAAATAAAATTTTAAAAATCTATTTTAAGTTACTATTAAAACATGAACCTTTTTAACTGTAGTACAACAAACTATAATTTTAAAATTAATTTGTGCGCTAAATATTACAATATGAATAGCATAATATTATTGTTAACTGCAGCTTGTAAGCAAAACAATTAACTTATAAGGGAAAAAGTAAACAGTAAATGACATAAAATATAAACTAATATGAAGTACAAGGCTTACCAAACAAGATAGGTGTTGGTGATAAGAGGTTTTGGGTACGGCGTTCTGTTACAGATGACGTTTTAATACCTAACTGACCATCCATATTTCTTCCCCACGTGTACAAATTACCAGTGTCTGTAAGTACTATATTATGCTCACTTCCAGCAACTACCTTTAACATGAAAAGAGATAGATTATTTATTAATGAAAAAATATCAAATTTCTATTAAAATTCTATAGAGAACTTCTGTTCCAAACATGTAAGTGTATGATAGTAAAGTAGGTTATATATAGACATTCCTGCATTCACAACATATTAAAAAACTATACTATGATAAAACACTAAATAAAATGATGCCAGATACAACAACATTGGGATATTTAAAATAACTTAAATAACTACTTATAAAAGTAGTGTTTATGTATATATTTGTGATACCTCGAGATACAAGTTTAATTCCTTCCGTAATTGGCTCGTATCTCAAAGCAATTTTCACCATTGAAATTAATTGAAATGTCATTAATTCGTTCCAGCCCCAAAAATGCTACCCCCTATTGTTTTTGTTACGTGTTTTTGAATAAGATAAAATGTATTTATAAATGGCAAATATTGGCTGACTTTAAACGAGTCTTCCACAGATTAAAATTCATGGAGAGAGCTCTGGAGCTTAGAAATTATTGTAACGCCCTTAGCTGGCGTTATACCCTTTATCGACTCCTTCTGTTTAAGCACAGTGCATATTGTTGAAGTACTATGCCCGCACTGCCTCGCCAAGTCGGCTACTGCTCATTTTTTCTATGATTTCACGCTTTCATCCAATAGACATCATCTTCTGAGCACTGTCCTTTCCACACATTTTTTTCGGACTCAGTTATAAAAATAAATGTTATAAAGTATGTAAATGCACAAAAAGCGCTAAGCCCTAGAAAAACTTAGCAAAGATGCATCGACAGCGAGGTAAACAAGCACACTGGAGGAATAATTGGGATAATGCGCGAGACGCGCAATAAAAAGGCGGAAGCTGGCTGTTGCTCGTATCTCAAATATTGCTCGTATTTCAAAACAAAACTTCGCTCGCTCGACAGCTCGTATCTCAAATAACTCGTATGTTAAGGCACTCGTATCTCGAGGTAACACTGATGAAATACGGTATAAGTGAATAGGAATACATGCAAAATCAACCTTACATTTTTTTTCTTTAATTTAATGAGCTTCTATACTTTTTTTTTCAAAGTAAAAAATATATTTATGAAGTGAAACAAAATAAGATTATAAAAACTGTGTAAAGGAAAATAATGTCAAGTACCAACCTTGACAATGCTGCCTTCAATGAGAGAAGTATCCACCATCTTTGGAATCAGAAAATCGACAGTATCATCAATTGTGGTGGACTCTTTTTTTTCCTCCTTTGAAAAGAAAAATAATTAAAAGGGCATATAAAATAAATAAATAATTATATGTATTGTTGATATAATGAAATAATAGAAAAAACTCACAGAAGAGGCTTTCATTTTTCTTTTAGCTGAATGTGCCGCAGTACGAAGTAAATTGGGGCTACTTCCCCAACTAAAAATTTTGTTGCTATATGTTACAGCAAACTAAAAAAAACAACCATAAAAAAATTATGTATTTTTAAAATTATAAACATGGGAGAAAAATAAATTTGTATAATAATTAAATCGTAAATGATGGACAAAGGCAGTTTAACTAATTAAAAAAAAAATCAAAGGTGTACTAGAATAATAATAAATAACTGTTAAAATAAATTAAATTATTAATAAATTCATAGCCACAGTCATAATGAATTGCAAAATTAAAAATCAAATTAAAGAATTTAATAAAATAATAACTAAATTTTAAGTTATAAGTTTTAGGTATAATTAGTTAAAATGGTATTAATTAAAGCTCTTAAATTAAACATTAAAAAAACAGAAACAAATACCTTATAAATATTTTATTATTTATTTGGTATATGTTTTTTGCTTCTGCTTAACTGATCATGTAAATAAGAAAATATATTCAACATACATTGTGAAAATAACCAGAAGATATAAATCTGATTTTTTCAGTCAAAGAACATATTTTTATAGGAACTGATGATTTTTTATTTCTGCCTGTACCTAATTGCCCAAACGTATTAGATCCACAAGCCCAAACACTACCATTATTGCTCAAAAATAATGTATGAGCTTGTCCAGCATCACACCATCGAATTCCCTATAAAATGAATAAATTCATAAGTAAAATAAAATAAATAAATTTATAAGAACAAAAAAAAAATATATTATTACTTCATTCATTAATGCCATAACAATTTTTGGAGTAAAACAATCATCTATATTACCATGACCTAGTTGGCCATGTACTCCCCAACCCCATGTTAAAACTCTGCAACATAAAACATATACATATACAAGGTGAGTCTAGGAATTATAGTTAAACTAATTTATGCTTTAAAAATCAAATACCTCTCCTTATCATCCAAAGCTACACTGTGGTATTGACCAGCAACTATCTGAGTAATATTAAACTCCATCAAAGCTTCTATCAATGAAGGGTAAGAAGATTGAACAACATTAGCATTTCCTAATTGACCATACTTGTTGTTACCACAAGAATAAACCTTTAAATAATAAACATTTATGAAGTTATTGAAATTAGTTTACAAAAAAATTATAATCTAGATTTCTTAATTAAATAAAAACTTTGGCAGTCCTAAATTTTAGATTTAACAAACTTCTAGGCATTTTGAATTAAAATATCTGTATTCATTTTCGTTTGTAAATATGTAAAGTTAACCACAATAAGATCACAAATATTTTATTGAAAAATATTAATAGCTATTTAATTTACTGTTACAATAAGAATTAAGGAATTTGTAAGTGAAAACACTAAATAACACTTGTACATATTTTATTGATAAGATTCTTGCCTGTGAATTAAAAAAGAAAAATAGAATGAGTAATATTTCATGGACCCTGGACCTTAGGTAGTAGAGAACACAATACTTTTACAGGTGTACAATTTAATCATGATCATAGTAGAATGAAGGTTGCAGAAAGAGGATTGTCATAAGAATTTTTTACTTATTCTGTGCACATTGTTATCACTTTTTTTGCTCTATAATGACGAAAAACGGTTGATATATTCATGAAACGGATCAATAATTTCATTCCTAACAATTATCATTAGTTTAATGTAAATTTTTTGTTTGTAATTAACCATCTTCAATTTTTTTTTACTTTGTTATAAATAAAATAGAATTTCTAACTGTGGTAATAGTGTTATCATGAGAAAACCAGTTTTTATTTAAGAAGTGTGTTATGGAAACAAACAATATTAATTAAGTACAAGACAAATTAAAATAGTATATAACAATAGAACAATTTATGTAATTATAATGATAACTCAATTGATAGAAAGTATGCCCATGAACAAGATGATGTTATGCATAAAATGTGGCAAGCAATCCAAATTATTCTTACCCCATTATCAGTGATTGCTAGAGTATGGTTTCTTCCGCAAGATATTGAAAATACTCTTACTCCAATGTTAAAGAATGTTTCAATAAATGCCGGTCCTGATACTGACCGATTAGTGGGCCCATTACCTAAAACCGATAGACAACAAATAAAAAGAGCTGAAATTTGATATATTCAGGTAAAAACCTTTAAATTAAGTCAATAAATATTAAATTGAATGTATGTATATATAAACAGGGTGTTTCAGGGTTAAGTAGCCAGACTGAAAATTTGAACTAAGGACCTCAAAAAAAAAATCCCTATGGAGGTATGTCCACAAATGGTTTTTTTAAGAAGATATTCATACCTAAAGGTTTTAGTTGTTATGAATTATTTAGGCATAGTAAATAAATAAAACTATTTTATTTGTTCCAACTACATTATTTATTAAATATAAACATTAACATTCATATTAAATTTTGTTAAAAGTGATTTCCTTGAGCATTAAGACAGGCATCTTTCTTCACAAGCAGCAGTGCCAGAACAGCACTGGGTATTAGTTATTGTTTCACAAGATTCAATTATCCTTCACCTTAAAGAATGGAGGTCATTGACTAGCCTTAGATAGACTTTATGTTTAATGTCATCCCAAATAAAAAAATCCAGTGGGATCAGATCTAGGCTCATCAGAAATGAGTATAAGCCACTTATATTATTATAATATCATAAACTATTATATACATTATATATTTATTTATCACTACTACATTCAAAAGTATAAAATAATATAATATGAAGGTATTCAGGAAGTTTGTGGCTCTAGGGGGTCACATAAGTGGCCTATGTCAGAGTGAGTGAGTTTTACACTGTTTTAAATATGTTCATGCAGAGTACTGAACTCGGAAAACTGGAGGAGGGGGAGTTATCCTCCACTAGCTATGCACTTCAGATGGGTCCTAAAGGAATTTCGTAAACTTAGAGAGTTAAACATGTCCCTATTCTTATATTTTAATTGCATTAGAAACTTATAGTGAACCTCACAAGATCATAAACTTATCATTACAAATCACAATAGATCATAAAACAAAACAAAAAAGTAGGAATAAATACCAAGACTTTTTTCAATTCTTATATCCTTATTTCAATCAATTTTTATATTCTCAGCAACATAACAATACAAAACAATCATATTTTTATTACTGTGTAAATTTAAAATGATATCAGACCAAGCATGTGTGATTGATTGTTCTTATTATAATTTTTAGCAACAAAGGAGCATTGAGGATTTTCAATGGAATTAGGATTGTAGGGATTGGATACAAGAGGAATTTGATGACTCAGTGGAGCCCCAAAGCTCTACTTCATAAGTTTAAACAGGTTAAATAATAGTCATGTGTATGAGTGTTTTGTAATTAATTTAGAGCTTAGAGTGTTTGTCTAATAAGTGTTGAAGTGCTCTAAAATGACGAGCAGTTTCTTATCGTTTCAGTATAGTAAAGTTTAACCTTTGTTAAGATTTAGTGGGATATTATGAAATGAAACTGGAGGACAGGAAGTCATTGGTTTATGACTAAAGGTAAAGGTGAGTTGACAGGATTTGTGGGGATTTATTTCTATCCTCCAGTTTTGACACAATCCTTCAAGGCCAGTGATATGAGATTGAAGAGTATGGAATGCATTAACTGGATTAGTGCAGACTGATAATAAACATGTATCATCAGCTGTATAAACTGTATAGAGTATAGGATCGAGGATATTGCATTGAGGAACACCAGCAGATTGAGAAAATATGGATGCATAGCCATTATTATGGTTTACTTTGAATGATTATGGACATGATTATAGTAAATGGAATATTTAAGTAAATGGAGTTCCTAAATAAATGATCCTTCATAATTAAAATTTTGGTATATAAGATAAGACTACTAATTATTTGTATGTAAATAATAAATAAGCTATGCTTGTGAAGTTTTTGAGGACTGTTCTTGGAATAACATCTCTCTAAAAGTTGATGTCCAAGATGCTGCAAGGTATGTTTTTTTAAACTGTCTTAAGGATTACAAATTTTAACCCCAAAACTATAAAATTAATTATTTTATGATAAATTACCTAAACAACTGAAGGAAGTACAGCCCCAAGCATAAGCATTTCCGTCTATCACCACAGCAGCGTGATTAAAGCCAGCACTAATCTTATTCTGATGAACTCCAAGCTGAAATGAATATAGGTAACAACCTTATATTCTTTATATTATATAAAGAATTATATACCTAAATTAACGAACTTAATAATAATTAGGTCACTCTTTCTAGAACTGTTAGCACATATAAAAAGCTGTATTACTCTTACTGTATTCTCTTACCAAAATTGATAAAAAACTCTTTCATAAAATATATAATCACTAATTCAAATACAATGATGAAATGTGCATGCACAGACATAAATATATTCCAAAAAGTGATCAAATGAAAAAAACACATAGACATGCTACAGTTTCCTAGGATTACCTTTGGGTTCATGTATCAAAAAAATACCCAATATTACCGATAATCTATTATTATTATTTAAACTCACAAAAGGGGTCAATGACAGATTTTCAATAACCATTGTGGAATCTCACTCCTCCTGCCATGTTATAAAATATCTAATATCTCCTCAATCCTAACAAGTTGAATTACAGAATATGGCAATGGAATTATGGGAGGTACCAATTTGGCAGGGAGTTTCAAAGAAGTTAGTAAAGCTAATAGGGATATGCAAGACAGAAATATTAAAAAATCAGAAACCGTAATTATTTTTTTGGGAAGTTCAATTTCATCTGTGCCTTTTAATTTAACACTAGACTATGTTACTATAAAGGTGATACACACTGAAAAAGATTTGAATTTTAATAGCGATCTTAGTATATTAATAGTAATACTTTAATAGTGAATAATAATGTATCAGAAATGTGATTTTCTAGTAATTAATGATATTTAAATAAAATATCAAACCTTCAGATTAATGAATTTCCATTCTTGACCCAATGCAATTTTGCTAATAGTATCAAAGTTAATTTTATTTTCCCTTAATGAAAGATATGTGCATATTAAAATGTAAGTTTGTATCCAGACTTGAAGTGGTACATCACCCTGAAAAAGTAATAATAAATTAAGCATTCCTACCTTATCTAATAAATTAAACAAATATTATTGAAACATAATTATCAAGATTTGTTAAAAACTAATTAAAATAGACAATCAAGTTAACAATAATAGAAGGCAATAGAAGGATAAGTCCTAAGGTTTTGTTTTTGTGACATCAAGATTAGCTCATACACTGTACCTCAGGACAAGATAGCAACTGAGATTTCCAAATGACTAGTAGGGTATATAGAAGCTATATATGAATTTCTGATAGAAATGAATACAGGGAATTGATTTAATTATATTAAATTTAAATGAAATTTAGGAATTTACCTGCACTAAGTTAGTAATCCATGACCTCAAAGACACACTGAATGGATTATATAATGCTTCCAAATTCTAAAAAAAAAGTATATATAGATACACATACAAAATAATTTAATTTCAAGGGAAATGAAAAATTAAAATAATGATTAATCATTTAGCAAAGACAATTATATTCATTATTAAGCCATAGATGGTGTCGTTATTGTTAAAATATGATATTGTTAAAATTGTAACAATATCTTATTCCCATATAAACATGTTTTAAAAACGCTCCATTAATCTCAAGAGAACAAAGTAAAATCAATGCATTGCAGTATTAGTAAGCCTTTTTCTCTAATTTAACAGTCCAGCTTCTCACAAGATAATCTCATTTTTATTTTAAAGATAAATACGGTTTTAACAACTATGAGCACAAAAAACTAGATATCCAAAATATAAGATTATCTTTTTTATAATTTTTGGTCAACTGTTTTGATTTTTAAATATTTTTATTTTAAAGAGAAAAGATATACCCCCCCGGCCACGTTCGAACCCGGATCCTCTGTCTCTCCGTGACAGTGCTCTAACCATTTGAGCTGTCACAGAGGATTGACTCTGGTGGCTCAAATGGCTAGAACGCTGTTACAGAGAGACAGAGGATCCGACTCTGGTGGCTCAAATGGTTAGAGTGCTGTCATGGAGAGAAAGAGGATCCGGGTTTGAATCCCGGCGGGGGGGAGGGGGCATATCTTTTCTCTTTAAAATAAAAATATTTAAAAATCAAAACAGTTGATCAAAAATTATAAAAAAGATAATCTTATATTCTAGATATCTAGTTTTTTGTGCTCATAGTTGTTAAAACCGTATTCAAGTATAGCTATGTTAATAATGCTTAATGATAATAGTTGACCTTGATAGTATATGTGGAAGAAAGTGGTCCGGGTAGAAGTCAATGAATTTCTCTTAGAATTGGAGAAATATTTATTAAGTAGCCAACGTTTCGACCTACTTTTTAGGTCTTCTTCAGGGCTATATGCAAAATACAGACAATTGAGAATTAAAAAGTAGTACAAACAATTTTTTCCCCAAGCATGGTAAATATAAATTATAAAAGTATGGTAAATACAGGCAATTTAAAATTAAAAAATAATAAAAATTGCACAGCATGGTAAATATAAAGGTTAAAATGTATGAGTGTATAGTATTAACAACCAAGTGCCAGGAAGGTAGTAAAAATCATAAAGAATAAAGTAAGAACAAAACAGAAAGTGTTAAAAATTAAAGAATAAGGTAATAAAGATAAAAAATAAACATTAAATATTAAAATGGGTAAATGTTAAAGTTAAAATACCTAGGTATCAGGTATCAGTAGTAAAATAATATTAAAAATAGAAAATAATAAAAAATACAGTAAGAAATAAATATAAAAATCCGGTATGTAATAAATAAAGTAAGTAATAAATCAAGTAATAAAAATACATAGCCATAGGTAATAAAATAAATAGGCATATTAGTAATTTTTTGTACTATTTTTTAATTCTCAATTCAGTCTGTATTTTGCATATAGCCCTGAAGAAGACCTAAAAAGTAGGTCGAAACATAGGCTACTTAATAAACATTTCTTCAATTCTAAGAGAAATTCATTGACCTCTACCTGGACCAGTTTCTTCCACATATGTTAATAATGAATTCATCTCTGATCATATTATCTTTTATAGATATATTTTGATCAATGAAATCTTATGGATTTTACTGGGGAAAAAAAAAAAAAATTAAATGATTTAATTAATTATTTTTTTTATAATTATTGGTCATTTTTTATGAGTTATAAATATTTTTATTTTTTAAAGAGAAAAGATAGGCCCTCGACCGGGATTTGAACCCGGAACCTTTGTCTCACCGTGACATCGCTCTGCCAATTGAGCTATCAAGGCCCCTCCCGGTCGAGGACTAACCTTCTCTCTTTTAGGTAGATCCTAAAGCCCCAGTGTACTCCCGCCATTTTTGCGATGAATACACTAGAACGAAGTTCTTTGAACATTAATTTTAATTTAGGATCTTATTGACTTTCGTCATATTATTATTTATAATTTTTTATAATTATTGGTCATTTTTTATGAGTTATAAATATTTTTATTTTTTAAAGAGAAAAGATAGGCCCTCGACCGGGATTTGAACCCGGAACCTTTGTCTCACCGTGACATCGCTCTGCCAATTGAGCTATCAAGGCCCCTCCCGGTCGAGGACTAACCTTCTCTCTTTTAGGTAGATCCTAAAGCCCCAGTGTACTCCCGCCATTTTTGCGATGAATACACTAGAACGAAGTTCTTTGAACATTAATTTTAATTTAGGATCTTATTGACTTTCGTCATATTATTATTTATAATTTTTTATAATTATTGGTCATTTTTTATGAGTTATAAATATTTTTATTTTTTAAATAGAAAAGATAGGCCCTCGACCGGGATTTAAACCCGGAACCTTTGTCTCACCGTGACATCGCTCTGCCAATTGAGCTATCAAGGCCCCTCCCGGTCGAGGACTAACCTTCTCTCTTTTAGGTAGATCCTAAAGCCCCAGTGTACTCCCGCCATTTTTGCGATGAATTCACTAGAACGAAGTTCTTTGAACATTAATTTTAATTTAGGATCTTATTGACTTTCGTCATATTATTATTTATAATTTTTTATAATTATTGGTCATTTTTTATGAGTTATAAATATTTTTATTTTTTAAAGAGAAAAGATAGGCCCTCGACCGGGATTTAAACCCGGAACCTTTGTCTCACCGTGACATCGCTCTGCCAATTGAGCTATCAAGGCCCCTCCCGGTCGAGGACTAACCTTCTCTCTTTTAGGTAGATCCTAAAGCCCCAGTGTACTCCCTCCATTTTGGCGATGAATACACTAGAACGAAGTTCTTTGAACATTAATTTTAATTTAGGATCTTATTGACTTTCGTCATATTATTATTTATAATTTTTTATAATTATTGGTCATTTTTTATGAGTTATAAATATTTTTATTTTTTAAAGAGAAAAGATAGGCCCTCAACCGGGATTTGAACCCGGAACCTTTGTCTCACCGTGACATCGCTCTGCCAATTGAGCTATCAAGGCCCCTCCCGGTCAAGGACTAACCTTCTCTCTTTTAGGTAGATCCTAAAGCCCCAGTTAATTAATTATTTTATCAATGAAAATTTGTCTGCAAGAACTGAAACCATCATAATTCACTGCATAGAAAATGCTGTTTTAAAAAATGGGAAAAAAACATAGATAGTAATAAAATTATTAAATATTGTCAATAAGCATCAAGGAAAAAAGAATTATTAATCAAATAAATATTAATTTACATTAAATTAAAAAATATATGTTTATATTTTAAATTCCTAAATATACATTTGAAAGAAATAAACAATCACATTTTGATATAATAAATATAAGAATAAAATATATATTAACATTAACTTACTAAAAGAATTTCTGTATTTAAAGATGGCAAAGAACTCAGAATAAGTTTCTGATGATATAAAACAAAATTTGGTTTGACTAAGAGCGTGTCACAAAATGAGCGATCACTAATAAGATACCAAAAACCAGAAAGATCTGCAAGCAAATTAAAAATTAATTGTTTATCATTTAAGTTAGATATTAAATTGCAAATTATGAGTCAATGTATCAAAACAAAAACACCTACTAGATATATTCACGGAATGGTTGTGTCGAACAAAATGCATAACTACACTCATAGTTATAGGATGTAATCCTTTCTTCTTTGTTAAGTAAAGAAGTTCTTCACAGAGACCAGCTTGAGTTAAAACACTAACGGCTAGGGCCTCATCATAACCAGATTGTAGAAGGAGCTCCCTATAAACGTTTTAGGGAAATGCAAAGATCAATTCAAACAAATGAAATTAACACAAATAATAATTGTACTGTAACGGACTGCGATAATTTAAGATTAGATTTAGGTGTAGATATATATATTTTATTTAATAGGAAAGTATTGTTAAGACAATTCATGCCAGGATTTGTGTCCCTGTCAGCAATTCATACCGTCGATTCCAGCTCGTGGCAGGAAATGACATAAGCAATTCCTTCCTGGGAATATCCGATCGGTTCAAATCTTAAAGACGTTAAATATAATTATTAAATTCTTGGGATAATTATTACCACCAGATCGCAGCACATTACGGCCCAGGGGTAAGAATGATTACGCTAGCTGGAATAATCCTTCAAATAGCGCACCGTTTTTCTAAAAAAGTCAGAGTTGAAGACTGGTACTAGTGAGAAGAGGAACCGGAGTAACAAGACACCAGATGGAAGGTAGGAACTTTGCCTTATACTGTAGTCAGACTTTTATTCTGGGTGAAGCCCGCTTGTAATTCAGTTTTCGATAGAATCAATCAACCCTGACCATTAAATATTTTCTTTTTCATTCGTTGCAACTAGAGATGGATCGAAATTTATTATATTATTAATAATTAGCGGTTATGAGGGAATGATTGCAGATGGGGAATGTTGACTTTTTAATTATTAGTGCATAGAATTATTGTTATAGATAAAGGGTTTGATGATTGTTATATATGACGAAACTCGTTTTATTATTATTTTAGTGGATTTTGAGACTATGAGTATTGATGGAGAATCAGGTGTATGAGTCTCGTTCATATGTTATTATTAAGTACTATTATTGAGGGTGATTCTTATGTTAAATTAGAGTGTTATTTTCATGATGCTATATGTAACTTTTATTTCAATATATTAGCATTTGTTTGTTGATAGATAAATGTGTGGGGTTTATTTCTTCACCCAGTTTCCCCCTGTACATGTAAATTTCCACCTCCCTCACCCCTCCCAGCTCTTCCTAGGTTGCCCTAGGGTCCCAGAGAATAGCAGCAGGTAACAATTTGGTGTCAGGTGTGGGGTGTAGGTTGCAAAAACACCGAATAAAGTGAACCCAGTTAGAGAATGACGGAAAGATAGAAAGAGTTGGAGGAAGCGGTAAAGAAGTTACAGAAAGCCAACGCGGACTTTGCCACCGAGAATGAATCCCTGAAGAAAGAGAAGGAGATGTGGACCCAGCAGACCATGATGTCATCGGGCGGAAATAAGGCCAGGAGGGATTTGAATCTACAAAATATGGTTAAGCCATGGTCGGGAGCCCCGGGGAGCCCCTCCATCGGTCAGTTTTTCCAGAAATTAGATAAGATCGGACTACTGGGGAATGGGAGTGAAGAGGACAAACTAATTATTGCCAAACAAAAGCTGGGAGGCATGGCGGAGAAATTTCTGGAGTCCAAACCCGAACTGGTAAGAGCAGGAGCCTCATACGATTTAATGAAAACAGAATTAATCAAAAGGTTTGTGGATCCAAGAGAGAGAGAACTGAGTGAGGCGAGACAGGGAGTGACCGAACCAGCCATAGAGTTTGCGGACAGAATCAGATCTATTGGGGCACAGATAATAGCCAGCATCGAAGAGGAAGAAGAGAGGAGAATATTTTCTAAGCACATTGAAGGCTGGGTGCTAGCAGCCTTCAGGAGAGGACTGAGACCAGACACCGCGCGAATGGTTCAAGCTTTGGCCCCGAACACACTCGAAGAAGCCATCAGTAGGGCTGAACCCTTTGACAGGAACGAAGGGACAATCAGAGAAAATAGGTGTAGGAGGGAAATATTCGGGGTGGAAGCGCAAGACCTATCGGAGATAGAGGGCAGAGAAGGAAATTTGGACACAGATAGATGGGAAGTGAGCCTGGTAAGACCCGCAGATCGAGCTCAGTGGAAATGTTACCGTTTTGGGAAAGAAGGTCACTTAGCAAGAGGATGCCTTCAGGGACAAAGAAGTTCTTTGATCCCGATGCCTAACAGGATGCCGACCGTCATGACTAGCAGGTGTTCTCTTGTGGTAGGGAAGGTCACTGGGCCCGAGATTGTAGGAGCCGACCACGTACTCAAGGACCTCATAGGGGGAATACAAACCCTCGCTACAATAACAGGGCCCCAAAAGAGCAAGACCTGTCGTAGACCCCGGCTACAGGTCAAAGATACAGAAGGGGTTTCACCGCCTGGTACCAGGGGTACAAGGCCAAGGAAATGGAACAATTTCAGTGGTAATGGATATTGAAGGAGTAGAACATGAGATGTTAGTAGATACGGGGGCCGAGGTAACTCTCATCAGATCCGCCATCCCGAGGGTGCCTCTAGAGCCGGCAAAAGTAAGAGCCAAGGGCGTGATGGGACAAGCATTGAGGATCGAAGGGACCCAGCGGCTAAGATGCAAGTTAAGAGACAAGGAGTTTAAGCATCCCATCCTTATTTCCCCGCTCGACCTGCCAGGCGATGGAATTATTGGGATGGACCTGCTTGCCGAGGTAGGAGCCCGAGTACTCATCCGAGAGCGGCGACTGGAACTAGATAAGATGAATGAGGAATCACGAGTTCGGAGAGTGGAAAAGGGAGACCAGGAAGGGAAAATAAAAACTTTGTACCAGGCTATTCTCACCACCTGGGAAGGAAGGCTGCACCCTTGGGGTCCAACATCAAATACCCACAGGGGACGCGCGCCCAGTAATGAAACGTCCTTATAGGGTACCGTTCCACCACCGCCCTGTTGTCGAAGAGCACCTCAAGGAAATGATGGACAAGGGGGTGATTACTCATTCCAACAGCCCTTGGGCAGCACCGGTTGTGTTGGTGCCAAAGAAAAGCGAAGATGGGTCTATCAAATATCGTTTCTGTACCGACTTGGGATTGAACGCGTTGACGCAAGCAGATGCTTACCCCCTACCACTGATTCAAGAGACGTTAGAGCTATTGGGCCAGAGCAAAATTTTTTCAGCCCTCGATCTGAGCAGCGGATATCACCAGATCCCCGTAGCTGAGGAGGATCAACCCAAGACATCGTTCACTACATTGGGAGGACATTATGAATATAAAAAGATGCCCTTTGGACTCGCCAGAGCCCCTGCGACTTTCCAATGTACAATGGACCAGATTCTTACCGGCATTAAGGGGGTCGAGTGCTTCGTATATCTGGATGATATTATCATTTTCAGCATAAGCCTCGAGCAGCATCGAGACCAGCTGTAACATGTGTTCGAAAGGCTAAGAGATGCAAACTTCAAGCTAAATGGAGCAAAATGCAAGTTCGCTGTGAGCCAGGTGAAATACTTTTCATTTGGTCATTTGGTTACGGGTGAAGGAGTGAGACCGGACGAAGAGAAGATCAAGGCAGTGAAGGAGTTCCCGCTCCCCCGGACAGCCAAAGACGTGAGAGGATTCTTGGGTTTAGCCGGGTACTACAGAAGGTTCGTGCCCCGTTTTGCAGAGAGAGCAAAACCACTTACCCTGTTGATTGGAAAGGACAGACGATTCCAATGGGGCCTGCAACAGGAAGAGGCGTTTCAGAATTTGAAGGAAGCTCTGTGCACAGAACCAGTGCTGATATATCCCGATTTTAAGGATCCCTTTATTTTAGCCACTGACGCTTCTGGTGTTGCTTTAGGAGCCGTACTCTCCCAGGTTAGGAACGGGCACGAGAGACCCGTGGCATATGCCAGCAGACAACTTCACAATGCGGAGCAAAATTACTCAGCCACAGAACAAGAGCTGCTTTCTGTCGTATGGGCAACGAAACACTTCCGGTGTTATCTGCTTGGTCGAAAGTTTACCCTTATTACGGACCACTCAGCTCTGCGCTGGATGCTCTCCTTAAGGGATCCGTCTTCTAGGCTTACCCGTTGGGCACTGCGGTTAGAGGAGTTTGACTACGAGGTGATACACAAACCGGGGCGGAGACACACTAATGCAGACGCACTGAGTCGTGCAGTAACCAAAATAGCTACGGGTGAAGTTACGGAGACAGGAACTTACCTCCAAGACCAGAGGAAGGAGGAAGAGTGTGTGAGATGGGCTGAAGAGAATCCTCAGGTGTGCCAACAGGATAAAGAGGGACTGCTATATCGGGGTGAAGTACAGAATAGAAAACAGTGTGTTCTCATGGTACCTCAAACAAGGAGAGGACAAGTTATGGAAGAATGCCACAGTAGCTTATGGGCTGGCCACCCGGGCATAGAGAGGACCCTGGCCATACTGAAGCAGAAGTATTTTTGGCCATCCATGAGGCAAGATGTAGAGGCATTTGTGAAAGCATGCCATTCATGCGCGACCCGTAAAACACCTGCAGGACTGACCGTACCCATAGAAAGACCGTATTTCCCTACTCAACCGTTCGAGATGGTGTCGCTCGACATCGTTGGCCCCTTTCCCAGGAGCTCTAAAGGAAACAAGTATCTGCTTACCTTCGTTGACCACTTCTCTCGGTATACAGAAGCAATAGCATTACCCGAACAAACCGCGGAGGCAACGGCAAGGGCTTTTGTCGAAAAGATTGTCACTCACCACGGGGTTCCCCATCGGTTGTTAACCGACCAGGGACGCAACTTCATCTCCAGTTTGTTTAAAGAGGTATGCAAAACATTAGGCATCACCAAACTCCAGACGACCCCGTACCATCCACAGAGTAACGGAATGTTGGAAAGGTTCCATAGGACGCTGGGAGACTCTCTAGCCCACTTCGCAAAGAAAGATGGTAGAGACTGGGATAAGTGGATACCCTATTCTCTTATGGCCTACAGGGCGATACCTCATTCGGCCACAGGGTTTTCACCTAACTATCTCCTGTTCGGGAGAGAGCTCAGGACACCCGCGCAAATTGACTCCCACGGGGTGGGGGAAGGAATCGAGGAGACAGTAGATGCAGCGCAACAACTGAGGGATCGAAGAAGCCCATGAAGAAGCCCGTAGGAGGATAGATCCTGATAGTGGACTCGGCGAAACTGAGCGAATCAACCGGACAAGGAAAGAAAGAAACTTTGAAGTTGGGGATTGTGTGTACCTCCATGTGCCCGTGGTTAAACCGGGCCATTTCCCTAAATTCCACTGCACGTGGACCGGGCCACACGTTGTCACTAAGAAGCTGGGGAAAGTAACCTATGAGGTTAGCAGCGAGACAGGGCATCTCCAGGTGGTACACATCAACCGCTTGAAGCCGGCCTATGGGAAGGCGACTATGGACTCGTCCGTAGAGCTAGAGTACAAAAACAATAAGGCATCTTCCAGATCCTTATCCCCAAACCGGAGACAAGATCAATCCGAGTCGGAAACCGAAGAGGAAGAAGATGAACTCGGCCTCGTGCCCATAGATAGCTCTGATGAGGCAGAAGAAGAGAATGGAAATGGGCAAGAGGAAAGGACACATCCAGAGGCTTGGGCTGTCAGCTCTCCTCGAGGCACGGCCACGAAACCTTGGGAAGTTGTTGAAACTTCAGGAAGGCCCAGTATGATACCTAGAAGTCCAGGCTCTAGTACAACCCCTCAGGAACCGTCGGTATCTGAAGCCGAGGAGTCAGATACTACCGATCAAAACGAGGACACCAGGGACAAGACATGGAAACCTGAATCCTCCCTAGAAAATCCTACCATCAGGAGCCCGTACAACCTACGGAGACCCAAAAACTGAACACCTTTTCTTCCTTCCTAAACCTCTCCTTGACCTTAACCACTGACCTAAGGCACCTAGAAATCACCGCCTTAGACGCCTAAATCGAGTTGCGCGATATGTATAGGTCCTTCAAAACCATAGCACGGGGTCACTTTAGCCATACCGTTTTATCTTAGCTCTATCCTTAAAACTGTAACGGCTTCTCTTCCCCCTGAATTAAGTCTGATTGCAGGAATCCAAGCAAAGGATGCCTCTTGCGGGCGGCCAACTACCAGATCCTACCCGCCTCAGTAGGAATTTCTCAAGCACGTATTAAGAAACAGATTGCCACGGTGAAATCCGTGCTAGCAGAGACGGACCTTCTCCGGCCAGCTCAGATCTCCACAAGCGATGTGGCCGAGGCTTTGGAAGAGCTGAGACAATTAGCCCAGCAGGGAAAGACCGATTGGCAGACACAGGATTCACGTCTGAACATATTATTGTCACAGGCTCAAGAACTAAAGGAGCGGAGGCGCACGGAAGAATGGTGGTGGTGGGGCGGACTGGGCACCCTGATAGTGATCCTGGTGGGGATCAGTGGGGTTTGGCTGAATTTCCACTGTAAGACAAGCCGCCAGTCAGGGAATGGACCACGAACCAATGAAGCCCCGATAGTGATACAGTACCCCGAGAGCCAGGAGTCCCAGCCAACGACAGATGGTGCCAAGGGGTGAGCAGTGCAGACTTTAGTGTTGTGTAGGGAGATAAATAGTGTTGCACAAGTGAAAAGAGCCGACTATGGTCGCCTCTTTTGGAAAGGGGGGAGTGGTGTAACGGACTGCGATAATTTAAGATTATATTTAGGTGTAGATATATATATTTTATTTAATGGGAAAGTATTGTTAAGACAATTCATGCCAGGATTTGTGTCCCTGTCAGCAATTCATACCGTCGATTCCAGCTCGTGGCAAGAAATGACGTAAGCAATTCCTTCCTGGGAATATCCGATCAGTTCAAATCTTAAAGACGTTAAATATAATTATTAAATTCTTGGGATAATTATTACCACCAGATCGCAGCACATTACGGCCCAGGGGTAAGAATGATTACGCTAGCTGGAATAATCCTTCAAATAGCGCACCGTTTTTCTAAAAAAGTCAGAGTTGAAGACTGGTACTAGTGAGAAGAGGAACCGGAGCAACAAGACACCAGATGGAAGGTGAGAACTTTGGCTTATACTGTAGTCAGACTTTTATTCTGGGTGAAGCCCACTTGTAATTCAGTTTTCGATAGAATCAATCAACCCTGACCATTAAATATTTTCTTTTTCATTCGTTGCAACTAGAGATGGATCGAAATTTATTATATTATTAATAATTAGCGGTTATGAGGGAATGATTGCTGATGGGGAATGTTGACTTTGTAATTATTAGTGCATAGAATTATTGTTATAGATAAAGGGTTTGATGATTGTTATATATGATGGAACTCGTTTTATTATTATTTTAGTGGATTTTGAAACTATGAGTATTGATGGAGAATCAGGTGTATGAGTCTCGTTCATATGTTATTATTAAGTACTATTATTGAGGGTGATTCTTATGTTAAATTAGAGTGTTATTTTCATGATGCTATATGTAACTTTTATTTCAATATATTAGCGTTTGTTTGTTGATAGATAAATGTGTGGGGTTTATTTCTTCACCCAGTTTCCCCCTGTACATGTGAATTTCCCCCTCCCTCACCCCTCCCAGCTCTTCCTAGGTTGCCCTAGGGTCCCAGAGAATAGCAGCAGGTAACAGTACACAAAACAAAATTATAAATCAGTAATAGATACATAACAAGAAAAGCAATTACCTAAACATATTATGTAATTTCTTCGAATAGTTAGTCAACATCTGATGCAGGAACACAAGAAGTTTCAAATTCATAAAATGAAGTTTATAAGACTGAGCATACTGACAGGTTCTTAAAGCATCAAAAAGCTCAGGCATGAGACCAAGTACAGCAAGCATCAAAATAAGATGAGTTCCGCCAAACTGGTAAAAAAACACATTAAAAACAGTTTAATTCTACCTAATTAAACCATACCTTATATATGTTGATAACAATTTAAATATTGAATATTGAACCTAAAATGTATCAAGAAGTTAAAATTAAATTCCAAAAAATAATTAATTATAAGCTCTAAGAATAAAGTTTATACACAGTGAATCACATAATAATATATTAAATAGTTTTGTTATATATTATATCACTCCACATTAGCAAAATTATACTGAGCACTAAAACTTTAAAAATAAATCTTAATTTTTTTAATTTATTAATGATAAAATAAACAAACATTTTTTTTGCTGTAAACAAGCTTAATAAGTAATAATGTCATTTATCATGTTAGTAAAGAATGTTGAATTTACATCAGAAAAAACTCTAATGCCATATTTATAATAGCATTTCCCTTTGGTAAAGATTTTTTAAAGGATGGTGGCAATTTAATTTTAGCCAAATTTAAATAAAAATAAAATATGCACAAATACTACATAAATGTACTTAAAAAATTACTCTTGTTAAATTGTACAGATGTATTGCTTCTTTAACAAATCCTTTTGATAACTGGATATCACCTGCCTCACAAATTAGTTTTTGTAGGTCCAAATTAAATATTAAACTTATTTTTTCAGCAAATTGAATGTTCTCTTTAGCTAGAAGATTTTTCAAAACTAACTTGTGCGGATCAATTCTGAAAATCAAAATAACATTATTTGCCTTCAAAAGCTAAATGAATATATATAAAATTCAACCATTGTATAAAGTAAAAATATCAGCATAAATCAGGTCATATTGAGCTTAAAAATCAGAATTTGTATGTATTTCTAATATATTTCACAAGAGGACACCATGTTTTTGAAGGTCATGGCTATGATTAACAAACAAAAGCAACCAATTTAACTATGGACTACAAAACATTATAAAATTACAGATTAATAACATTAACTAGAGATTATATTAATAATAGTACTTATTAATTAAGATTCATCAATAATAATAGGGTGTATAAAAAAAATGACCTCTTTATCAAATTCCATAGATCAAAAGTCTGTAAATATTTTAATGCTATTTATTATTTACATACTTAATAATCCCCTTAGAGCATTCTCTAAGCTTGCTTACTAACACTGGACTTTTTCAAAAAAAGCCTTTGTTTAGTAATTTATTTCAAAGAAGAAACATGATAGTGTCCTTCGAAATTCTCGTAATTTTAAGACATTACTGGAAAAAAAATTTCACAGCCGCTGAAGCAACTGGTGAAATTATTAAATATGAAGGGTTAGGTGTCCTTGACCAGCGCACTGCACAGTGTTGGTTCGAAAAATTTAGCAGTGGCAATACGACGTTGGAAAGGAAGAAGGGCTCAGGGCGACCATTAATTGATATAGATGAGGTTCTGAAGGAAGCTGTTGAGTCAAATCCATCGACAAGTATTCGCGAACTTACCAGGGAGTGTGGTGTGTCGAAAGATGCTATATTATGTATACTATACTATATTTGGTTAAAAACCGGTAATTTTTTTTATACACTCCATTAATTATTTAATAGAGGAGATGATCTGGAAGGTAGTCATAAGAAATTTGCAATTAGTAAAAAATAACTTATTGATTACTATTTGAAAATTTCCTTGGATTGCCAATCAGACCAAATTCTCCTATATATAATTTTATGGCCAACCTATAGTTATTCAAAATAAATATTTAATATTTACAAATGGTAAAATTAGCCAAAGTAAAATTGAGAATGGAGAATGAAGATAGTTGGGGGATGCCTGATGTCAGTTACACAGTTCACCCAGTCGCCTCTCCCATTAGCCCTGAAGATGACATACAAAGTAGGTCAAAACATCGGCACACATAAAATATAAGTCTTGACTTATTTTGGTGTTTTCTTGACTACCCCCTAACTATCTCCATTCCCCTTTATATCATCCAGTCAAATATTTTCCTCTCTAAAATTGAGAATGCTTGTAGAAACTAAGCACCATGGAAAAAACGTAACTTTTGTTACAAACATTTTGATAAGCCAGTTACAATGAAAGTAATTTTAAGTCCACATTATAGCAAACAAATCAGACCAATAAGTATTTGGAGTTTTGAAAATTCTATCAAGCTAACATTGAATAGTGGTTTTATGACACAAAGTAGACCTTTGTTGGCATCACTGTGAGTAATGGAATGGAAAGTAATGGAATTTGAGAAAGAAAAAAAATGTTCACAAATAATAATGGACAGCTAGGAAAATAATAATATTAATGGACAGCAAGGGTTGTATATTATACAAGGTTTTATTGAGAGTCACACCAAACCTCCGATTTCTTTAAAGGATTGGTTTGAATTAAGAAACAGTTCAGTTTAGCGATATTATACAGTGTACTTATTAACATTAATTTTATTTTTAAAAAATGTATACAAAATTAAAGAATACATACATATCAATATTAAACTTACTTTAGTTGAAGTCTATAAAATGCTTGGTTTGTAATAATAACAAATCTATCCCTTGAATAATCAACACAAACCATTTTCAGTATTTTTTCATTTTCTTTAAAAACATATTCTTCAAATAAGGATTCTTGAATAAAATCCTAAAATAAAAAGGACAAAATTATTTTTTTTTGTCACATTCAAAGATGGCAGAAACTAGTTTATTACCACAATAATTTTCCAGATTAAATGTAATTATTCCGTTTAACTTCATCAGGTTAAATTATTAAAAACTCTGATTACAGTAAAGAATATTCCTTAAAAGTATACATAATGTGTTTACTTTTTTAAAAAGAAAAATTGTGATTTATATCATAATGGTGTTCAAGGCAATAACAGAAACTACAAATTATCTTGTAGTTGGCAGTCAATGTGTTGAAAACTATGCAAAAATAAGACAAGATAACTCCATAGTTTTGGCATTCTAGACAATAACACAAATAGGAGCCATATCAAAGTTGTTAGTCAATATGCATCATAAATTATTTCATGATATCACGGTATCTTTGGGTTTAAACTTTATTTAGATGCAATAACCGATTTATTTAAGTTATTTGAAGATAAAAATTAAGTTAAACTAATAACCATTGCGGATCTCTGTTTTCTTCTAATTTATTAAAACAGATTTGAATGACAAATGTTTACTAATTGTCAAGATGTATTTATAACAGTTTTAATCTGACAATTTTCACATTAAATTATTGATTATTTTATGTATTGGAAAGCTTTTTGAATAACTAGTCATATGTTTCTTCTTCTTTTGTACCTCTCAGAATGGAGGTGCATCCAAGCATCACATGTCAGTCCTGTGCTACATCTCTTGTTCTTTAATTGAATTCTTATTTCTGACCTATCTTGGTGATGTAGACTGTGCATGATATTGTAGGTCTTCCTCTCCGACGCTTACCGTTTACTTGTGGTATATTTAAACCATCTTAATTGTATTTTTTCCAGGGAATTTCTGATCCATTCTCTCCAAATTTTTGTTCGCTACTCTGCGCAGATATTCACAAGCAGTAACTCTGATTGGTCATCCGCCTAATGGAACCCATCTTTCACTCTCATACATAAGGATAGGTAAATATATTTTTTAAGAATAAAAATATGCATTTTAATATTTTACTCTGTCTTTCTTTTCAAAGAAATTAATGGCCTTTTCAATTCTACAGATAATCCCCAGGCATACCCTCCAATTCCTTCTATTAGACTGTACTGAACCTAAATAGGTGTAATAATCAACCACTTCTAGTACCTCCCTCTAGCATTGAATTTAAATCTCCTCTTGATTCCTTCCGATATACATTATTTTACTCTTTCGAACATTAATTAACATAGCCTTTCTCACCAGCTCAGCCTCCCTTTCAATCATTGTTGCTGTAGATTTTTTAAAAAAGGTTTTTAGGTAAGAGAGAAGTGATAAAAGAAACAAATTGACCATTTATCCCTTGACATACGTTCCTATCCTCACTTACGGAAGTGAATCCTGGTCACTTAAACAATGTGATGACAGCAGCCTTCTAAGATTGCAAATGAGATATCTGAGGAAGAGGGTAAGATCAAGAGGGACAGCATAGGTAACAGGAGGATACGGACCACACTGAAAATTAAACCCCTCAATCAGTTAATTGAGAAAGGATAGCTTCGATTGTTTGACCATGAAATGAGGATGGATGATAGCTGTTCAGTAAAGAAAGCTATGGAGGCTAAACCAATAGGAAAAGACCAAGGGGAAGGCTAAGAGTGACTTGTGAGAATAATTTCCAAAACATCCTGAAAGAAAACAGGATTGGATGGGCGGAAGCCAGGAGAGCCCTTGACAGAGACAGGTGCCACTCCTTGTGAAAAAATCTCTACACTGTAAGGTAGAAGAGATAACAGAATAAAAATATTGCAATGAATCCTATTGAAAAAGTGTAATATATATATTTCCTGAATGATAATAGTTTCACATAAAAAATATATATAATTAATTAAATTTATTAAATTAATCTTTATATCTTACAGCATTCAGAAGATCAATATTTGTTTCTTCTTTGCACACAGAGAGCTTACGGGAAACTATTTTAATAGTATTCAAAAGTTTATTAGTAAAAATGATAAATGATTTAGTCAAGATTAAAAAACCACTGTCATCAGGCAATTTGTGAACTGTTGTTACATGAGATGAAAAGTCTTCAATCTAAAAAAAAAAATAATTAATGACACTATATGATGATTAAGGATACTAGGAGCAAGAGCAACATATTAAGACAATATAACAATTATTTTTTAAAGATGTGATAAAAATAACTGTAATTAACACTAAAATATTCTAAGAAATTTTTGACACAAGAAAAAGTAGTAAAGGAGATCATCTATCAGCCTGTGATTGGCATGCACAGTTTACACTGTGAGACTATTGATAATGGATAAAGTAAATGGACAGTGTCTAGTAGCTTATGACAGTGTCCGGCGTGATAAACTATACCAGGCCTTATTGGAATGTTCATTGTAAATTGGTACAGTTAATCAGGATGAAAATGAAGGAATCTGAGTGCAGGGGAATCTCTTCAGAGGATTTAAAAGCGAAAACGGCCTATGATGATGGGATGCCTTTTCAATTAGGCTCTAAAGCATTAAGAAACTAATGAATACAGTTAATAGACACAATTTCAAAGTGTAGAAGAGGCCCTAACACCAAAGATAGAGAGAGTTTTAGATAAGCTCCTGTGCCTTTGAAAAAGTAAAATCGTTCGCTGTAGCTGACAACAATATGGGAGCCAACGTAAAAAAAAAGATTGTTTCAGAAGTACCAAGGTAATTCTCTCCAAAACCTTCATTAGACTAGTGGCAATTTATGGCTCAGGAATGTGGATGCTTCCTATGGCCAATGAGGAGATAAGTAAGCTAGCTAGAGTAATAGTTAAAATAATTGAGTTCAGAAGATTGTCCTGGAAATTTTATGTTGCCAGAATGAATGTGAATAACATTCCAAGGGAATCAGTAGAATGAATGGCGAAGAGTTTTATTGAGGATGGCTGAGCTTTATAGAGACTCATATGGAAAATCATTCTCAGGAAATATGATTAAACTTTGTTAAATTAGAAAGCAAAGGGAAACTTAAAACCTGAACCTGTAACCACTACGACCCATGAACGAGTCTGGAGTTCAGTACATAGTAGAGACTGCACTGTTTCATGGACAACAGTTCTGCAAGGAGGTGACTAGTTCTAGGTCACGCTCAACCGCCATGTTTTCCCCCCCCCTTATTTTGGGTACCCTATTTTTATATTTTATAGAGGCTGGGTGAGCCCCAGGAGGGTCCTAGATCCCATATGATCCATTTCCTGACGCAAACAGACTAAATAAATGTAACTGCCAGCAGCAGGATTTGAACCAGGATTTTCGGCATGACAAATCAGTGCTCTACCACTGAACCACCCCGCTCCCCTAGAAACTTGAAATACATGCTGTATTTCCCGTATGCTGTAAATGGTGGAACATAAGATTGATTGATTTATTTTAAATTACTTACTGTGATAATTTTTGATGGATATTGAACAATTAAGCAAGAATTATGTACAGTTAGTAAAGTTTTAATGACCCTTTGTAATTTAACATTCAATTGGCATGGTGTTTCACAAGCAATGGTTTCTTCTTTACTACATTCAACTGAAAAATGTATACATATGTTAATATGATTACTCAGAGACAGTTAAAACTCAAGGTCTTCTAAAATTAACTTACAATGGTAATTGTTTTTTATTTAAAATACATTAAATATATTTGAGTCTGCCTATAACATCAAACGGAAAAACAAAAGTGAAAATTACAATTCTAGCTAAACAATCATTGTTACTATGAATTTAAAAAAAATTTATCAGGATATATTAAGGTATATTACAGTGATATTTATAAATTAATTATTTACTTTCAAGATTCAATTTTGACACATTCCTAATGTTAATTACTGGTTTTGAATAGGTACACAGAAATAACATGAAAGAAATTTGCGATATTGCTGTTTAACACAGCTGAAGTAAAAACAAACATAGAAAGATAGAATGATAATTTATAGCAATATCAGAAATCTTGTATTGAAAGGAAAGCCATCATTTAAAATAAAAATTACATTGGATTACATTTTGAAGAAACATATTTGTTTCAGTTAAGAGTTACTTTATTAATATCGATTAATAAGGAGATAAAATAATAATAAAAATAATGACTATTCTGATTTATGAAAATTATTTTAAAAAATTGTGTTTGTAATTATACTAGTATATTATTACAGCAATTAGTAGAAAACAAGTCTTCTCTTAGCATGAAACATCTAATAAGTGATCTCATCTGGAACAGTTTTTAATCCACTAACTGTTTTAAGACCTAATCGTCCTGGTCCATCTAGGGAAATTACCTAGTATTTTTAGGGTTTAAATTTTCTCTTTAGAAAGCTATTAGTGAAGTATTCTGACAAATAAATATAAATATATGTATTTACTCAATTGTATGTAAAAGTGTTGACTTACTTTTCAAATATTTTTAATCACAAAGTTATTAATTTTTCGTGCATTCTTATTTATACTTTTTCATATTCTCCCAGGAAATTTATACTTGGGGAACATTTTTTCATTTCATTTTTCTATTATAGTAGTATCTTGTTTGCCTTGCCTTGATGGCCTATAAAATAGGCTAAAAAATCTGCAAACTCTAAATCATAATTGTATCTTACCATGTATTTTTTCATGACCACGTCCCTAACCTTATTTTCAATTGCATCTATAGTAAATAATAACTACATAATTATTATATAATGTTATAAAAAATCTTTTCCTACTGCATAGATTTATACTATGACAAAGTAAACAAAATCTTAAATGTGTATGTGTGTGATTATTTTGAGAGAAGAGAGGGAGAGAAGAAATATAGTATTGTAGTTAATTTTTAGCTACATAATTTATACCAAACAATGTACCAGAGAAGTTAACAGCAGGTTTTTTAAATCTTTGTTTAAATTTCATTTTCCAGTGCTTAATGTCCTTCTCTGTAGTAATATGTTTCAACTCAATTGAATCAACAGAATCCTCTCTGGAATTCCTGAAAAGATGATTTCATGTTGAAATGATAAATATATTTATTATTAGTTTAGCAATTCAATAATAATAATGCTTACAATCCAATCAACTTACATCGTAACATCCTGCTTGTTTTCTTTTTCAACAGGATCTAGAATAATACGCCATTGGAAACCATGTTCATTGGTAATCTAGAACAAAGGTTATTATATGAAGTAAAACAACTATCAAATATATGTCTTTAATTATTATTATGAAAGAGATCCCAATTATACTATATAAAAGAGGTTTTTCAAATTAATGAATATTATTAAATTTTAATATATAAGACTTCATTAACGGCAAATAGTTGCAGTTATTGCTACCATTTATTATTCTAAGAATTAGTTTTTTTTTTAACATATAAATAAATTGTTGTTCATATGGTTATCTTGAATTGTTTAAATAATTCATTTTCAGGAATAATTAATTATTCTAAATATTTTAAATGAGTACTTACGATAATATATATTTGCTGTGCTGCTTCACACACTTCTATGAATTTTATACGCCCATCTACTTTTGTCTTGAAAAGAACATCAGCAGTAAGAAGAGTAAATACTATAATATGCCCAGAGGTTGATCCTAATATTCCAATATGCCTAAAACAAAATTAAGAAAAGAAAATTACCAAATGTATACGAAACAAATATTTTTAAAATAATACTTTAACAATTTAAGGAAATTTGTGAAGAATGTAGGTTAACTATTGAACTTTGGCCAGCTTAATGTTTTAACATATTTTTTAAACTTTTTTTTTTAATAACAAAAAATCAAAGAAGAAATAAAAAACCAACTTTATTGGATAGAAAAAAAAAAATTAAAGTGGAAAAGTAAAGCTAGGCAAAGAATTCCAGCAGAAAAAGAGCACCAATAAAATAAAAATTATGGATAAGACCGTGGAAAAATTCCAACGAAAAGCCCTTAAGTCTCCAAACTAAAACAGAAATTGAAATTATCTGTCCAATATTTCACACATCCGGGCATCCCCAGGGTAGAAAGAGAATAACAGCAAAACAAAAATGAATAATGCACTCAAGAAACATCCCACCACCTCCAAGGCTCAAATGCAACAAAGGAATCATAAGGAAGGTGACTCGACCCCAGCTGGATAAGGTTAGATTAAAACAGCTGATAAATACTTCAGAAATTAAAACTTCTTACTGCATGCTCCAACACCAGTTTCTTTTGTTGCTCATTTTCCTGATCCATCAATTTAAATATGGATCTAAGAATCTTCCAGAATCTCCACCTCTCATTAATAGTTTCTAGAGCTAAAGACTTAGGGATGTGCCTGTATAACATCTGGATGGGAAGGCAATCCTATATAAGATATAAACATTCAGCTATTTAATTAATTTTGAAGGTATAATATAAGGTTTACTGGAGAAGGTTTACTCCAGTATTTATCAGCTGTTTTTATCTAACCTAAAATAAGGTTTGTTAATACCAGGTCATCGAACATTTTATCTTGATATATGATATATATGCGCTCTATGCCAACTGTGTAGCAAGGCAGGCATACATATCTTCCATTAGATTAACGGTAAAATATTTTTTAATCTTACAACAAGAGCCAAAAGATTATCTTAACTTAAGTTTGAATTCACATAATTTGAAATTTTAGACTGAACCTAGATCTGTTCAACCCATTCAAGACCGAATGCACATTGTGTGTGATTTCCAAGGCTATAAGGTGGCCTGTACACCGCGTGTGCAATAACAGTAATGTGCAATTAACAGTTATTCTGAGTAAACTATTTGTCGAAATAAGATTTTTCTTGAACTAATGAAATCTGTAAAGTACAGGAAAACAAAATTTGGCATTGGTTTTAAGTGGCTGAACCTGCAGATTTCAACAAATCAAAGTGAGGAGATAAAAGCAATCAGACTGGCTTTGGAAAAGCTAATCTCAATAGAAAAGAAGAAGATTTTCGCATTCGCTGACTCTTGATTTTTCTACTCTCTCTCTCTCTCGGGTTAATGAATAAAACCAATGTGTAGGTTTGAAAATATGGAAATCTAATTAATGATAAAAAAAAAGAGCTTCAATGGGATTGAAGCTATCATGGCCTCTTTGTAAATGAAGAAGCAGATCAATTGACCTAGAAAGAATCCAAATGGCCACAGTCACCAAATCCCCTGCACTATCAATCTGCATAATGAATAACAAAAGGAAATATGAAGGAACATATCAAAAAATATTACTCAATATTAACAAAGGGAAGCAATGGGATTGACAGATCATCATTTTGACTTATGATCAGCCATAAAGGACATTAGAATTTTGTTGGTTGACACGAGAATATTTGACCAAGAATACCCACTTTATAGAGGCTGGATGAGCATGAAGGAGGGTCACCTGAGTCTGAGGTGGCAATTCATAGCTGTAAGCAAAATAAATAATTTATCTGACATATCCGATCTTAAACTCGAACCTAAAGATCAGTCACCCAGTACCCTACATACTGAGCTACTCTTTTCCCCTGGCGGTTCTCTGATCTCTGATCCGGCGGTTGAGGGTGATCTAGGACAAATCACATCCCTGCACAACCATTGTCCTTGAACAGTCTCTACCATGTACTGAACCCCGGACCAGTTGACGGGTTGTAGTGGTACAGGTTTTTTTTCCAAACGTATTCCCCCTTAAAGCAATAAACCGAAAATCTCCCCTTTTTCTGCCACTAACCATATACTTAGTCTTATCTGAATTTACTTCCAGCCCTATTTCCTTACCTGTATTCATCAACATTTCTGTATTTAGTATAATAGTTTTGTCTTCATTCAACAGTAACAAATTTTCCACAAACCCAAGCAGGGATATTTTACTATTCCGATTCAAATTTAAACCTTTTTCGGTGTGTATCACCTTTTAAAAATGTGTATATATATGCATAAGTGATAAGAGAGTAGGAAATTTGTATGACAGAAAATCTGAACTAATTTCACTCGCATAATTTGTTAAAAATTCAGAAAAGAAATACTAAAAATTATTTATTCTATAAAATACCATGAACTTGTGTGAAATTGGAAATAACTATTTATTAAAAATATAATATTTCCTTTTAATCTCTATTTTAATACGGTTTTATTAATTTTTTAAGACCAATTTTCTGATGACACATTTAGTACATTACTGGTTTAATCGATATTCTATTGCACTCTCCCATTTCTAGCATAATAATAATCTAAAACAGGCTAAGATAAAAGAGAATAGCAAGGTAATTGACAAATCACAATATATTGAGGGAAAAATAATAAACAACATGGTGAAAAAACTATTTCCTAGGCTATGGAAAATATATTAGGATGAAGAAATAATAATATTAGAAAAAAGGATTTTGTAATTTCAAATTGTGAACACTATCCATGCACCAACATTTTAGGAAGACAGCGATAATCAGGAAAGATGATGCAGCACCTTCGAGAAAATAAGTATAGAATCACTTCTAATAATGAATAAAGGATCTATAATGCATAAAAGGCATTGAAAATGCAGACAATAATTAAACAGGCAGGCATGCCACATGAGCATAGCAATGAAAATAGACTAATGCTAATTCAAATTGCAATGGTATATAATTGGTTCATAAAAAGCAAATCATTCTTGCAATGTGAATCTATTAGGGAATATGGAGGATACCTGGATCTGATGATGTAACCTAGCTAGATCAAGCATGTACAGTTCTCGAGAAGGTATTCTTCAAAAGTAAATGATGTTTCAAGTTGTTCAGGATTGATAGTAACAGGAATCATAACCTAGTGAAATTCATATTAGACAATTCTTAGTTATATCAGCCAATAATAGAGACAGACATTTTTAAAATGGAATTAGCGATGAATCAAAACAAAACAGCAGAAAAAGTAAGTACAATCGTAGATGAAAATTAAATGACGATTAGATCAGGTAAGGATGGTAAGACACAAACAAAAAGTAACTTACATATTTTTGGATACTAGTTAAACATCCATTATTAAATATCAGAAGCTAAAAACAATATAGATTAAATCTTTAAAGCAACCAATAAATTTGATTTTAAAGCAATAGAATGCAAAAGTAGAGACTAATGAAGGTGAGGTTAAAATAATGCAGTAATATAAAAGAACAAACAAAACAAAATAGGAACAAAAAACAAATCATGGATTTTATAAATTATGGCAGTTAAGTGTTAGAAGACAATGGAAAAAATGTAATAGGAAAAACATAAATCACTAGTTTCTAAAAAATTTATCCTAGGAAAGAAATGTGAATAGACTAGAATTCAATTTTAAGAATAAATATTGGAAATATGATTTGAAGTAATGAATGAAGTTTACTTTTTAAATAATTCTAATTAAAAAGAGGAAAATGTTAAACAAACTTCTAAAATTTAACTCCAAAACTGTTCTCAAATGATTTCAGTAATTCAATTATTAATATTGATAATGAAATATTGGATCCATAAATAGATAAAAATTCAGATATTTTTAAACATCTCTGTTAATATTAGTAATCAGGAAAATACTTTTTTTTTAAATACTGGCTGTGTGTAGGAATTGTTCAATATAAATGGTAGGCCCCTAACATGACTATATTGCTAACAACACCATGTCATGGTCCTTACAAAAATCTTAGCCAATAATGTATAGAGGAAGGTCTCTAAAGTCTACCACAAACCTGTTTTTTTTCTTTAAGGAAAATCCGATATTATAACTTGGCCCATCTTGGCTCACAGATATAGATACTTTAGTTAAGACACCAATTCAGCTGCTATTTTTGGCAATTCATGAAGAAACCACCAAAGCCAATTCTACAGGGAACAGTTAAATCATAATCAGCTTCATCCAACAAAAGATGGAACAACCATTAGCAAAAGAACAATCATCATAAATAGATGGCACCTTTGAAGGGAGACTGGGGTGGCTGTGGCTCCCAACATGTCTGTTTTTAGATATCCATTTTCAAATAATTGGATTAACATATTTGATCAACTAGTAACATTTACTGAGTTATTAATTTCTAAAGATCTATAAAGAACAGACCATACTTTTATTCTCACTAAAATATTTTACGTATATATATCAAATAGTAAACAAAAGAGAACAGATTTAAGATATTCTGAAATAAAGGAGAATAATATTAGCAATTCAATATAAAAAAATAAGTAAATAATGATAATAGAACTACGCTCTATTTATGTGTAACATAGTAAACGGGAAATTGAAATTGTTAAGAAAAATATGGAGATAAAGAATAAAAGCTAAAATAGTGAATGAAACTTGATAATGGACAAATAGGTCTGAAGCATTGTAGCACTAATTAAAAAATAAAAGGATGAGTTTTTTAAAGCTTTTAGCTGTGATGTATTTTTTTTAAAGACTTCTATAAATGAGTAATCAAGTAAATTTAAAAAAAAAATTACACTCATAAAAAATAAATGAATAATTAGGTATTAATAATGATTGAATAAATATTTGTGTTTTCCTCATCAGCCATATAAGGATCCTAGAACTTTAACAATAACCAATCAGATTATGACTTATAGTATGCTGCCGTAAATACTATTAAGCAAAAAAATCATTTTAATTTTAAAAACCCAAGAACTTTGAACCTTTTATACTTTACTAAAGACTTGAAACGTCCATCATTTACATAATAAATATACGCAAGTATTTCAATCCGTAAATGAAAGTCAAGTTAGGATCAAAGAAAAAAAGAATGTTCTTTATAAACATCTCAATGGGTGGTAAATAGTAACTTGAAATATCTTTAATAATAAGTTGTATCTGTGATAAACAGAAATATATTGATGAATATAACTGTAAAAATAAATTAATAACATAAAGAATTAATAATAAATTAAGAACATAAAGATTACCTGTGTTCTGCAGTGGGTTCAGGCTGAGTGAACCAAGCAGCTGAACAGGGAACAAATCCATTTTCATTAATTAGAGGTGAATTGATTTGAGTTATGTCATGTTTCAACCACTTGTTATATTCCGAATGTTCTTTGTTATTTATTCCCAACAATGATAAAATAGGAACTAAATATAATGAGCCATCATAGCCTGAAATAATAATTCAAATCAACCATATGTCAAATAAAGTATTAGAGTATGCAGAGGGAGCAGGATAGCTTTATTGGATAAAGCATTGTGCTCTTTTCTCAAAGCCCTGGGTTTGAATCGGCAATGAAAGTTAACTATTTCATAAGTTACATCAGCCATGGATTGATCCTGTGATTTGAGAGACCCCCTAGGAAACATACAGTTTCTAAAAAGTGGGTATTCTCAAATGAAGAACTGGTGCCTGAGTTAATCCTGGCCAACTATTTGTCAAGAAACAGTACATTTTGACCCAGTGCTGAAATCGAGACCTTTCATAGGTTTTAGAGGTAAAAATTATAGAAATAATAAATAGTAGAATACAGTACTGCCTAATAGGATGATTTTAAGTTAAATCTTCATGTTAGCCATTTAGTAAAGGAAAAAGTAAAAAAAAAGATAAATTTTATTCAACTTAACAATAATCACTATATATATGTTAAGACTCAGTGGTAATATTCAATTAATACCTGTACCACTATAACCTGTTAAGGGTCTGGGGTTCAGACATGGTAGAGACTGAACTGTTTCTTGGACAACGATTGTGCAGGGAGGTGATTTGTCCTAGATCACACTCAACTGCCAGATTTTCCCCCTTATTTTGGATACCCACTTTATGGAGGCTAGGCAAGCCCCAGGAGGGTCCTAGATCCTATAGGATTCATTTCCAGCTGCTAACAGATTAAATAAAAGTCTTACCAACAGTAGGATTTGAATCCAGGACCTTCAGCAGTAGCTAACACTGAGCCGCTCCTGGTAATATTCGGTTAGAATAAAAAAAAGTTTTCTCTGATCTTACTGTACATCACTGATAGTTGTTGGATAATGGGACAAGTCTTAAATGCAAACTTATCCATAGTGTTCATTGAATAAAATTATTACAGATTTGTGACTTTAAAGCAATCTATTGGGAAAAACTCAACCCAATATTTAGTTGTAGAAGGGACAATCGCTGGTAGCCATTAGTTCGGCAGTGTGAAATGTGACAGGAAACTAAAGCATACAATAAAAGTGAAAAGTAATGTATCACAAGTAACATCAAGTGGTTTTGATAATAATAATTAAAAGCTAAGCGAACCTGAAGGTTTTATTCCGAAACCACTAATGTCCATATACTAACTTCCGTCAATGGATTCCCCGATCAGGTAAATAATATGATAAAAAAATAAATAACTTACATGCAACCAATGCCCATTCAGCTTCTTTTGGCTCCAATGTTATAGCACAAATTTTTTTTTTAATATCGTCATACCAAGGCAACCACCGTACAACAGGGTGATGCTGATTGAAGTGCAAACCATGTAATACAATATCTCCATTCCTGAAAAATAAACATTTAAAGCATATTTAATTTAATTAAGTTGTTTCAAATGAAATTTTTTCAGACATCAGAAATCAAATTTAATAATCTATTACAAAAAAGTTTTATATTAATAATAGAACTTACAAAATAAGAAATACTCATATTAAGCTAATTTCAAACTCAATAAAAGAAAATGGGTTAATTATAATAGACCTTTTTAACAAATTTATAAAAAATCAGAAAAAGTAAGAAAATCGATAATATTAGATTACATTATTTATGTCTTCCTAAATCTAAATAATTCAAATTTCTGTTTAATGAGCCAGATATGTTTTAAGAAACTACAACTAAATCTTCTGCTAATCTGAGAAACTCTCCAAACCTCAAAATGCCACTATTCTACCCTTTTCCTGAATAAACTATGCAGGAAATGTGAGAAAAATAAGAAAAAATGATATGCCATTAAAAGCACTCAAAGAGCAAATACAGAGAACAGTCTTTAATGCTAAGATTGGAGGACAATGTTGTAGGAGACAGAGGTAGCCAAAAACTACTGTCTAGAGGAAATCAGTAATCTTATAATGTTAAGGTTTATGAGTTTTAATATGTCCTAATTAAGTATACAATTATATGAACTCAACTAATGACATGATATAAGAATAAATGATGACTTATTTATTAAATTAAGTTGTTTTTTATTATGGTTTAATTTAATTTAAGAATACTAGGAATATTACAATTTTAATTTTATTTTAAAGAGAAAAGATATGCCCCCGGCTGGGATTCAAACCCGGATCCTATGTCTCTCCGTGACAGCACTTTAACCATTTGAGCCACCAGGGTCGCCTGCCGGCAGGGGACAAATCTTTTCTCTTATCCGATCCCATGTCCCTGCGTTCTCGCAATATTTTGAGATATATACACGAGAACGAATGTTCTTTGAACATTACTTTAATTTTAGGATCTTGTTGACTTATCATATTACTATTTATAATTTTTTATAATTATTGGTCAACTGTTTTCACTTTTAATATTTTCATTTTAAAGGGAAAAGATATGCAAGTTATACATATCTACAAAGATATACATTCATATACACAATACAAGATACACATCTCAACAAAGATATACAATTTTATACATGATGACTTTGAAGCTAATAAAAATTCGGCCACATAGAGGAAGAACAACATGAACAGCAAGGAGGAAAATCGGACGACAGGGAAGAGAATATAATCCTGGAGGGTGAAGGGAGTCAGGGAGAACTTCTAAAAGAGACTTCAAGAAATAAACAGACCCCTGGAATGTCCATGACCTACAAACTGTTGGGCTATTTCAAAGCAAGGGAAATTGTCATCTGAGGTAATTTAATTCATCATAATTTGAATGATTTAAAATTTCATATTTATTTAATAAAACAAAAATCCGGATACTATGTGGAAGAGGAGGCTGACATTTCTTGGACATCTATTCAGAATGAACAATCATAGATTGACCAACCAAATATTTGAATATTCTGGAAGAAGAAAACCATTACTACTTGTAATAAAGAAGAAAGGAAAGATTTGGAAAAGCTAAACACCACAGTCTCACATGTTAGAGTAGTGGTTCCCAACATTTTTTTACCACGTCCCCCTTGTTCAAATTAAAGCCTTCCACGACCCCCTACCTGTTCAAATGAAAGCCCTCCACCTCCCCTCCCCATGCACAAAATTATTATGGGCATAAGAAAAAAAACACATCAAGTATTCAATTAAAAACAAAACATTTATTTCTATAAGACACAACTTTATAACTTTAAATTTAAGATAAAGAAGTACTGGAAGGAGAAAATAAACAAAACTAATTCAGAACTTTGTTAAACTCAACTGGTTTGGCCCTCCTGATTTGTCTTCACGCCTGCCTATGGGGCCCCAAGAATGGGAGTGTTAGAAGGAAGTGAATTCGGGAGTAAAGTGAAGAATCTGCAAGGGTTCCAGGATGAAGAAAGACCAGAGAAGGTTCGACAAAGTTGGCCAGAGGGTCAAAGGAAACGCCAGTGAAAATATAAATTATAATTAAATTATTGATAGCAAATACAATGTCCGTTAAAACTAACCGTCTCTGCTATTGATATTATTTAGGTTTATAAAACAAATATATTTATAAATATATAAATATAAATAGAAAATTATTTTATAAGTTCATTAATTAGAAAGATAGCAACATGGTAATCCATATCAATCAGATATGCAGCCAAGAAATATACAAAGTTACATATTGTGCTTAATAGATTCACATAAAAAGTTTGTGTTATTTTTTATTTGCCAATCTCTTACATTCCTTTTGGGTTCCTCGAATTTAAGTCACGATTTATGCTACTGTCCTCTAAATTCTCCACCCCATTAAATCCTTGGACATTCATTATTTTAACTAGCAACTAACACAACTGCAATAGGTACTAGGGTTCGGTCTAAATAATTATTAAAATAAAAACTATTAAATGCGGATAAGCAAATCATAAAAACAGCAAATTTAAAAAAAAAGAACGACTACTGCCACCCTTGTTATATTTATCCAAATATGTCCTGTTTAATCATTTTAGACAATAGAAGTTCTAATATTAAAATATAAATGGATGTAATACCTAATTACAAATACGATTATTTCAAGATTTTCGCAGTGGGTACTGGTTGCGAATAGTAAATCTTTAACGGTAAGTAAGCAAGTTAAATCAAAATAATTGTCAACTAGATTAATCATTTTATTTGTTGATAACTGAACCTGTAACATCATAACCAACCCGACATTTGAATCGAGTGTTCTAATCCAAAGAGAATAATGTTTCGGAAGAAATGGTTGCTAAGAAGAATTTCTTTTATCTCTTTATACTTTATTCGATGATCTCTTTCTTTGATGTATTTTTTTAACATCATCGCATTGAGGAAGTCATGTTTCTAATTGTTATACTTTGAAGGCGATAGCGTGATCACAGATTGCCTTCAAGATCATAATGAAAAAAAAAGTAGTGGAGGAAGTCTTTAAGTATCTGGTCTTATGATGTCAGACAAATGAAATACATAAAAATGTTGGGTATCTGTTCCGCAAATTATCGCTTTCGGGTACAGTCACAAGTTTTAACTTTTCATTGGTTTCCTTTTTATTATTCCAGTAAAAACAATCTTTAGTTTCAACATTTGGTATCAGCTCTGCAGGACCACCAGTTAAAATGAACATTTTAACTAACATAAATCATCGTCTATACTTCGAAATGTTAGTTAAACGTTTAATTCTTGATGAAGTGATTACCGAAATATACATATTTCCCATAATTACAATCTTTTTTCATACTTAAACTCACGATTATTTTTGTTTTCGAATATATTACAAAGGAAACGAAAGAATAGTTAAAATCTTGTGACTTAACTCGAAAGCTAAAACCTGCAGATCTGATACCAAATGTTGATAATGAAGAATACTTTTTGAAGATTATATCCACAAATGAGCATACATGAAATTTCTCACCTAAAAGTTTTTACTATTTAGAAGAAATATTTTCTTTATATTCCTTCATTGTGCCTCTCAGTGCAATTGTGCCTTCAAGCCATTCAGGTATCAACGGTTGAGTGATATCATTGAGTTGAATTTTGTTCTCTCACTCTACCTGATCATTGAGGTATGGACCTGTCGATAACATTCTGTGCCTACCTTGAGGATAACGTCCAGTTGGCCTAGCTTTGAAAACTTCCATGGATCCCAATCATTCACGAAAGTTTTCATGGCGTCATCATTCATTCGACATAGACAACTGAACCACTTTTTAAGATATCATCCACAAATATGATGAAGAAGAAAGGAATAAGAAGAATATCATCTTGTTTAACCCCTTTACTCATACCGAAAATCCCGGGTTATATTTCGTTTATTCTAATTATACGTTGGAATCCTTGTAAATAAATTTTAGCATAGTTGTCGATTCAGTGGGGACATTTTTGATAGCTAGTCCATACTTCATGTCTTGGAACCGAATAATCAAAGGCTACTTTTTTATCCAGGAATGCTTCAGTTTCTCCCATAAATTACCAAAGTTGTTTTCCATATTGATACAACTTAGTTCAGAAGTTCTGCGTACTTATGTTTCTTTCTGGAATTCGTTGCGCTAAGTTATCGCTCTTTCCCTTCGCTTTGGTCATTCCTTTCTAGGTCGAAGTATAGACGTCTACAATCAAGATGGTTTCATCCGATATCAACGTCTCTTATTTTACATAAGTGGAATATCTCCTTACCCTCTTGCTATGTTAAAAGGAGTCTACTATACTATTGGAATTTGTTTCGTCATCTGAAAAACAAATTATGGGCCATCTTGTGAGGAAAAAGCGAATTTCTTTGTGCCTTGGAACATTTGTGCTTTCCTCCGTGTAGACCTATATCATCGTGAGTATTTTAAAGTTCTTTTCCTGTCCTTCCATTGAAGTCACCCTTCATGATATCTATCGTTTAGTTCTTTGATAATTCCTATCTGAAGATTTCCATATAACTGTGCTTTGTCTAGAAAATCCACTGTTGAGGTATTTCTTGTAAACATTGCATTTTTAAAAAAGAATTTACAAAATATTTTAATACAGTTATGTAATAAACCCCTGCTAATAAATGTATTAATTTTTTAAGCAATACGCAATAACTGAAATGAGAACTTTTATGGAAGGTTTTTGAAACATCTCCCAGGATATTTCAAAGTTTTTTCCTCCCAAAATTCTTTCACTAATCCTTCTTAAACTTTGTAATTCTCAGTACCTCTCGAAAAGTAACATTTTTTGTAAAAAAAATAAATAAATAAAATAAAGTAAATTTTTATAAGTATTGTTATTATTTTTTTGTCAACTGTTTAATGTGATTTTTTTTTCTGAAAATCAGCTCCATTCTCCTATTCTTCCGCCTGACAATGGTAAATATAGTAACGTCTTAGGTAAATTTGATAAATAAATTACAAGAAATTAATTTAAAGAAATATAAACATACTTATTATTTAAAATGAATACAAGAAAAAGCAACAAACGATTATTAAAACATACAACCCTAAAAAACAACAAAATCGTATTAATTGTACCATAGGCGGATCCAGGGGGGGGGGGGGGATACGGGTGCACGTGCTCTTTGACAACGGTTGTACAGTGAGGTGATTTAGCCTAGATCGGGCTGGCCTATCGGGGATCCACCAGATTTCCCCCCTTATTTTAAATAACTACTTTCGAACGGGTTTGTTTCCTCAACAAAAGTTTTCTCCTTTTGTGAATAAATAAGTCGCTAGCACAAAAATGCAGTAAGGGAGCGGAGTGGCTCAGTAGTAGAGCGCCAAGTTGCCATGCCCTATGTCCTTATTTCAAATCCCGCTCGCTGGCAGTTTTTTATTTAATTTGTTAGTGGCCGGAGATGGATCTTATGGGATCTGGAGGCTCACTAGGAATAATTCCTCATAAGGGGGGAATCTAGCGGTAAAGCGTGATCTAGGATAAATTATTTCCCTGAACAACCGTTGTCCAAGAAACAGTACAGTCTCAATCATGCACTGAATTCCAGACACTTCACGGGTTGTAATGATATAGGTTTTTTTTTCTAGCACGAAAAAGTATTAGCGTAACGTATTTTGGAACTTCGTTCGCCAAACCGACTTACGTTTGCTAAACCGACTTATGTTTCAACTTAATTGAAATACATCAAGCTTAGAAGAGGTTCCTTAACTTCACAATTGAATCATGAACCATACTACTGATTTATTTTTCCAAAGTTAAGAAATTTAATTAAATCTTAAAATTAAAGATGTAATTAATTACAAGGATTTTGTAAAAATATTATATATTACTCATATCTATAAAATGATCATTGACTCAAAATTAAAAGATGGGTAAGGGAGAGAAGAACCCCTGAGTAAATTCCATGAATTTATTACTAATTGGTTTGTCACACCTGCTCTAAATATTTATGTTTCAGTGAATAATTCACCTGTGGGCGAGGCTTGTTCAAACGGACTGTGTCATCAAATCTTATCTTATCAGTGAAGATTAAGTGTGTACGAGTGTTCCATGGTTTTAGTTTTGTGCACGATTTTGGTAAATCATTAAGCCGCATCAAAATGGAGGCCGAGAAAAGTAAAATGATCATTGAATACATACTATTTTGCCTTAACGTCATAACATGGGTAAATATCCATAAATTATTTATTTATTTGTTCAGGAATTGTTCATATATGTTATTAGGGACTTTTGTTGATATTTGTTATTTAGGAAACATTTCAGAGCATAAATAATGCTTAATTATTAACAATGAAGCACTAATTTTGAATAATTGCAATTTTAAGTTGACCGTATATGTACGGAGATGATAGAGATCCGAGTGGAAGTCATTTTCAAGTAATTTCTGTGAAACTATTTATTAAATTTTTCATTTATTGAAGTATTAACGAAAATATTAATAGTTTCTTATTTTATGAAATTCTAGTACTATGTAAACATTACTTCAGATATTCAAAATAATAAAATAAGTAGCAGCGTATGAGTTAAAAATATGAGTAATGAGATGGCGTCCATAATGTTCCATGGAACATTTATTTAAATACAATTCTGTAGTAAAAGACAAAGTCTATAATTATTCTGCACTCTAAGAATCTATATGAATAATTATGACATTATTATTTTATACTTTCGTTTAAACCGTGATTCAAACAAAAACTTTAAGGGGAAAAAAGTAGTCACCATTTATTATTTGTTGATGCCCTTTTATCTACTATTAATAAACTCGCAATACTTAATGAATGAATATAAACCGTATGTAGCCAATAGGAGCATAACCAGAAATAAAAATAAAAAGTTTAAACTTTTTTTTTTATTTGGTATAAAAATAGATTTTCAATGAGGTTATTATAGCGATCCACATTAGATTTGGCGTAAGTTCTAATAAATTCCTCCAAGTATTTTAGAATATTGATTTTAAACTTTTAATATTCTTATGTTTTATCTTTTAATATTAATACGTTAAACAACGGATAGGGTTGATTTATTTGTATCCTAATGGGTTCAGTTCTAGGAAAAACTGTTTAGTTCTGCATTTCCTTTTTCAGTGTGAAGTTGTTATAAATGTATAGTTGTTATAAAGATCCATCTTGATGGATATAATAATACATATATACAAAGAATGTTTAAAATAAGTTGGATCAAATACAGATAATGACCAAACTGATGATCTAATTTAAAAATATCAGAATGAAAAATCGTAGGTCTACTTCTATAGTTTCATTTACCGCCAAAGATTCTTAACTTTGACGTGCGGTAAAGTTCTGGAATTTACCAATGATGCATATTTTTTAATACGGAAGTTCTCATTAAAAGTTATGAAAGGTTTCAATAATGCTAACAAATAAAATATCAAAGTCTTGGAATTCTGAACATTATTATTATTTTTATAGCACGTCAGAAATATGAGTCATGGAGACATGCTACTTCATTTTTATAGTTTCTAGCTTTTTCTAAAATTATATTTTTTTAAAACGCAAAAAAGTGGTTTCCAAAATGTTTTTATAAAACTTTGTAAGGGAAAGTGAATAATTAAATTCAAAATGTTTATTAATTTAGCAATAGGAGCCTTGCCTAACATTTCAGCCATTAATGCTTTCAAAGTTTAATTTTTTTTTTACAAATTACAATTTTCATTGAAACTGATTTGAGAGCTTGGCAATATATTTTAGCAGAAATATGATAAAAAAATAAAAAATATGTTTGTTATACAACCGTATTAAAAAAGTAGGTATTGGCTGATTCTAAAATTTTACCGCACTACATTCAGACGTATCATGTTTAACTTAAAAAGGAATAAGTGAAACTATATATATATATATATATATATATATATATATACATATATATATATATATATACATATATATATATATATATATATATATATATATATATATATATATGTACACACACACAGAGGTATATAGATATAGATAAAACACTCCTAGTTTAGAGATTGAATGTTATCGAAACTATCAACATCAACATCAAGGAGTGTTAGTCATATGAATTCAATTAGTCATATTAATTAATAAAGTATTCACCGATCACATACCATTGGAAAGAGGTCTTTTAAAAAAAAATAGAAACGAAGAAAAAAATACATTCCGTGTATAAGAACAGATCAATAGTACGCAAGTAATAACAAATGCCGGTGATAATATTTTGGAACGTCGGAATAATATTTTGGATTTTTTTATAACCAACGTTTCAATTTTAAGTAAAATCCAAAAGCTTTCAGTTTTAAACGATACGGACAAACGACTTTTAGTGAGGGAATGAATATTTGGAATGAATATTTGGGTAACGTTGGAGTGAATATATTTGATCTTTTGTTTAACGAAAAGAAAATGTTCCCTAGGATGATTGGGATGTGTGATTAAAAAAGTATGATATTTTATTGAAACATTTATTGTAATTATTTATTTTATTTAGTGAAGGTGCAAAATAAACGTAATAGATAAAACATATATACATACTATTCGAATGTGATTATTTAGGCAGACGATTTTTTACTTTTTTTTCAGAGAGTTACCTATCAAAAGTCAACCACTATGGTATCTCATAGAGATAACGCAGAAATAAATTGATAATGTTGATTCGTGAAGTTTACTTGATAAGGGGAAGTTAATGATTTGAAGTCAACCAAATAATTTTAAGATGTGAAATTTTAATTCTTGAAAAAAAAAATCATGTTCTATGAGAAGTGGATGTTGAACTTTTAATAGGAAACGCTTCCATTATTATGTAGTTTTAGTGCTTGCCTTCAATGCCCTAAAATTAGCTGAATATCGTAGAGAAAAAATATATATTCACACACACAAACACATATATATTTACTCTCCTCCACCCTTAAAAGAAATAAAAGTTCATGTTTTTAGAAAACGAGCTGTGCTCTGATACCATAAATTAGACAAGTGACCTCTGATACCAAAACTAACCACCCCTAAATAAATGAAATAGAATAATAAATAATAATAAATTAAAAAAAATGAAAAATAAATAAAATAACCAGAATGATTAATTTATTTTTGGATATTGCTATGGACAAATTTTAAACATCTGAAATCATAATTCTCAACTAACGGATATTATGCATTATTTGGCATGTTGACGTAAATCGTGCAATATTGAGGTAGGTCTTGTAAAAATAAATCGATATATGGTAAATATATTTTGTAAAAATACATCGATATATGGCAAATATATTTTTAATATGGTAATATATGGTTAATATATTTTTTAGTGTATAAAATAAATAAATTAAAAAATATATTTACCGAGACTGCAGGTTCGTCTAACTAAGAACAAAAATGAGCTTAACTGATGAATGTTCATTTACTAGTTGCTCTCTTAAACAATTTTAACGATTTCAAGCATAGTAAATGGTTTTATTTATATTCAGTATTACAATTTCAAAATTTCTATAAACTTGAAAAGTTTATTTTATCCTTGACAATTTCATTTTCATTTCGTCAAGTTTAAGACTTGGTTTCTGACTTATATATTCAATTTAATGTAAAACCTCTTTGCCTTTTAAAATCTGAAAAATAAAGCCGTTTTATTGGCATTTCACTATCCCGATATTTTTTTTTTTCAATCAATCAATCATATTGATATTTACAACGGCAATAATATTACAACAAGTAAATCTGCTGTATGAACAAAGGACATGAAAACAAAAATAAAAACTTGTGGAGAAACTACCCATTGAAAGCACTCCAATAAAGTTCTATAGTAGAAGGTCTAAGGTAGAAGGAGCATTGAGGATTTTACGAAGGATTTTGGATTGTAAGGATTGGATACGATATGAATTGAATGGTTTAGTAGAGCCCCAAAGCTCAACTCTGTATGCCCAAATAGGTCTGATAACTGTCATGTAAATGAGTCGTTTGTAATTAATTGGGTGCTTCGAGCGTTTGTCCAGTAAATGTCGAAGTACGCGAAAACGTCGAGCAGTCTATTGTCTTTTCAGTCTTGTATGAGGATTCCAAAGGAGACGTTTGTCTAGATGGAGTCGTAACGTAGGTAACGTATCTTCGTAATATATATCTAAATTCAAAGTATCTAGGTAAACGTACGTTTGACAGGGATCAGGGGAATATTATTAAAGGATACAGTAGGGCAGGAATTCGTAGGTTTACCACGAAGGGTGAAGGTAATTTGATGGGATTTGTTAGCATTTATTTTAATTCTCCAATTTTGGCACCATTCTTGAAGGTTTGAGATATGGGATTGAAGAGATTGGGATGCAACAAATGGATCCTTATTTACTGATAAAACACATGTGTCATCAGCGTACATAGTGAGGACAGTGCTTGGATGGTTTGGGATGTCAGCTGTATATATCGTGTATAGGATGGGACCTTGATGAACACCGGCAGACTGGGTAAAGAGGAAAGATTAGGAAAAAGTATGGTTTACTATAAAGGTTCTATTACTGAGGTAGGAACTGATAATAAGGAAGTAAGTAGAAGGTAAGAATTTACGGAGTTTGTACAGCAGACCCGGATACCAGACTCGATCAAAAGCCTGCTCTACATCGAGAAAAGCTCCCGTGCAGTACCTTCCGCGCTCTAATGCGGATGAGACAAGAAGATGGCATTTATCCATAGTTTGGATAGTGGAGTGTGATGTTCTGAAACCAAATTGGTGATCTGGGATTATTTGGTTGGATTCTAGGATAGGATGAAGACGTTTCAGAATGAGTTTTTCAAGTATTTTGCCCATTATGGGCAGGAGAGACATAGGACGGTAAGAAGATGGGAGTTGTGGTAATTTTTTAGGTTTTGGTATCATCTTAACTATGGATAATTTCCAGGAATCAGGAAAGTATGTGGTGCGAAGTACGGCATTGTATATATATGTAAGGAGTAGAATGTGGGATGTGATTAGGTCGTGTCCAGGGGCTTTGTTGGCTGGTAATCTGTGAATAATGTTTGATATTTCGGAAGGATGGAATGCTTTATGAGGAGGGGACAACTGAAGAGGAATACTTAATTATACTTCAATGCATTCAGAGTGGGTTGGATTAAGGATATCTGGATGAGAGTTAAATATTTTGAATAGGTGCTGGCCGAAAATTTATGATTTTTCTTCATCAGATCTTGACCAGGTTTCGGATTCGTTTAAAATAAGGGGATGGTTGAAATTTTTATATTTTAGGAGTTTTTTAGTGGTATTCCATAAGTATTTGTCAGTAGTACTGAGTTTTTCTGTACGGTAATACAAATTTTTAATTTTGAATGTTCTGATCTCTGATTTTAATTTGTTTGTCAGTTTAATATAATGACTCCTGTACGATGGATATCTGGTGCGGTGCCACTTAGCTCTTGTCCGTCGTTTTTCTTTTAATAACTCGCGAATATGAATTGGCTTCACTATCCCGATATAACAGAATAACTATACAGATATTGTGTATATCAATATCTATGTCTTTAAATCATCTAATTAAAAAAATTGAGAAGTTTTCGATAAATCTAACTGTATATCGGATATATTCCAGTATTCATATAACCAACAATATGGGATGACAAAGTATTTATTAAGTCCTGTATTATATTAAATGCTTTGACAGTGCTGTTGGAACGATGATGCATAAGTTGTCAAAATATCAAATGTGATTTAAAAAACTTGAAAAATTGATTTATTTGTGAATTTATAGATCAGACCTAAGGAATTAACTATTACTTATTAAAAAGGTTTATGTTGATGTATAACTTCATTTTAAAGAATTCCTATAAGAATACTCATGGCTATTTTTAATTATGATTCAACGATAAACAAACATGGCACTCTTCATATATAACATTACGTTATTCATATATGACGTTGGGAGTGGGTTAGCTGTATGTAGAGCGCTGTGTTTCTATACTTATTCTGGGTTCGTTTCCAATTTGTGTGGCAGATAAATTATTTAATCTGTTTACATCCACGGATGGACTCAGTAGGAACTAGCGACCCTCCTGGGACGTAGCCTCTATAAAACGAGTACCCTCGATTGGTGGAAATCTGGCGGTTGAGCGTGACCTGCTGAAACTAAGACCCTCCACGGATTACAGCGATAGAATATTTTTTTTAAGTGAAAACTTTTTTTTCGCAATTAGCGACTATTGGTTGGAGATAAACTTGTAGTTTCGCGTCAGCAACATGCTCGAGGCTGGCAACAACTCGCGGCCTACGCATGAGTTTTAATCAACTTTAGTTTAAAGGTTAGAATTCCATAGAAATAAAAATAATTATATTTATCTAAAAGGTCGTTTAATAGTTGTGTAATTGATACTAATAATAACTAAAAACAATAACTGGTTGAATTTTTAGTTTCCCCTTAAAGATTTTATTTGTCTTATTTAGATTTCTTGTTTTATGATATGATTGAAAGTACAAATGATCGTGGGCGGATCCAGGGGAGGGGGGCACGGGGGCACGTGCCCTCCTTGACAGTTTTTTTACTGTGGAGAATCCATTATAGTACATAATTATAGGTAAATCACATGATCATAGTTGATAAAATAACACAAAGAACATGAGTGAAACTATGCTTTTGATATTTTAATAAACCTTTGAAATCTTTCTATAGATACTAAAAGTTGACTTTTTTTCCCGTTAGCCCATTGTGCTCCTCCCCCAGAAAAAAATCCTGGATCCGCCCTTGCAAGTGATCTAAGTATTGTTGAACTTTAAGATGGTAATATGCTAAATATGAAAATAAAACTTATATAAATACAATACAAATACAAGGTATAAATAATATAATTATATACTAATTATTATTCCAATTAAGTTATTTATATTTTGTATTGAGCTTGGGCAGCACATCGTATGATTTGATTCATAAATAAACTACTTGAAAATGTTAGGGAATCCTCATACAAGACTGAAAAAACAAGAAACCGCTCGACGTTTCAGGCTACTTCAACACTTACTAGACAAAGGCTCTAAGCTCCCAATTAACTACAAAAGGCTCATCTACATGACCATCATTCGACCTATTTGGACTAACGGAGTGGAGCTTTGGGGCTCCACTAAGCCATCGAATTCCTCTTCTATCCAATCCCTACAATCCAAAATCCTCAATCCTCTTTATTTTGTTAAGAATAAATTCATCAATAATGACCTTAAAGTCCCATTTATTGCTGATTTGGCCCGAACCCACTATCTATCCTTTCATAACAAACTTCATTTCCACTCAAACCCTCTAGTTTCTTCCCTAGCTTCCTCTTCAATTCCCGATAATCCTCCGTGGAGTCTGAGAAGAAGATGGTGACGTAACCTTCTTAGTTGAACTTGTGATTTGAGTACTACCAGTGGGTAGTTTCTCTACTTGTCATTATCTCATGTCATTATGTATCACGTAGTCTATTTATTTGTTTAATTATTGTAATACAGTTGTAAATATCAATAAATAATAATAAAAACATAAAATAAAATATTGTAGGCTACAATTGATTTAGAAATTATAGATTAGTTATTCCTTGAGTTTTTACTCCTGTCGGCAGCCCTCATGACTGCTTACTTAATTTTTTTTTTTTATAGGATTGAAATGATTATAATATTATAACATTTGATGGTGAATTTATTGACATATTTAAGGTTTTTGTTTGTTTTTATAATTTGCATTCATATATTGAAGTCTTTATTTCTATGTTTCAGCTCGTTTGTGTCATCTTGATTGGAATATGCTTTTGGGTGCGATTTGATCCGGAAATCACAAACTGGATAGAGAAACTACAAGTTCAACAATTTTACACTGGATTGTACATTCTAATCGTTTGCGCCGTAGTTCACATCGCAGCGGGTGTCGTAAGCTGCATGGGAACATTCGCAGAGAACAAGAGATTACTTGCTATAGTAAGTAAATAATTTAATATAATCTAAATGATCAGCCTAAATGGTGCTTACTGGTCAGCTACGATACCGGGAGTTGGTGTATTCCCGGGTTATTCCGGATTATTAAAACTATATAGTACGAGTATATAAATAATTTAATGTAATAATTAAAAGACAAAACACAGGACTAGACAGGACAGTAAATAAATGAATAATAAAATAAATAAAAAAATAAAATGGAAAAAAATAATAAATAAAATAAAATATGAAATAATAAATAAAATAAAATAATTACATAATAAAATAATTAAAAAATAAAACAAAATAATGAATAAAATTAAATAAAAAAGTAGGGTTACAAATTTCATTTGTGAAAACTGAATTCTTTTATTAAAAAACAGAAATTACAAGCTTGAAAACAAAATATGGTAAAATAAAAACTAAACCCATACTTTAATACCTCGGAGAATTCATCGAACCGACAGGTATTGAAAAAATCTCACAGTAACATCGCCTCCAAAAAATTAAAAAAGGATTAGGGTTAACGCATAACCTCTACAACAAAAAATAAATGTCAAGAGGGGCAAAAATTAACACTACAATACTGTCATTAAACCAACAATCCTCTACGCTAATGAAGCACTAACCATTAACAGGAAACAACAACTTGAAGAAATCAAAAAAGAAGAGAGAAGGATCATCAGGAAAATTCTAGGAGGCAGACAAACCCAAGACGGTTTTAGACTACAAACAATTAAAACAACAGAAAAGTATGCAAACATCGAAATTGATATCAGGAAATGGCGAATGAAATTCTGTGGTCATATCAGCCGACTACCATATATATATATATATATATACCATATACTATTGGAAGCACAAGAAGAGCCCAAATAAAATCAATCGAGTTACTTGCTTAACATCTTCCGTTTATAGGGAGAATACGCCAATAGTAATAATAAAATAATAACTAAATAAAATTAAATAATTAAAAAATAAGATAAAATAATAAATTAAATAAAATGATAAAAAATAAAATAAACTAAATTCAAAATTAAAATAAAATAACAAATTAAATGGCATAATAAATAAAATAAAACAATAAATAAAATAAAATAAATCAAATAATAAATAAAATAAAATAATAAATTAAATATATACCTATTCAATTATTTATTTATTTTTCAGAATATTATCGGTCAGTTCCTACTTTTCATTCTGTGCCTAGCTGGTGCCGCAGTCTTAATGGAGAACAGTTCTTTCAAATCTTCGATTCACCACGCAATAAAAAATGTGATGCTTGGTTTGATCCAGTTGTACCCATCCTACGAGCCAGCAAATAAAATCTTAGCAACTATACAGGAGAGTGTAAGTGATTTAGTTGTTTAAATTAATTAACTTAAATATAAAACAATATATACAATCAGCAAATTATGTTTTAAGTTGTAATAGAACTTGGAATTTACAAAAATTATATTAATAGTGCTAAATGAAATATGATAAACTATAATTTCACCTTCTTCTTTTTCACTTTCGTTGGAGACTATCTACCGGACCCAGTCTTAAAGATTCCGTACCTGTAGCCTCTTTGTAGAAAGAATTCCCTTTTAGTTTTCTATTTTCGTCTATTTTTATGCTTATTGCTTAATTATTTAGTTATACTAAATTAAAAATCCATCGGTTGAGCCTCCATTATTCTTTTCTTTTTTGGTATCGTTCCTGTATATATACCCCAACCGCTTGATTCATTTTCTTAAATTTTTTAAATTAAGCTTTAGCAGACTGTGTTCTTATCGCTTCACTTCTGATCCTGATCCTTAATGAGCTGTTTGCCATTTGGAGGAGACATACAACTTTTATTGGCACGAATTGACGGATATTTCTGCATTAATTCAACTCTCAGAGCCTTAGAACTGAATCCGCAATTAGAAAGCTTTAAATACTTGGATCTCTCCTTTCTCTTGTTTACTGTATTGTTGCGAAAATGATTCTATATTTTATTATATTTAGCAGTTCTTTGTATCTAAACATGGGAAGTCACCAATAACCACATTTCCTTGGTGACAATGAATGAGGAGGAACATTCCTGTTTATGGAGTTTATGAGGATTCTTTCCCTATAACGGCCTTCTTGCCAATAAATATCTGTTTCGTTAATCACTTTGAAGTTTATCACTCACTAAGGCGATTACGTTGGTTGGCTTTTTCTGGTTCGTTAAACTTCCTTAAATGTAGCTCATTTAAACAAGACATATGTGTCCATTTATTGTGTCGAATGCGAGTTATAAAATTTGGAAATGTTGAGCTGAATGTTTTTCTTGTGCTCTAGGTCGGATGCTGCGGAGGTGATGGGTACAATGACTACATTAGATTCCACAGAGCACTGCCATCAGAATGCAGAGACTCGGTGACTGGGCACACGCATTATTACAGCTGCGCCGATTCCATATCTTGGATTCTCGAGGGGCGTTCAAGTTGGATTACAGGATTGGCCATCCTCCTCTGCGCCAAGAAGATCCTCAACGCAGTCCTTTCAACCGTGCTTATCCATCTCATCAATTTGAGTGAAGAATAAATATTTGCGAGGATTCAGTAATAAACCCTGAAATTTCATTTAAAAATAACAAAATATATCTCATTTCTTCACCATTAATCTGTTACACTCTTGGTTTTGATTCTTCGTGAAATATGCCTGTAATATCCAATCGTATAATCGAACATGAATTGGATTGACAAATTCAGAAAATCAAAATGTTAATATCCAAATATTTTGTAATTAACCACTCTCTGAAACAATGAGAGAGTTATTTCTTCAGCAGAGTTACTTAAAACTTATTAAATGTTTTAAAGAGGTACCTTCTATATCTAATAAACTAAAAGACAATGAGTTTTGTCATAGATTATTATCGATTAAATAAGAATTTTACCTAGTTGTAGAAAAGTGACATTAATAATTTTTTTTTTAATTAGATATCAATAATTTTCTATTCTCTACGTGTGTACGGTAGATAAGGCACTAGGTTAGTTGTTTTTGTTATTATTCATCATTCTTAATTAATTTAAACGTAAATAAAAAAAAAATTCAACTATGATGGTCATAAAAGAATGTAACAACAGTATATAAAATATAGTATAAAAAGATATAATAGACAGTACATTATTGAGAAAGATTTTTGTTTATAAATGCTTAACGGCAAGATTTGTATTATTTTTTGTTTCAGGAATTTATTTATGTACTTAATCACCAAAGAATGTTATATTTTAAACAATTTATATATTTATTACATTGAATTTAAGTTTTGTAAATTGAATCGGTTGTTTCAGAAACGATACATATCACATTTCCACTATTTTGAAAAAAAATCAAAATATATATCGATTATTTCAATGAAAATATTTCAGAATGTGTATTTTATTATTATTATGTTTTTTTAAATGAATACAAAACGTCTTGGAAAATAGTACCCAGAACCATTATTATCTCCAGAGATGACCGATTCAATTAATTATAAAAAATGAATATATTGTAATATTTGATTTATTTAATTTAATTTACTACAAATTATTTCTAAAAATAGTTAATGAATATTTATATTACATCTTGTAAAGGATTTCAGTTTTAATCTTTGTAGGGAATTTTTAATATTGTATGTTGACCATAGCATCATTTTTGTTTTGTATGTTTAAAGAATAATTTATTAAAAGTAGTTTTTGTATTGTTTTTTTATTGAAATGGTGTTACATGTGTTTTTATTCCTTTAATTTTGATACATCGATTGGTGGTCATGCGTGTAGGCAAGTAAGGAATAATGATAATAACGCTTAGCGAATCCGAAGGTTCGATGCCGATTTAAAAGGTTGACAAATCCTGTCTACTTTCGAGGATATGAAATTATAGCTACGTATACTCAGAAGTTTTCTTTTTTTCAGGCTCAAGGTTTTCTTGCAAAGTTTATTTGAAATTCGTAAAAAGTAAAAGTATTACTTTAGACCCTGGAATAGTCTCATGAAATGTTCTGAAATGACGACACATACTTCAATCTACATTTTGGAAGGATATTTTCTAATTATTAATATTTCAGAAAATAAATCGTATAATATAATTGCAAAAATACGTAAAAGCTAGGAAAGTACGGAAACTAAGGCCATTAAAAGGCAATTTTTTTAATCAACTAAAAGACTTCGTTACCGTATCCAAACGATATATTTGAATTCGAGAAGTCAATGCTTTTTCTATTACACAAAAATGAAGAAGAAAATCCGAGTTTTTCTGGTATTATTAGTTTCTATAACCGCATCAAAATTTTCCTATTTCCAATTCAAATAGATAATAACAACGAAGGATATACAGGGTGTCCCATTACAAGTGGATCAAATGTTTTTAACTTTTAAACGAAACAAAATTCAGAAAAAAGGTTCAGGTAAAAGTTGTAGTTATTCAGGCCTAGTATCATGAAATAAAAAATACATTTTTTGTTTTTTCACTTTAAATGGTCAATATCGACCTTCAAAAAATGTAGCTTCCTCTTGACCCCAATTTATTTTTATTTTTCTGAAATGTACAATCCAAAACATGGAAAAAATGTATGTAACATTTTTTTCTATCTTTCATAGTTTAAGTAGAAAATTTACATATGGATAATTTGCCTCTATTTTCCATTTTTATGGAAATTATTTCAGTGAATATTACTTTATAGCAGTTTCTTTTAATATTTAATTTATTGTTAATCTACGCCAATCATCGAATGTGAAACTTTTTAATGACTTCTTTACTAATGTTTATACACAAACTAAATCATAGTCTAATTAAAAAAATTGAGGGTTTGGCCATATCTTCATGGATATTCAAGATTAATTTTTTGATACGTTTTAAACCATTATCTAATTACGTTAAAACTATTATCATTTTATTTATTTTTTCAGTTTAAATTAAAAATGGAACACAAATAATAAATAAAGGAAAATGTGTATTATATTGCATCTTACAGAAGGTAAGTATGGTAGCTAAATTTATAGTAACTTGAGATACTTGGTAGCATGGCTTGATGATAAAGTATTTCTGTCTGGTTAAGAACAAACACAATTTTTTTTTCGTGGATAGATAATTTTATTTCGGAACATTTAAAAATTCTGCTTCATCTATGGGCTATTATTATTTTCTTTACATTAAATTAAAAATAATTTAAATGAAAAAGGAAAAAAAAATATTACGAACAATAAAAGGTAACTCTGCTACAGACTGTTTTTCTGTGGAGTGAAGATATGAGGCTCTGGAGATAGGAGTTGGCGAAAAATGTGATGTTTTTAAATGTTATGTTTACAGATAGCGAAACAAATACAAGAATAAAAAATGTAGTGAATTTTATCACCCTTAATATTGTATACGTGTGTTTTATTTGTAGAACTAACCCTTACTGAGATAGCGGGTGTAATGAAGTAACTGAAAAACCTAAAAAAGGGATATGTAACCCCCTCTACTCTCTTGCGCAACCCCCAAGACTTTTAGAATTTAGTTACTATTACCTACCCCAAACAACGTACCATAGTTAGTCTTTCCGCTTTTTAAGTTTCCTACAAAACCTCCCTTTGGGGATTTCTTTGACTGGGCTCTAGTAGTAACTTGATATACTTAGGCATTATGACTTCATAAAGTAGGTCTCTATGGTTAAGAAAAAACGAAATTTATTCTATTTTTTTTTGTGTCGATAGATAATTTTATTTTGGGACTGTCAAACCCCTTGAGATCAATGAATTATTACTTTTTTTACCCCAAAACAACCCTATTTTTTTAAAATAATCAATCAATAGTTTGACACTTAAGGTTACACGACAACCTCCTTAGGGAGCGAAGGTTGCGGCAGGATTGCAGTGGTTGCCAATTGGATAAGGATGCTCAAGATGCTACAGACATTGATTGCCTCCCAGTGTTCTCCTCACCATCGTCCTAGCTCCACCTCCTCTGGTAAGGACCAAGTCATCAAGTAATCTTAGCCTCATCTCAGCTGTTTCTATGGAAAATATTGTTCAGTTACTTAATATAATCATTAATAAATACATTATATGATGATATTAAATCTTTTTAAATTCGAATTAATAGTAGGAACGCAATATAGCTAAACGATTCCAACGAAAACCCATTTACCTAACCTCTTAGATAAAATTAAAGTGTCTATAGGTAATTCATGTGTTAGTCTCGTAAAGTATATATTAATAATTCGAAATAAGAAGCATTAGGCGGTGTATTGAATGCAGCGGTTTTCAATACACTTAAGTAAGTACTTTTTCTTTCTGTCAATATTTCTAAAAGTTTCGAAGTAAAGTTATCTATAGACGAAAAATAGGATAAATTCCTTTTGTTTAAAGCAAGAATGATTAAACATTACTATATATGTATATCATTCATTATTAAATATCTGTAAAAATATTAACACAGTGCATTACATATTTTAAAGTAAGAAATAAAATATACATTGCTACAGATTTTTACTATTAAGTTCTATTGAGTTGCTGAAATTGAATAAAAAATGCATTTAAATCTGATTTATGAAAATTAATATTTTATTCATATTGATTACATATGTCCTAATAGAGTGGATTAAATTCGAGAATAATTAGCTATAATTATAATACTAGAATTCAGAATGGAATGTAAAAATCCAATTATTGTTCTTAGAAAAAAAATATTAAAAAAAATAACAAGTTTAAATAGAAAATACATTTATAAGACAAGACATAAATTTACGGTGATACACGATTTTTGAAAAAAAAAAGAACGGTATTTTCTTTTCATAATGATTTTTTGTATGCTATGTTCACATAGTAGAAATAAGGGAATCTAGCAAAATTAGATTAAAAATTGATAAAATCATGAAGAATAGCAAATCTTTATGAAATACACAGCATTTAAATTTCTTAGTCACGAAATACTCATATTGTTCTGATATAAGATTTTGCAAAACAAGTCTTACTATTCAAAATCACAAAAAAATGGTCAAAATAGTTATGTATGGTAAAAATAAGACTGAAAAATAATTTTTTTTTAAGAAATCAAAAAACAATGGGAAAAAGTTAATTTTTCTAAATTCCTTTTTTATGTTACAGATTTAGAGAATTTGCAGTGATCAATATAAACGTGTTTATGTTTACTTCTGTGTAATAATTCATAAAACTTTACTTTTTACATACATACAATCCATCATTTTACATTTTTTTAAATTATCCAGGAATAATTTTATAAGGTTTATTTATTTTTTTAATTTTTGACATAACCGTTGCTTTGACTGAAAATATATTTTCACCAACAATACATCTTAATAAACTTGAACCTCCCAAAAATATGTATACATATACATATGCAGTAAACAATTAATTGTATAAAACAGATTTTTTTTCTTGAGAGCAGTTGTATCTGAAAACTTTTCGAATTATAATGTTTAGCAATTTAACCTATATAATATATATTTTGCAACTGGAAATATAGCAACTTGGTCCAGTAGTCATTAAAAAAAAAGTTTTATTAAGAACTACCTCAATTAAAACAATTAAATGTTTTTAATAGTATAAAGGATTATTTTCATTACAGTATAATAAAACTTTAGTCCTTTAATAGAAACCACATTAAAAGAGATATTAGAATGTTATATAACAATTTTGATGCTAAAGGTTTTCAATATAAAGAGATAGGTACTACTGTTTTTTAACTGTTTTTAATGTGATATGAATGCATGAACATACATTAATATACCCACATAATAAAATAAACAGTCATATTCATATAATATAGAATATAATTATATAACAGTGTAAAGACTATCTTAAAAATTAAACATCAATATTTATTCCAATCTATATTAAATAGCTGTAAAACATAACATTTGCATTATTTATTTTACAGTAAGAAATAAAATATACATGGCAATGTATTATTAATATTAATTCTGTTCGGTTGTAGAAAATTAATAAAACATGTATTAAAAACCGAATATGAAAAAAATTATTTTGTTCATATTGATTGAATAATCTGTCCTAATAGGTTGGGCGTGTATGATTAAATTAAATAGACTAGCTAGTGATAACCAAGATATTTTTATCCTGTATGGAATGTGAAAATCCAATAATTGTTTTTTTGAAAAAATAAATAAATATATTATGAGAGGAAATATACTAATATATAATATATTAAATAAATATATTATGTTTTAAGAGAAGATATATATGAAAAGACATAAATTGGTCTAATTTAAAGCACTTTTTACAGAACATAGAAAAGAAAAAGTCAAATTTAAATTATTTGAAAGATAGTCAACAAAAATTATAATTAAAAAAATACAGTTTGTTATGTGTGTGAGAATGTGGATTCAAAATTCAAATATCGTTACTTACTTTGCAATAGAAAATTTTAAATTATGATAAAACAGATAAATTATATTTATATATAAGTTAAATTATTTTTTGTATTATTATTAGGTTGTATCATAATGCATATCACTTTGTATCGTAATGCCTGAGTTGTTATAATCAAACATAAAGATTTCAAGTTCTTTTGTGTCAGTATGATTGAATTCATTCAATGGTCATGTAGACAACTAATAATTTGGAAGTTTTCTATTCCGAGACCCTTATAGTAATTTTTCTGTACCAAAAACTGCAGCTGAGCAACATTAATTCAATTAACGAAAGATTAATGATGACTAAGAATTTAGTTTTTTTAATTTCTTAAATAATTATTAATTTTTTAAATATCATTTTATTCATTATATTAACTTTTAAAAAAATAAATGAATCAATTGGAGGTCTATGTTGAATAAAAAATAATTTATTTTTTCTATATGGTTAATAAATTAACCCTCATTTTAATATTAAAAAATGTTCCATTTTCTCAGGAAAATTGCACCTGGGAATCTTTATCAATTTTAGAAACTAAAATTCAGTAAAAATAAAAATAAAATTACTGTTTATCATTCTAATTTACAAAAGTTAGGAGTAATGAATAATAAATAATGGATGATTAAAAAAAAGTTTGTAACATACATGTTAGAAATATTAGTAAAAAAAAAATTGGTTTAAATTGTTTAAAATAAAAAATTGTCCAATGATGCCCAACACACCTACCAATCAAAAGTGACAATTTATTATTTTTTTCACAATGAAGGCAGTGAAACTTGTTCGTTTGAAAAATGTATCAAACCCGTGAAGTATTTATCAAGTAATATAATTAAACAAATTAATAAAAGTAAATGAATATGAATAAAAAGACCCAAAGGTCTGATGCTGATACCAATCATTTCAGTTTACACCAAAATCTACTGACCATTGTTTTTTAACCTGAAATCTTAAGGTATGTCTTTAAGATCTGCCATCCTCCCAAATAAGCCTATTCTATTCCTCTGATGTCAAGTTGAAAGACTTGACACAGAGGATATTACCTTTTTTGATTAGTTTAAATTAACTTACATTTATTCAAGTTTTGCCAGTGTGATCTACGGACAACATATTTTGGATTCATTCAGTCTAAAAAAGATATATATATATATATAGAATTATGTTATGATACAAATAATGTTTCAGTAAAAATTGGTTATAGTTTACTATGTTTTACAGAAATATTATCTGTAACTGACGATAGCATGATGAATATTATATGTAACTGTACTAATAATGTTTACAAAGTTTTTCCCCACGTTTTTTTTAGGCAAACAATAAATTTACTGAAGGTAGTTAGGTGTCTAGGTCTTTTATAAAATATTTACCTAATTCTGTTCCCAAGCGACTCCATAATAACAAAGAATTATTTAATCAATTTCAATATTTACATGCGTTTTCTCGTGATATGTCAATTAAAAAAGAAACCTCAGGTTAAAAAAAAATTGCGAAGGAAGAGTTGTTGCCGATAAAATATTTTGAATGAGTAAAACAAATTTGGCTTTTAAAGAATAAAATTTCATACTAATTGAGAAATAATATTCACTTTAAAAAAATATATAAAAATGGAGCGCTCCGAGTTGATAAATGTTGATAAAATCATTGGAAGAACCTGATTTAAAATAAAATCTTCAAGAATAAAATAATGGGGTGTATAAAAAAAAAAAATGACCGTCTACTCGCGTTTTTCACCTTCCCCATGGAGAGAAGATGGCGACTAATAGTACCTTTGGACACACCACACTCCCTCGCAAGCGAGTACTTGTGGACGGATTTGACTCAACAGCTTCCTTCAGAACCTCATCAATATCCATTAATGGTCGCCCGGAGTCCTTCTTCCTTTCCAACGTCGTATCTCTACTGCTAAATTTTTCACACCAATACCGCGCAGTGCGCTGGTCAAGGACACATTCCCCTTCATATTTAATAATTTAAGGAGTTCCTTTAGTGGCTCTGAAATTTTTTTTCTAGTAATGTCTTAAAATTACGATAATTTGGTAGGACACTGTCATGTTTCTTCTTTGAAATAAATAACTACACTGAGTCTTTTTTTTGAAGAAGTCCAGTGTTAGTAAACAAGCTTAGAGAATGCTCTAAAGGGATTATTAAGTGTTGGTAAATAATAAATAGCATTAAAATATTTACAGATTTTTGAACTCTGGAATTTGATAAATCGGTAATTTTTTTATACACCCTATTAATTTATTTTTTAAAGTTTTTTCCTTTCACCATTTTCTTCCCCATATTTTACGTTCAACTAATAATTATTCAAAATGCTACTACATGTTGTAACCAGGCTATAAGTTTAGGTAACTGTCAGGAATATTGTAATGAAGCCAACGGATTAATACGTTATATATCTGTCAAATAAGTAAGTAATCAGCGACAAATAAGTACTAATTAGTATCATATAAAATCGTTTTATTTTGTATATTTAATTTCATATTAGATATTATACTTGCTGGTTAAAGTCAAAATTTGTTCAGGGAGAGTTATCTGTATTGAAAGAAGAGGAATCATGTCCATTCTCTTAGTTTTTGGCTATTAATGGAGTTGTGATATAAACTATAACTCCTTTTCAAGCCAATGCCTTACTTAGCCCCTTATTCACTACGAAAATAACTCGATTCTGCTTCCTTGCGTATAAGAAACTCATTTTGGAGAAAATTAGACCTAACCACTCATCTACTGTAGTGGGTCTGTAGATATATCTATAGTAGTTCTTTATCTAATTTTATATACTATTACTATTTTTCACGAAACGGCCTTTTAAGATCACGCGAATTTCACTAACTCTTTCAACTTATCTTTTAACTTTCTCTTCTCATGTTCGTCTTTTTGTTATCCCAGTATTTTCTCATAATTTCTGCGTGGCTTTGATTTCTTTATTTCGACTACGAAGTACTATTCCGTTTTTCTTTATTTTCCACAAGAATCTTGATTTTTATCTATCTAGGCAGCCTTACCTGTTATTTTTAGTTTTTCTTCTCCCTCTCTCATTTGTTTATGCATACCCTCCTTCGCTCTTGTATTCACGGATTTTGTCAAAGACTTTCTTGTTTAGTCACGCTTGGTCAAATTCTAAGCCCTTGCCCGTAGAATCTTCTGATTCTTTGGTGTCTAGGTCTTTTATATCCCTGTATATTTGCTGGTTGGATCTTAACCTGTAGTGTTTTCTTGGGCCCACAGATTCTCCTCAGGACCCTTCTCTGTATTTTCAGTATTTTTTTCTAGTTTAGGGAGATATGTAGTCTCCATCCCTTACAAAATTACAGGTTTTATGATCGTGTGTAGCGTCTTATTTTTGCATTAGAAGATAGGTTCTTCTTATTGTAAATATTTCCTTTTGCGAAACTTAGTTTTTCTAACTTTTTGATTTTTTTTTTCCAAACCATTGTTGCATATTCTTTCTCCTTGATATTTAACTTTCTTTGTTACTTTTATTTCTCCATATTTTGTCTTTATTATTTTTTTGCTGTAGTTTTTCTCTATTTTTTTAATATTTATATGTTATATCGTATATGTGATGTATTTTATTTCTTTTTACATCTAGAAATCATTTTACTCATTTTACAACTATCTTAAACGGTTATCGATTATTTCCCAGCTGGTAAAAATTAGCCCAACGATCGTATGACGCAAATAGCTTTGTTAAAGATATTTAAATCGCTCAGTGCTACCAATCGAGAGATGGGGAGGTTGGGGTGGTAGGCCACTTGAGGAAGGGTTGAGCTCAGCAAAAGCTGCCCTTAGAACCTTCGATAGGGCTTGCCATCCTTATTTAGCATCGGCCTATTCTCGTCCTATAATTTCCAACACAATCCTCCATCATTGCAGTTATGCACTGCAGGGAAAATTTAATTAATAGTGTAATATATTTCAGTTAAATGTGTAAACTTTTAATGTATGGCAAACAAGCAAGAAGAGTCCGGAAATTTTTTTTTAACACCGGAAAAATAATTAATAATTTTAGAGTTTTTTTTCATTAAAATTTCCTTTTATTATATTTTTACTAAAAAAAAAAACTTTTTTTAAAAAACATGGGAACATAATATTGTAAGTGAAACTTGCATTTACTTGATAAAGTTAAAGTACTTATAAACATATATAAACATAATCCGCCATGTTCATCCTTATCCATATTCCAATCCAACATCTCTTTTCCGACATCTCTTTAATTTCCACATTCTCTCTAATCTGTAATAATTCATAACTCATATTCATCAGAAGTGAGAGATGAATTACTTTAAATATTCATCACTTATAACAATATTATTTTCTATAATGTTTGGTGCTTTTATTTTTTTTCTCTCAGCTTAATTCTCGTTATTTTAGATTTTCATTCTACTTTTTTTCTTTACCAGAATACACCTATTAGCTTATATTTATTTTCATATACTTATATAAATATTGTATCATAGTAATAATGTAGTCCAGGAATATTATATATATATATATATATATATATATATATATATATATATATGATATATTCCTTAAATTTTGTTCTCATCTGTTATTCTTAAGGGACCTGGTCCTCGAATAAAATTATTTTTCTGTTCTAGTCTATTTTATTCTATTCTAAATAAAGTATATATTATATATTATAGATATATACACACACACGAGTATATATCTTCCATACCCACAGTTAGTTTATATTAAGGAAAGGGTGTTCCTTATTTATTCATATTATTTGCTGTAATTTTTTTATTGAATTAAAATGACGGATAAAATAAACGTGTGACTAAAAAAAAAAAAAAAAGCTTATATTTGAATTGATCTTTCAAGGGTCATAGTTCCCATAGGATCCATCTCCGGCCACTAAAAGATTATATAAAAGTCTGCCAGCGAACCGAGGACGTTCGGCATGGCAACTGCTCTGCCTCTGAGCCACTCCGCTCCTCTAAATTATGTAAGATATATCATAATGGTCATTTTTTTTTCAACTTTTATCCCACGTCATTTCATTTTATAAACATTGACAGTACTAAAATTCGTCTTATTTTATATTAAAATCGACAAATATCATTGTAAAAATCATTTTATACTTAAGTCTAAAATATATTTCCTTGTTACTGCTTTTACATTCCAAAAGGTATAAGTTCTTTTAAGTTATATTGTTTTTATAAGTCTATTCAACAGGTCCACGCCTTTAAGTGAGAATGGAAAATTAAATGATGAAATCAGCGCGAGAATTGGCGCTTCAGGTAGTATATTTTCTTCTATAAATAAAAAGTTTTTAAGTAAGAAAGAAGTCACAAAAGAAACAAAATTGGCTGTTTACCGCTCGACATGCGTTCCTACCTCACTTATGGAAGTGAATCCTGGGCCCTAAAGCACTGTAATCGGAGCCGACTCCAAAGCATGGAAAGGCGGTACCTGAGGAAAATAGAGGGAAAGACCAAGAGGGATGGATGCCGGACAGCGAAGAAAGCTATGGAGGTTAAACCAACAGGAAAAGGACCTAGGGGAAGGCCATGAGTGACCTGGAAGAATAACCTCTAAAATATGCTTAAAGAAAAAGGGATTGGATGGGCGACAGCCAGGAGAGCAGCCCTTGACAAAGACAGGTGGCGCTCCTTATGCAAAATCTCACCATAAGGTAGAAGAGATGTATGAATAACAAAGAAAAGAAAGATAATTCTAAGATAAAAAAAATTTAGACCTTTAAATAAAATATGGGAAATTAATATTTAAGGGGTGACCTGTGGTCTAGTGGTTAGCATAACAAACTACTAAACCCAAGATCGCAGGTTCGTAGCGCGGCAGGTGGCCCTAGGATTTTTTAAAGGGAGTAAAAATCCTTGGTTGTGCCGTCCTTCGGAAGGGACGTTAAACGGGGGTCCCGTTTAATCTGTACGATGCCAGGTACTCGTTAAAAATCCCTATCCTAATAAAACCTGGATACGCAAAATTTAGGGCTCCCACTGTAGCATCGTCCGATTAGCCATAGCAGCATAAATGAGCACGTTAAATAAGCAAACAAACAAACAATATTTAAGACAAACTTTCATTTACTTAATGAAGTTTATGTATAGACACACATACACACATAAAACTAATTTTTGAAATATTTTATTTGAAAAGAAAAGAAATGACCAGGACCGGGACTCGAACCCGGGTCTCCCAACTCTCCGTGGTGGCGCCTTAATCATTTCGGCCATCCTGGTTCGCTTCTCGGTCAGTCATGACTGATATGACTATATAAATAAAATAAATTGTTTAGCCTTTTGTCGTACTCGATTAGCATCATTACAAATATTTTTAAAAATTGGCAAATCACAAGCCTAATGTTCCTCACTTCTATAAGCCATTACACAAAATTTAGCAATGTGTTCAATTCAAATGGAAAAAAAATATAATGCATGGATTTAAAAAATAAAAAAAAGTTGTTCCAATATTTCGATTTTAGGACTGTTATTTCAATACAGAGAATAATTTGAAATAAATTTAAGAAGTTTTTCTTTATAAACGTGTTTATTAAAAAATATATAAATTATTTGTTTTCCTATTAGACAAAATTAAAAAAATAAATTTTTATCATTTTATTTAATTCATAATACTCAATTTATCAATACAATACTAAGTGGTTACTCATGTTTTAATTGACTAAACAATATAGTACAATTAAATAAACAGTTTTATAATTCGTTAAGCGAGGGTTGGTGGCGGACCACAGACTACACATGGCGGGCACAGTTGGGCGAAATGGCTAAAAAGCGCTTAAAAATGGGTTTATTTTCCCATATTCAATCAATTGAGGATTAGTAAATTTGCATAGGTCTACCTTTTAGGCAATCAGAACAGGAAGAGCCTTTTGTCCACTATAAAGCACAAGGGAGCCTTTAGACGATGAAGAACTATGAGTGCGGGAATTTAAAACATTGCTTTTAAGAAAATAGTCTATAATTTGTTTTCTTATTAAAGGCGGGTATATTTAATTTCTCTCGTCCATTCATTGTCCAATGATAGTAATAGGAAGAAGAAAATGAATAATCTAATATTCAAACCGAAAATCGGTTGTGATCAGCACCGAAAAACTAGGAAATTCAAGGTTCTCAAAGCATTTTTTTTTTAAACACTCTACAAAAAATGGCCTCTTATGTACTCTTTGAAATAAATATTAATTAAACATCAAGGGTCTGAATGAAGATCCTGAAAGGGAATTAGCTGCGGAAACCTGCGAACTTTGTATCCTGAGCCCAAACAAATCGAAAAAGCTCGCTATGGAATTGGCTAAAATAATAAACGCTAAAAAATGTTGTTTTTTTCCAATATTCAATTAACCAATCATGGAAAGCTTTAAAAATTTCATTTGTATTATATCATATCCCACAAAAATTAATATAATATGAATTTCTTTATTGGAATGATATCACACACAACTTAAAAAAAAAAAATGGTTCTATTTCTTGACAATTGTCTTGTATACTGAACATTTCATTATCCTCTAATTCGTTTCATAGTATATACTATCCAACTACTAGGTAACACAAACAAGTCTGTCAAATTTCTAGACTATAGTTCAATCTCTTGAGGATTTAATCATTTTTAAGCGTTTTTGGGCGTTGTCGACTCACTGTGCGCCGTTAGGTTGGCAGGGAGTGCACCCCCCCCTTTATTAAAAATAATAACTAATAGGACTAAAATAGGTTATATATTTTATATAGAATTTATATGGAATTTATGGTATATTTTACATTCTAAAATGTTTACACTCGTTCCAGTTAGATCCAGGAGACCTTAGAAAAACTTAAAAGTTTTTAAAATGGGCTTTTTTTCATATTTTTTACTTTTATTTGTCCACAGCAATAAAAACATATACACTTCTTTATTTTATTTTTTTACTCAGAATAATAAATAAAAAAAAGCTTAAGAGATTTTAATGAACTTACAATACAGAACGCCCCATGTTGTATATATAAAACAGTGTAAAATGATGTCATCATTATATTCTTTTCCTCTTCTACCGCTGTGCAATGTGAGGATCCTTGTTATTGTGCCTGGACCAAGTATCTCTTTCCTGAACCAGTTCTCTTCTTCGGTTCCAGCCCATTCCTCTCCTTCTAATTTTAAGTCAATGAGAATTTATAATAAATACCTATAATAATAAGAGTCCAAGATCACGCTAAATCGTCAGGTTTTTCAGTCATTAAGGGCTCCACTTTATAAAAACAGGGTGGTTATAAGGACCAGGAAGGTTTGAAGATCCCTCAGGCTCCATCCATGGCTGTTTATAGATTAAACAATTTATCTGGCACAGCCGGATTTGAACCCGAGATCTTCCACAACGCAATTCAACACTCTAAGTGCTTACCGCTTACTTTTATTACTGTTACAAATATTATTTCTGACTAATTACAAAGGTATTGTAATAATACTGAATACAAGTCAAATCAGGAATTTATTTTTATTGATAATAATTGTTGACCTATGATAATTTATGTTGAGGAAATTGGTCCGGGTAGAGGTCACTGAATGAAATTCTCAAGTAATTTCAGATGATATTTATTATAATATCATCTGAAATTACTTAAAATGTAATATCATCTGAAATTACTTGAGAATTTCATTCAGTGATCTCTACCCGGACCAATTTCTTCAACAGGAATTTATTTGTTTAAAAATATATATATCCTAGAATAATTAATTTACTAAGTTTGTGCATTTTGTATTTTGTAGATGCCATGACAATGGGTGTTACTAAAATATTAATCGCTGTAATCATTGCCTATCTGGAATTGAGGTAAGTCTTGTTGTATAGTAGTTTTGAACGATTTTTTTTTTAATTTATATTATTTACTTAATAATTCTCAACAGGGTTTATAATAATTCTCCGATTAAATTAATCAATAATAATATAATTATTATTAAAATTAAATAATATATTTCATCATTACTTGAATCACTGCTAACACATTTTCGCAATTAATTAAAAACAATTTTAAAAATTATTATTTCAAGAACCCATAAAAAATTGTAAACTGGACAAAAACTTATACTTAAAATAGCCATAGTTGAAGAAATATATATATATATATATATATATATATATATATATATATATATATATATATAAAGGTTGGTTTTACATTTATAAACCCTAAACTCGATTTTTATCGGAAAACTTCAAAACCATGATTGGTTCACTGAAAAGTCACATTATTAATATATTTCTTTCGTTAATCAACACTGGACAGTTTATCGTCGTATTTGTTGAATGAAATTATTAATAAATTTTCCATGTAAATTTTTTCAAGTAGTTCGAACTGACTCATTTAAAAATTATTCAATTTTGGCTTCTATATTTAGAGTAAGACGATTCAATGATAAAACAAACACTACAGGAGATAAAAAGTCTGCCTTATCAATAATGATAAAGGTATGAAGCGAAATTTTTATAATATTTTTAAATTTAAAATTTAAATGTAATTTAAAAAAAAATCTAAACGGACATTTTTAAGGAGAAATCTCTGTTTATTACTATTATTATTAATAACCACGGATTTTGTGTTTTGTTTTTTTTTCCATTGGGGACCAGAATTGGCCTCTGACTTTTCGTGTTTGTATAGTATAAGTTCAATTTTTCAACTTTTATAATTATTAGGTTTTCATCGGAACTGTATTCTCTATAGCAGGGGGTCCCAACCTTTTTTATACCATGCCCCTCGTATTCAAATGAAAACCTTCCAAGGGGTGTCGTACCCCTGTTCAAATAAAATTCCTACGGTGCCTCCCCCCTTGCACAATACATCGTATGGGCATATGAAAAAAACAATAACTATTACATTTAAAACAAAATATTTAGTTTTACCGCCACAAAATAAATCATTATTGGTTTCAATTTAAGGTTAAGAAGTATTGGTAAGAGAGAAATAAATAAAATTAAGTCAGAATTTTTCATTTTCAACTGGTCTCGCGCTCCCCTCCCCGACTTGTACTCACGCCCCTCAGGTTGGGAACCACTGCTCTAGAGAGTTCGTCTCCTCAGTAGAGAATGGAGGATCTCTTAAAGTACATACTCCTTGAAAGGCAGGGCTCAACTTCGCCCCGTTGACCAACAGGTACCTAGTCCTGGGGGTTTCGACTGCCTTCCCTTCTGAGTGGATATGCTATTCAGGATGTCAGTTGTCCAAAGGTCACGGGGTCACAACCCACAAAACAGTTTATACTGGTTTATATCTTATTTGGCTAATTAAGTTGACAATTACCAGGAAAAAAAAGAGATTACTTCATATATGACGATTGAGAGGAATACTTGGATATCCTTGGCAAAAACTTATATAAAAACAAAAGGCATAGATAATCTAAGACTATTAAGGAACCGCACTAAGGTATATTGGTGAATTAGAATGCGCATCAGAGCTTAAGGAGTAGAAATATCCTGAAAGACATTATATTCAACAACGTAGACGAACTATGCTGGTGTTAAAGGACACTGGATGGCGGCTACGAAGTGAGAGTTGAACTCTTCTCAAAAGGCATTTAAGGAGAGACATCGAAGCATGAAATGTCTTAGAAAAATTGCGGACAAGAGAGGGGTTAGGGGTGAAACTTAACTGAGATCTTGAGAATAATCATCTAAAGTGGTTCGAAGCAATGATTTTCCAATGATGTTCTGGATGGGTCATGTGACTCGGATCGAAAGAGGATAGAAGAAACGCCTATTTTCGTCAGAGACATCCCTGACTACAAGTGACACTACGCTTCCAGTTGACAATCCAGCACCTACAGATGCAGGAATCAACGACTCCTAACAAACGTATTGTCGACTAGCTCGCCAGGTTCGACTGTCAGTGGTTTCTGGATGAAATTATTACTGAAACCAAGGGTGTATCCAGGATTTTTTTCTGGGGAGGGGGTACAACGGGCAGACGGGCAAAAAAATCAATAATAACTTAGAAATAAACTTTTAGTATTTATAGAAAGCTGTCAAAGGTTTATTAAAATATTTAAACAATAGTTTCACTCATGTTATTTCTGTTATTTTATTCATATATCTTCACAACTATCATCACATGATTTCCCTATAAGTATGTACTGTAATGGATTCTCCACAATACACAAAAAACCGTCTGGATCTGGCACGTGCCCCCCCTCTGGATCCGCCTATGCCGAAATCTACACATTTCCTATAAATAAATCGTTCGAGTTAAGTCACTACATACAAGTTTTAACTTTTCATTCGTTTCCTTTTTAATATTCTCGAAAATAAAAATAATCGTGAATTTTAATATGAAAGAACCGTGTATTTAAGGAAAATGTGTAGATTTCGGTAATAATTTCATCAAGAAATAAACGTTTCAACTACCATTTCGAAATATAGATGGTATATATATATATATATATATATATTGAGACGATCATCCATCAGCCAATTTTTTTATATATCGTTTTAACTTTTTTTTATATTGTCTATCCAGCCCTGAAAAAGACCTGAAACGTTGGCTACAAATAAATTGATGATCTCTAATTAAGAAATTCTTTTCCTAACTTTCACCCGGAACTTTTTTTCCCCCACATGTGTGAGGACAACTGATATTATTCAAGAAAAATATTAAAATCATAATTAATATACTATTAATGTGTGTTTGATGACGAAGAAACAGGTGTAAAAGTAAACAGCGATGAAGTGATGAGCCAATGGGCAGGGAGAAACTAAGAGGAGAGGCGAAGGAAGAGGCGAACAAAGCTCAGCGTAACGAGGGTCCAGATTACTGTCGAGTGGAATCCACTTGAGCTCTTAGGAACAGCTTCTGCCTTTGTTAAAGAACTTTTTTTATCATGTCCTAGCCCACAAGTATCTCACTTACTTTCTCATTTAACTCTTTTATATCAAATCCAATTGTGCCACTAATCAGCGGTCAATCTTATGTCTCATCTGAATGATTCGAGTGAACACACTACATTAATTGGCAGTTTACTGTTTTTTCTACTGATGAAATTTATTTTACAGGAAATACTCGGCATCAGACAATGAAGCACATCAATCAGGCAGATAGAAATACTCTAAGAGTACGCCGAAAAAGTAGGGCTATAAATCTCTTTTCAAATGACCCAATTCTTCTGCATGGAATTCGTTAAGATATCAAACGACTAGCAAGAAATATATAGATTTATTGAGGTGTTTAACAGATATAATATGGATTTACAAGAGATATAATCGAGAAATGCTTATGAACTAACTAGGTGACTTATTGCCATTTACTATCATTGTAACTTATTGACTATGTACTACATCTTACTTAGAGACTACTCTCTTACATACTATTAACTATCTACTACATTTCTACTCTCTATTCTACTACCTCCTTTCTTCTTTTCCCCAATATTAGAGCTAGTATTTATAAATGTAAAAGAAGAGGGGACCTCAAGGAAGCTAAATTGGTGACAACACGGAAGATATTTTGTAACTTAGGAGCAAGGAGTCCGCAAGTATGCACAATATCTCTTAACCCAATCCAACTATCTGTTAACTGTTATACCGAATATAAGCACGAATTATGGCATGATCAGAAGGATCACTCTCTTTAAGTACCTAAGTGAAGTGCTAGAACTGACAAGAAAAGAGAAAATCGCGCAGAACACTAGGTTACAGAAAATGAAGTGAGCCTTATGCAGGATAGGAAGCGGAGTTGCTCAATGCTAGAGAGCTGAAACTCAGTTTCAACCACGTCGAAGGTCCTGGGTTCAAATCTCGCTCGCTGGCAGACGTTTATTTAGTCCGTTAGCGGTCGGAGATGGATCCGATGGGATCTCGGAAAAGTGGGTACCCAGAATAAGGGGGAAGATCTGACGGTTGAGCATGATGTAAGTGTAAGAGTGATATAGGACAATTCGCCTCTCTGCACAACTTTTGTCCAAGAAACGGTAGTCTCTACCATGTACTGAACCCCAGATCAGAAAATAATCAGGAGAATCATAGGACCAAAACGCACAGACTAGTGATACAGGCTTCACTCCAGAGACGCCATAGAGAAGTTGTCCAACCATCCACGAGACATAAGAAAGAGGCTACTAAAATTTTATGGCCGCATCAGTAGACTATCAAAGTATCAGACCCTGCAGGAGAATTCTCAGATACATAAAGCGGCTTAAGACTACTACACCCTGGATGAACAAGTGAAAATAGATCTCGAAGAAGCCCAGGTAGACTCAGAGAAAATGACGAACAAAAACCTTTTTGGACACAAGGTATACAAGTGGGAAGTGATGTCAGCGAAGGCAGGACCCACAGCCCAAAAAGCAAAGTGGACTAAGGAAAGGAAGAAGGCAAGAATGATCGATTATTAAGTAAGTTTTTTTTATTCTTGAATGTTTATGTTTTAGCGAACTTTGCCATGATCTGTAACTTTATTTTATTTCATCGGACTGAACAAAACTTTATTCTTGTTAGACTTTTGACTTGTCTCTGAGCGGCCTAACCTGCAAGTTGTTTTATTCGCCCTGAAGATGGCCTACATTGTAGGCCGAAACGTCGGCACATAATAAATAAGTTATCCTTATTTTGATGTTTTCATTGACTGCACCCCCAACTATTTCTTCCTTGAAAACTTTATTCTGTTGGTTATTTATGCATAGTTTCAATTGTCATTTATTTATTTCAGAAGTGTTAATTTTTATTTTTACTGACTGTTGTGAACTTTTTATTATCTTTTTCTTCAACCGGTCACTAAAATGTCTCTCATCTTTTCACTCTGACGCGACACTTCAGTACTGGTCGATGGTTAACTAGACCACGAGTTTATTTTTAAAAGTTAAAACAGCCAAAATGCACTTACTTGATTCAATTCCTAAATATAAGATTAAATTCAGACATTACAACGTTTTAATATTCCTATCTCAATTAATTATTACCTTTTTAGATGCACGGCCAGCCTATCATTGAACGAGATTCTCCCGGAAGACCCGAACATGTACGACAAAATGAGGCCTCCAAAGAAAGATGGACATCCGACTGTGGTTTATTTTCACGTTACAGTGATGGGTTTGGATTCAATTGATGAAAACTCAATGGTATTCAATTTATTATTGTTGTGCACTTACTGTATTTATTAAATTATAAATTTAGTTTATTAAATTAATGATATATATAATACATCCATTCAATCAACTTCAGTAACCATTTCAACTAGTCCTTTCCATATGACATTCTCAGCTGTATACTGTCCTCCTGGTAACTCCCTTTCTTATAACCTCCTCGAATCCTTATTCCGATCCCTCGGACCGCGTTTTATTGCCGGAGGAGACTACAACGCCAAACATCAACGATGGGGTTGTCGAACATCCAATTCCCGTGGTAGCATCTTGTCCCGAATTTCAACCTCTAATAGTTTCTCTATCCTCGCACCCATAAACCCTACTTATTGGCCTACATCGCTCAAAAAACGTCCAGATATTCTTGACATATTTGTTTCCTCACAGATTTCCCACAATCAAACAACTATAAAATCCCTGGATGACCTTTCCTCTGATCACAGTCCAGTACTACTTCAAGTACATTCAATTCCTATTCCTAAGCCCTCTCATCTCAGACTGATTACTGGACGTGTAGACTGGGATAAATTTCGATCGAATCTGGAAAATAATTTAGACCTCAAAATTCCGCTTAAAACAAAAGTTGACATCAATTCTGCAATAGACAAACTAACAAACGCAATACAAACCAATATAAGAGATAGCACCTTACCAAGGAAAAATCATTATCAACAGAATAACTGGCCACTTCATATTCGCGAGTTATTAAAAGAAAAACGACGGGCAAGAGCGAAGTGGCACCGCACCAGATATCCATCGGACAGGAGTCATTATACCAAACTAACCAACAAATTAAAATCAGAGATCAGAACATTCAAAATTCAAAATTTGTATTACCGTACAGAAAATCTGAGTACTACTGACAAATCCTTATGGAATACCACTAAAAAACTCCTAAAATATAAACATTTCAACCATCCACTTTTAACCGAATCCCAAACCTGGTCAAGATCTGATGAAGAAAAATCACAAATTTTCGGCCAGCACCTATTCAACACATTTAACCCTCATCCAGATATCCTTAATCCAATCCACTCTGAATGCATTGAAGCAGAATTAAGTATTCCTCTTCAGTTGTCCCCTCCTCCTAAAGCATTCCATCCTTCCGAAATATCAAACATTATTCACAGATTACGCGTCAACAAAGCCCCTGGCCACGACCTAATCACATCCCATATTCTAAAACGCCTTCCTCGGAAAGCGATCCTACTCCTTACATATATATACAACGCTGTACTCCGCACCACGTACTTTCCTGTTTCCTGGAAATTATCCATAGTTAAGATGATACCAAAACCTAAAAAACCACCAGAACTCTCATCCTCTTACCGTCCTATATCTCTCCTGCCCATAATGGGCAAAATACTTGAAAAACTCATTCTGAAACGTCTTCATCCTATCATAAAATCCAATCAAATAATCCCAGATCACCAATTTGGTTTCCGAACATCACACTCCACTATCCAGCAATGTCATCGTGTGGTGGACGTTGTCTCATCCGCATTAGAGCGCGGAATGTACTGCGCGGGAGCTTTTCTCGATGTAGAGCAGGCTTTTGATCGAGTCTGGCATCCGGGACTGTTGTACAAACTCCGTAAATTCTTACCTTCTACTTACTTCCTTATTATCAGTTCCTACCTCAGTAATAGAGCCTTTAAAGTAAACCATAATTTTACCTACTCTTCCCTCTTTACCCAGTCTGCCGGAGTTTCTCAAGATAGTATCATGGGTCCCATCCTATACACGATATATACAGCTGACATCCCAACCCATCCAAGCACTGTCCTCACTACGTACGCTGATGACACATGTGTGTTATCAGTAAATAATGATCCATTTGTTGCATCCCAAACTCTTCAATCCCATATATCAAACCTTCAAGAATGGTGTCAAAATTGGAGAATTAAAATTAATCCTAACAATTCCCATCAAATTACCTTCACCCTTCGTCGTAAACCTACAAATTCCTGCCCTACTGTATCCTTTAATAATATTCCTCTGAACCCTGTCGAACAGGTACGTTACCTAGGACTCCATCTGGACAAACGTCTCACTTGGAATCCTCATACAAGACTGAAAAGACAAGAAACTGCTCGTCGTTTTCGCCTACTTCAACATTTACTGGACAAACGCTCTAAGCTCCCAATAAATTACAAAAGACTCATTTACATGACAGTTATCAGGCCTATTTGGACATACGGAGTTGAGCTTTGGGGCTCTACTAAACCATCCAATTCATCTCGTATCCAATCCTTGCAATCCAAAATACTTCGTAAAATCCTCAATGCTCCTTATTATGTCACAAACAAACTCATCCATCATGATCTTAATATCCCATACGTTACTGATTTGGCCCAAACTAGATACCTATCCTTCCATGACAAGCTCCATACACACTTGAATCCGCTAGTCTCTCAACTTGCTTCCCATACTATTCCTGATAACCCTCCGGGGCGTCTGAAAAGAAGATGGCCTCGAGACGATCTACTATAGAACTTTTTGGAGTGCTACCGATGGGTAGTTTCTCCACAAGTGCTTTTCAAGTCGTATTGTACATATAGCAGATTTACTTATTGTAATAGTATTATAGTTGTAAATATCAATAAATTGAATTAAAAAAAAAAAAAATATAATACATATGCAATTATGGAGTTAACAAAGCCTATTTTTATAAAATTAATTATTTACTGTCTTGCAATAAACTTTGTAGAAGGCAATTTAGAAGCCAGAACTTGAATTAGTTTAATTGAGGTTTATCATTAGAACCTAAATATAATGGACACATATGTAACTTTTATTTTCTTGCTCCCCTTTGAAGTATTAATGTAGCCTTCTCCTGAATGTGGGTGTTCAGTTTTCCCTGTTCCTTAGTGTGACTCACATCAACATTTTTTGAGCAGAAAATTTTGTATAACTTAATAGCTAAAATATTCTGCTGCTTCATTGATTTTAAAATCTCAACAACTTATTATTTTAATCAATTATAAACAGCTTAATTCTCATTCCTTTGGCCTGTTCGAGATTGAGATTTTAAAATGGTTATTACAAATACGAAATTATTACAGCTGCACCTTCCTTTTGAGAAACAGTTGTTGTTTTCAAAACAGTTATTTAGCCGTGCTATCATGATTTTTTTTCAACTTACTTTCGTTATTTTTCTAGACTTACGTAGCAGATATATTTTTTGCACAGACTTGGAAAGATTATAGACTGCGTCTACCTGAAAACATGACCTCTGAATACAGGTATATTTCTATATCTTATTAAACCGATTTACTTTGGTATTATTTTAATTGAAAATTGAAAATATTGTTATAATACTCACTAATTTATGATAAAACATATTAAAACTACCAGTTTTAATTATAATTCCAGGTTACTTGAAGTGGATTGGTTAAAAAACTTGTGGAGACCAGATTCATTTTTCAAAAATGCCAAATCAGTTACATTTCAAACAATGACTATTCCCAATCACTATGTCTGGTTATATAAAGACAAAACAATTCTGTATATGGTCAAGTAATTTCAAAATGTTCTTTACTTCTTTTGATTTTACAATATGCTTTATAAATACATATATAAAATAATTAAATTAATAAATATTGACATGAACACTAGATTTTAGGAATTAATTTTCAGGAAACTTTATTTCAGATTAACTCTGAGGTTATCATGTGTTATGAATTTTATGATATATCCACATGACACACAGGAATGTAAACTGCAAATGGAAAGCTGTAAGTATGATTATTATTTTTCACAACTAAAATTCTACCTACTCTCCTAGATTATATATATATAAAAAAAAAACCTGTAGCATTACAACCCGTGAACTGGTCTGGTGTTCAGTACATGGTAGAAACTATACTGTTTCATGGACAACGATTCTGCAAGGAGGTGACTTGTCCTAGGTCACGCTGAACTGCCAGATTTTTCTCCCTGGGCCCCAGGATAGGTAGGGTCCTAGATCCTACATGATCCATCCCCGCTGCAAACAAACTAAATAAAAGTCATGGCCTACTGCGGGATTTGAACAAGGATTTCCGGCATGGCAACTCAGTACTCTACCACTGAGCCACTCCGCTCCCTATTATATTGACTAATATAATTTTACCCCATTCCAACGAATAAGTATTGTACAAAACTAATTAGTTAATGTTATAAATGTTATTAGTAATATTTTGTTGGTTTCTAGTATCACATACCACAGATGATATGCTATTTCAATGGGACCCTGATGTGCCATTGGTAGTTGATGAAAATATTGAACTACCACAGTTGCAACTTGTTCGCAACAAAACTGCTGACTGTACGCAAGTGTATTCAACAGGTAAAATTTTCAATTTATTTATTTATTTTATTTAATTCATGTAGTAATTTTAAAAACTAGTATTTTAATTTTATAACTACTCAATTACCCAAATTTAATTAAAATAAAATTGCATGGATGCTAACAGCTTTTTCATGTAAATTTGCCCAACTTTCACAATTTGTCTTTAATAAATCAAAATTACAAACATATATTTTATAATCATTATTATACTATATAATTATTATTACTTAACCAAGCAATTAAAGGTAATTATTACAATAGTTGAAAATAATTTATTATTTGTAATAAAAGGAATTATGCATGGAAATAATATAAATTTTTTTTATATCTTCTTTGTAGGTAATTTCACCTGCCTAGAAGTTGTATTTGTTTTGAAAAGGAGACTTGGATACTATTTGTTTCATACTTATATACCAACATGTCTGATTGTAATTATGTCTGTGAGTATTTATCATGCCATATAAATTTTATTATTACATATATGCTTGAATTATTTCTTTGATTTGGTCGACATAATAATTAGTAAAAGGGTGCTTTGCAATTTGTCTATTTGTTTTTAATCATTTAATTATTTATTTGTAAGAGAAGGATCAAAACTTTATTATTATCAGTGCCGCCAACCACACTTTCTTATCTCAATCAATATTGAGAAATGATTTTTTTTTTCATTGAAAATTATGTTTCTCTTCACCCATAAAAGTCAGAATTTCTCCACAGTGACTTATCAGTTATCAACTTTTATCAACATTTTAGGAAATTAAACAAAGATCCTAAATGGGAGCATCCAAACTCCTGATTGATACTACTTGAGTAAAGCTTGAGTAAACTCTGTTAACTCTGCGTTTATCTGAAAAAATACTAATAAAAAGAACTTTTTGAGTTATTAATCTGTCATTCTTTTACAGTTCATTTAAGGTAAAAATATGTTTTTTGCAAGATTTGTGTGTGTGTATTACCTATATTTTAAAAGTGTACTACTGAATTTTAATGTTTGATACTAACTGAGTTCAGAATTTGATGACTAAAAAAATCATTAGATACATATTTTATACTTATATGCATGTTTGTATGTTTTATATAGTATGGTTGACCGAATTATTTATTTATCTAATGTTGTATCAATTTATTTAATATTTAAAACAGTGGGTTTCATTCTGGATCAAACCTGAAGCTGCTCCGGCAAGAGTAACTCTAGGTGTTACATCTTTGCTAACATTGTCAACACAACATGCCAAATCTCAAGCATCCTTACCTCCCGTATCATATTTGAAAGCTGTAGATGCATTTATGTCTGTTTGTACTGTGTAAGTATGCATTTTATGATTTTGTAATATAACATGAAATTTTGGAATATTTTTTTTATTATATGATTTTTAGATAATTTTATTCAAATGTTTCTGAATACTTCACTTTTGTGTAATAGCAAATAAAAACTACAAAAATACTGAAATTTTTTCTGTGCTGTTGTCACCTTCGTGTTACTGAACCAAAACTTGATACCAAATTTAGGTTTCGGTAAAGACAAGATTGTAAAATTACTAATAATTATTGGTACCTAGATAATTTAGTCAAATAATCTTTTTCTTTTTTTTTTTTACAAAAATATCAATTGATAACCTTTACCTGTATTATTATGGAATTGGCTCTATAGGTTCCTAAGTGTCATATTTACTGTTTCTTAAGTTTTAAAGTATTTATCCTTATTAGGCTTTCTATTTTGATGTTCATAACTAATAATTTACAATTATGTAATTAATTATCTGTAGCACTTCTATTCTTCATTATCAGGACATAGCAAAATAAAGTTCACATCAATGAACATTAAATGCAGCACATCTCACATCAACAGTCTAAATAGACTCATCAATGAGAGACATCAACCACACTCTAAGATGTTCAACAAAAAACTTTGAGTTTTTCCAATATATAATGTGACATCTATTTTATGTGTGGTATTTTATGCCATAATTTAGGCAGAAAAAACATTTTAATTTACATGAATAGTTTTGATCCCATGCACCTGTAATTTTTAAAACTTATTTATTGTATGTCCCTATTATAAAAAATGTATATTCTTAAAAATAAAAGTATTAAGTTGTTTATACTCGTTATATATAAATTAAGTTGTTTATATATAAATTGTCAACATTATTTTTTTAAAACCCTTTTTTTTAGGTTTGTATTTATGGCACTTATGGAGTACTGTTTGGTGAATATTGTGCTTGGTGATTCTGATGCTCCCAAACCTCCTCCTCCCAGAAATGACAGCAGAAACTGTATTAAGGTACTAATAATAATAACAGGCTTAGCAAAACCAAAGGCTAAATGTCAATACTACCCATCACTATTTACATATACTGTCCACAGATTACCACCCAAACACAAATCCCTATAATCATCTTTAATGCAATCTTCCCACCAATGCTGTGGTCTACCCTTGGGACATTTAATGTCAGCTCAGTACTTACTTAGTTTTTTGATTATTTGATTGTTACTGAGCCAAACTTTACAGTCCCATCTCAATCTCCACTATGCTATCACTTCAAAAATATTTGAGTTTTTCAAAAACTTCAAATTTCCTCTATTATGTAACATCCTAAATTGTCTATTGGACTCAGTTTTTTTTAAACATCATCCTTTAAGATAAAACATAGAATATCCTATGCTATAACTTATTTCTGAATAACATCAGACGTTATTCTACCTTCAAAACTAACATACATGTTTCACACCAATAAAAAAAAAGTATATTGCATGATAGTTTTATAAATCGTAATTTTTAAATTTTAATACAAGAAGTACAAGCTAAGTTATATTCAGACAACAATTACATTTATGCTTTTATTTTCTCTTGAATTCCGTTTTAGATCCTAAATTTCTCAATGTGTTCATATTTCTCACTTGTATTAAAACCAACTGTAATTAATAATAAAAGAAGTGTTCTTTCAAAGTTCCTTTACAATGTAATTCATTTTTTAATCAGGAAAACATTTTGGAATTGAGAAATCAAGGAGTACCACCACCTCCACCTCGTCCAGTTGTTCAACCTCCAAACAGAAATAGAATGCGAGCCATTGGAATTGATAAATTCTCCAGAGTTTTTTTTCCCTTTTTGTTTGCTGTATTGAATGGTACATACTGGTATATGTTTGCAGAGTTTCTTTAATTTCAAAATAATAGTGTAACTGACCTAAACAATGTAAGTAATTTGTATTTAATTTTCAACTTACAAGATTTAATAAATCTGATGTATAACCTTTATTCCTTTGCTGATTATTGATTTAAACATGTTTGAGCTTTAAACATAGTGGTAGTATAAAAGGTTCTCTTAATAATCTATCATATACAAATAAAAATGAACTAAGTTTTGGGGCTTATATATGTATTATGATAACAAATAGAACTAGTACCTGTTTTTATTAGGTTTCTCATGATTTTTTAATGTATGGCCTAATAATCTAGAATCATAAATCAGCAAATAATTCATAATTTATTAGATTATAATTTATATTGTATCTATATAACATTTTTGGGTTAATAAACGTCCTCTCACAGGAAAAGAAATGCTTCAGCAGAGTACTGTAAGTTTTAAATTATTAACTTTACATCAAGAAAATGTTTCCATCATTCAGTGTATTTATTATGTAATTTAGTTACTCTTATTATTTCAGGCCTTGCTTGGGTTTAGTACTTAAGTATGTAAATATGTTGGAGAAAAAGTCTCATTTTTCATCTAAGGATTATGAGCTGTTGTACTATTAAGATTCATAAAGTTATTTTAATGTTATAAGTTGTACTTTTATTTATTTGTTAATATTAACAAGATATTTATTTTAAGAATATACTTCGTTAAAGTATGATATTATTGCTTAATTTAATAAAATAACAATATATTTATTAACGAAAAATCAACTAATCTCCTATGATAGATGTAAATTGTATGAGCTGATTGGTTTAGAAATGTTCCTTTAAATAATTGCCTTGTATTGAAGGACATATTTAGGATTTAGATAATAATAGGATTTCAAATATACAAGTTTTTATCCTTAATAAACACTTCCTATGGTAACTTTTTAGTTTAAGCTGTCAATATTGTATACTTAATTTAAAAAGTACATTTAGTCACTAAATATGTATGGAATAGAAATATAATAGTATCTGATAATAATTAATTTCTGAGCAATGGTGCATTGAATATCTCAAAGCCATAATGTGATCACAATTAATTGTCAATTCATTATCATAATGGAGGCCTTTTCCTGCTTCAATAAATAGAACTAACTCTCACTTGGATATATTTTTTCCTTTCAATCCATCCATTACTTAATTGTTTTATATAAAAAATTTACTGACAGAAAAGAAGTTTTTGATCATTGTTTCAAATTATTTTTATTTTACTTCTGCATTACATAATTTATAAGAACTATTGGTATGCGAGTGCTGAAATAAGGGTTGTTTGAGAACTAGAATATTAAGGTTTGATTTAAAAATTCTTATTTAAAAGATTATCTCTTCCTCAAGGTAGTATCCTTGGCACAATACTTTATACGGTTTATACAGCTGACATCCCAACTCATCCTAACACTATCCTTACCACGTATGCTGATGATACATGTGCATTATCAGTCAACACCAAAACTTACATGTGTATTATCAGTCGACACCAATCTTGAAGAATGGTGTCAAAACTGGAGAATTAAAATAAATTCTCAAAAATTACATCAAATCACTTTTACCTTACGTCGTAAACCAATGACTTCCTGCTGCCCTTCAGTATCCTTTAATAAAATCCCACTTGTGCCTGTAGAACAAATCCGATACTTAGGGTTGCATCTCGACAAACGATTAGCCTGGAATCCTCATACAAGACTGAAAAGACAAGAAACTGCTTGATGTTTCAGGCTACTTCAACACTTACTAGACAAACACTCTAAGTTCCCAATTAATTGCAAAAGACTCATCTACATGACCATCATACGACCTATTTTGACTTACATAGTAGAGCTTTGGGGCTCCACTAAGCCATCGAATTCCTCTTGTATCCAATCCCTACAATCCAAAATCCTCAATCCTTTTTATTTTGTTAAGAATAAAGTCATCCATAATGACCTTAATGTCCCATTTGTTGCTGATTTGGCCTGAACCCGCTATCTATCCTTTCATAACAAACTTCATTTCCACACAAACCCGCTAGTTTCTATCCTAGCTTCCTCTTCAATTCCCGATAATCCTCTGAGGCGTCTGATAAGAAGATGGCCACGTGACCTTCTTAGTTGAACTTGTGATTTGAGTACTACCAGTGATTAGTTTCTCTACTTGTCATTATCTCATGTCATTATGTATCATTTAGCCAATTTACTTGTTCTATTATTGTAATACAGTTGTAAATATTAATAAATAAAAAAGAAAAAAAAAAGAAGAGATTATCCCATTTTAATATACAGGGATTGAAGCTTTGTTTCTTTCAAGTTTCAAAAGAAATTTTAGAATTTATTAGCCTTGTTAAGTAGAGAGATTAATTATTTTTTAAATTATAATTTATTTTATTGTTATATGATGTAACAATCAAATAAAAAATTTTTTAAATTGTTTATTTTACATTCACTCTTATTTTAGTAGTGTTAAATTATATCTTTAGTATATATGGGACAACATGAAGGTTGAAAAAAAAAATGATCAAAGTATAAAAAATACTCATTGGTATAATTTATTAAAAGTAACACATAAATAATAGTACAAAATAATTTATGGATAGAAATAAGGATTCGCCACTTGAATAAATTACTCTTTTTAACATATAATATTGATAGGTTATTATAGAATAATCATTTATATTATCAACAGTATTTGGTATGAAGTAACAGTACAAACAAAAATAAATATTCTATATATTCTAAAAACATATTTAATATTTATAACAACAATAATACAGTTATATTAATATATAATTTATCAAGATAATTATAGGTTTACAGTTATAAATTACAGGAAGTAAAGATTACAACCAATATTGTAATCACAATTACAACATTAAAATCATTATACAAAACCATTAGTGCATTGATATAATATCGATTGAATAGATAATTATGAAATTTAAAATATAGATAGATAAAGAAGTAATTGAAATTCATACAAAAGTATAAAATAATAAATCCCTTAAAAATATTATTGTTTAAAACATATTTAAGATTTTGCATTTAAAACTGATTTATTAGAGACAAGAAAATTGTTTGTTATATTACTTCTGTCATGATTTTATGCGATATTTCAAAAACATTTTTTAAGGAATAAAGCTCTGGAATAAAGCTGAATATTGACGAACCCTCAGTTGATTTTTTCAACATTAAAAATAACTATTTCATTAATATCAAGAACACTATGAAATTAATTCTATGTTGCAATAAATAAAAAGCAAAAATTAAAAAATAATAACAAAATTTTATTTTTTAGAAAATGTGAACTTGACATAAGGTAACATGGATTTAAAAAATAAGCCTGGTCTGTACACCATAATGTTTCCTCTTTATTACTTTTCTCTTTCAGTTCTTTAAAAAATTGGTGTTAGTACAGGACACAACATAGCCCAGCATTTATCATACTATTCTGTAGCATACTTGAGTTTAAATGAAATTTCTGTAAAAGTCATTACTTTATCCAGATCAAAGAATTTTTGTTGGGTGATTCTTAAGTATTTACTTGAGTTTAAACAAGAATTTCAATTTTTTAAATAACTATTTTGTTTTTAACATAAACGTTTGATATTATTTAGAAAACAATACATGTTTATATAAGGTTTTAAATATCTAATAATACTGAGGAAAAATAAATAAAATAAGGAATTTAATTGTTTTTTAATCTTCTATTTTATATCCAAAGACCATATTCTTAGTAAACTATGTTTTACAATTTTTTTCTAGATATATACAACTGTGAAATTAAATATATTTTTAAATTATTCATTTTGTTACTGATTTAACAAGATTTTTCAATAGAATACAATTCTCAAATATATTTACACCCCCAATCGAAATACTAGGTTACCAGTTTGAAATAGAAAAAATAAAGCAATTGATTTAAATTCATACCTGTAATTTCCCTTATGAAAAAATACTTACTAAAACGTAAGTTTTATTTTGTAAATTTGATATACCTGATTAACCAATTTATTTAGTGGGACACTCACAATTAGTTGATTAAGCACATTTACTGTATACTTTTATTTTTTTTATCTATTTAATATATATTATTTTCATCAAATTACTTGAAAAATTACTGCACTAAGAAAACAAAACAAGGTATTTACGAAAAATATTGCTATTTCCATATATCAATCAATACAATTTGAAAAAAAACAGTATAGACACGCAAAGTAATTACAATGGAATTGATATATAGATGTGATTTAATATTTTAATATATATATTATATATAAAATATAATAGTAAATAATAATATATAACAACACTTTTTCTTGAAAACAAAAAGTAACTATAAATGTTTATCATTCCATACTGGAATTCAAAAGGGAAATAGAATGTAGATGTTATTATAAACATACCTTACATATTTGGTATAATATATAATAAAAGATTCATGACATCAATCAATAACTAAATTAAAAATTAAAGGAATAGTTATATATATGATAAATTAAATATTTCATTAAACCAGCTTGATTCATTTCAAGATACATACATTGTTGATGAATACTTTTTTTCAAGCTTGTAATTCTTCTTCAATAAATAAAAACTTAACTTTACCAAAATTGAGTTTTGAAAAAGTCAATATTAAAATAAAATGGTCAATCTTATGATTCCACATTAAACATTTTTTTTTAACAATATTGATATAATACAAATTCAAATTCGAATACAGAATTGATTTTGATTGATGCTCAAAAGAAAAGGGATTTTCTTGTCATTTTGTGTTTTTCTCTCTTAATGTAATGTTTAGATTCTATTTTATTTATTATACAAAAATGTCTCCTAAATGAATGAAATTTATTATATAAAAATGTCACTTCAATGAATGAAATTTACTATATAAAAATATCTCTTAAACGAATGAATGATGTGCAAGGAATCATGATAAGGAACATTTCTGAAATAAAAATCAAATTTAGTATGAATGGATTGATGAACATTGTAAAACATATCAAATGAATGTTTGCTATTAACCCTAATTTTTTGGTTCATAAAGCTGTTGGTTACCACTTTCTCCAGACATTAGAACCTAACCACCTATTCTTGGTCATATCGGATCCTTTTTCTGCAATCATTATTGTCGGAGCATTAGTGTTTCCTGAGGTTACTTTAGGCATTATAGATGCATCCATTACTCTCAACTTGTCTATCCCATGAACCCTAAGTTGTGGATCTACAACTGCTCCAGTGTCACCTGGAGGACCCATTCTACAACTTCCAGCTTGATGATTTTCTGGTCCTGTTTCTCTTGTAATAGCACATCTCCAATAAGCATCACATCCAAATTCTAAGGCTTCACATCCTCTTACAGGTGTTCGGTCCACCCTAAGACCATATTTTTCAAATGCCTTAGCTTTAGAAAGTTTTAAAGCAAGCTTAATACCATCTACTAAGACCTCAATGTCTTGAGGGTCAGTTAGGTATCTTGCATTTATCAATGGAGGTGCAAATGGATCTTGACTCCTTAATTTAATTGTACCTCTGCTTCGTGGATGCAGGAGGGTGGGAGTAAAGTTAATGACTCGTTGATTAGGAGTGGAGTTATTACCTCCGTCTTCTCTTTCACCTACCTGAAAGTGAGACATCAATTATTTTATCAGTCAGATCAATCATTACAATAATAACACAAAATAATTTTTTAACCAATTTTCCATAAGTTAAATTTCGTAATACATATGAAAATAACCAGTTTATATGGAATTTAATTTTTCCACATGTAAATATCAGGGAATTAAAAATATTAATAGAAAATTTGTTTTTATTAATAACATGGTTTATTTTTTGATCATGTAAACCTCTGTGATAAGAAGAATCGAGAATAATTTGGGTTGTGAACCAATTGTTTTAGATTGTAAATAATTAAAAAAATGTTAATAAAATATAAATAATTAGTTTATTTAAGAAAATGATTTTTTTTATATTATACTTCTTTTGTGATTAAGAAGTTAAATTGACATTAATCAATTATATTTCATAAGTAATTATTATACTTCATACCTGACCAGTGCGTGCACAATTTGCCAAGAAACCACCAAAGAACATTTGAAGATCAGGATGATTTCCACTTTTGTCAGCAAATCTATAAAAATATGAATAAAGACAATAGTCAAAAATATAAATTATAAAAATATATTTATATTTCTAGTTTTTTAAATTTACATAATACAAAAAATTGTAATATTAATTTCTGGATAGAAAATGGCTTAAACAGCAGATGAATTTTTTTGTTATAAAGTTTTAAGTGACTTTTATTTCAATAAGACGAAACTTTACTTTACTTACTTTAAAAATAACCTTAGCTAACTCTCATTTAATTTAAATGTATTAGCCATTCTCTAGAGTATATGATGTCATTACCAGCATATTAAATCTGTTATGCATCTTAAATTCCATTAGGAAGAAGAGGCAAGTGTATTAACATAAATGTGAGAGGAACAATACATACTCTACATAGAATGAATAAGAAAGAAATCCTAAACTAAAAGGAAGATATTAGAAAGAGTATGACTAAGGAATGGAACGACTCATTAATAAAGGATTAATACTACAAGGGTTTTAATAGCAAGTGGCCAGAGGTCAAATACCACACTCCTTGGTCCAATAGGGTCCTTTATTAATAAAATATAATATACAATTATGTTAAAAATTAAGATAAAATCAAATGGGGCAATAAAATTAAGGTTACAAGGAAAATGTTTTGAGTTTTGACATCAAATCTCTAATATCCACAATGAGGCAGATGTGAACCATTATTTGGTACCTTCATTAATTCAGTTCTGAACCAGGCATTGAATTTATGTAAATAGAAGGTTGAAATATTATGAAAATATCACTTGAAATGAAAAGTAGATAGGAATGAGGATTGAATGCTCGCGTTAAGAGGATTATAATAGAAGTTATATGACTGAGTGTATCAGAGATAATTTTTACTTTAGGTGGATAGTAAAAAAATATACAGTTCTGAAATAAGATTGGAGAGTATCAATTTGTTATTCCATTGCATTATATATCATTGCTAGGACTAGAGCTTTAATAGGTAAAATAATAACTAAATGGGTAGTCTTCAGTGGATAAATTTTGGTTTATATGAAAAGGGAGGATGGATTCAGGAGATATGGAGAAAAAGGTTTTATTACAATTTAAAGGATCATTAGTTTTAAAAGATTTTTTTTGGAATTCTATCAGGATATGAAGGAACAAGGATTTAAAATTAAATGTAATCACAATCTTTGATATTACAGATAAAGGAAGTATTTTGATAAAAATCAAAGACATTATAAATGTCTTTTTATGAAGGTAATGAAGACAATACCTGCTGTTTATGATGCCAGTAACTTCTGAGAGACCAGTACTAGACATAAGACCATCTCGAAACAGTAGATATTCCATCGCAGTGGCCCAGTTAAGTGGTGTAGTAGCAGTGTCATTTATAAAGAAGTTAAGGAAGTGAGCAACATGATTCTGAAGATTTTTCCCAACTCCATCCAAGTTGTGTACTACAGGTATGCCAAGAGCTCTTAGTTCTGCTTCAGGACCAATTCCAGACAGCAGAAGGATCTGGGGTGAGTTCACTGCTCCAGCACTTAAAATCACTTCATTTTTAGCTAAAAATGTTTCAAGGCGACCGTTGGTAAACACTTCAACTCCATATGCTTCTTTCTTTGTTTGGTTAATTAAAATTTTGGTTACAGTAGAGTTCAACATAATGTGAAGATTAGGCCTATTTTTCACTGGCCGTAAAAATGCTTTTGAAGAACTCAACCTGCTACCGTTTCTTGTTGTAGTTTGTGCAATCATAAAGCCCATGTTTGATTCTCCATTGAGATCACGAATTGGATATCCTTGTTCCATAGCAGCCTGGATGATAGTGTGAGAAAGAGGAGGGTGGTATGGAAATCGAGAAATAGTCAAGAGGCCTCCAACCCCATGGTAACCTGGGTCCATCTGTTCAGCCTCTTCATTGTCTTCTGATTTTAGGAAATAGGGTAGCACATCTTGGTAACTCCAACCGACATTACCTAGCTGGGCCCAGTCATCGTAGTCTCTGCGTGCTCCACGCATGTACATCATGCCATTGAGTACACTGGTACCTCCAATTACCTGTTAGAAAACATCTATTTTAAATATATATATATAATATTATTTTAAATGTATGTATATATATATATATATATATATATATATATATACATATAATATTATTTTAAATGTAGGTATGTATATATATATATATATATATATATATATATATATATATATATATGGAGCATGTCCTAATATTAATAAACGGTCCCTCTATGGGGTTACCATGGGGGGAACAAATTAAAAAAAAAAAAAAAAATATATATATATATATGTATATGTGTATATATACTTATTTATTTATTAATGGGCTCTACAGTCCTTGAAGAATCTTGGCCTCTGCTAATTTCTTCTGCTTTAAAAAAATTATTAAAGGGACCTAAATAGTGATATATCATACACATATAATAAATAATTACTGTTGCTTCATTTTGTACATATGTAGTTATCAAAATTAATAATTTTTTAAAATAGATTAAATACTAATTAAATATTTTTATAATTAGTTTTAGGGGAAAAGAATGAAAATGTGTTATTAATCATTGAAGATGATGGTGGTTGATATAATTGGAGATAGATATAAATGGGGGAGTCGCTTAAACCACGTACACTCTGCTTTTGGACTATTAAAATATACATCTGATATTCTTAAGTGATAGAGAACAAGAAGAAGGAAAAAAGAAGTAACTACTTTTTGTTCAACATATAAACTATATTAAAAAAATATCAACGTCTATGATATACAGTTAGGACAAAAAGTATTTGCACACCCAATGATTTTAGGATTTATACAAGTTAAAAAAATTTTTTTTAGTCTTTTTGTTATATATTAAATTTGCAAAAAATAAACATTTAACATCTCATATATAGTGATACGGGCTACTGGGTATTAAAATGAATTAAACAATTCCTTAATTAAAGATACTAATATTTATTAACAAAATTAACAAAAAGGATACCATTAAACTATTAACAATTAAATTATTAAACTAATATAAATTTATAATAACAATATTCTAAATATTTATTATCTAGGCCTAACTCCTATTTAATTATTACAATAATATAAGATACTACTAATTCTAGATAGCTTAACTAGTTACAATAGTTTCTATGAATATTATAAAATTACACTACAATTTATAACGAATAATTAACACTTACAGTTCACTAGTCCATCGACCGTAAGATTCTCCAAGTATGACAAACTGACACACAGAAACAAACAGAAACAGTTTATTACACTCGCGAGACTGTCACAGTTCACTGATACACTTATTACACGGGCCGGTTCAACACTGACTAGTTTATCACACTGACACTCACTTATCACAGATCTTGCGTAGTCTACTCTCAGGCTAAGACTGACTGGCTCGAGGTGAGGGAAGTATTTAAATAGGCAAGGCCGAACATTCTAGAACACGGAGGGGCCAGACAATTCTGGACTCTTCTTAATCCTTTTCCGACAAAAGGAGACGATCTAGAACGGTCCTAATCCTATTTTAACTTCTACCGCCGACGGATTTAAGCCACTAATCCCCTTGCTTCCGTCCTCCTGCCGGCGACCGTAACACTGGGATTCTTAAACCACGTACACTCTGCTTTTGGACTATTAAAATATACATCTGATATTCTTAAGTGATAGAGAACAAGAAGAAGGAAAAAAGAAGTAACTACTTTTTGTTCAACACATAAACTATATTAAAAAAATATCAACGTCTATGATATACAGTTAGGACAAAAAGTATTTGCACACCCAATGATTTTAGGATTTATACAAGTAAAAAAAAATTGTTTTAGTCTTTTTGTTATATATTAAATTTGCAAAAAATAAACATTTAACATCTCATATATAGTATAGAAAAAAATTTAACAAGTTGGGCATAGACAAAAAAAATGGAGGTTTTCACCGCCCAAAAAATATTGGCACACCTTAATTAATAATATAATATTAGTGCCAAAGGCACGTTAATTACTTAATATTTTGTAAACATACCATTGACATTAATAACTGCCTGCAGACGCTTTGGCATGGATTCTTCTAAATTATTAAATATTTCTACTGATGAATTGTTCCACGATTCATTTATTACTTGTTTTAAGTGTTCCTTGCTAGTAAGGTTTGTCCGTCGTATCTTTCTGTCCAAAATATGCCATAGGTTCTCTATAGGATTGAGGTGGTGTCGGCAATCTTCTGAGAGCATTATACAGGATGATTTGTAATTAGTGGCGGAACCGTTAAGGGGTGATAGTATGGGACAATTCTAGTCGATATTACTATGAGACCTACTGTCCTAAAGTTAACCCTTTCCAAGATATTCCTACTTAAAGAATTTTACAAAAAAATCCTATTTAAAATCTTAAATAGCTATAAATTCTAAAAATTGGTCTTTCTGGCCAAAATGTTTTTTGTTTTTTTGCAACAAAGATATTCTAAATAAGGAATATTAATAGTCAAATCTTCGTAATTGTCTTAAACACCGCTAAAATCGTTAAACAAAAATATTAAATAAAAAAAAAATACGGTGACTGCCTCTAAAACGTTGATTTACTGATAGAGAAAGAAGGATACCGTTTAGTATCGAATAATACGCAGATATTAAGAATACACTGCTGAGGTTCAATTAAAATTTCAAAAGTAAGGAAGAAATAGTTGGGGGTGCAGTCAATCAAAACACCTAAATAAGTGTAACTTATTTATTATGTGCCGACGTTTCGGCCTACAATGTAGGCCATCTTCAGGGCGAATAAAACACGCGGCAGCTAGGCGAGCTCAGACCCAAGTCTTTCAAGTCAGACCCAAGACGACTTGGGTCTGAGCTCGCCTAGCTGCCGCGTGTTTTATTCGCCCTGAAGATGGCCTACATTGTAGGCCGAAACGTCGGCACATAATAAATAAGTTACACTTATTTAGGTGTTTTGATTGACTGCACCCCCAACTATTTCTTCCTTACATTAGAAGATACAGTCGACCAATTCTTCTCTAAAATTTCAAAAGTTCAAAAAGCAATTAAAATCATAGAATGCCGAAAAATAAATTTATTGATTAAAATATCTAGTTTTACAGTTCATTTTCAAAATGCCCGCCCCTATTTCTAATGCAAGCTCGAACCCTTCTTGTCACACCAGTTTTCATAATTATCGAATCTCTGAGCGCCCTTTGCATTTTCTGCGCTGCGTTTATAATTAGATTGCGCAGGTCTTCAATATTAAGTACAGGAACTTCAGCAGCGTATTCTTAATATCTGCGTATTCTTCGATACTAATCAGTATTATTCTTTCTCTATCAGCCATCGTTAACCTGACAATCAGTTACACAGCAGCCAAATCGTAAGAAAACATAAGTAGCACATTCCTGGGTCGTCGGAAAAGAATCATTCACAAAAGCCAAGTCAGAAAAATCCTATCTGAGAGCATGTAAGCTAAGAGAGCACATCCGAACATAGTAAACCCGTAAGAGCGGACTGAGGCAGAGGGGCAAAGCAAGGCGCTCGACTCCTGTCCTTGACTCCTTCGTCGGTGCCCTTTGCTCTCGGGAGCTTTTGTTCTCGGGCTCTACTCGGGTTTTCCATTTTCCTTTTTCCATTGACCATATCTTCGTGGTTTCTTAACCGATTTTTTTTATTTTGATACCTTATTTGAAAGGTAATGTAACGTAGATGTACGTAATTTAATTATTATGTACGTAATAATTTAGGGGGACTTTTTTGAGTAAATCGACGTTTGCCGTATGAGTTTGAGTAGACTTGTTTGAGTAAATATGACGTTTGAGAGGCAGTTGGCCGTATTTTTTTTCATTTAATGTTTTGTTTAACGATTTTAGCGTAAGATACCGACAATTACGAAGATTTGACTATAAATATTCCTTATTTAGAATATCTTTGTTGCAAAAAAAAAAAAAAATGGGCCAGAAAGACCAATTTTTAGCATTTATAGCTATTTTAAGATTTTAAATAGGATTTTTTTGTAAACTTCTTTAAGTAGGAATATCTTGGAAAGGGTTAACTTTAGAACAGTAGGTCTCATAGTAATATCGACTGGAATTGCCCCATACTATCACCCCTTAAAGTCTCCGCCACTAATTACAAGTCACCCGCCACTCCTTGGTTAAGTTGGCTGTGTGCTTCGGGCCATTATCTTTCTGGAAGTAGTATTCGTTTTCCAGACCTAATTAAATGGTACTACTTTTCAGGTTTCGTCCCAACCCTGAAATCTATCTGAGGGAGCTGTCATAATACCTTCAATAATTTCTAAATTTCCAACGCCTAACCATAATATTTCCACCTCCACACTTCGCCGTTTTCAATATATTTCTTGTATTTAAAGCTGTTTTATTTTTCCACCAAATTGTCAAAATGTTGGCCGGTTTAAAAACTTCGAATTTGCTTAACGAACTTTTCTTTAACTAACTGTCTTCTTTCTCGCAAGGGCCCATGGACGACCACTAAGAGGCTGATTTTCAGTCGGTCCAGTTCTTACCTTTTTTCAAAATAATATACCGCACTGTAGAGAATGAAAATTTCACTTTTTTAGCGATCTCACGGTAGATTTTAACTAAAGACGATAATGATATAATCATCTCCCTAACAGACAATGGTATTTCCCTAATTTTGCGGGCCATTAGATACTGAATATGGTGGAAGTTCTACATCACTGAAGGTAATAAGCAGTAACAGCATTAGTGAGTGTCATAGGTCACTAATTCATTTTTCAGGTATAAGATAAAAAGTCAACTTCTCAGTAATTCCAAGTGTACCAATACTTTATGGGCGGTGAAAACTATATTTTGTTGTTTATTCAATATTTGTTTAATTTTTTTCTATATTATATTTATCATGTTAAATTGTCTGCTCTTGACTAATTAGAAATATATCAAGCAGGCTAAATAAAATTCTATTATGCATAAAACCTCTAATCGCTGGGTGTGCAAATACATTTTGTGCCAACTGTATGTAGTACAATGTCTGGGAACAAGATTTTGCTATCTCGTATCTTGTTTTTTTCATTGTACTACATTTCTACCTCGTTTTTTCTTCAAATTTCCAAACTATTAGGAAATGTTTTGAGACTCAATTGAGTACTTCTTCTAATATTCGAGTTTACTACCTTACTTTGGCTGTTATTAACGAATCATTATATTTCAACAAATCAGTCACTATCTTTTTCAGAATTCGTCTTAGATTTCAAAAAAAGATGACAAAAGCTAATGCATTAGAGAATTCTATTTTTTTGGTTGGAAAGCCACTTAAAAAAAAATCATATCTATAAAACGGCTTGAGGTAAGAAGGAGGGGTATGCAACGCTGAAAAGCAGTTTTGAAGTACTCTTTTTCTGCCAAAGGGACATCCTATACATCACAGTAATACATAAATTTTAATATAAATTTACAAAATGCTTAAGCTCTAATAATGTCAGAGCTCGAAAATTGTTTTAATGTGAAAAGTGGCTTAAAAGATTCCTTATAAAGGATGAGGGAGTAATGCATTAGTAATAGCCAAACGTAATCGTAATGCATTTGCTTTATCAAATTTCACTAAAAATATAATATAAATGTAGTATTTATTGAAGAGAGTAAAGTCAGAATGATTGTCTGTCCTTTTTTAAATCGCTAATTCCCCAACATTAGGAAAGTATTAGAATTGAATAGGGATGTCAGGGATGTAGCATCATCGGATGACTTTCACTAATCCAAGGCAGAACGGAGGATCCAGTGCTTTAAACCCCCAACGGACATAAGTCACAATCAATAGCATTCCTTGTCCTTGCAGAGTGAAAGTACGCTAAGCTCAGAACGGGTTGCGGTTTTGATAAATGTACAGAAAAGATAATTTTGTGCCAGTTTTCGGCTTGTTTTGGTATAACTCAGAGCTTCCATTACTATACGAACATCAGAAGGTCTTGGCCATTAAAAAAAAAAGAAAAATACAGTCATTTATTCAACTGGGAGGATGAATAAAAATTACTGCATTTGTTCTTGTTACAAACGGAGTATAGGAGTGCCATGAGTTGTGATGGCACATTTTTTGCGCAATGCACGGAAAACCTCATCGAAAAGAGTTATTGTGATTTTGTGGCGCCTAAACGCTTGAGTCAGACTTTTTCATTACGCCAAACGATCCTACCCACTAATTGCGCGGTATAAAAATTATCGTATTATTTGGATGTGGCTTTAGTAACCTTTTTTACCAATCGTAAAGATTCTTGATAACAATTGTAACGAGTATAAGACTTCTGAATGATTTCACTAAAACTTTAGGGCATTAAACACCAGACAACCTATTAAAAAAATGACGAAACTAAATGGTAGACGCAGATTAAAATTGCCAAAAATTAATAGTAAAGACCAAATTGTTGTGTTGTGGCTGACGCTATAAACTGTGAAACGAAAACATTCCAGACTAAAGCTATCATATGCCTACCCGATTGAGATGTCATAAATGGGATAGGCCAAGAGAATGTAAATAATCAAATACATAAATGAATGCTTTTAATGAATGCGGGGGGTCAGTTCTTACACGGCCCCCATAAAATTTATCGTAAGGTTTATTGGACAGTTCTTTTCAAACTTCTTGTTTGTTAATGGATCTCCCGTTAGAGTTTATCGGTGAATACTGTCATAAAGTTCTCAGATCTGTAAAGGACCATTTTAATGTTCCAGCATTGTCTGTAGCAGCCGGCAGGCCTTACTGGCGAATGAGAAGCGATAACTTCAGATCACGTTTCTATAATAATTCAGTGTCGGTTCCATTCAATTATCTAGGCAACTAGCTTGGTACCGGTTTCTCGATTTACTCAATAACCGACCGAAGATTAAGCGAATTCCTTAGGAAACGTTAAATTAATGGGGTTAGCTTGGCTTTGTCGAGAAGGGGAGGCTAGGAAAAGAGAAGAATCGGTTTACGAGTATTTCGGAGTGTTGTGTATGTTCGGAATATTAAAAAAAAAAAAAGTAATTCTTTAAATTCATATCTTTAATTTCTTATATAATTATTAAAACGTAAGTTTTATTTACTGTATCTGATTGACCAATTTATTTAGTAGAACACTCACAATTAGCTGATTAAACACATTTACTATTTTTATAATAACATCTACTTTCTGTTTCCATCTTGAATTCCAGTATGGAGTGATTAGTATTTTATAATAATTTTTTTTCAAGAAAAAGTGCTGCTATATATTATTATTTACTATTAAATTTAATAAATTTAAACATTAAATTACACCTATATCACAATGCCATTGTGATTACTTTGCGACATTTTTCTCAAATACCTCGTATTGGTTTTTTGTTCTGTGCAGTAGTTTTTCAAGTGGTTTATGAAAATACCATATAATAAATTGATAAAAAAATAAAACTATACAGTAAATGTGTTAAATAAACTAATTGTGAGTGTTCCACTAAATAAATTGGTCAATAAAATAGACTAAATAAAACTTTTTAGTAATTATAGATCTTCTATAAAAAAAAAATTCCAGGTTTTTGAGAAAAATGTTGCATAGTAATCATAATGGCGTTTTCATAAAGGTGTATTTCAATATTTAAATTTATAAAATTTAATAGTAAATAATGATATATAACAGCACTTTTTCTTGAAAAAAAAAATGTAAATACTTATAGCTCTTTCCTGGAATTCAAAATGGAAATAGAAAGTATGTGTTATTATAAAAATACCTTACGTATTTAGTATAACCTACAAAAATATATTATATTTAATCAACAACTAATATAAAAATTAAGAAAAGATATCATAAATAATATCTTTCATTAAACTATCTTGATTTATTTCAGTATACATTGTTATGCTTGAAACGTTTCATTGTTACAATACAAACTAAACACAACTGAAATTGAGATATGAAAAATTTAGAATTAAAATAAAATGGCCAATCTCAGGATTTATTATTAAAGATTTTTTTATAAAGAATATAGAATTGTCTATGTCGTATATATATATATATATATATATATGTCGTATATATATATATATATATATATATATATATAATATATATAATTGTCGTTTATTTCGGTGTGTAACATTTCAGAAAAAACAAGTGTTGAATGTTGAGTTTAAATATGCTAAATATCCATACGAAAATTTATATATTGTACATCTATTTCTAAATGTTATCAGACATATATTTCGTACAAATATAATTTATGCTGTTTTATATTTAATTTATAAGTTGTGGATGTGAGTGTAAGACCCATTTTACCAATTTCAGAAAAATGTTGATTACTCATTTGGTATAGTCTCTTTACCATACATTTATCACTTTGGATTATGTAAAGTATTTAGTATTATGGAGTGATTAATTTTAACAAATTTACTAACAAATTGGTAGGGTACGTGAGATGATTTGATAGCAAAACAATGCAATTTCTGTTACTAAACTGTCACATCAAGCATTCATTTTTAATAAGGATTCATTAACGGTCGTGAAATAGCTTTTATTGCACCATAGCTCCGCCTCCTTGTGGCATATTGGAGTACTTCTTCAACTAAAATAATACGTTCGAAGTGATGTTAAATAGTTCCGATATTAAATGTTCCGCAATTTTATTGTCTAACATACTTTAATGCGATGAAGAAACATTTATCCGTTCATTGATTGTAGTATATTTACATACTTGTGGGTTAGTTCATATCGTACTGTTGACAGAACATTAATTTATAACTAAATATATGCTTAAACTATTCTTGATGTTACCTTTAGCAATAAAGACACTGTGATTTAAGACCACTACACCATGTCTAAGTCAAAGAATCTGTTATTTAGTTGACAATTAATGAATGAGATATTTTTTCTCAAATATATATCTTTTAATAACATTTTTTACAATCTCTACAACTTGGACCTAACCCTACGAACAATTACTAAATGATCCAAAACCAAAACGCAATGTTGTTTAAAAATTCGAATTTAATGATATAAATAGGGATATAGACATTATTTGAGTAAATAATTAAACTGCTGTATAACAATACATGCAATTAATCGTTTAACAAATCGGTGGTTTCATAATAGGACTACTGAACACGAATAATTACTTAAAAAGAAAGCTTATAAATGGATTTAAGGTTCCTGACATGACCAAGCGTTCCACTGTAAATAACAAAAGCTTAATATTTTGAGATGAATCAGATAAATGAATTAATAATAACCACATTTACTTTATGCTTATATATATATATATATATATATATATAGAGAGAGAGAGAGAGAGCGTATACATAACTATGTTATATAAATATTCACAAACAGTAGCTAAATCAAGTCATAAAATAATAAACTGAAACGTTTCCTTTTTGTAATAGAGTATTTATGTTTATGATCCACAGTTAAAATCTCGCGGTCAGTGATTCCAATGCTAGAAACTAAACAAGCTTACCCTCTGATTTCGCTGCGAATTTATTCATTTCATTCAAAGTTACTTTACCATATTTTCTATTTACATAAAAAAAATATTTAAATTATTCGATCTTTATGTATATTAAATTATAAATAAATCGCAATGTGGGCGAACGAAGAAGAGAATTCATATTGATAGTTTTTATCTTTCCAACAGGTTTAGTACGGTGAGACGCAAGACGTAATATGGCAAATTGTTTCTGGGAGGACATTAAATTGGAAAGAACAACAGGAATGGGAGTAAGAAGAACACGATGTTGCTAAGAAGCGTGAGAAGGCCAAAATCGTGAACTGAGCCTTGAAGACATTGCAGATTGGTCCAGTGAAGAAATTCGAAACACTATTTCATGTCGAAACGGATCAATGGAAGGCCATGAGTACAACCGATGAATGAAACTAGTGGACGAGCCTTACGTAGTAAAATATAAATGAGTCACCAATATCAATTATTAAAAAAGTTATGAATGACGAAAATGCAATAAAATAAAAATCTCAAATAAGACACCATTTTGGGCATAGGTAGGATTCATCGCTAGTCTGCTTCCTTTAGGTTATACCTTTAACTGTTCCAATGTAAAATATAAAAATAGCCTTCTAATAATATACTAATATTTTTTGTTCTTTTAAATAGTTTCTGCTACCGCACTTTTTATAAACCGCCACTTAATCTAATTTTTTAACTTATGACTTGAGATGAGCAATAAGCATTAATATAAAATTATGATGTTAATACCCACACAGAATTTCAGACTAGAACGGAGGATGTCTGATGAATTTACCAAGTCCACTGAAGAGTTTCTGCATTGAAAAGTAGAACAAATGGTCCTTTCGCAAATGCTATTTGTAGGATTGTTTGTCATTCCAGAAACCGTAATATGCTATATCACTATACACTATTTTGCGACCCTTTATTTCTCTAAATTGTAGTTGTTTTCATGTTTTTATTATTGTTTAAATATGTTTAAGTTTATATAACAGTACAATTACTTCAAGAACATCACTTACCTTGCCCCTAGGCCATGAGCACTGGCGGTTATCCTGATTAAGGCACGCCTTCTCTTCTGGTTCTGTCTTATAATTCCAGTCTATGGAGGATCCGACGAAGTTGAAGAACATGGAAGGGATCTGAGTACCTGTCGGCTCGTTATTTCCAGCCTCGATGAGAAGCACCTTCCAGTGCGGCACCTCCGACAGTCTGCTTGCCACCACGCAACCCGCGCTTCCTCCACCGACGATGATGAAGTCGTACTCCCTGTCAGGAACAGATCGGGACTCCGGGCGACCGCAGGGGTCCTCGAGATCGCACTGGCTTCTGATGAACACCTCGAGAAGGCCCATGAAGAGCATGAAGGCTGAACCGCCGCATGTAGATGCGAGGGTAGGGCCCGGCTGCGTAACCGGGCAGTTGCAGTTCATTATCTGCACAGAAAAATAAAAATGATGAGTTAAGATATCGATAAACATATAATTTATTTTAAATTTGGATAAAATAAAAATAAAATATTTATCATATAAAAGATAAGCTAATAGATCTGGAAAAAGTGATACTTGTGACTATAAGGACTAAGCTAGTAACACATAGAAGAGATTTAAAAAAAAAATTATTTAATGAAATTTAAAACTGTATAATAGAATACATTAAGTAAATATACTGAAAGATAAATAATGGCACGAGATAAAGGCAAGTAGAGAAACTACCTAGTGGTAGTACTCAAATGAAAAGTTCAACTTAGAAGGACACGAGGCCATCTTCTTTTCAGACGCCTCGGAGGATTATCAGGTATTGAAGAGGTTGCCAGGTTTGAAACTAGTGGGTTTGAGTGAGAATAAAGTTTGTCATGAAAATATTGATATCGTATTCGGGCCAAATTAGTAACAAATGGGACATTAAAATCATTATGGATTACTTTGTGCGTAAACAGTAAGAAGCATTAAGAATTTTACGAAGGATTTCGGATTGAATTCAGGCATTGAATACACCAAGAATTCTATGGCTTAGTTGAGATCCAAAGCTCTACTCCGTAAATTGAAATTGGTCTTATGATTGTCGTGTATCTGAGTCTTTTGTAAATAATTGGGAGCGTTTGTCTAGTAAATGTTTAAGAAACCTGAAGCGGTGGAGTTTTTTTTAAAAAAGAACTTTAATGCTTCTTCTACTTGTATTTCTACTTTTGGGCAGAAAAGTAATGTTTTCTCATTATAAAAAAAAACAAAAACTGTACCATTACAATTCAAGAAGATTCATGGGTTCAGGACGTGGTATAAACTGTACTGTTTCTTAGACAACCATTGTGCAGGGAGGTGATTGGTCCTAGATCATGCTCAACCACCAGATTTCCCCACTATTTTGAATACCCACTTTTTATAGGATGGGTAAGTCCCAGGAGGGTCCCAGACTACAATTCATTCATCCCCGACTGCTAGCATATTAAATAATATCTGTCACAACAGGATTTGAACCCAGGACCTTAGGCACGGTAATTCAGCGCTCTACCACTTAGCCACTCCTGCACCATATACATTTATAGGAGTTCTAAAATTAAATAAACCGGATTTTTACATTTAAATTAATATACTCAAATGTATATATAACATTTAGGAGGATTTTAGAATGTATTTGGCGCAAGGTCGATCTTCGGATGAGCACACCCTTCTTTTCACCTGAGGACCCTACCTTTTTTTTTTTACCTTATCATATTGACATTTGTTAAATTTAATTTTACAATAACCATAAATACCTTTTCATTTTAGCGAACGAATATTGTTATGTTGACGTGGAATTAGCTAAGATTAAAAATCAAACCAAAAAGAATAAAAAATGATTACTTACGGATTTATCTCAGTTCATTTAATTTGAATATATACAATTTAATTTATTAATATTTTTAGAGTAAAATATATTGTAGCCATTGACTGAAATGGGAAAACACCGCAGAATACAAAATATCCCCACTATCATTATTTTGATTTCCCCACCTAATTTGTTCTAAAATGTCAAGATCAATGATTCAAAAACTATTGCCCGAAAAAATGGGTCAACCTTACTATTGCGTTTGGTTCCCGTGCATTATTGTCTACTTTTCTTGGCGATTTCGCAATAAACTGAAATTATATTTTGGAACCAAAACATTGGGATCATTGGCTATTCTAGAAAACCTTGATATTTGTTGTCTATTTCACAACATAATTGCAATACTATTTTTAAAACATATTATTAATAATTTTCAATTACTGCAATCTTCGGAATAATTACTATCAATCACCATAAAGGGTTATGATTAATTGATAATATTTTAATATTGATATTCGACTGTCAACAAGTAGAACCTTTTTATTCATCTTTTAATTTATTTATTTTTTAAAATTTTTAAATTTAATTTATTGATATTTACAACTATAATAATATATTATTATATATATAATTATTATTATATATATAATTATTATTATATATATAATTATTATTATATTACAACAAGTAAATCTGCTAATATGTACAATATGACATGGAAAACAATTGTGGAGAAACTACCCATCGGTAGCACTCCAATAAAGTTCTATAGTAGAAGGTCTCGAGGCCATCTTCTTTTCAGACGCCTCGGAGGGTTATCAGGAATATTATGGGAAGCAAGTTGTGATACTAGCGGATTCAAGTGTGAATGGAGCTTTTCATGGAAGGATAGGTATCCAGTTTGGGCCAAATCAGCAACATATGGGACATTAAGATCATGATGGATGAGTTTGCTTTTAATTTTAAACATTAAATATATTGATTCCTATTCGTCTTCACTTTTATTTTAATGGAATAAAAACATATTGGAATATTTTTTTTTAAATTTCTGTGCTGAGGAAAATATATTTTAATCAATAACTTGATTTAATTTATTTTCCAGATAAGGTGGAAATCTGACCAACAATATTTGTGATGTAAATAGAAAGGACTACTCATGAATAATTATGTATTAAGCGGAGCTGTAGCTGTGTTAACTTAGTTTAAAATTCCTCTTAGAAATATCTTAGAAGAGAATTGTCAGGGGATGCAGTCAATAAATTAAACAAAATATGTTAGACTTCTTCTGCCTACGTTTCGATCGTTTTTTTATGCCATCAACAGGGCAGAAGGCGGAAGAGTCCAACTGCAACTGACAAAAAATAACTGAACTATTTAAAGGTCTTATTGACTGCACCTCCTGACCATTTTACACTCTTGTAAAAAAAATATTTTTTTGGGGATGGGTTTCGAAACCTCCACCCTTTTGATTTCACTACTGATTCAAATCAAGTACCGTAATATACAAACATACCTTGACTAGCTTAGAGTACGTCAGGAAGGCTAGAACGAGGAGTAACACGACAAAATTATTGAAGTAGAATATTCTGTTCATCACGAAAGATGTATTCTGCTAAAATTTATTCACTCAACTGAGCCGGACGTCTGAATTTAGTGAATCATTCAGATCTTTCGCAATTGTGGATATTGCCGGGAGTAGAGGGTGTAGTGGGGAAGGAGCCCCACCTCAGCCTAAAAACTTAATAATCGATGTATCAGATCATTGCACGAGCTTCCTTCCAATATTTCTCAATTCGACAATTTCAGTACTTTATAGCCTAATTAAGCATCAGGTTCAGGAATTACTGAGCTTTTTAAAATTATACCTCTCTGTAGCATTGCAACTCTTGAAGGGTGTTGGGCTCAGTACCTGGTAGAGATTTTACTGCTTCGTGAACAACGATTGTGTAGGGAGGTGATTTGTTCTGATGATCACGCCCTGGTTATAGAGGCTGGTTAAGCCCTAAGAGGGTCATATTAGAACTAAAAACCTTCATCAATTCAGCACTAACCACACTGAGCTACCCCGCTCAGTTTTAAATTCTGCTAAATTTTTAGTGATAATATCCAATTGGTATTCAATTAGGAGCAGTTTCTGCTTTGTGGTTTATTATTAGTATTTACAATTAAGAAAATATACCGAGCGAGGCCTAAGACAATATGTTGTTTCGTTTCGAGAGATCTCTGGATAAATAATACTCATTGAGTGTTTGATGTATTTCTTCATTGATGAACTAAGCCATCAGTAATTTCCACCCAGACGAACAATCGGTCATAAGGCCAGTGACAGATCAGACTAGATCCATGGATTATGGCTGTAAGTGTTCGTCCACCTACCTATCGGTGGCAGCTCACAAAGATCGAGCGTAGGATTGGTGACCCTACCCTGTTTATATCTATTGGGAACAGCCTTGTGGTTTTCCAGAATGTCAATAGCCGCACGGAGGTAAGATCCAGGAACGGTCTGCTTCGGGGAAAGATATGTAGAAAAGATATATTTATAAAAAAAATATGAATATAAACATGTATTAATGGTAAGTAATATGAATAAAGAAGCAAACAATCAAGGATTTTTATTGATTCCAACTGATAGTACTTCTTGGTAGTGATACGAATCTAACATTTGTCTTCGAATTATTTTCCTAATTGCTTACGAGGATATCATTGATTTTTACCTCTTTAAGCTTACTCTGAGATAAAGTTTTTAGAGTAGGCATCAAGGAGAATGAGTTTACACAAAAATGAATTGAAGTTAATAAGTTTATTATTCATTAAGCATATAATATACCCTTTTGGTTATATTATAAACAAATAGGAAAACAAAAATCGGTATCTGTTCTGCAGGTTGTTTCTTCGAGTTGAGTTACTACAAATTTTAACTATTTATTTGTTTCATTTTTAATATTTTACAAAAATGTAATAATATAATATAATGTTATAATGAGCTTTAGTATGGAAAAAATAATGTAATTGTGGGTAATGAGTATATTTCGGTAACCATTCCATCAAGAAATAAAAGTTTCAACTAACATTTCGAAGTATAGATGATATTCTCTTCAAATAAAAATAGTTAAAAATTAAAACAATCAACAAAAAAACTATAGATGATATATGTTAGTTGAAATGTTTATCTCTAGAGGATTACCGAAGTATACACATTTCCGATAATTACATTCTATTTTCAATACTAAAGCTCATGATAACTTGTAACTGACGAGCTTACAGAAAATATCAGAATGAACTTATGCACACTTGGGCTTCTAAATTCCTCTGTAAAAATAATATTGGTAAAATTTCACTCTGGTATTGAGGGCAATGAGATAGCTGATAAATTGGCAAAAGAGGCAGCACAAAGTGATATGTCTCCATCTTTTCACAAAACACCTATTTCGTTCATAAAATTCAAAATTAGAGAAGAATCAATTTTGAGATGGAATGAACGGTGGACTATTTCAAATCAATCTCCTAGTTTGCATAGGTTTATTACAAAACTGACAACCAATAACTACAAATTAATAAAATCTACTAAGTACAAACTAACTCAGGTTTTAACTGAACATGAACATACCAAATCATACTTACACAGATTTCACATAATCAATGACAATACTTGCCCAATTGACAAAGAAGAACAGACATTTAAACACATAATATATGCCAAGTGTATGAAGCACAAAGGTCGAAATTAATTATTTCCAAACTATTAAGAGGGAAAGTTTGGCCATTATCTGAACATGATCTCTACAATACATTTCGACCCGAATTCACTAAATTTATTTGCAGTATTGATTTCGAAAAGTTGACATCTAATTTAGAGTAATCATACAATGTAAAGCAGATAATCATCATATAAATAATGTAATCTTAATTTCGCTAATTTGTAACAGTAAAAAAGTAACAATGTCTTATGTATATAAGTTAGAATTATAACAATTGTTGTTAATCCTTATTGTAAAAATGAATTTAAAAGGCACATAGTATACTGAAGTATGGAATGTGTCAATAAATAAACGGTCCTTTCAAAGGGTTACTTTGAAAGGAAAAAAAATTGTATTTTTGGAAGATATTAAAAGGGACAGGAATGAAATGTTAAAACTTGTTGTGACTCAACTAGAAGCGACTACCTGCGGGATAATTATCAAAAAATTAGTTTAAATAGTACAAAACCCGGCCAATGTTTATTGAATTAAAGTGGTTTTAAGGCGTGAAGTTATTGTTGGACGTTTTCATAAACGGAAGGAAAGTGAAGTGAAATAATCCATTTGAGGATTACGTAATTAGTTCCGTGTCCTAATAAATTAAAAGAGCAAATCGGTATTGCTCAGAATGTTTCGAACCTTTGGCATCACCGTTGGGAGCTTTCGAGGTGAGAAAACTGCCAAGAATACGAAAGAAACCGAGGCGCAGCCAACAAGGACAATGAACCCTGGTTTGTTTGCCAAGAACCAAACCCTTGCGGACTTCCTCAATTCCACACAACAAACATTACAATTTAACTAATCCATTAAAATAGTTTTATTCAGCCCCCTTCAAATAACTACAGAAATTAAGGTACAATCGAAGAATATTTTTTTTCCTCTACCTTAAGGATTTAATAATTTTTTAGAAATTAATTATTCTGCAAAGAAAATATGACAAGTCTACATTAAAAAAAAAAAACTATATTTAATTTGCAAACACATATGAAATGAAAAAAAATTAACATTACTTCGTGGGTTTAATCGAATACATCCTGAGCCGTTAAAATAAAAGTTCGAACGGTCTTACAATCATCTTTTATTCACGAAAGCGAGCTAAGATTCACATTGACATTACATTGTATATGAATTGTTGTATCATGTACATCCGATTTCATCCTCGTTTGAGAGCAAGAGCATAATGAAAATTGAAATGTATATACTTCGGTAATCATTTCATTTTTCATTCAACAATCATATATCGTCTATATTTTTATTTTAAAGAGAAAAGATATGCCCCGCCCGGGATTCGAACCCGGATCCTCTGTCTCTCCGTGACAGAGAGACACGGAGAGCCTGAGGATCCGGGTTCGAATCCCGGCCGGGGACATATCTTTTCTCTTTAAAATAAAAATATTTAAAAATCAAAACAATTGACAAAAAAATATCGTCTATACTATGAAATAGTAGCTGAAACTTATTTCTTGATGAAATGATTACCGAAATCTATACATTGGTCCTAATTACATTCTCTTTTCCATACTACTGCTCACGATAACTTCCAAAAATACAAACTATCTTAAGTACGGAAAAGAGAATGTAATTATGGGTAATGAGTAGATTTTAGTAATTATTTCATTAACAAATAAAAGTTTCTACTAACCTATCGGAGTATAGATGATATATTTTTAAATACCACTGACCCGGATTCGAATTCCGGCCCTGGATAAATCTTTTCTCTTCTAAATAAAAATTATAACAATTAATAAAAAAAAAAAAAAAAATTATAGGTGATATATGTTTGTTGAAACTTTCATTTCTAGATATATGTGATATGAAATTCTAGATATATACGGAGTATATACATTTCATAATTACATACTCCTTTCCAGAACAAAGCTTATGATAACTCGTATTTTTGGAAAATATTAAAAATGAAACGAATAAACAGGTAAAACTTGTAACTCAACTCGAAGCGACAACCTGCGGGAAAGATACCTTAAATTTTAACTGAAAACATAATTTAACAAATACAATTTTGGATACTATAAAAAAACTATAAAAATCAAATTTTCCCCGAAAAAATAATATTCGCAATTTAAACCTGGTTTAGAAATATATTTTTGGGGGGAGTGGGCTAAGGTACGAAATAACAAAATGAGGACAAAACTTTAAAACTTTCAAATTAAAAATCTTTTTAAGTTTCGGCTAGCTATGTTAGTTTAGGAAATTTATCCTCTAAGATTAAACCAGAAAAATTTTCTTTTTTACTTGTCAACATTGTTTTGGATATTACGTTAATCAGATGAAGGGAAGTTTGTTGATAGATAGATTTCTATAAAATACCATTACATTTTTTATAGACTGTCCCTTCGTTAGTTAAAAATATTTCCTTCTAGGGAAACCTGTATAGAAAGTATTGCCATCGTAAATATTTAAATTGAAGTTTTTAAAGGAAATATTTGTTTTATGGCCCCCTGAATCAATATAACCGAGTTTCACAAATTGGTATGTTCGTGTTTATGAAACTATACTATTTATTTACATAAATATAAATTCTTTTTCTATATGTTGTGCTCGCATACTCTCGGAAATTTTTCATTTTAATGGTTATTTATTAATGCTAATAGGAATCATTATTAGTTAATTTTAATCAATTATTTATTATAAATAACATAATAGTTAAAGAGTAAGTAAAATAAAAGCAATATAATTGGTAATCATCATTTGAAAGATCTTCGGTGACATAGTGGTATCATTATCATATAGGCTGATGATAAAATTAGGATATTATTAGACACTATAAACTTTATTCTTTAGGCAATAAAGTTTATAGCTTATATTATTTTATAGCTTAATAGCTTTTTAAGTTTTCTGCAATGAACTTTATTCTAAAATGGTTACCACTATGATGGCATCATTACTATACTGTAATATAATAGTGCCTGATGAGAACAACATATTTTATCACATTTGATGAAATTAAATAAGCCTATTCAAATATTTGTTTGGTTCTTGTATGTTATGGTATCACCACTTTATAATTTAATAGAATTTATTCAATCTCATGTTTATAAGACACATGTGAAGTAAACATATGTATGTATTGGTAATCATATGGTTTTTACACAGTGAATTTCATTTTTATGAAAATGTACACATCAAAAATCATATTTCGTGAGGTTCAAGACGAAAAGATGGCCATTTCATTCCTCCAAGGTAATGGACTGTTACCTAACACAAAGGTATACCCTCAAGGTATACCTAAGGTATGAATATATATTATGGTAAAAAAATATATCAAGCTACTCTATCAGCAGTAATAGAAAGGATCCATCATGGAAGCATTGTAGTGTCCGACAGTTGGCAGGGATACATTAATCTGTACAAGCTAGGTTATGTCCATAAAACTGTGAACCACAGTTACAATTTTGTTGACCCAGGAACTTTGGCAAATACGCAGAAGATTGGACGATTATGGAGATCTGTCAAGTGGGGAGGAACAAATCACAATTTTTTGACTTCCTATATTGCTGACTATGTGGCATACACAAGTCAAGGATAAAGACCTATTCGCCCAAATTTTATTAGATATTAAAAATTCTTGGATTGATGTAAATAATTAAAATTAGTTTAATAAAAACATATGTTTATTATTTATTTCTAATTAAATCAATTATATTAAATTCTAAAGTGGTGATACTATAACATACAAGTACCATTTTTTAAAAAAACTTAAATAAATAAATCATTGTTTCTTTGCTCTACTTCAACGCAGAGCATATTTCGATTTTTTTTTTTAACTAGGGAGCTACCGAATCTCATTTTACAAAATAAACAACTCTTATTAGAGAAGAATTGGTTGACTGTAACTTCTAATGTAAGGAAGAAATAGTTGGGGGTATAGTCAATAAAAACACCTTAATAAGTGTAACTTATTTATTGTGTGCCGACGTTTCGGCCTACAATGTAGGCCATCTTCAGGGCTAAGAGAGAGAAGCAAACAGAAAAACATATAAAAAAATGTTGCAGTAACAAGAATATGGTGACAAGTAATGTGGAAATTAAAATAGTGACTAGATATGATGAAATAGTGAATAGATATGATAATTAAAGATAACGAATATAAAAGTGGTTACAGAATATAATAAAATTAAAATAGTGACAGATAATAATAAAATTATAGATGATGAACAGAAATTAAAATAGTGACAGATATAATAATTAAAGAATACGAGTATAAAATACAGAAAATGAATGTACAGTAAGGATAAAATGTAAACATAATATAAAGGGAAAGAAAAATCAGGAGGTAAACGGGGAAAGATACAAAATGAGAAGATTAAAATATAGAAAAAGGGTGGAATATGAAGGATTTAGAAAAAACTTGTTTAATTATAGATATAAATGGTTAAATTCTAATAATAATTCTTGTATTATTATTCTTGTATTATTATATTTTACTTATGTAACCTCTAGAAATCTGGTATCATACCACTAATATCTATAATTAAACTAGTTTTTTCTAAATCCTTCATATTCCACCCTTTTTCTATATTTTAATCTTCTCATTTTGTATCTTTCCGTTTACCTCCTCATTTTTCTTTCCCTTTATATTATGTTTACATTTTATCCTTTCTGTACATTTATTTTCTGTATTTTATATTCGTATTCTTTAATTATTATATCTGTCACTATTTTAATTTCTGTTCATCATCTATAATTTTATTATTATCTGTCACTATTTTAATTTTATTATATTCTGTAACCACTTTTATAAACAACTCTTTATTTAAATATACTATAGTAGGTAATTAACGTTTTATTAGTTACTACCTCGAAATTATATTATATATTGAAGTTCATTTTAGTTCTTATTTTAAAAAAAAAACCGAATAATTTATAAGAAAAATGTCAATCTTAGTTCACTAGGGTTGTAGTGGTACAGGTTATAATTTGATTAAATATTTCTAAAAAAAAAAAAAACACGATATTAAATATAATCCGTTTATTTAATAGCCAATTTTTAAAATTTAGTCCGTTTTACTTTTAAAATTGGGTAATTATTCCGCAAGTTGTCGCTTCGAGGTGAGTGACAACTAATTTTAACTTTCCATTGGTTTCCATTTTAATATTTTCCAAAAATAAAAGTTATCATGAGCTTTAGTATGTAAAGGATATGTAATCATGAGAAATGTGTATACTTCGGTAATCATGATTTCATCAAGAAATAAAAGTTTCAACTAACAGTTTGAAGTGTAGATAATATATGTTTGTTGAAACGTTCATTTCTTGGTAATACAATTACCGGAATATACATTCTCTTTTCCATTCTAAAGCTCAGGATACTTGTATTTTACTTTTCATTCGTTTCCCTTTTAATATTTTCCAAAAATACTAGTTATCATGAGCTTTTGGATGGAAAAGAGAATGTAATTATGGGAAATGTGTATAATCCGGTAATCGTACTACCAAGAAATGAACGTTTCAACAAACATATATCATCTATACTCCGAAATGTTAGTTTAAATGTTTATTTATTGATGTAATGAAATGAAATCTACACATTTCCCATAAACACACTATTTTTTAATGCTAAAATTCACGATTATTTTTATTTCCGAAAAGGAAACGAATGAAAAGTTAAAACTTGTTATAACTCAAAGCGACAACTTGCAAATAAAAAAAATACAAGTATCGTGAGCTTTAGTATGGAAAATATAATGTAATTATGGAAATGTGTATACTTCGGTAATCATTTCATCTAGAAAACATAGTTTTATGTATGTTTATCATCTATACTTTCGAAATGTTAGTTGAAACATTTTATTTTTTGGAGAAATGATTACGAATGCTACTAATCACTCATTACACTCCTCATTAACCATTACTCTTTTCGAAACTAAAGTTCCAGATTACTTGTATTTTTGGAAAATATTACAAATGAAACAAATAAACAGCCAGAACTCGTTGCAACTCAACTCGAAGCGACAACCTGCAGAACATATACTGTTAACTTTTGTTCTCCCGGATGAAATTGAGTTCAATAAGCATAAAAAGAAATATTTCCTAGTTTATTGTTATCACGTGATTATTTAAATATTAAAATATAATCTTGAGTGAGTATTTTATCTAATATTTGAAACTGAAAGTTGTCGGTTGGGTAAGAGCTGTAATTTGAATCCTGACGCATGTCGTTCTAACGAAAGTCCCTTCCAGCTATTTCCTGCAATTTACGGTAACCGTTCAAGGAACAAACGGCACTAAAACGTTTGTAAGCACATCGTGAGCCTATTTCACGGGTTAGTTAAAATATCCGCAAAACAAATGTTTTTGTGACTGCACCTCCAGACCATTTTACACTGTTGTAAAAAAAAATTATTTTTTGGGGATGGGGAGGTAAAAAAAAATCACTTAAGTAGACAGACACAGGATTTCCAATAAACAGTTCTCTCTACTTAAGAGAAGATTTTTTTTTTTACACACGTCCGGACCTTTTTCTTCCTCACATAGATAACTGATCCAGTTATAGCACCTCGAACTCTTCATTCCCATATGTCTGACCTTGCAAAATGGTGTCAAAGCTGGAGGATTAAAATAAATTCCCACAAATTCCATTAAATCACCTTTACTCTCCGTCCTAAAACAAGGACTTCCTGTCCTCCTGTATCGTTTATTTGATCCCACTGATTCCAGTAGAACAGGTCCGGTACTTAAGACTACACCTTGACAAACGCTTAACTAGGAATCCTCATACTAGACTGAAACGACAAGAAACATCTCGCCGTTTGAGGCTTACTTCAACATTAACTAGAAAACGCTCTAAGCTCCAAAATTAATTACAAAAGACTCATATACATGACAATCATTAGACCCATCTGGACTTACGGAGTAGAGCTTCGGGGCTCCACTAAACCATCGAATTCCTCTCGTATTCAATCCTTAAATCCAGAATCCTTCGTAAAATCCTCAATGCTCCTCACTTTGTTACGAACAAAGTAATCCATAATGAAGTTGTTACTGATGGCCTCGTGACCCTCTATGTTGAACTTGTTATTTGAGTACTACCACTGGGTTTCTCTACTCGTCTTTATTCATACCAATATCTACCATTCATCCTATTTTCTTGTAGCATTAGTATAATACAGTTGCAAATTTCATTCATTTCTTGAAAAGTTCATTTCTATATGAAATGTTAACCTGATGATGATGAAGAGTTATGGGCTCAGTACAAGGTACGAACAGTACTGTTTCTAGGACAACGGTTGAGCAGGGGGGTGATCGGCCTCAACAGCCAGGTTATTTCCTAATTAAGGGTTATTTCTTACTTTCTTAAAGAACCCAATTTAGTAGTTAGATAACATTGAATTGAATTCAGCCCCAATGACCACTTCTAACATTCCGGTAGTAATGTATGTTTGTTAGAACGTATTAAACGTATCCTATCATAATTATCCGATAGAGCTATGATCTTTAAGGGGCCTTGGCCTCCTATGCAATCCTCCTTCACTCAGACCTCGGGTAAGTATATACTCCAATATGTATATATATATATATATATACATATATTAAGTGTTGAACGAGGAGTTGGTGAAATATAATGAATACCTACTATCAAATCGAATTCGTAAACACGGGGTTTGATAATATCCCTAGGCCAATCTATTACTTAACCCTTTCCTATTTCCTATTATTTAACCTCCATAATACCTCTTACATATTTTATCCAGCAATGCGAAATACCATTTTCTGTCAATCAGTTTAATGGAGAATGGCTCTGACGAGGATATACATTACGTGACACGAGTCTTTTAAATTTGATTATAATCATTTAATTATGCACATTTATTCAGAATTACATGCGCAACTTATTAACTTAAGCAAGTCACGTAGCAAAAGAAAGACTGCGGTCTACGAAGTTCTCTTCCACTATGACGTAACGAGTATAGGGAAATGGTGATTAATTATTCTGATGTTGTGTGAGATTGGATTGGAAAGATTATGTATATATATATATATATATATATATATATATATATATATATATATATATATATTTATGTATACAAAATTAATATTAATATACTTTAATATAATGGAAAAATAAAGGTATGCGCATACTTAATATTTTATTTGTGAGTCGTTAATCCTAACTCTATTCAATTCAATACAGGATTTTCATTACATTTTTTTTTAGATTAATTTTTTGATATTTACAACTGTAATAATATTACGACAAGTAAATCTGCTAATATGAACAAATGACATGAAAAAAAAAACACTTGTGGAGAAACTACCCATCGGTAGCACTCCAATAAAGTTGTATAGTAGAAGGTCTCGAGGCAATCTTCTTTTCAGACGCCTTGAGAGATTATCAGGTATAGTATGGGAAGCTAGTTGAGAGATTCGAGTGTGTATGGAGCTTGTCATGGAAGTATAGGTATCTAATTTGGGCCAAATCAGCAACATATGGGATATTAAGATCATGATGGATGAGTTTGTTTGTGACATAATAAGGAGCATTGAGGATTTTACGAAGGATTTTGGATTGTAAGGATTGGATACGAGAATAATTGGATGGTTTAGTAGAGCCCCAAAGCTCAACCCCGTAAGTCCAAATAGGTCTGATAACTGTCATGTAAATGATTCTTTTGTAATTAATTGGGAGCTTAGAGCGTTTGTCCAGTAAATGTCGAAGTAGGCGAAAACGTAGAGCAGTTTCTTGTCTTTTCAGTCTTGTATGAGATTTTCATTACTAACAAAGATTACTGTATTAAGAATTCTTCTGAATCTGTTTCTTATGTATTTTAAATTTACATCATACGAGGAACATTTGGAACATTAGTTGGTATGACGGCAACATAAATAGAATAGATTTAACATTGTTTGTAATGTTTTCTTATCATAGTAAACTCAATTTAGTAGGTAGATAACATTTAGTGTGATTCTGTACCCATAACTTCTAATATCTCGATCCTTATAGACGTAATTTATTAGAAACAAATCTAAGATGGCGCAGAGATCCTTGCTGGGCCTTGGCCTCCTCAGAAATCCTCATCCACTCGGACCCGTTCTCGGATACCCTTCTCTCACCAACACCAAATAACCGAAGATCGTTCTAAATATATACATCTAACGAAGGATTGGTTTTTACAATATTTTGCCTTTCCTCAATAGAAATTTAGTGGGATTTTTAATTATCATAATACACTTACGGAATCTACTAAGTCCCAATCTTTATACGCGTCTCAATCATCAAAACCCGACCTTTTATTTGGGATATACAATATAGGCAGTCTCAAATACGTCATACGCCAAAGGTGCTAATTATTGTAAAACGTAGGATTTTTCGTTACCACGTGTTTAGCATTCTTTCACCAGGGGATCATGAAGAACCAAAATCCAAAGTTTGCTTCTGTATCATGTATTTGGTTGCAGGACCGTTCGATAAAATTTTATTTTAAAGGATTACTTACGGAGATGTTCCGATTTCGAAATATTTTCTATAGAAAACTATTACCATCCGTTATTATTTATTTATCTTATTCTCTAATATTATTACCTTTGGTGAAATTATTGTCCAGATTTTTAAACTGTAATTATCGCAGGATGCGGTATCCAGTCCCTGTTCCTGTTGACAGCCGTGAATCGGCTTTGGGATCCTGGGATGCCCTTAGCTAGCAGAAAACCTGGTGGCAGAGAATGATCTCGGTCAAACAATACAGTTTGAGCCCTAGATACATCGTGTCATACAGTGCTACAGCCTTTTTATTTATTTATTTACTTTTAATTGAGAGAATGAGGGATGGTTAGTTTGTATCCATAGAAATAAATTAATGGGATAACCTTTCACCTTTTCTACCCCAACTTCTGAAACATTACCGAGGCACGAACTGAAACATACGGGTAATTTATCAGACGACTGAATTTCCAAAACGGAACAAAACTCATTCAAGACAGTCCATAACTTAAATCTGAAATAAGATTTTTTTCGGTTGTCATTTTTATTTTTTAATGTTACGTCAAAAATCGACTGTATTAGAAAGAGTGATGCTGCGAAAATTTTCAACTATCCATTTCGTAACGGCTAGATTGGCGCTTCGTACAACTAAACAACCTCTTGCGTATTTGCCCTCATTTCTAAAGTTCTTCAGTATCCTTGTGGATCGTTATTTGGTTTATTATGTACTTAATGGTAAAGACTGTATTGATAATATTTTTGAATTTAATTTATTGATATTTACAGCTATAATAATATTACAACAAGCAAAAATCTGCTGAAATCTACAATATGACATGAAAAAACTTGTGGAGAAACTACCCATCGGTAGCAATCCAATAAAGTTCTATAGTAGATGGTCTCGAGGCCATCTTCTTTCAGACGCCTCGGAGGGTTATCAGGAATAGTATGAAAAGCAAGTTGAGAGACTAGCGGATTCAAGTGTGTATGGAGCTTGTCATGGAAGGATAGGTATCTAGTTTGGGCCAAATCAGTATCATATGGGATATTAAGATCATGATGGATGAGTTTGTTTGTGGCATAATAAGGAGCATTGAGGATTTCACGAAGGATTTTGGATTGTAGGGATTGGATACGAGATGAATTCGATGGTTTAGTAGAGCCCCAAAGATCAACTCCGTATGTCCAAAAAGGTCTGATAACTGTCATGTAAATGATTCTTTTGTAATTAATTGGGAGCTTAGAGCGTTTGTCCAGTAAGTGTTGAAGTAGGCGAAAACGACGAGCAGTTTCTTGTCTTTGCAGTCTTGTATGAGGATTCCAAGTGAGACGTTTGTCCAGATGGAGTCCTAGGTTATGTATCTGTTCGACAGGTTTCAGTGGAATATTATTAAAGGATACAGTAGGGCGTAATGATAATTACGTTTTTATTTGTTGCAGAATAACTATAGCATCATAATTCGTTAATATGGAATTATTAAAAATATTTTTTTTTAATAAAACGGTTTTGATTAATTAATTTCAGCTATAGGTAATTATTATAGAGCGTAGTGACTCAGTAGTAGAGCGCTAAGATTCCATGTCGAAAATCCTGGTTGAAATCCCGCCGCAGATAAGACTTTTATTCAGTCTTTCAGCAGGCGGAAATGGATCATATAAGATCTACGACCCTCCTGGGGCTCACCCAGCCTCTATTAGGTGGTTGAGCTTCATCTAGGACAAATCACCTCCCTGCACAACCGTTATCCAGTACATCCCAACCATGTACTGAACCCCAGACACTTCAAGGTTGTAGTGGTACAGGTTTTTTTTATAGATAATTACTAACATATATCATACATACTTCGAAATATTAGTTGAAACTTTTATTTCTTTATGAAATAATTACTGAAACCTATTCATTACCTGTAATTACATTCTCTTTTCCATACTAAAGCTCACGATTGTATTTTTGGAAAATATTAAAAGGAAACGAATAAACGAATAACTCAACTCGAAGCGACAACCTGTGGAACAGATACCCAGGTGTGAGTATTTTTTATATTAGGCATTTAATATAAATTAAACTAAGGTTATATGCATGCTTAGTTACTAATTAATCAACAACTCCTCTAAATATTATTTATTCATGAAGCCATTAATGCTATAAATTCTTTAGAGACATTATGAATACAAATACAAGGAGATCTAGTTCAAAATAACATTAGCTGCATAGATATTTAAAATACTATCAAATGTAGACATACATTACCATAGAATATAGCCACCTAATTACATCCTTTTAGGCTCAAATGGAGTTAAGAAATTTTATAATTAGGGTGATGTATGTTTATATACATATTAAACGAATATTCACTCAGAGCTTATATATTTTTTATAGATTCTGATTCGAAAAAAATAAACTTCTGAGAACTCAAACTACCGAATAATTATCAGTCATTTTGGCTTATTAGCCTAAACTTTGTCAGATTATCATAATTACTAGAAAAATAAATATCCCTCAGAAAGGATAGAATATATACAATATCTTATATATAAATATGATATCATATATTCATCTTTCCATATACAAAAAATGACACTTTGTTTCAATATAATTACAAATTACTATAGATAAGGTTCATATGACATTACAATTCTTCCTTTACTTTCTGTTTCTAGAATGCGTTTATATTTCGAGGTTGTGTACCCATGAACAAAATATACCCTTATATGTTACTATAATGCAACTATTAATGTTGAACTTAACCTTTTTTATTTAGATTTGCAATTACTAATTAAATTATTATTCTTAAATGCGATTTTAGCTTGTTGATATCACATTTTTTATATTTGACAGATATTATAACAGATATTCCATTATGACAGTGTTTATGATATAAGATATAAATCAAATATCAACATACTAATATTTATTAAAAATATCAATAACTGAAAGTATCAAAGTGAAAAAAAATTAGCTTTACTGATTCGAAAAATTTAAGAAAATATTTTCTCAAGGAAATCCACAGACCTGAATGAAAAATGAGAGCAGACTCGTTATTGTTAGAGATTTCTCGATAGTGCTATGGTATGCTTAAGTTTATCGAATTTAGGGATAACACGGACATTAATACTCTTTATTATTTATTACAGAATGACTATAGCATCGTCATTGGTTTTGAATATTTTCTTGAGGAAACCCACAGGCTTAAATATGAATTGAGAACAGACTCGATTTTGTTAGATATTTCTCGATAGTGCTATGGTATGCTTAAGGTTATCGAATTTAGGGATAACACGGACATTAATGCTATTTCTTATTTGTTACAGAATGACTATAGCATCGTCATTGGTATTGAATATTTTCTTGAGGAAACCCACAGGCTTAAATATGAATTGAGAATATACTCGCTTTTGTTATAGATATCTCGATAGTGCTATGACATGCTTAAGGTTATCGATTTTATGGATAATAAGGACATTACTTTTCTCATTTGTTACAGAATAACAATGGCACCGCCATTCGTTTGGAACATTTCCATAAGGAAATCCACAGACCTAAATGTGAAATGAGAGCAGGCTCGATGCGAAGTGAAATTCCCTCCGAGCGTTCACTCTCGTACTTTATAAAAACTGATAAAAAATCCCAGGGTGGTGGAAAGAACCACTCCACTTTTTCCCTGAGGTGAGTCGCCTTGCCGGTGACAAAAACTTTGAAGTTGGGTTGGTTTATGGTGAGAAGTATGAAGAGTCATCCCTGTGCCATTAGAAAAACTAATGGCGGAGCCGAGTTTTGCCTCTCATACTTGTCACCGCTCACTTCCTAATCAGTTTGCTTTCTCCAGGTTACAGTAGACCTGCCACGTAGCCCGTTCCAATCTAAAATAGTAAATATTGGGTCGTTTATATGAAATTAAGTGTTTCTTATATCACTATTTAATATATTAGTCTTAACTCTGTTTAGTGGAGTAAACAGGTCAATCTCCAAAAAAAAAAAAAAAGATGTTCCTCTCAATGATTGAAAATATTATCCTCTACGGATCCGAAACTTACAATTACGGAAAAGGAGTAAAGGAAGTTGTTGACCATGGAGATGGACTTCTAGAGACGCTGTTGTGCTATTTCCAGAATTCAACACGTCCCCAATAGCACAATGCGGGAAATGGTAGATCAGGAAACGACGATCCTCTTCATAGTAGGAACAAGGGGATTGAAATGGTATGGCCACTTAAAAAGAATGGCAGAAGAACGATGGCCAAAAACAATCTCCGATTATTGCCCTACGGAAAGGAGGAGAAGAGGACGACCTAACAAAAGATGGTAGCAGGATATGAAGATCATGGCAGCGGGCCCCCATGGTCTTAGGGCCCCCTGACTGGCCTGACCGAGTTATGTGCCGAGAACTTTTAGATACGAAAACCAACGAACTTGCACAAATTCTTTAAAAAAATTTGAATATTTAATATCACTATAATTGAACATTGTTTGGTATGCCATCAAATACAGTGGCGTAAATAGAGTTGACGCATATGTTGGAGTGGTTGACTGGTGGGGATTAACCCCCCCACCCCGTCAACCACTCCAACATATTACTCCCTTCAAAAAAGATTCTCGTAATATAGGTATAATATATATTATAGGTACTATAATCATGTAGCTTCAAATTAAATAAATAGATTATAATTTTTTATAAATGTTATTTTCGTTATGCTATTTTTGGAAGGGCAATCAAGAAATAGCTTTTAAATACAAGTAACCCTATTTATTGGTTACAATAACTAACTATACTTAATTGCATATGGAACTTTCTAGAACCATCCAGACTTTACTTCTAGATTCTAACAATTGTCTAAACAATTGTCTAATGTTCTTCTCACATTTGCGATCTTATTGTTGGCGCTAGATGCCACTATTGCCGCTATAATAATATAATTAATTGTAAATAAACAGTATTACGTTTTGATTTGTCATTTTAGTATACCTTTTATTCATTAATATAACTGTGTTTGCACTTTCTTTGTTGGGTTTTTGGCATTATTGACCATTACTTCTGTAATCCCACAATAATAACTTTGAAAAATTAAAATCCTTCAAATTTGTATTTTTTTAAAATTATTACAATTTTTTTTAAAATTTCTTCTAAGCAATGGGGGGGGATTACATCCCCAATAATCTCCCCCTCGTTACGCCTATGATCAAATATGACTAATGGATTGATGGAAATGGATGGATATGATGAAAAGCACACGTTTATTCTTGCAGTTTTTTATTTTTATGAGCTTAGACTTGGACACTCGTCAGCCTTAGCAGCAAGAAACGTTATCACCGCCTTCGGGGAAAGGTGTAACGAACGGGCCATATCTTTATTTGAGGATTGTCCTACGTACAGTAATGAGATGGAAAGATGTGGCGTGCCTCGGCAGATTCTTAAGGCATTAGGCGGTAACGAACAATGTGTAAATAATACTTTACAATTTATTAAAAATATCAAGATATTCCAATTGATCTGACATATTAATATCCGACATACTAATTATATATCTATATATTTTAACCTGTTAACAATAAGTATATAAATTTAATAGAATAATAAGTTGTTGAAATATTCATAATATATGAATATAATAGCATGTATATATAACTTTTTATTATAATATAAATAAGTTTATATAAATATTTATCCTTCTAGTATAAGCGTGTTTAGTTCTAGTACATGAGTGTTTAAGTGCTTATATTATACTTAGGGTAAATATAGTGTTACCGAAAGGGACTTATACTCCAGTAGAATTACTTTAGAAACTAAACGAGCTTGGTAACGAAGTCCTCTCATACTTACCTTATTCGCCAGACTTATTTCCAACAGATTTCCATCCGTTCATAAAATTGGATAACTTCCTTAAGGTTAAAATTTTTAATTACAAGTGAAAAACGTGCTTTAAGGCTTTATTTCATCACAAAACCCTGAATTTTCAGTTCTGGGAATGAAAATTTGATGAGGGCAAAAGGGTAAAACAGCCCAATAAAAAACAGTCAACGTTCCACTGATGTAGGCACTTTAAGTGATGAAGAAGAACACACGAATGCAGAACATAATTATCCCAAACTGAAAGTAACATAAAAGCTGGTAAAAACATACATTATAAGATGGAACATGAAATAGTTCAGTATTGCGATAAACGTATTCGGATCTGCTATTGCGTTTTGAATTGAAAACGAAATTTATCCTAATTCAAACATACATTTCGATTTGTAAAATGCCTGGAGTTCGCGGTTGACACTTTGAATTTCTATGATCAAACAATCCTTTGACAGTTATATTGAAATTATGGCTTTCAAACCTACACAAGCTTGTGAATTATAGGAATCGAATAAAACTCCTTGCACGCGACTTATGGGACGGTTCCATAGTATTCTGGTAACTTTCGAATAGGAACCACCAACTCAACTGGACCAGAGATAATTAGATTTCTGTGATTGCTGGAGGGATTTTGCCTAGAGGGATTTTAAGATTTCGTGCAAGGTACGGAACCAGATCGTGCGGTTTGTATTATGGTGATATTTTGGGGGGTGGGGGATGAAGGTAAAGAATTGTAACGGTAAAGCAATCAATAATTTATCCAAGAGACTGGTAAATATGACGTGGTTTCGCTGCATATTTAGCATTGTTTATTCTGAAATTGGATGCCTTCCTAAATCTTTATGAATCTTAACGAAACAAGAAAATCCAGTTTCCGACTGCAAGGTCGAGAAATATACGAATATAATGTCCCTTTTTATTCAATCTATTTCACTCTCAAATTAAATTAAATAAAAACAAATGACTGTACCCCTACAACCCATGATGGGTCATAGGTACAGCCGATATTAGAGGCTGGAATGAATGCCCATGAAGGATCTACAGATCCGACAGGGTCCATCCGTGGCAGTTAACAGGTTGAATAATTTATCTGCCACAGCCGGATTTGAACCTGGAGCATTCAAAAAAGAAACTCAGCAACATACGAGTACTGAGCAAATCCTACCTCCTAAATCAGGTCGGGGAAATTTGGAATCAAATAATTAAATTGGAATAAAGGACAATCTGCCTCACAAAATTTGTTATGAAATCTTTGATTTGCCTGTCAAAGTGTTTTAATTAATAGCATTATAAAGTCATATGATTAAGTTTTAAATTTTACAAATCAATCACCGATTAACGTTTTGGATTGTGATGTTTTTTGGAGTGAAATCATTCGGTATTTTGGAAATATATAAGTAGTATTTCAATCATAAATTATTAATACAAATATTTAAAAAACAAAACAAACTGTACCATTACAACCCATGAAGGTCTTGGGCTCAGTATATGGTAGAGACTTTACTGTTAAGCCAACGGTTGTGCAGTGAGATGATTTGGCAGAACCTAAAATAAGTGTACCAACATTATTGAGGCTGAGAGAGGGTCTGCATATCCCTTAGGATCGATCTATTGTGCTTAACAGATTAAATAATTTTTCTTTCACAGCCGAAAACGATCCAGGCATTCTCACCTCCGAAAATATACTCTTCACCCAGCCGAGGGAACGTCTAATTGGCTGGGAATCAAACTAGGTTCTCAACACAAACTTGATCCCATTTAATAGGCCATTAAGTACACGGTTATCACTTGGAAGCTAAACAGATTTTAGTGAGCGGACAAGCAATCTTGCCTTTGCGGAATCAAACTGATTACAGGGTATAGAGAAGAGCAGGGAAAGATGTAGCAAATTAGAGGTTGTCAGTGTTTGCAGGTTAGCAACAGGATCTTTAATAATCTTTCCAGTTCGAAGAATGTTTCAACATTGAATCGTCTTGAGTTTTTATTCAGTTCATCTGAAATCGCCCAGTTTGAATCAATTTTGCTGTTTTACATTTTAAATATGTATGCGTTATATGACTATTAAAATAACGGGTACAGAAGTGTTCATGCTTTATTTTAGCTGCCATTTTCAATTATTTTTTAAGGTAAAAGCAAATAAAAATCAAATTAGATCAATGATCAGAACACGGATGGATTTGAACCAGGGGCCTTCGTCACAGCAACTCAGCGCCCTAACATTGAATTAGCCCGATCCTTAAATGTATTAATATAGAAAAGCAAAAGGTCAACAAAATAAAAAACGTTCATTTAAGTAAATTTTCTTCTCGTGGAATTGGAGTTGGCTCTTGGAGTTATCTTGGCAAAGGCTGGCGGAACTTAAAAACAATTAAGTAAACCCATCCACAGTTAATACTCAATATTCCTTATTTATCGGTCTTGAAAGAAGATTCCTAGTTGTGGAAACCTCATGATAATGGATGAAACTCGTTGGACCTTCCGAGCACTTTAATATCACCCTGAGAAGAGAAGAAGTCCTCGAAGTAGAGACATCGAAAACTGTGGATTGAGGAGGTGAGAGAATTTATGGCAGCTGCAGGTCTGACAGAAGATGATCGCATGGACAGGAGATATTAGGGGGAAATTGTTGTTGGGAATCGAGATGTAAGAAATATTGCAAAACCCCAAAGAAAAAAATATTATCGGTCTTAAAAATATTCCTCTGAGTAAAAAAACAACATTCATTGAAGAAAATTTTCTTCTTGTGGAATTGGCTTTGCAATTAGAGCTGGCACTTGTAATAGGCATAGCGAAGGGTTGTGAAACTTCAATGCGATAAAAATTCATTGATATAAATTTTCTTCTCGTAGAATTGTATTTGGCTTTGCAAAGATTAGTGGAACTTAAAAACTATTAACTAAAACCATCTGCAGTTAATACTCATAATTAAACTACTTATTTAACGTCTTAAAAATACAGCACGAAGAAAAAAATAAAAAAACATTCATTGAAGTAAATTTTCTTATTTTAGTGCTTGGCTTTGGATTCGGCTTTGCTAAGGTTGATGGAACTAAAATCTTACTAAGTAAAACCATTCGCAGTTAATACTCAAAATTAAATTACTTATTTGCTGGTCTTAGAGATATTCCACTGAGTAAAAAAATCAAAAACAAAATTTTCACCTCATTGAATGTTTTTCTTGTAAAATTGGCTTTGCAATTGGAGTTAGCTCTTGGAATTGGTTTTGCACAGTTTGGTGGAATTATAGAACTATTAAGTAAAACCATTACCTGTTAACATTCAAAATTAAATTACTTATTTGTCGGTATGTTTACTGTGTAAAAAAATCTTTCATTGAAGTCAATTTTCTTCTTTTAGAATTGTGGTTTTCAAGAATTGATCACTCTTGAAGTCAACTTTGGGAAGGTTGGTGGAGTTAAAAAAATATTAAGTAAAATCATTCGTTAATATTCAAAATTATATTACTCCTTTGTCGATCTTAAAAATATTCCACTAGGTAAAAACAAAAAAATTATTCATTGAAATAGATTTTCTTCTCAAAGAATTGGAGATGGCTTTGCAAAGTTTTGTGAAACTTTAATAATTAATAATTTAACTAAATTCTCAAAATTGAATTTCTTATTTGTCGGTCTAGTTGAGATATTCCGCTGAGTAAAAAAAAAACGTTCGTTGAAGTGATTTTCTTCTTGGGGGATTGCGCTTTGGAAGAATCGATCTCTCTGGTGTTTCAAGATGTTCAGGCGATTACCTCCCAGAACTAGCGCAATCCCGACTCCGACCTCGGATGAATCGAAAACGACCGGTACAGATTCCTGATGGAGGTTCACTTCAGGACGGTTAAGGTTTGGCAAGAGGTTGCGGCACTTCCTGTGGCGCCCCCTCCTCCCTGGCCAAGGGTGCCTCGCCTCGACAGTTTTCCTACACTGTGACAGTATGACACTACCTCTGAGGGGAAATCCTCTTCCTTCCTCCAAGGAAGGCCAAGCCTGTGTCGAGATTTCTTCCCACGAAGAGCAACAGAGTACTTGAACCGAAAAATCATATTAGATGATAAAGGCATGGTAATTTCCCCCATTAATAAACATCACAGTACATAATTGTCATAGTAAATTAGTGTTTCAAGTATTGATATTTATTCCGCAGGTTGTCGCTTCTAATTGAGTCACAACAGGTTTTCACCTTTCATTCACTTTAATATTTTCCAAAAGTTTTCATGAGCTTTAATATGGAAATGAGAATGTGATTATGGGAAATGTGTATACTTTGTAATCATTTCATCTAAAAATGAACGTTACAACAAACTTTTATCATCGATACTTCGAAATGTTAGTTGAAAGTTTTATTTTTAGATGAAATGATTACCAAAATCGACTCATTACCCATAATTACATTCCTTTTCCATGCTAAAGCTCACGATAGTTTATATTTTTGGAAATTATTTATTTTATTTTTTATTAATTTATTCATTGAGATTTATCATTGTATTATGAATATACAACAATTGAATGGCAGGAATGATACATGATGGTGTGGATAAAGACAATTAGAGAAACTACCCAAGAGTAGAACACAAATAACAAATTCAACTTAGAAGATCACGGCCATCTTCTTTTCAGACGCTTCGGAGGATTATCAGGAATTGAAGTGTTTGCGAGGTTTGAAACTAGTGGGTTTAAGTGACAATAACGTTTGTTATGAAATGATTGATATCATTACAACAAATGGGACATTAAGGTCATTATGGATTACTTTGTTCGTAACAATTCAAAGCTCGACAGCTCGTAACAACCCAAAGCTCTATTCCGTAAGTCCAGATGGATCTTATGATATTCATGTATATGAGTCTTTTGTAATTAATTGGGAGCTTAGAACGTTTGTCTAGTAAATGTTGAAGTACCCTGAAGCGGCGAGCTGTTTCTGGTCGTTTCAGTCTAGCAGGAAATTATTAAAAATGAAACGAATAAACATTTAAAACTAGTTGTAACTCAACTCGAAGACGACTTGCGGAACAGATACCCAATTATTAAAGAAAATATATATTTCCAAGTACCAGTCTAGAATCAATACACAGCGTTTGAGCGTTAAATGAATATGGAGAGGGATTGTCAATGGTCAATAATCAGATGGGTCGAGGTTAGACCATAAAAAAGAAAAAATAAACGTATTAAATATTGTAGTATCGTATAAATTGTTTTCAATATTGTGGTCTACATTTTGGACTTTATGTTAGTCTATGAGAATATATTTTTAAATAATAAAATATATAAGAATAAATAAATTAATATAAGAATTAATTCATCAGAACACCGCTTTGGTTCTTTTGGAATTAAAATTTTTTCCGAATATTAGGTTTTCTGTAACTTTTTTTTTCTTTTAAGTGGCTGGATGGACTGCAGGAGGGTCTCCAAATCCCAGAGAGCCCAATCCCCGGATGTTGGCAGCTTAAATCAATTATCTGCCAAAATCGGATTTGAACTCGGGACCTTCGCCACAGCTCAGCTCCGGCAGCGTTCTACCACAGAGCACTCTGATTGCTACAATTTTTAACGAAACTATCTATTTCCTTTTATAAACTGTTATGAATCAATGTGGGAAAAGAAAGAAACACTAAATAAATAAAGGCTTAGCGAACCCGAACGCTCGATGCGCGAACGCTCCACCCACGGGCCGAAAACCCTCGAAATTTTCGGAGTTAATTCAGTTTTCGGCCTTTATCTCCTAATCGGTGCGTTTTTGATACAAAGACATTATGACCATTTTTAATGTAGATTATATTGCTACAATCGAACCACGGCTCTGTAGCTTTAATAGATTTTGAGCTTAACGCCTCTTTGAAAATTGGTATTTCCAAAAAGTCCAAATTTTAAGTTTTGGCCGAGTTTCGTGAGGAACACTGGCCGAAGAAGTGATCCTACGATGAAAGTCAAGTGAAATGGAGTTGTAGTAAATTTAATTAGCTTTAATTGAAGCACATAACGAAACGTGTAGATGTTATACTTTTCTTGTTAATTTAAAAAAAAGAAAATCGGGGAAAGTGGGTGTTTTAAGAAAATGACCTAGTACGCCACGAATCGATCTAAAACAGCTTGTTTATTGTAAAGTATAAATATTTACTTGTAAATTACCTATGTTTTTTTTTAATCAAAAACGCACCGATTAGGAGATAAAGGCCAAAAACTGAATTAACTCGATAATTTCTAGGTTTTTTGGCCACTAAAAGTTTTCCCATCCGTTTTTTCAGTTGCGAACTTGGATTTACACAACTCAGACATGACCTTACAACAAACCAAAAATGCAGCATCATCAAGCGTCACTGCTAAGATCGACGCTTAATCAATAATAATGGCCGACACATATCACTTAGGGGTATGAAAAATAGTTTACATCCTATTCTCAGACCTACTGAATAGAGACACAAAATTTCATAAGAATCGGTCAAGTCGTTTCGGAGGAGTTCTGTTACAAAAACTGTGACACGACAATTTTATATATTTTTTATATAATTTATTGCAACCTAAAGACCTTTTTTGGTACCTAGCCGCTGGCCTAACTGTATATTAAATTCATATATTGATGAGTGACCAATATTGATCGTTCCAGACTAAATAGAAGATGAAACGGATATTTTTCAACTAATGGATATTTTTCTGTGCCGTTTAGAGAATAATGCATAAAAACAATCTTTTAATCTTTAAATGATAGCTCCTAAAATTTCTTACAAGACTTTACATAGAATATTAATTTCACAAACCTGTGGTGGTGTGTTGGATTCTGAAAATATCATCCACTACTTATATTTGTTTTCAGGAATTTAATATTATAACTATTAATTTACGATCAAGAAGAAAAACCAATTTCCAGTCGCAACAATTATTTATTGTTTTAAAAAACGTTTCGATAATTAAGTAATTTTCAATTGTTAAAATTAAGTATATTGCAATTATTATGTCAATTATCTCTGAAAGTGGATTATTAAATAATTAATATATAAATTTATCATCATCGGGTTTAACTATCACCCATGGTTAAATGTTAGTCTAAGAATCCGTATATTCCTAATTTATAGGAAATATGCATTAGTATTAATATTATATTACGTATTAGAGTTACACTATTTAAAAAAATAACAATTGCTTTAATAATAATTTATTCAACAAATAATTTTTTTCCTCAACTTGAACAAAGTTAAAGGAATAATTATAATGTTTTTAGAATCATTAGAAATTTCAATGAAAAAATATAATCTTAAAAAAAAAAAAACTTCAGAAACCATAACGTTATATTAAATTAAATATATCAAATTTTAAAAATATATAATAAAAGTGTTGTTTTTTTAAAATATTAATTTAAAACATATTTGGTTACATTACAGTATCGCAGAAAAAAACACGCCAAATGATGCAACTAAAAAAAAAATAAGTTTTTATTGCTGAGTATACAATATATAGAAGCATAAACACAATCATAGCTGTTCTTCCTTCCATGTACAGCCTGCATTTTTTATACTGGCATGTCCTCTTTGAGAAATACTGCCATTCAGTAATAGCAAACAAGCAACTGCGCGAATATTGAACAGGAAATGAAATAAAAATACAAAATTTGGAATCTCACAAAATTAAAAGCAATTACAAATAAATTTAATCATTAAATATTGTTCATGGTGTATTGAAATTGCGTTAAACATTGTATATGGCATATGGTATATTTAATTTAAGAATTTTAAATTCGGTCTTTAAATAACGGAATGCCGAGCACAATAACTTGGTTAAATGGCATGAGAAAATTCTTCATTTATTGTTTAAAAAAAAAACCAACAGAAAATTGTTCATTTATTGTTTTAAGATAAATTGTTTAGTACGAGAATAAAAATGTATTCAGTGATCATTATATTAAATACATATCATTTAAATGTAGATTTATGTTGGTTTGATGATGAGGACAGGACTTGTGCCGAAACGTTAACACGATAAAATATTCTTATTTTGTTTAATCTTTGACTACACCCCCTTACATTACATTACATTGCATATTGAAGAATGCAAAGGGAGAGAAAAAAAATAATTATTTTCAGTTTTTCCTTAGAAATTCACCTATAGTGTATTTAAGATAAAAAATTGTCATTGTTAATGAATCATTTTCTACAGTGTCTGTGTATTTTTTTTTAATTCAGAATAATTATTGTGATGATATGGAACCATCAAAAATGCAAAACGATGTAAAGCGCATATATTTTCGCATTATATGTTATATGATATTTTAAGCATATCTATAATTAAGATACTCTGTTTGATAAAACAGCACTTATGGGGAAGTTTAGAAGGAAATAGGGTCCTCCCTGATCCAAACATTTGAAACTTAGGATGCCGTAACACCATCGCCTATAAATTGCAATAATCCCTTTGAGTTCTTGCCGAAATATAATGGCCTGACAATAAAAGATGATCAATTGGACATGGCGTAGGATCAAAGGGAGAACTGTCAACTTAAATCAAAGGCGGCGAATTTGAATTTTCTTCATCCGGTTGAATGGTCCTAATGCCGACAGATAAAGCACTTTAGTATCCTGGGCGTTTAGTTCAATACCTATTTTACTACTTGTTTGAAACAAATCGTAACTGTTATGTAACCACTCATTTATCCATTTAATTTTGAATATCTGATCCAGTTAAGTCATGTCCATACTCTTCAAAGCCATATTCACTGGCCTTGAAAAATAGTGCCAAAACTGGAGGATTAAAATAAATTTCCACAAATCACCTTTACCCTCCGTCGTAAGCCATTGATTTCCTGTCCTGTGCCGTTAAATAACATCCCATTGATTCCTGTAGAACAGGTCCGGTCAAGCTAAGGACTACACCTTGACAAACGTTCAACTTGGAATTCTCATAATAGACTTAAACTATAAGAAACAGTTCGCCGTTTCAGGCTACTGCAACACTTATATAGCACCCAATTAATTATAAAATACTCATATACATGATAATCATTAAAACCATTACGACTTAGGGAGTAGAGCTTTCGGTCTCCATTAAATCATCGAATTTAGTGATTGAAGATTGAATCTCATATTCAATCTTTTCAATCCAAATTTATAATTTTATTTCGATGTTTATTCCAATGATATAATTTAATTTTGATGAGAATGAATGGCGAAAAGAAACGGTCTAAATGATAATAATTATTATTAAAAATGAAATTAATATTTGTTTTTTCTTTTTGAAGGAAGTATAGTATATTCTTACACAATCCAAATATTCTAAAAGTAAACGGATTCATCCATTTTGGTTCAATATAGATCTATTTATTATATTAGTAATTAAAAAAAAATATTATTGTGTAATTTTAAGAATTGTTTTAAATAAGGAATTGATAATTTAAATATAATTTTTTTTTCCTTTCCCTTTGAAATAGTAAATTTGGTTCAAATAACCAGTATTTGTTTCCATTATTACGATTTTCTACTCATTCTGTTTAAATATATAACATTTTAGTGACATGTAACGAAAATAAAACAAAGAAATTATAAAATTAATATTATATAATTTAAAAAAAAATACACTGGTGTATATGAGATCCATCGTCTTTAAAATTAAAAATGACTTGTTCACAACCCGGAAAAAAAATAATTCTAAAATTACTAGGTATGTTTAGAATTATTTAAAAAAAATATTATTGCTAATTTTATTAAGTGTTGTAACTAAGGAGTTCATAATTTAATAATCAAAAACATATTTTTCCATCCCCTAGAAATAGTGAATTTGATTTTAAAAAACAACAATATTTGCTCCTATAATTACGATTGTTTAATATATAACATTTTAGTAAAAAAAAAATATTAAGTAATAATATAAATTTATACTTTATTATTAGATATATAAAAAAAATACACTGATATATAGATGTGGTCCATCGTGTTTAAAAAAAACAATCTCCTTTTACGACCCGGAGAAAATATAAAATGTTTAAATTACTAAGTACGTATACGGTATTAAAATATGTTTAAATAAAAATAAAAGCTTACGAAATATTATAACATTATTAGAATAGGATATTATTATAATTGGTAGTAATTAAGTTCATTTATAAAATTTAATAGATGTAACCTATGTAGATTAACTGAAGTTTTGTTGACGACCGGCTTTGTGTTAAGTTTCCATGATTTGTTAATATTTTATTGTATAGTTTCGTTGTTATAGAACAACATAATTATGTATTTAATTTAGTTATATATTATATGTTATATATATATATATATATATATATATATATATATATGTTATATACATATATATATATATATGTTATATACATATATATATATATATGTATATATATATATATATATGTATATATATATATATATGTATATATATATATATATATATGTTATATATATATATATATATATATATATATATATATATATATATATATATGCTATGAATAAGAAGGAAGTAGGAGAACTCTTACCTCTCCTCTTGAGCTCCTTAACCTCACTGCAGAAGACGCCGGTTCGCGACGGGATTTAACGCTTCTTCTGGGATTTACCCCCACCCCTTGGTCATGTAGTCAATCGTGTATATGCCAATTGTATTGGCAGTGGTCTTAGTGTGTGTTCGTTAATGTTATTTACAGGCCTTTGGGAATTCATATCGTAAAAAGTGGACTACGATAATCATAGAAGTTAAAAAAAAAGTTTTTGAGAACCGGATCTTCGATCGCTTTTTCCTGGTATGTTTTTCTTTTCTATTTTGTTTCGTTTTTTTCGACGACGGAATTGGAGATAGTGGTTGCCTCATGGGGTTTTTCTTATAAGAAATCGTATCTCAGTAAAATAAGTAAAGGAAAGCTATTCTTGATGATGTATATTATTATTGTTAGTCCTAAAGGTAAGATTATTAGACGTTAATTAAAGATGGTTCACGTTTGGGGGGGCTTTTTTTATTATTTGTCCACCAGAATTTCATTCTTTATGAGAATTCAGCTTTTCTTTCTTCGCTCCATTTTGTTCCAGTTTTGGCGCTTTTGTCTCTGGTTTAACCTACCATTTATCAACTTAAAGTTTAAACAATTTTCTTGTGTTCATGTCTTCATTAGTAATTTTGGCTAATTCCATGTCTTTCTTTATTTTTGGATCCGTTTCCCTCCATTAACAAAGAATGCCTGGCATTTTACTATTATTTTTGTAAGTCTGCGATCGGGAAGCCTCATAATGTGGCCATAGAATTTAATCCGCCTTTTCCTCATGTCTATCTATGTTAGAAGATTCTTCAAATTTTGATGTTTTCTGTAATCTATAACCTTCGATGATGTATATTATGTGTGTTAGTATGTATATTATATATATACATAGTATACATAGTATTCCGAAAAAATCTATATCTTAAGCGAATGAATATAATTCTAAAAATTCAAGATGTGAATTGATGGCAAGCTGTTAGGTATATTCAAAATTTATAAAGTCCCGATCTTGAATATATGTAAGGAGAAGGCTGGTTAAGGCGGTCAAAGATCTAAAAGGTCTGTAGAGCCACCCGAAGGAAGGAATATATATATATTAGAGAAGAATTGGTCGACTGTATCTTCTAATGTAAGGAAGAAATAGTTGGGGGTGCAGTCAATCAAAACACCTTTATAAGTGTAACTTATATAATATAATAACTTAATATAAATATAATAACTTGGGTCTGAGCTCGCCTAGCTGCCGCGTGTTTTATTCGCCCTGAAGATGGCGACATGGTAGGCCGAAACGTCGGCACATGATAAATAAGTTACACTTATTTAGGTGTTTTGATTGACTGCACCCCCAACTATTTCTTCCTTACATTAGAATATATATATATATATATATGTTTTACCTTCAGTTATTGAGACTTTTGGAGACCATATTGTTCTCATATACATGTGTTTACAGTATTAATATCGCACTAGTGTCGATTTTATATTTAGACTAGTGTGTTACTTAATATAATTCACTAAAAGATTATTTTTTTCACTTTTAGGGCATGATTATGACACCAACATAGTCTCAAAACGTAACCAAAAGAAGTTTAACGAAAGACTGAATCTCAATAACTGAAAGTAAAAATTATTTATTAACAGTCAAGAAAAGTATACACCAATGTGTATAAATATTTTACCCTAAAACCTTTATTTAACTCTTCTGATATTATTCTGGGATAAATATTCGAGAAATTAAAAAAAAAAACTATCCCTACTTTGAACAATAGCTTTTTTAGGAAGTCAGTCAAACAAGAAGATCTTCTTAAGTTTTTTCAAATCAAGAATTGCATTGTTTTTTGTTATTTAAAAATAAAATCGAAATGAATTCGAAATATCTGATTTCACTTTAAAAAAAATCCAAATATGTTATTTTTAATATATGAAAAAAATTATAGCAAAACACTTTATTTAATCAATTATTTTTGTGTTTTAGTTTGATGTAAACAAAGAATCCCTAAACAACGAAAAAAAAAAATAAACAACGGAACCCGTCACTTTTCCTGAAAGTGATACCTGCTCTTTGTTGTCATCTTTTTTTTGTGTTTTTTCACAGTTAAGCTCCGGCCTCTGAGGCAGTTGAACTTATGGTAATTTACAAACTATATTTTCCATCTTTTTTTCTAGCTTTTCTTTCATCAATGAATCATTCATTGATATTTGATAGTTGACTGGAATCAAATAAGGTGTGTTTTATCCAGAGCTTGTGAGCCATCATCATAAGATAAAGATGAACAGGAGAAATATAATATTTATTTGGTAAAACTACAGTGAAAATAAGAAGACTGATGAATTAATAAAAACATCAGAATACTATGGAATTAAAACAAATGTATATGATGAACAAATGAAAATTAATCAGTCAAAATAACTGAAAATGACGGAAAATATTGGTGTAGTTTGGAGAAATCATTTCTTAAATTTTTTTTGATGGATTCAATTGGTCAGGGGGTCCAGTCAAAGATAATACAAAACAAGCAGAACTTACATTGTGTTATCTTTGACTGCACCCACTGACCAATTTAATCCATCATTAGAATTATCCAGTCAACTATTTTCCACTCAAGCATTAATTTTTTTTGTTTGAATCGAATGAATATTCACAGAGGAATCGTTTTTAGGGTAATGTACAGTTGGCAAGACTCGAGTGTTATCGAAATATTATGACTAAGTTAATCACAGATTGTATATTACTTTATATTTTGTTTGTTTATTCATTTAACGTCATATATGCTACTGTGGCTAATCGGACGATGTGGGATAGCGGGGGTCCTAAATTTTGCCTATTCAGGTAAGCGGAGTGGCTCAGTGGTAGATCACTGAGTTGCCATGCCGGAAATCCTGGTTCAAATCCCGCTGTAGGCAGTACTTTTATTAAGTCTGTTTGCAGCGGGAGATGGATCATATGGGATCTAGGACCCTCCTGGGGCTCACCCAGCCTCTATAAAATATTATAAAAATAGGGTACCCAAAATAAGGGGGAAAATCTGGCGGTTGAGCTTGATTTAGGACACGCCACCCCCTTGCAGAACTGTTTTCCATGAAACAGTACAGTCTTCTACCATGTACTGAACCACAGACTCGCTCCCGGTTTTTTTTTTTAGGTATAATTAGGATTGTGGTTTTTAATGAGTACCTGACAGGCTCGGGACCCCTATTTTACGTCACATCAGAATGACGGCATATTTTTTACTATCTTTTAAAAAATCCTAGGGACATCTTCCAGGCTGCGCCTTTGGCTATAGAAGGTTGTTATGCCAACCATTATTGACAATTATTGACTCCACTTTGTATTTCATTTACAACCTCTGTAATTATTTCTATAATATGATTCAGGAATAATCACTAAGCACAAAAATCTTAGGCAGTTTCAAATCGCTCCAACTTTTCAAACTCTTCACACTCCTTTATCACCTTAGTAGAGTATTATGTTTTTACATCATTATTTGTATCATTACCACTAAGCTATTTTTAATTTTCGTTATTTTTTTGTTATGTTATTTTTTTTTTTTAGTATTAACCTACAAATCTCGTATTTGCTCCATTAATATTTATCTGGTATCTCTCATTTATAATCACACCTGATGACGGGTTATAAGTTTGGACCAAAATGTCGTATTTCAGAATAAAATTATTATACACTGACTATTCATTCCATAACTCATAATGTGATTTTTTAATTTCAAAATCATTAACATTACAGCATATTGCTTCTGTAAAAAAAAAAAATGAAGCTCTTGTATAAAAATTTATCTAAATTACTGAATCAATTTTTTTCAATTAATCTATATTATTTGGAATACCAGTTTATTTTGAAAAACGAATACAGTAAGAGGCAAACAAATTATTACAAATATTTATACTTATATAAACATGGATCAGTTGAGAACTAATTTGATTATGTTTTAATTTAATACAATTAATATATAATTATATACGTGTATGTTTATGTCTAGTTAAAGAGAGCAACCTGTGAGGTTATGCGTACTTCATTCTTTAACTTCGTTGAGCGAATTCAGCGCATTCACTATAATAAAATTATAAATTACCAGACATATTTCATTTGGAAAAAACGAGAATAAAGTTGTGATCAGCAATCAATCCTGAATGCATTTGATATTTCTCTAATTACAGGTTAATATTAATTATAAGTACCGGCTATTGTTATCAAATTATACATAAATATTTTTTTTAAGAGAAAAGATTAAGTCTTGGCCGGGAATCGAACCCGGGTCGGCCGCGTCTCTAGCGCGGGGCTCTAACCACTGAGCTACCAAGGCTCGGGAAGAATGTGAAAAAAGAAAATTATATATATATATATATATATATATATATATATATATATATATATATATATATATATATACACATATATATCCTCATCGACTCTCCGTCATCATTCATTGGGGAATGATTTGATATTTTATTCAGCTGAGAGCTGAGCTTCGAGTTCAATGAGAGAATATTGAAAAAAGAATAACACCTCGAGGGCTAATGGCAACGCTTTAAATAGTCAAATAATGGAGTTAAAAGTACACTCCATGTATTGTCGATACATATAGGTGTGACAGTTGGTGACAAGTACAGGAGCATACCTTGGCATAGTGTAGCGCTGCACAACCTGAAAAGATCCTCAACCACCGCTAGTCATCGTGCATTTCTTAAGCCACTCACGACTTTATTTAGATAAACTGGGAGGGACTTACGACGCGAGATATTGGAAGGCAGGAGGACCACTACCACGCATACTATGGACGCGATGATTCTCACGAACTGGTTTACCCCTCACAATCGAGTTGTAACTTATACTGGCTTTGCCTCTGCCAGAACGAGTAGCAGAAAAGGAGACTCCCAACAGAAGTACAACCTTCAAAACTTTGAAGGTTATTGGGTATGTTCGAATAGCTGATCAAATGTTGTATAACTTCAGCCCTATAAAAATATTATGCAATCACACTGGAATTGTACTAATGTCCAAGTTATTGATCTCATACATATTTTACAGTCATTACTCACCAATTTTGTCATATCTTTTATCAGAGGTATGCACTTTTATATTCTTTACTTAATCATTTGTTGGAGCGTCTTGGTGCAAGGATGTTGTCTATATTTGAACTATTGGTGTGAGATGTGATTCTTTGGTGTTATTTTCTTTTGATGTGTGTCATGATGATGCCTGAATAGGTGAAACGTTGACTTGTTGGTTTTCTTCTAGTAATTTGGAGACTTAAGTAATTCTTTTGGGTATTTTTCCCATTACATCCTAGTTATCCTTTTTGAGTTATTGCTCACTTTTATTGATTTTCTTTACTTATATTTACTAAATTTCTACTATAATCCCTCTCCATTCTTTTAGTCTATTTTAATTTATCAATCTTACAATGTCTTAATCAGATACTGATAGTAACTCTTCAAATTCCTATCCATGCCATTTCGCTGAATTCCTACAGTATTTTACTCAGAACACTCATCATACTATTTCCATCATTTAATCCTGGACTGAACTTTAAATAGCTTCCTCCTGTGTTCCCTGTATATCTACACCCTCTCCCGCCTCGAACAAGCAACATCCATGACAAAATCCCGAATCCACGAACTTCACCAGCCGATTAAGCGTAGGTTGTATTGAATTTTATCCCTCATTATTTCTGCTTCACCCAATAATTTAAAATCAGACTTTCTGCTTCCAATATCACTTCTCTACCTCTCTAGGGAATCTAGTGCAATCCCAAGCTTCCAATTTCTATGATGTGTCCAAACGAGCTGGAGCGGAGTGGCTCAGTGGTAGAGCACTGAGTAGCCATGCCGGAAATCCTGGTTCAAATCCCGCTGCAGGCAGTTACTTTTATTTAGTCTGTTTGCGGCGGGAGATGGATCATATGGGATCTAGGACCCTCCTGGGGCTCACCCAGCCTCTATAAAATATTATAAAAATAGGATACCCTAAATAAGGGGGGGAAGCCTGGCGGTTGAGCGTGACCTAGAAAAGTCACCTCCTAGCAGAACCGTTGTCCATGGAACAGCACAGTCTCTACAATGTACTGAACCCCAGACTCGTTCACGGGCGTAGTGGTTACAGGTTTCAGGTCCAAACGAGCTTGTTCCTTTTCAAACTGTTTTTGGACTCGTCTACCCTACTCAATCCATCCTTATTAAACTTATTATTCCCTAAGTCCCTATATTAAGTCCATAGACATATATGATAGATGTTTATTATTAAAATTATTATGTTTTGAGAATATTTGCCAGACCTATGGCACACCTTCCTACATGGTGTGAATACACTTGATGTGAACTTAGGAAGGTGTGCTAAAAACTCTTTTATGCCAAAACTTTAAATCCAGATCTATATACATGTTGATATCAAAGTGTTATACTTCTATAATCCATCGAAAACTTCTATATTTAAAGCAAGGACATTGCGAACATTATTAACCTTCAAAGTAGACGAAATTAAATTAGAGGTCACTTATGGTCTACTGTTTGGCATAACAACCCATGATCAAGATCGCAGGTTCGCAGTCCGGCAGATGGCCCTTTTTTAAAAGGATAAAAAATTCCTTGGTTATACCGTCCTTTGGAAGAATTTTAAAATGGTAGTCCCGAACCTGACAGTTCTAGGTACTCGTAAAATATCCCTAGCCTAATTATACCTGTATAGGAAAAACTAAAATTACCCGTAGTAGCTTAAAGTGACTTTAAATGAATGAAAAAACGAAAGCAATTATAAAACTTTGGACTTATCAATTCTTACAGACTTTAGAAATATCCACATACATACCTCATTTGATTTCATATCAGTTGCCCTCTTAATTCTAAAAATCTATCCGGTTTTTGCCTATCGCGGTCTTCTGTTAATAGCCATCCTGAACAAAAACTGGTCAAGGTCCTGGCAAGGACTTCCGGGCTGGGGTGACGAACACCGTGAAATCGCCCTTGTCCCATCCTAACGGAGTGTCCCGGAGGATCTTCACTGCAGCTCTAATTATAATTGCGGAGTATCCAAAGACCCCTAGTTAGGTAATGACAGGATACATCTCCGTTTTCCTATTCGTTCCACTCTTCCGAAAAATGGATTTAGGGTAGTATGTTATACATATTCTTCTTTTATGACATCGTTCTATATGTGTCCTGCATATAAAAGTACCTAGTTTGAAAAAAATCTGTTGAGCTTGGAGTCTTTTATGAAGTATAACAAAGGGCTATTTGGTAAATAATAACCAAAAATTGAGGAAAATAGTTTGCTTCGTTTAACGCTACTTTAAGTTGCTATGGCTAATGGTTGCTACAGCGGGAGGCTTAAATTTTACCTATCCAAGGTTAATCAGGATAGGGATCTTTAACCAGTCGCCATTTTACTCCCTTTAAAAATCTAGGGCCACCTGCCGAGCTGCGAACACACGAGATTGGGCATAGAGATGAAAGTAGTAGTAGAAGATTTCTAAAAAAAACAACTGAAATTTATCGATAAATAATTGACATCCACCCTTTTATAAATATATATACAGGCACTCGCTAAAGTACCGAGATATTCTTTTATTGTTGGGGATCTACTGTCCTGGAACAAAAGGTATTCTTCATTTCGTAAATTTCATATCAATATTAGGTCGGTTTAAAATAGGAAAACTGGCATTTTCTATTGAATATCGTTATTTAAAATTAAAAAAATCAAAACTATCTGAAAAAATAAGAAAATTTTATATAAGGGAGTCATTAGACCCATGATAACTTACGCATGCCCAGTCTGGAGATCGCTAGCAAAACACACATTACAAAAATACAGATTTTCCAAAAAAAATATCTAAGAATCATGAAAAAACTATCCAATATATACTCAAATCACTACAATGAACAAAGAACTGGACATTCCAACAATACACGAATTCAAATACCAACAAACCCGAAGATTCTTCACCTCCTGCCAACTATCAGAAAACACACTCATACAAGAAATAGGTAATTATACAAAAACAACACGAAAATACAGACACAAACGAACAAAACACATACTATTATAAATAATATCCATTTTGTAATATGTTCTTCTATATAAATTAATATGTTCTTATACGTTTTATATAAGAACAATGTATTATATAATAATAATGTTCTTATATATAAATTTTGTATTAATTAGTAATCCTGTGTACTTCTTTTTTATATGTTTTTATTATAATTTTACCAACAACAAAGACTTATTAACCTGTAACAACCATTGTATTTAAAATCATTTTCATTGTAAGGGATTATCCCACCAATGTTTAAAAATATGTATATAATTTAAAATAAAATTTAAGCTATATAAACAAATATTTAAAATCGCTTTAATTATATATTTTCTTTAGAATAAAATCACTAACGTTTCTCTTTGAGCAGGTTCAGCTCTAGTTCTCAGAGGCGTTAAGTAAATGGCTATTAAAGTTAAAAAATCTTTTAGTGTCAGCTTTTTGACTGAGAAGCTTACTGCGGATTGTCTTAAGAAGTCATAAATCTGAAGCTTTTTGCCTTTTTTATTTTTATTTTACGGTTTGTTACTTGCTTAACACATTGTGGTCGGGACACATAAAAATAAGTTTATTTGCAAACTATGAGTAGAGTACAGGTTATGTAGTTATTCGAATATTAAAAATATTAATGTGTCTATAATTTATAATAACGACGAAAAATACATACTAAGTTAAGAAAACAAAAGTTTTATACAAAAATTATAGCCTTTTTAAATTAAAAATGATTTTTTATAATTATTGGTCATTTTTTATGAGTTATAAATATATTTCAAATCCCGGTCGAGGGCCTATCTTGTCTCTTTAAAAATAAAGAAATAAAAATGATTTTGTTGAAACAATAAAGTTCAAGCGTATTTTCAAATAAATTACCAGCTCAAGCCATAATGCACCGACACAAAAGGCACAATCACTATGTGTTGGCCACATCTTTATCTCTGGCAGAGGTAGCTTTTTCATCTAGGCCTACCAGATCTGAATGAGCCCGTAAAAAAATTGCGTATATTGGTAAGGAAAATCATTAATCATTTTATTTAAATAGAAAATAAATTAATAAATAAAAAAAATAAAATAAATTGAGTGTAAACAAAACTAATCCTAACGGAGCTACCGATGTACTGGAAATGGGTATGCTGGATTCCGCTATAAAGATAAAATTAAAGAAACCTATAAGCTTTTTCTATGAAGAGAAAAGATGTATTTTTACAACATAACAAGTGAATAAGTAATATGTAGTTATGTATAGTAACATATATATACTACTCCACCCCCAAAAGCAAAGACCCCCTCTTAACAAGTCCTTGAACTGATAACATGATAAGGCACTATTGGGGGTTGGTTTATCCCATGAGCGTCACAAGAGAAAATCAATATTTGCGATCGACCTGTAATTTTTGGGTTAGAAAACGTTAATAGTCAGTATTGGGTCATGAAGAAAGTTAATTAAAAACAATGATTAAAGATTTTTGTTTATTCAAAATGATGTTTATTAACTTCACTACATTTCTGCTAACGCAATACATTTCTTTTTAATCTTTGCTGTAATAAAAAGTTTGGCTTTGATTCAATAAAACTTAAAAAATCAAAATTTTAGTCCCTATTAATTTGGGAATATTTCACTTCTGAAGTCAAGCTTAATAAAAATCATAAGTACAATCATAATCATAAATAAAACAATCAGAAGTCATTCATAGTCATAGCGAGTGAATATGGTGGGTGTGGAAGAAAGTTTCAATTTTAAGATCACATTAACTTTCAACTTTCATGTGAAAAAAAACAACACTTGCGTAACCTAAAATTAATGCACTTCCTTATTTCCTTCATTCATCTGACTTGTATTCATTTGATCATTTCCCCCTGAGCGATTGACACATTTTTATTAAAAAAATTAATCTAAAATTATTTATATTGCTTACATTGAAAAATATAAATCTTGTGAAGTAATTACGATATTTTAGAACAGGGTTTTCCAAACTTTTTTCTACCACCCTTGTGTTAAGCCTCCGACGTCCCCTCAAAGTATTTTGCGTAATGTTAATAGGTTCGTACGTAAATAATAATAAATAGATACAAGTTTATAGACGACATTTTTGTTTACATGACAATGTAATCAGTTTATTATTGTTTGAAAGTCAGGACTTAATATGATTGCGATAATTATTTTTCATATTAATATTATTTTCAGTGCAAATAGAATGGATAAGGCAGAAAGGATGTTGGGGTCGAAGAAAAAAATATATATTTTGTAATATTATGGTACTCTTGTTGAAATGAAAAGTCTCTCACGACCACTTAACACAATCGAATGTATGTGCATGTGAAGAAAAAAGTATTACATTTAGCATAAAGTATTTATTTTTACAGTCTCAAGATAAAACAGTATAAGTTTCAATTTAAGGTAATGAAGTACTGGTAAGAGAGATAAAACTAAAACTATGTGATATTTATTTTTATTTTCAACTGGTATCGAACCCTTCTTTATTCTCTTCGCGCTCCCAGGTTGGGAGCCCCTGTTTCAGAATATCTAACATCTTCGTTTTGGGATAATTTTTCCTTTCGAATGTCGAGTAAAAGTAATCAAGGCTAAATACTTTGCAGGAGGATCTTCGGTCATTCAGAGATCACGGCGAGAAGATTAACCTTGGCACACATCACCGGCTTCTTGCTAGTTTGTTTTAAATTGTCTTCATTTTATTTTTTTATTTAAATACGCCTCAATCTGCACGAGAAATTCGCTTTAAAATGTGATGGAATATAAAACGAATGAGCCGAAAAGAAAGAGGTTTTTTAACTACCAAGCTTTAAAGGCCAATATTATTGAAGCAATATTTTAAAGTATTATCCAAAGTAATGTTAATTCCAAACGTTACACATTTCAGCAATCACCAATTGTTGAACAGTATTTACAGGATATATATTAATATTATACAGGAATATGCCTTGTGTGATTTAGATTGTGTTATTTCTTGGAAACATTTCGCCCTAAATTTTTTATTATAATTTATGTAATGGCAATGGTCTCCTAATCGTACAAATTATCAATTTTATAGTTATATAGTATAATTTTTTTAATATTTTTAAACATTTTATTTGAAAAGAAAAGATATGACCAGGACTGGGACTCGACCCGGGTCTCCCACCTGCCCGTGGAGGTGCTTGGCCACCTCAGCCATCCTGGTTCGCTTCTCGGTCAGACATATCCTTTCTTTTCACTGATCCTATATCTCCGCCTTCTCGAAATTTGCGATATATACACGGGGAGAATGTTAATTAAACATTACTGAGAGTGTTTACTGAGAATGTTAACTAACATTACTACACGGAGATATAGGATCAGTGAAAAGAAGGGATATGACTGACCGAGAAGCGAACCAGGATGGCTGAGGGGGCTAAGCACCACCACGGATAGGTGAGAGACCCGGGTTCGAGTCCCGGTCCTAGTCTTATCTTTTCATTTCAAATAAAATATTTATCAATTTTATATTTAAACTCGTTTCAGGCTATTGTTTCACTTACGAGACAAACGCTCCAAGCTCCCCATTAATTACAAAAGACTCATATACATGACTATTATAAGACCTATTTGGACTTACGGAGTAGAGCTTTGGGGCTCCTCTAAGCCATCGAATTCCTCTCTTATCCAATCTTATACAATCCAAAATCCTTCGTAAAATACATAATGCTCCTTGCTTTGTTACGAATACAGTAATCCATAATGACCTCAATATCCCATTTGTAGCTGATTTGGCACGAACCCGATACCAGTCTTTTCAAGAAAAACTTCATTCCCACTTCAACTCACTAGTTTCAAACCTAGCAACCTCTTAACTTCCTGATAATCCTCCGAGGAGTCAAATGAGGAGGAGAGGAAGAGGTCCTCTTGACCTTCTAAGTTGAACTTGTAATTTGTGTCCTACCAGTGGGTAGTTTCTCTTCTTGTCTTTATTCATACCAATATGTGTCATTCCTGTCATTAACTTGATGTGTTATTGTAATATAGTTGTAAATTTCGAGAATAAATTAGTAAAAATATATATATTCAGACTTGTGTGTGATTATATAATTCGAAACGTCACAATACAGACAAAGGAAAAAAATTAAGGCCTGTTTACTTCAGCATTTTCAGGCAGACTTAGCAAACAAATTTTATGAAAAAAAAAAGGAGTAAATACAACACTGACATAGCGAAATGGATTTTTGTAATAAAAAAGATCTGAAAATGGCCGGAATTACAGCATAGGATATCCAAAACGAAGTTATCTGCACATTCAAGATTCATATGTGGATAGTTGGCCAAGAAGAGAAATCAATGAAGAAGACTTGAACAACATGGTCTCAAGAGAGGAAGGAAAGCCTCAACAAAAGAATAAATGAACTAAAGGCACAAAGAAGAAAAGAAAATGCATGCATTACTTACTTAGCGTAGTCTTAATGGGTTCATTCATAAATAACAATGATAAATAGATATCAGTTTTTAAATTAATTTTTTTTTACATGACAATGTAATCAGTTTGTTATTTTTTTATAGTAGGAAGCAAATATAATTGCCATAATTATTTTTTATTAATATTATTTTCAGTGTAAACATATATATATATATATATATATATATATATATATATATATATATACTGTGGGATGTTTAATTCAAATCTCATCACTGCTTATGTTACGAGCGTTGAATATAGAGAAATGGTGTAAGAAATTGTACGAGCTGTTGTGAAACGTTGTATGTTCGCACCCTCAAAACTCAAAGAATAAGCTCATTAATTAGCGACAGAGGAATATGACAAATTAATTAAAATTTGACAGACAAATAATTAAGGAATAAGAGATAACATACTTGTCATCTAGATAAGTCGATGTAACCTCGTGTTGCTTACAAGAGATGTTACAGCGTCACTACAGATTCGAGAATGACAGAGATAATGAGGAAGACTTGAGATGCCAATTAAACAACAATCCCTGAATGAGAAAAGAAATTTTGAGTATTTTGTTTAAAATTAATAGGTAAATCATTTATAATTATATTGTACAGTGTATCTATTACATAAACAGTTTTTAGTGATGTAATATTTTATCGGCGTTACCTAGCAACGGATTGAGAAACTACTTTTTTTTTTTAATTAGTATATAACAAAGCCTTATTTAAACTCTTACTTATTTAAACCGCTACCTAAAATACAGCACTGTTTTCGAATTTAAATGGAGAAAATGGAAAGCATCGATTTAAAAAATGTAACATCTTATTCCAATATTTCAATTTTAGGACTTCTATTTAAATAAAAGGAATTCTGTGAAATTATATTAAGAGATTTTTCTTATGAACCATAAATTATTTTTTAATCTATAAAACAAACCTAAAATTAAAAAAACAAAAACATTATTTTTTTTAATGCATAATGCACGATATTTCAAAACAATACTAAGTATGTACTAATATTTAAGTGGGTACTCATACTGTACAGAAATTTTATTTCTTGAATAATATGAATAATAGTTTTCTTTAATAAATCGTAATAATATCTTGAATAAATAGTTGCTGGGTATCTCTACTGAAATGTTAAGTTACTATTTTGGCACAATTAAATAAACAGTTGTATAAAAAATAGTTGTTATTAAAAATATTTTTAAAAATATATATATTTATTTAATATTTCCTTATAAGTATTTATTTATATTTATATTTGAAAGGGGAAAATTTGAGATATATAGGAAAACATGAATACATTTTCACACAGGAAATATATATATATATATATATATATATATATATGACATAGTTATTATAACTATATACATTTTTATAATATAAAAAAGTTGAAAAATAATAAACACCGTACAAATAAAATTCCATGTAAGCATCTTGTTTGATATATTCTCATATGTATATTCACATGTGTAAGATATATACTGTCGAAACCCTTACTGCTGTAAGGTAAGGAAGGTTTCTTAAATAAATAAAAAATAATTCATTAACCAATCGAATTTTGCCTATTTTAAATAAATGATAAACTGTCAAATGTTCCTGCAGCATTATGGTAGATCACATTTTCAATATAGAAGAATCAATTAAATCCCTTCGTTTTTTTTTTTTTCAAAACTGTAAGTTTAGATTTTCGTCATTAGAATCACACGTAACATGGAAGCTGACGTAATATGCCAACTCCTTCATATGGAACACAATAATTGTTCCGGGTTACAGTCTTCCAGCCGAGAATTAAAAAAATCGCGTTTTATTATTAAATAATTCCAATAAAATAAGGTACAAAATAAATTTAAAAAATACAAAATAGTTTATTCAGTTCATAAAAAAAAATATTCTTACTTCAACGAATTTAATTTTAAAAAATACTTTAAAGTCATTTCAAACAAATATTTAATTTTTTCAAACTTTTTTGACAAGGTCTATTTTTTTTTTCGAAAGAGTATTTTAGACATTAAAATACTATCTTAAATAAAAATAAATTAGACATTAAACGACTATTTTAAAAGACATTTAAATATAAAAAAAAATAGACATTAAAAGACTAATTTCATAGACATTTACACGAGGTTATAAAAATACTCTAATTTTTTTATAACAAATAATTTATAGTTTAACTGGAAATTATTTTGAAAAATGTAAATATACATCGTCATACCCAATTTAAATTAATTTAATACATTTAAAAAATATATTCTTATTTTTTTCTAGAAGTCTAATAACCCACTTATCAGAGTTTTTTCAATTTTTAAAAATTAACTTAAAATACTGAATTTTTATATGGCAGTGTAAAATTATATAAAAATATAGAATGTATTAGCCTTAAGTTACTTTATTTACATGTAAATAATTTATAGTTTTCATTATTTTGTTTTATTTTAGTTTTTGGATTTATTTATTTTTTCTTTAATTTTATTGCTATAGTTTGTATTGGTTTTATGTAAGATATTATATAAAATTATATATTATAAAATTTTTAGTATGGAACCAAAATAGGTGCTAGTAGAAATATATTTACCATTTACAAGGTTACTGCATTACAACAAGATGTAAAAAAAACTGTTTTATACATAGCTTGATATTCATGCATGGATTAGGCATTATTATGAATTTATCGATGCATTAGTTATTATTGAGATCTAAAATATTATTATTTTTTTTTAGAATTTCAGAATACTTATTACTAGATTAGTTTTAGATTGTATATATTCATATATTATATAGAACCTTAACTGAGTTATGCAAAATAATTAAAGGAAACAAAGACTAATGGAAGATTGCAAATTATTAAAAATATATTTAATATTGAAATTATAGCACGTATTCACTTTTCGTTTTCAACAAGCACCGGTCATAAATTTTATTAATATTATGGAAATATATTTATTATTTTATTTATATATTATTATATATTATATATATTATATTATTATTTTATTTATATATATTTATTTTATTTTATTAATATTATGGAAATATATTTATTTGTTGTGGGAACCATATAATTTAGACAATTTGTAATAACAGCCAAGAAGCGCCTGAATTTAATCTATATTGATTAGTTTATTCCACAATTATAATCACTGGAAATTTATGTGTAATAAATATCAGAGAGTACTACATTATTCTGAGTTCTCTCGCTAAGGATACGAGTTATGTGATTGGAACGTACTACTGACCCGCAAAACTCCTAGCATGCTGAATATGTAGCTCTGTTTACCTTGTTACTCTTCTTCTACGTCCGCAGCTCTTCAAGATCCGGAAGTCTTTTCAGCCTGCGGGAACAGTTCCTCCTTGGACGTCGTGGATCAACACAAACAGGAATCTGAAGAGGACTCCAGTTGAAGAATGATCCGGTTTTAGAAACTGGTCGACCGACCGCGCAAAACGGGATTCAGGATTCGCGTCCTATTTATGTTGTAACGTTTTGCCAATTATTTAATCTATAACTGTATTGTACGAATACCATATTTCAAATCCCTCCGCACGATTAAGGAAATATATAAGCTTTTAGGTCCTAGCCTTTTCAGTACAAGATGTTGATTCACTAGTGTACTTTGCAGCAGATATTAAAGAAAAAAAAACCTCGAGTTCAGTACATGACAGAGACTGTACTGTTTCTAGGACAACGGGTGTGCAGGGAGGTGATTTGTCCATGATCACGCTGAACAGCCATGTTTCCCCCCAATGAGAGTATCCACTTTAAAAAGGCTGGGTGAGCCCTAAGAGGGTCTCCAGATCATACAGGATCTATCCCCGGATGTTAACAGATTAAATAGCGCGGTTCAATGAGAAACAGACTTCAACGTAAGTAACTAGAAAAAATACCGTGAACATTTGACAGAGTGTAAATCCTGAGAAGATTCGAATGAATGATGCAAATTCATACAATGCATCCTTCCAAGAACCCTTAAACGAGTGAGTTATGTATTAAATGTGGTGTTCCTCGCCGTTGGTAAGACTGTATGTCATCGGGTTTTCCGTTCAGGACACGGAACAAGGGGTGATTAAGAAATCATAAAACACTTCTGGCACCGTGTTTACTGGAAGCTAATCGATTGAATTCTGTGGTCTCATGTTCAGGATATGCAATAAATTACTTCGAATAAACATTTAATATTTCGCCAGCACGTTTAGAGTCATCTTCTATGACTTGTAAAACACAGAATCGTATCCTAAAAGTAAAGATTTCCTTTTCTTAAAAATATTTGCAGTAGATTAATGAATAAAAAATACAATAAATTATTGTCAAGATACAATTATGCATTTCAACAGAATATCTCAATTATCCCAAACATCAAAAATGAAATATGTAGAACTTGTCGCCAATTCAAAAATCACCATGAAACAAAAAGTTCTCATAAATGAAGTACAACTCATATTAACAGCCAAAAAGATAAATTAACTGAAGGAAGCATCAGCAATAGACTTATCTACACTAATTCTAATACTTTAATGTGCTATTTACATTTAATGAATCATTTTTGGAGAATTGATTTTTTTGGTATGCCTTGTTTGGTGTTCAATAATAATGTGGTGAAAATCTGATTAACAAATACAAATTAAGCTAATAGATAAAGTAATAAATATAGTAGAAAAACTACATTAAATAACTAAGTTCAAATAAACAGAAAGATCCCTATTTTATCTAATTAGTTCAATCTATTGATGAGTTTTTCATTATTGCTTAAACTGTTAGTTACACAACGTTTTGCATGTCTCTGTAGGAGTAATGCGTTGTATTATGCGCGATACCCCGAGGAAAATCTCTTCCGATTCACTGTCACCTCTTCTAGAAGATTCCTAGCATCTTTTAGTTTCCTTAATAAAAAGCTATATGGAAACTTCCCTCAGTATAACGCTACAGCGTGAAAAAAAATAAAAGTAATTGATGAGAGAAAAAGAAGTATGAGAGGATCAGAGAAAGCTTTTAAAACTACAACTTCACGATCGACTTAAAAAGTATTTCCGTTACATTTCAGTGTAGCTTTAAGTCCATGAAAAAAAAAACACAGTAAAATAATAATATAGAAGAAAAAAACTGTAGAGAAAGTAGAAATACAAAGATTTTAAGTAATAATTGCACGCGAATGCATTGAATAAAACTATCAGTGAAAATGAATCTTAATTATATTTAAAAATAGTCAATAAAGATATATATCAAATAAGGCGCCTATCTATGCAAAATCATGAGTATCTAACTTTGAAAACTTATTTGAAGCAATTAGAGTAAAAAAAAAATGAAAACCCCATGAAGGGTTTTGGGTTCAGTACATAGTAGAGACTGTATTATTTCTAGGACAAAGGTTGTACAAGGAGGTGACATGTTCGAGATCATGTTCAATCCAAAGCCAGGTTTTCCCCCAACTAAGGGTGCCCAATTAATGGAGGCAGAGTGAGTCCGAGGAGAGACGACAGATCACACAGGGTCTATCCGTGACTGTTGATAGATTAAGTAACTTATCTGCCACAGCCGTATTTGAACCCAGGACGTTTAGAGTAGCAACATACCGCTACACCAATCCCTAAGTTAAAAAAGATGGTTTGAAAATTGTATTTTTTACACTACATTATTTTACATTAAAAAACTAACATAAATAATTTACATTTAATACTATAATAGCATAATTTTATTTTTCATATGAACCGAAGTTCAAAGATAAACGTTGTTCACTATATTGAATTCATTCTTATAAAATAGACGTAATTTACAAAAATGTACAAGTAATTACAGCTAAGTTGAAGATTAAAAATAATACCTACAGTGAACTGCACAATATCTCAAAATGTCATACCTACAACATTAAAAAGAGGAAAATTAAAAAAAAATGACATACATTTTTAATCGAAAGGCAATAGGAAAAATTCAAAAAGCAAAGCTTTAAGACTCTGAAATACTAAAAAAAAAATACCCGGATAACATTTCAACTATCCAGCCTTCAACAGGATATACTCCAAAAGAAAAATCACTTCAATGAATACTTATAACTTGATAAATGTGTTTATGTGTGTGTATACACACATGAATTCTCACTGAGAGCCAAGACTCATGATTATTGGAGTAATTCTAAATGGCTTTGTGTACATATATAGTTCGCTTCAATTTGTCTTCGACGCCCCGAGGAGGTCTCATGTTTCCAGCCTTTACATTGAGTTATGCTCGTTTCACACTTATACGGTTTGGTTCGGTTTGGTGCGTTTTCGGTAGCCATCGGACAAATATGAAACGGTGATTCGATGATTCGGTTGTGAAACCTGATGTGTGTGTGAAGAGTTTTCATTCGTTTTCGGCGGCTACCGAAAACGAATTGAATACGCATACCTATTTCATAGGTTCTTACTTATATCAAACTATCAACTAACTAACCAAAACTTTTGAGCGTTCCTTTCTCGCCCGTTCTATCTCTGTTTGGAACTCACTCCAACTCGATATCCGTCATGCATCTTCTTTAACCTCATTTAAATCCAAACTTTTCCCACATCTTCTAAATTCCCAAACAGATGCTCTATAAACAATAAATAATTTATAGATATATTCAACGTAATCGATTGATGAATTACTGTAAATATTCCTCACTCATAATGATATAATTTTTTATATTATTAGATGTTATTATTTATTCACTCATTTTTCTATAAGCCTATTTCTTTTTATTGTAAATTTGCCCATTTTTAATTTTATTTTTGTATTACATTTTCTGATTCTCTACCCAGAGAATGTTATGTTAGTTATTTACTTTCAAGATATTGTGTAAATATTGTTTTATTCTAAAAATGTAGTCCTTTGGCCAGCTATATATATATATTTATTTAATTTTGTTCATTTCTGTTATTCTTAAGGGTCCCAGAATAAATTTTTTTTCTATTCTATTCTATATGTATATTAATCATTGCATTAGACAATTTATTTTTTTCACACCTGTAGGTTGTACATTCTGTCCGGAAACGTAAGTGATTTTAGGCAGTGACATAATCCGAAACTGAATTTGTTTCAAGCGACTTTTTTTGGTACCCGTTTTTAATCAATTTCTGTTACGTCCTCGGGACTCAAGGGCTTACGCAGTTTAGTACCTTCGAGCGAAAAATTTTGATCAGGATCGTGGCCCATAAGTTAAATGATTGATAAAGACTTCTTGGGCAAATAGAATACCAAAGGACCTATGGTGTTGAAAGGGAAGATGTTTAGAGCGCTATGCTGAAGGTTCCGAGTTCAAATCCGGCTGTAGCAGATAAATTATTTAATCTGTTAACAACCACCGATGGACCCTGTGGGATCTACTGATCCTCCTAGGGCTAACTCAGCCACTAAAAACACACAAACACAAACACTTGGCGGTTGAACGTGATCTCAGATAAATCTCCTCTCTATATAATCATTGCCTTAGAAACAATACAGTCGCTACCATGTACTTGAAGCAAGACCATTTATGGGTTGTATTGATATAGCATTTTTTAAATTGTAATTGCTTCAAATAACATTTCAACACTAGATAAACATGATTTTGTGTATGTTGGTGATTCTTAAGAAAGGCGCCTTGTTTAATATATTTTGTGCTACCTAGTAATCTCCACCATGTACTAAACCCAAGACCTTTCATGGTGAACCAATGACTTTTTTTTAGGTCATACTACACAAATGATCTTTTTGGGTCGGTGTATATATTTCTTTATATATATTTATTTTGATGAGAAAATATTTGTCCAGAACAAGGATTCGAACCCGGGTCTCCCATGCGTCCGTCGTGGTACTCTGCAACTTGAGCTATCCTGGCACGTACCTCAGTCAGACAAATCCTTTCTCTTCACCGATCCCATAGTTTTATTTTTTATAATTCTCTAATCCTTATTTTTTTATAATCTTTTCTCTTCAAAATAAAAATATTTGAAAATTATAATTATTATAAAAATATGGGATCGGTGAAGAGAAAGGATTTATGCCAGGATAGCTCAAGTGGCAGAGTACCACGATGGATGCGTGGGAGACCCCGGTTCGAATCCCGGTCCTTGACAAATCTTTTCTCATCAAAATAAAAATATTTAAGAATTATTAAAAAAAATAAAAATAAAATAAACTATATTTCTTTGTTTTGTTTTTTTAAATGAAGATATCGCGTATTATTCTTCTTCAGGAGCTAAAAGCAATGAGGAAAAGAGGTCCAGCAGTCGTTGAACTTGATCCTTCTTTTCCTTGTTTTTTAGTTCCCAAACCAGATATAGCTCTTGTTCTGTCGTATGGCGGAACACGTTTTATCCTACGCTTCGCTAATCAAGTTTATTATTGATTTATTATTGAGTTGAAATAGTTAATTGTTTATTTATTTATCACTACCTTGCATATCGGGTTTAGTAGAGCGGGTATAGAAAATAAATAATATCGAAGTTCAGCTTAGTAAATATTTTATTCCCCCCTTTTGAGCATATTAAAATATAGGTAATGTTTTTAAGATATTGAGTATTTTTCATTAATTAAAATAATGATTTTTTTTATTTTATAGATAAAAAAAATATAGTTAATAAGAAAAATGTCTTAATCTCATTTCACTCTCTGTATTCTCTGCATTGAAATAACAGTCCTAAAGTGGAAATATTGGAATATGGTATAGCTTGTTTTATTTTTTAATTCATTTTTTCCATTCAAATTGAAAAATAGTTCTATATTTTTTGTAGCAGCTTAAAGAAGACAGAAACAGTGGCTTAGTGATTAGTGAAGAGCGCTGTGTTGCTGTGCAGAAGGTCTCGGGTTCAAATATGAGTACCTACATAGTGTAGTTTTGAAATATTGAGTATGTGTATTTTGCATAAAATAAAATAAAACCATTTTTTTTTTAGGTTCGTTTTATAGCTAAAAAATTAAGGTTTATAGGAAAAATGTCTTAATCTCATTTCACCCAATGTATTGAAATAACATTCGTAAAATGGTAATATTGGAATATCATGTAGTTTTTTTTATTTATTAAATGACATGCATTTCATTTTTTCCATTTAGATTAAAAAACAGTTCTATATTTTGTGTAACGGCATAAAGAAGGGAGAAACAATGACTTTCAATATTTACCATAAGTGACAGTTAATTATTTATAATTTAACTGAGAGAAGGCCCTAGGTTCAAATATGAGTACCTACATAGTATTGTTTTGAGGTATTGAGTAAGAGTATTTTGCATAAAATAAAATAACGTTTTTTTTTTTTAGTTTTATAGATTTTATAGATATTAAGGTTTGTTTCGTAGATAGTTTTTATTGAAGTTTATAAGGAATTTCTTAATCTCACTTAAAAAAATGGAAATATTGGAATATCAGGTAGCTCGTTTTATTTTTAAATCATATGCATTTCATTTAAATGTTTAAAAAAGCAGTTCTATATTTTGCGTTGCGGCTTAAAGAAGGCAGAAACAGGGGATTAGGGATTTCCAATTTTCTTAAAAATACTTTTAACTTAACTGAGAGAAGGTACCGTCTTCAAATATGAGTACTAGCATAATATTGTTTTGAGGTATTGAGCATGAGTATTTTGCATAAAATAAAATAACAATCTGTTATTTAATTTTAGGTTTGTTTCAGATAACTTTTTTTAATAGTTTATAAGAAGTTTCAATCTCATTTCGCTGAGTTCTTTATATTGAAACAATAGACATTAACTAGAATTGGAATATTGGAATAAGATGCAGCATGTTTTATTTTTTAAATCTATGCATTCCATTTTTTCAATTTTATTTCAAAAATATTTTGTACTATTTTTTGTTTGTTTTCTAACTGGGCACTACAACTCGGTCTCATCCACCAGCCTCCTCCAGTCTTCTCTGTTCTGCGCAGCTGACATCCAGTTCTTCCCTCCCAGGTCATCTCTGGCATCTCTCGCCACACCATCCGACCATCTCAGCTTTCTTCTCCCTCTTCTCCTAGAGCCTTGGAGAGGTTCAGTCAAGACCCTCTTAGGAATTGCCTCTTCTAACTATTTTACAATGCTTAAATCCATCAATTAATTAATTCTCGTCAAGTTGACCTGATAACGAATAGCAAGGTTTCATGTCAAGTACAAACTAACTTTCATTCGAAACGGAATGCTTCGAAAACAATAACGGAAACTACAATCATTAAACGTGTGACGCGATCTGTGATTAGGCCCATGTGATTGGGGAAATCCGGTCTTTTCTGTCAATGTTACAACTTTAAATGAGGAGGTGCTGTTATTAGTCGGTGTGAAATTACACGTTATGACAGGATCACACTTTGATTAATGATACCTAGAGCTTAGCCATGACTTCATTTTTTTTTCTTCAAGTTCGCATTCCATTCAATTTTGTGGCGGTTTTATTTTTTTATAATAATTCGAGTCGAGTTCCATTTGGCTGTCTTTTCGAGTTGAGTCACAAGCTTTAACACATTCATTCGTTTCCCTTTTAATATTTTACAAAATACAAGTTATCATGAGCTTTAGTATGGAAATGAGAATGTGATTACGGGAAATGCATATAATTTGTAATAATTTCATCTAAAAATGAACGTTTCAACAAACATATATCTTCTATAATTTATTTTTATTAATTGTTATTTTGATGGTGATTGATAGTAAATATGTTTGTTCATAAGAGAAAAGATTTGTCCAGGATTCGATCTCTCGCAAAAATTGCGAGAACACGGGGATATAGGATCGGTGAAGTGCAAGGATTTGTCTGACTTGGATAAGACCTTTGGTAGCTCAGTGGTTTAGAGCACTGCACCGGAGTTGCAGACGCCGCGGGTTCGAATCCCGGCCAGGACAAATCTTTTCTCTTCAAAACAAAAAAGTAAATTTATCATCTATACTTCGAAATGTTAGTTGAAAATTCTATTCATTCGTGAAATTATTACAGAAATCTGCTCATTATCCATAATTACAACCTCTTTTCTATACTCACGAAAACTTGAATTATGTCATCTCATATTCATATCAATTTATCTCAAAGCGACAATATGCGGAACTGATACAGAAAAATCTACGTAACAGTAAAGAATAAAAGGATTTATATATGATTGACGTTCCTAGGATTTAAATTACTTTAAAAAAATAAATATTCAACAGTTGATACTAATTATGTAGGTGCTGCTTAACACTCTCACACTCACACACACACACACATGAACATATTTATATCAGCATGTGTGTACTTTAAAAACATTTCAAAGTAATATTAATTTTAAAATATGTCAATATATAATGCATAAAATATATAAAAAATTAAAAAATAATTGTTTTGTGCTGTTTTTTTCAGGGCAATGTTGTGTCTGCATTTTAATACCAATTCATCGGTTGGTTCTTAATTGACACTATTCTATAAGATTTAATCTGAAAGAAAACTTAATATTGCTGGATAAAAGTCTATTATCATGAATAGAAAAAAGTAACAAAAAACTTCCTATTATGTTTTGGATATGGGATTCTATAATGGGCAGATTCTACTGTACTCATTCTAGTTTTTCATATATAAACATAAGGAAGATTTGAATTTCAATGGATCACAATAACAGGATAAAAAATAAATATAGATAATGATTTATTTTATCCTACAGATCTAAAAAATAAATCCTTTAATTTATTTATGATGGGAGTTGGAAACTTACCTCATTCTGTTATAACTGTCATTTGAGAATCTGCAAATTATGCGGAGTTTCAACTTTAAGAGTTAAAGCAAACACACGTATAAAGAAAAACTCACACTCTTACAATGATGGAAGTGATGCATAGTGTAAAAAATTCTTTTGTGTGAAGAATGATGGGATAGTGGTGTCCCGCGAATGGTGTCGAATTCCGAACGACTACATAGAAACTGTATCTGCTTACCCCATTGAGATTGAAACCTGGAATAAGAGTAAGTGCCACTTTCTATTGGCTGGCAACCGCATATTAACCTTGACAGGAGACGGAGAAAATCATTGCGGGTGCATTATCTAACAATTACTAACCTGCCAGCCATTCCAGTCTAGTCTTAGTGCAGGTTCCGTGGCGAAAGGTTTGCAAGAAAACAAGTTAACCGTTCGGTAATTTGTCAAGCTCAATCTTGAACGGAGAGTTGAAGTCATCAGAGGTTTTGAGATACCTTCAAATACTAATATTATTCGCTTCCTAATTTTGAATAAAATGTTTTCCGACTCCTCAAAGAGGCCTCACAGAATCTTATGAAAACATGAGTGAGAAAATGTTTAGTAAGAAACGTTAAGGTGTTTTGCCAGAAAATAAAAACAATCCAAAAACCCCCATGAGCATTAAAATCTCATCCAAAAGTCATTACTTCACAAACAAAATTAAGAAACTAATTTTCAAGAGAAGCCAATTTAATAGAATTAACCGTGAAATAAAAAAAAGTGAGGAATGGAATTGTGGCTACAATTGCTGTAAGTACCTGCTATTAAGTCAGTTCCGTATCTTTCTAGGTCAAGGATGTTACTTATTTTCAGATATAAAAAAAAAAAAAACCTGTGCCACTACAAACTATGAACGAGTCTGGGGTTCAGTATATGGTAAAAGCTGTAAACTGTTTAGTGAACAACGGTTATGCAGGGTTGATTTGTCCTAAATCCGTCAGATTTCCCTTCCCCCTTATTTTTGGTATCGACTTTATAGATCCCATATGATCCATCTCCGGCAACTAACAGATTATTGGCCAGCAGCGGGATTTGAACCCAGGACCTTCGGCATAGCGACTCGGCGCTCTACCACTGAGCCACTCTGCTCCCTTATTTTCAGATATACGGTTACAAGTTAACATGATATGGGTAATCAATTATAAAATGGGCCACCTGTGGAGTAGTGGTTAAAATAACGACCTACTATGCCTCAGAAACCCTTGTTTAGGAGCGGTTAGGGGGGGGGGGCGTAAAATGGAAGTACCAAGCATGATTAACCTTACACATGAAGTAATTAATTTGTTAGATCCTGTTTCATGAAACAACTAATGGCGATACTTTACATTTTAAAACCGAACTGCACTTCATAACAGGACACCGCTATAAAAGTTGTATTCCTTGAACCTTCTACTGGAAATAGCAACCTATGCCCCATTACTACTCTACGAGACGTCACTCGACACCGAACGCACGGTATGTCGGTTCAGAAACTCATGAAGAAGTTGGCTATAATGTCAAGTCCGACGGGTTCTGAGTTGTCTGACATTTATTATTTGTTGATTATTGATGGACGTTTGCGCCACTGGAGTATAAATATCGGGTTCCTAGAAGTCTCTGCGCTTTGAAGAGGAAAGTTCATCGGAAAGTGTATATTACTGGACGGTAAACACTACGTTCATCATAGATATAAAATCCGTAACATATTTTTGTCTTGTTGTATAATAAATAATAGAGGTGGCGGTTGGTTGGTTATTAAGATTTGCAGAGATAAAATTATTTTGGATCAGTTACTCAATCTTTAATTTACTTTAAAGTGAGGAATTAATATCGTTTCCCGTCATCAATATTAATGTAGTATGCCGTCATCAACATAAATGTTGTGTTTATAATATCAAATTATTCATTATTTCATTTAATGATAAATCCTCAATATCTCAAAACGTTACTCATATTTGAATGGGTTCATTAGGGGGTTAAAAATAAGTACTAAACGGAATTTCAGTTGCTAGAATAATGTCGGAGTGTCTCTACTAAAGATTCTGAAGTCGTAAGACTGATGAAGTTGATGCGCTTAAGATATACACGACATATTGCCAGGATGGAAGATGGAGAAATGCCAAAAGTACTCCTGACTATCCGGAAAAAGAGGGAGACCTAAGAGTGAGATGGTGTAGCAGGTGATGCTCGAAACATCCTCGGAGTTAGGAACTGGATGGCGTCGGCACAAGACCGTGACGGTTGGAGGAAGCCAAGACATGTAATCGGGTTATAGCGCCATGATAATAATAATAATAATCTCTACAAAGACGTTAAGTCCTCACTGTAGTGCAGTGAAACATTTGTGTAATTTGTGAAATTTTTGAGAGTTTAAAAAAAAGTTATTCTTAATATTATTACCCATATTATTCTTTAAAAATAGTTAATGTTTCATTGTTTTTACATTACTTGATCCACGTGTACGAATTATTTGTATTTTCATCAATTATATTTAAAAAGTTATGCGCTGTTTTGGTAGACCAACCATTCCTAGTAAATCAAGTTGAGTTGTTTAATTGCTAAACTATTTAGTATGTAGATGCCCAAATTTAAATATTTAGTATATTGTTTTGTTAGGTCTCCAATCACGAGGGAATTAATAAATCAAGTGTGTAATTAAAAAAACAACGCGGTTTTATGTAGATTGTGAAAAATAATAGATATATCACTGTTCATATATTATATAAACATATCACTGGACCATATCGCATAGCTAATATGTTATAAAATATGCACTATATTATGTAATTTTATATATCATCATCATCATCATACCATTTAACTTACATCTAAGGAACATAACGTTTCAAGGATTGGAGTTTTATTCTTAATTAATGGTTTCCATTAAAATTTGTAATCAGGATTTCTATTGGCACTCAGTATGCAAGTTTTTTCCTGTTATCTTGAGCACGAATTTTCAAGGTATACTCTCCTTAAAATGACCCGAAGAATGTTTTGAAAAAGTATTTATAAGACAAACATGGATTGGTAGATGGTTGCTTAAAAAATATATATAAACCAGTTAATGATTCATTGAACGCCACAATTAAAGATTTTTTCATTTTACTTGTTAATTGTTATATATTGCTCAAATACTTATTGAAATGGTATTGTTTTTGTTTTTTTTGTAACATTTCACATAATAACAGACTGAGATTGATTCGAAACCTTGAAACTGGGACGGATCTTGAGAGGAGAAAGGGAGTACTTGCCTCAGAATTTATAGCTCGGAAAATTTCGTGAATTTTTTATTTCATGTAATAAAATTTATTATTTTAATTTTGTTGAAAACCTATACAACAACCCATGAAGAATTTTGGGTACAGCAAATGATAGAGGCTACTGTTTCTAGGACAAAGGTTGAGGAAGGAAACGATTTGCCCGAGATCACGCTCAACTGCCAGGTTTTTCATCAATTTAGTACATTATAGAGACTGGGTGTGCTCCAGGAGGACCTGTAGAAACCGCAGGGTCTATTGAAGGTTGAGAACAGATTAAATCATTTATATTAAACATTTATGGAAATCAAGTTATTATTTCCATTGGCATCACCGCTATTCAGTATACTCCTACGTTCGTACTATAGGATGGCATTTAAACATTTCAGTTTTAAAATCATACAAGACTGAAAAGACAAGAAACTTCTCGACGTTTTCGCCTACTTCAACATTTACTGGACAAACGTTCTCCCAATTAATTAAAAAAGACTCTTTTACATGACAGTTATCAGACCTATTTGGACATACGGAGTTGAGCTTTGGTGCTCTACTAAACCATCCAACTCATCTCGTATCCAATCCTTACAATCCTAAATCCTTCGTAAAATCCTCAATGCTCCTTATTATGTCACAAACAAACTCATCCATCATGATCTTAATATCCCATATGTTGCTGATTTGGCCCAAACTAGATACCTATCCTTCCATGACAACCTCCATACACACTTGAATCCGCTATTCTCTCAACTTGCTTCCCATAATATTCCTGATAACCCTCCGAGGCGTCTGAAAAGAAGATTGGCTCGATACCTCTACTATAGAACTTTATTGGAGTGCTATCAATGGGTAGTTTCTCCACAAGTGTTTTTTGTTTACATGTCACTTGTTCATATTAGCAAATTTACTTGTTGTAATATTATTACTGTTGTAAATATCAATAAATTAATCTAAAAAAAAAAAAGTTTAGAATAAGTTTTAAAAAAATCGTTTCTACTTCAGAATCGTACAATGAATCTAAATGTCGGGATTCTTGAGGTAAGGTGTCTAGATATACTTTAATGTGGTCATATAATTTAATATATAACAACAATTGATTTGTATTATAATAATGGTAGTGGGGTAGCTCTGTGGTAGATTGCTGAGTTCCAGTGCCGAAGGTCCTGTGTTCAAATCTGGTTGTTGCAGATAATTTATTGAATCTGTTAACAGCCAGGGATAGATCCCTTGAGATCTGAAGACCCTCCTGGGGTTCATTCAGCCTCTAAAAAGTGAATACTCCTAGCTGGGAGGGGATTAGCAGTTAAGCGTGATCACTGATGAATCGCATCCCTGCACAACCATTTCCTGGAAACAGTCCGCTACGCTTTGAACCCAAGACCCTTCATGGGTTGTAGTGGTATAGTGTTTTTTTGTATATATTAAAATATTTGTTTGATTATTGTTAATACTATCATTTTTACGTCCGCATAGTCATATTTTCCAATATATTGAAAAGACTATGACAAGAATAAATTATCCAAAAGCAACTCTTAATCTCAGAACTGTACATCTCCAGATAACCTCATGGAGTTTGACCTGAGTAACCCATGATGAACCCTGGCTTGTGTTACTTCACTGGTCAAAGGAGACGGATCGAGTTTACATCATAGGGTAGGTCATGGATGAACATAAGTTGAAGGGAAACGTAAGGAATTCTTGCATAATAACTAATAACACATGGCTATTAAATAGAAATTAACTATATTTGATATTTCTTTTTCAATATTTATTATAAAAATTCCAATACAAAACCATAAACGAATAATAACACCAAAAACTATATGGGTCGGACCCGAAACAACCCTCACATATACATTCCAGTCAATCCCTGAGGCGCTTTTTAGACGAATTAGCACTCATTATCCAATCCGTGAATTAAATATATGTTCAAGCTTACGTCACACCTTCCCCCCATAAGCTTGGGAGTCACTCACATTGTTCTTCCGCTAGTCAGTAAAGCCTTTCCGGATCTCAGTAACTAAGACAAAAGCTAATCAATTTTTTTAAGCAGACTCTTCGCTATAGAAATTTCCTTTTTATGTTTTTATACTATCTTTAGTCGTTATGTTCCGTGTTTTAAATTGAAAAACAAATTACTTAAAGGAGGTAGTGGATATCGTATCAATGATTTCAATGAAGCATTTTTGTTGGTACTTGGTATTCGGTCTTGCCAATATCACACTATAATACACTCCTTAAATCGGGAAAAAACATATATAAAAAATTTTTGTATTATGATTCCAGTCTGTATTTGTTTCCAGACCTGCCTCCTCACTCCAAACAACTGGAAGATATCCTGGATGGGCCACCGTCCTCCTCCATCCGGATGACGTCTTTGATGACGTCTTTGCATGAACTCGCATTATAGCCTGTCATCCCTTTAGATTTGGTGATTGGGTTCACCTATCTCACTCGTGAACATATCAAAGTCTGAGGCCTAAGAAAAAAAACTTGTATAACAAAAACATTGTGTTCAATTACTATTAGTTTTCCATATGAATAATTAAATCCATATATTTACCGATTTGTTATCCTTAAAAGGTGCAAACTGGTATATAACAAATGGTGTCGCAGTTTCGAATAACGAGCACGGTAGGAATTTTCGCATGAAAAACACAAATTCAAGTTAACAATTGAACGAGTCAAGTTTAATGCTCAGTTAAATAGGTTAGGCATTACTTAACAAATCCACCGTTCTCAAGTATGTAACCTCTTGAAGACGTAATCATCCTCTCTGGGAATATCTATAAGGCTTTTAGATCCGTTATGGGAACCGCCTCTACAATAAAATAAATCGCTAACTTTCTGAATTAGGTAGTGACCGTGAGGGGTCAAAGGTCGCCTTATATCTAAAAAGGAAAATTTCCTGACAGTTTTTTTCCATCAACGCGAGAAGAAAAGCCTTCTGTAACTGGCCGACGACACACTGTTGGCCGACGACCTTGTAGTTCACGTCGGCACATCTTTGCCCCATTCGCTGTTATATAGTTAGCAACAGCAATTAAAGTATGGCGAATTTATGACCACTATTAAGTAACATTTATACATGGTGGCCTATTGTATACGGTAGCGTCTTTATGCCATAAAATACTTAAGTGTTGTTGCTATGTTAATTATTTTAAGATTGTTGAAATATTTCTTTTACGTTCAGTAAGTAAATATAAGTTACAAAAATAAGTAAATAAAAAGTAGTTTTTATTATTACAAATATTACCATACCGTTATCAGTTTTTCGCCAGCAGGGCTAGGGTTCACCGTACTATAAGTGTATACTCGTACTGCAATTTGATCTTAGTGTTCACAGCAAAATTCGTATTCATTGTAATTATAAAAGTTATTGCTGATTTAATTAAATATGAAGGGTCCGTGACCGTTTCCAAAGTCTTTTTCCGTTTAATCCATTTAAATCCTTGGCTTTCTGTTGACTCTTTTTAGCAAAGTAGATTTTACATCGTTGAGCAGCCTAACCTGGAAGACCAGGGTTTTCTTTCATGGTCTTCCTTCCCTTGGACAGATCTTTGGACAGAGTTCTATCCACCCGGGTTTTTCTTCGGGGTTTACCTTCTCCTAGGCAGAATCACGCACTAGGGGGCAGCGCTTATTTAGTGGTGGCGCTCCTAGCCACGTCACCGAAGTCGTCTCAGCGCCCACCGGGGAATTTAATGAACATGGCCACTCCACGGACCATGTTCCCCCGCCTTAGAATCGGCCGCTCATGATCAGGGCCTGGCATTCATCATATTTCCATCCATCCTGATGGCGAAAATAGGACATTGCGCTATCAGCCATTGCGACCCGCCTGTTACCTAGAGTATAGGCTCCCTACAAGAGGGCAGGGGGATTCCAGTCCTCTATGTTAAATTATTGCATTACTAGGCAAGAATGCTCATTTAAGTTCGAAGACGTGAGGTTTTTCAGGGGATGGGAGTATGGTGGTGACCAGTACATGCTGAGAGCCAAGATTCTCTTCCCCTGGAGGATGTCTAGAAATATCCTGGAGAAACGGAACACACGTATTTTGGACACACAGAAATACAAGTTGCAGCTTCTGGGTGAGTGTAATGACTCTCTACAAATGGAGGTTGGAGGCGAAGATTGACCTTTATAATGATTAAGAAAAATATGGGCACCTTAAGGAATGTGCCCATTTGGCAGCTAGAGAGGTTCTTGGTGAAAAAGAGGAGAGGCGTCTGCCAAATTGGTGGACACATGAAAGGAACTATGTAACAAATAATTAGGCAAAAGAAGCTGGTCTATGTAAAGTGGGATTCCTGGGGAATGCTGAGAAATTTGAAGACAGCAAGAAACGGAAATTTATTATCTCCCATTAAATAAAAGGAGTGGGAGAATCATTACAGAACCCTTCTAAGCGAAAATAGACCTCAGTTTGCGTCCCAGAAAAATGAAACTGAGCATGCACAAGCGGTAGAAGTGGAGGAAAGTGATGTTCAGCGGGCCCTATCAAAGGCGAAGACTAGAACTTTTCCGGGACCGGGCGGAATTGCTATGGATCTCCTGAAAGCTGGTACCTTTTTGATGGAGCTGATCAACCTTATCCTCAGGGGGGAAGATATCCCAGATGACCTGAAGGCTGGCTACATATCATCAATATATAAGAAGGGTGACTGAAAAGTTTGCCGGAATTATCGCGGAATCTTCCTACCAAGTTCGATTGCCAGGCTCCTCCGGGACAAGTTAGAACAAGCGTACTCTACCCCTCAGGAACAAGCGGGATTCACGGTTGGACGGTCATATACGGACAATATTTTTGTTGTTCGTCAACTGATTGATAAGTCCCAGAAAAAGAAGCAGGAACTCATAGCCACATGGCCTTTATAAACCTGGAACAAGCTTATGACAATGTGCCTAGAGAGAGGTTATGGATAGCACTTAAAGAAGCAGGGCTTAGTAGGGCTGTGACAAAGGCACCTTTATAGCAACGACATGTATCAAATAAAATGCGGTAACCACCTTTCGGACCCTTTTCATGGTACTAATGGATTGAAGCAATATCACCCATGTCACCCACTCTCTTCAAGATATACCTTCAAGAATCAGTGAAACCGTGGTACAAGTAATGTGGAGGGAGATGTTGTGCCGTCCATTGATGGCGAACAGCTACTATCCTTGTTCTTCGCTGACGACCAGGTCGTGTTTGCGAGGCGTAAGGTCTACCTTGAAATGCCGGTGTATGCTCTAAAGATGTGCTACGAAATGGTGAGCATAAAAATTAACTTCGAGAAGACCGAGTATATGGCCGTTGGAGATCCTGATACAAATGCGCTTCTGGTGGACAGGGAGGCCTGCAAGAAACTAAATATATTTAAGTACCGGGTATCTTATTTGGATACTACCGGTTCATCTGAGTAAGATGTCAGAAAAAAGGTGGATCATGCCAGAAACGCTACTATAATGCTACAACTGGTCCTATGGAATACAGAGATATCTACAGAAAATAAACGTCGTATTTCTACAACATTGTCAGGTCTATCCTGACTTATTCTTCGGAAACCTGAACTATGAGCTCCCGTCTCTAATCCAATGTGCAGGCGATTGAAATGGATTTCTGGAAGTGTCTCCGTGTCACCAGGCTGGATAGACTAAGAAACAAAGAGATTCGACAGAGGATGGATGGATTTCAACAAATGAAAGAATCGGGGCACGCCGTCTAAGATAGTACGGCCATGTGAACAGAATGGCGTTTGAATGTTGGCCGTACCGAGTGCTGGATTGGGTTCCACCAGAGAGGAGAGGACGCGGACGGCCCAGAAGCAGGTGGATGGAGGGAGTCCAGGAAGAGATAGACGGTAGGGGTCTCCAGGAAAGGTTGTGGCAACTCATATCGGAACGCCTATAATAGTAATAATAATTCTTAAATATTATTTATAATTCTTATAACTATAGGCTTACGCTCGTTACAATCGCTCCAGAGATAGTCCAAACCAGCTGATTAAATTGCTGCTTAGCAAGTGCCACTACAACCAATGAAAGATTGCGGTATGAATGATATGATTTGATATGATATTGTGGTATGATAAAAATAAAAGATTGCGGTATGAAAGACTGTACTGTTTTTTAGACAACGGTTGTGCAGAGATGTGATTTGTCCGAGATCGCTCCCAACCGTCAGGTTTTACCACCCAATTAAGGGGAAACTTTTTAGGGGTTGGGTGAGCGCCAGGAGAGTCTGTGGACCCAATAGGGTCTATGCGATTTATTTGCCACATCCGGATTTCATCCCAGAACCGTTAGGATAGCGACTCAGCACACGTATTTAAATTATACCAGATAAAAGTAAATAAAAGTTGATTATATAAAATGGACATGCTTAACAGCTTGACAGACAGCTTAATGACGGTACAATTATATAATTTAACTTTCTTTGAAGGACTTGATTATAATGTGTAAAGTATGTCACATTTGTATGCAGGGGATCCCGGAATTATATGTGTTTTGAGGTTTCGGTGGGTTGTTACAGCCATTATCGAACGCTACTGCATCAGAGGTATTTTTTCTTGTAATATTTTAATATATGTTCTTTCGTGAATTCTTGGAAAAGTATTGTGGCTTATTTTACAAGAACCCCTTAGGAAAATTGGAAATATCGAACAACCACAAAATTGGTACTTTATGATATTTCGTAAAGTATCTACTATGACTTTCATATATTTTCGGTCATTGACGAAATATCTATTATATGATGTTTCAAAACTTGTTACTATGACTAGTGTGCCTTATTTTATGGGTTTCGAAATTATTAAACTTTACAATTACTTCACCAAGGGCAAAATCATATCTTCGTATTCGCTTTAAAGAAAATAAAATTAATGATAAGCAACATAAATCTATTAAATTTGACTAAAGTCTGATAAGTGAATGTTGTCCTAATTCTTGAAATTTCAAAAACTCTCGTCTTCAAAAAGACGAGGCATGATTACAGGAATAAGAGGATACCTTTTGAATGCTTATTGAAGATGGCCGAAATTTCTTTTTCGGATCCATGTTCATATGAACATTTACTGTGCAGCATTACATTTGTTAAAATATCACCAAGGGTCATTCGTTTCGTGAGAAAATCTTGTTTTATGTCAGATTTCGTATGTTTATTGGAACGGGGAGGCTTAGTGGTAGAATACTGAGTAGCCGTGACCAAGGTCCCGAGTTCAAAATAGGCAGATAATATATTTAATCTGTTAACAGCAGGGGATGGAGCCTTTGGGACCTAAAGACCCTCCTTGATTTCGAAGCTACGAATTGGGTACCCGAAATAGAGGAAAAACCTGGCGGTTGTGCATGATCTCGGACAAATCACCTCCCTGCAAAAACCGTTTTCCTTAAAACAAAACAGTATCCACCACACACTGAACCCAAGGCTCCTCAACGGTCGTAGTGGTAAGTTTTTTCTCTTATGTTTATTCTAAAACAATAAACTTTTTATGTGGTTGCTATACTAGAAAAAATCGAAAAGACATGTTACGCTTTTAACCTTATATGGTAAAGATAATTATATACATGGCATTTCAAGGGAATTGAATTGGCTTTATCTACAGAATAAAATTATCCTGGGAAATTATGCACTCATTCTATTTGGTTCTTAAAATAATATCATCGTAATATTAAATACTCTACCTGTTGAAAGATCTTGGCTATCGACGAAGCACCTATTGCTATAACTAAACATATTACGGTTCATTGCTTAGCGCTCTGTAATTATGTGCCCTTATCTGTTGCCTTTAAACTGTTCTCAGCATCGCCTCGCAAGACAAGACACATTGTTCTGGTCCTTTCCACCATTGGGAGAACAATATGAAGAGAAAAGAAACACACCGGAGGTTATTGATACTAAATTATAGGGTAGAAAGTGGGTGCATCTGTTATCCTATGAAATGTTTCTGCGTGAGCTTTCTATTGAAACAATGCAATAACCATTATGATAGGATCATTAACGATATCAGTGTATGATGTAGATAAGTCTCATATCTGCTCTAGAATGACGAACTTTTATCAATAATGCAATGGACTGATTTCTACACGGGGTATTAGATTCAGTTTTTTGATTATTGAATACACTTAGTCCAAAAAATTATTACTGTATTTTGTTAATGTAAAATTTTATTTTAAAATTCGGGTTATGATCTTTAGATTAATAAACATTGTAATATTAAAGAAGTAAATCCCGTCAGTGATTGAAGCGTAGCAATCCAACCAGTTCCCTAGCACAAATTTTGTCAAGACGTTGAAGACATTTCGTGAGTTCTCCTCAAAACAGAATTTCAATTCTTCTACTTCTACTTTTATTTCTGCCATATGATTTTCTGAATGTCTGAATTATTATTTAAAGGTACTCTTTTGACGCAGAATTTTTTGTATTTATGATTATTATTTCTATTTATTAGAATTAACTTACAGATTAGGAAACATGGGTGAAAAGCCCTAGATTTTCAATTTCAGGATACTTTGGCCGACAAAAGTATCCTTGCGTTAGCATAAGTTTGCAGTTTTAGCTGTTTACGTTTTGAACTCCTGTATAAAAATATGAAAAAATAAAAGCTTCCATTTTTAATTTTTTAAACTTTTTACTCTACCCCCTTACACCACCAAGAATCAGTGGCTTAATTTTTTGTATGAATCACCTTAAAACAATCATAGAAGTGCTATCAATTGTCCATTTATATATTTATTTCGTTTGTTCATTTAAAATAGTTTACTTCTTAAGTATTTTATATAACACAATAAGCCAATGAACTTGTAAGACTAATAAATTAAGCTAAATAATTTAATTTAGTAATTTAATTAAAATAGTGTACATTAATGTGTGAATATAATGAAAGAATTTGTTTAATGATGTTATTTAGAAATATTTATTTATACGTCAAGGTTGCTTAATAGCAATCCAATTAGGATCAATCTTAGTCCAATCATAAATTGCGATCTTAGAATATATTTGTTAACAGATTGAATAATAAGCAAATGATTGTGCGTTCAAGGAAAGTCGTTTGATTAGGTTCCGTTTGCTGATGCTCCTAACGGTCCCTTGATCATTTATGAACAATTATTCCAAGCCGTTATGAGGAAACGTTACAAAAACGGTACAGGAAATGAAAGGATAATATTCACTAAAAGATGCCTACCTGGTTATCTGCCTAATTATGTGTTCCTGATCATTTTCCTATATATAGAAAAGATGAGTAAAAATTTCGCATCCGTGTATTTCGTCTATATGGTAGCTAAGTAGGTAGATGAATTATTTATTATTGGACTCTATGGAATGTACAGTCCTACAAGGGCTCACCTAACCTCTGTAATGTGGGTAATCTTGATTGTGGAAAAAAACTGGTGGTTTAGTATAATATCGGACAAATCACCTCTAAACAACCTCTGTCGTAAAAACAGTACAGTATCAACCATGTACTTAACCCAAGACCCTTCATGTTAAGACTGATCATGGGTCGTAATGGTACTGAGTTCATTACAAGGTCTAAGTTCGTGTTATGCAAATTTAATAAACTCTTAATAAAAATAATAATAATTCTATAATGATTCAACAATAAAAATAAAACTGCTGTTCCTAATGGAACAATCAAACATTTCAATGATTATAACTCTTTACAATATTTACATATACATGCAAGTATTGGCTGATTAATGCATTAATACCCATTCTTCATCAACTTGTAAGTACCAGTTAAGTATTAACATATACTTGCCAATTTTACATTTAGACTAGTGTGTTATTTAATATAATTCGCTAAAATCTCATTTTCTTACTGTTACGGCGTGATTATGAGACAAATATAGTCTTGAAACTTCGCCAAAAGGAAGTTAAAATAATTTATTCAATCTGAACGTAGTTATTAACAGTCAGGAAAAGTAGATACCGATATCTGTATATATATATATATATATATCCTAGTATGTGTGTATTGTACCTTTTATGTGTAATTTATTATAAATTATTGTAATTAAAAATAAAAATGCAAGAAGTGCATTGGACGCGATCCAGGTATGAATTCCAATACAAACGGAGAGTTCAAGGAACGGCCCCGACACTGAAGACCATTAACTTCAACCAGTATCTCGATTGACAGATCGTTTGCGATATATCGATACATGTATCGATTGATCTCTTCGGCAAGATCCATCAACCTACTACTAATAGAGCCCATTCACTACGTACAGTTTAGTCCCCTATTGTTCTCGCCTGATAAGGAATAACTAATAGGTTATAGGGGTTCGGAAGTCGTTTGACAACTTTCCAACAACAATGACAATACATCCATCCGTCTCAATAGCTGTTATTTTCTTAGTTATTAAAAAAAAAAAACACACTTTTATTAGCTTCAACTGTAACGGATCTTAGAACTCGATTATCACCAACTTCAAAACACCGAATTAAATTGAAACTTTGCACACTTGTTAAGGACCGTCGAAAATACAATCATTTAATAAGTTAGTCTCATTATTCGGACGAGGATCTTCAAGTGCTAAGGCATACATGGCTTAATCTTTGAGACAAGCATATGACTGGTGAGTTTCGTATATTTACAGAGAAAAAAAAATATAGTTTAAGAACTAAAGTAAGCACTCTAATTAGGAAAAAAAACTAAAAAGTAGAAAATAATTTTGAATAATTTTTATATAAGAAATGAAGAAAACCTGTACCACTACAACCCATGAAAGATTCTGAGGTTCAGTAAGTGGTAAAGACTGTACTATTTCTTGGACAAAGGCTGTGCAGGGAGGTTATTTGTCTTAAATCACGCTTAACCACTGGATTTTTCCCCCTAATTTTGAGTGCCTCCCAATAGAGGCTGGGTGCGCCCCAGGAGGGTCCTAGGTCCTATATGACCCAGCTGCTAACAGATTAAATAAAAGACTTGCCGGCAGCGGTTTTTGAACCCAGGGCCTTGACTCATCCACTACCACTGAACCACTCCGGAGCGGTGAACAAACAATTTGTTTTATAGGGAAAATGTGGGGTGGCTTTTAAGATATTTTCATATTGACTCAATTTTTACCAATATCAATGAAATAGTTACAATAATTAGCATAAAGCACCCATTGATTCCTTATGATAAAATTAAATATGTGTTCATCACTCTATTCTGGTTTTTAACTCATTGAAAATTATTTTTTTATTTTTCTGTTTTATTTTCTCTTGAAGAGTGTATTTCAGTATTTGAAACTATATTTTTTTAAAAGTAGAAGTTGCTATACTGTTATTTTAATTTGGAAGGAGGTATTTTTTTTATCAATTTTTGTAAGATACAATGGTATTTACAAATATTTTTTTAACAGCGTTAGGATAATTGTGCTATATAATGCGATTTTATTCGTCTCATAGGTTTCAATCTTAATCGTTTACATTATAAGTCCACGATGAAGTAATTTTAGGTCTTGCGAATTTATTGGAGAGTCCAAATCCTCAACAAAATAACCAATTCACGAAAATATTTTTCTGCTCATTATAAAGTAATGAATCCAAATGACAAAAATTGTGCTTATCCCAAAATAAAATACTTCCAAATACTATTGCCACATTATAAAAAAAAAAGTGTGTTTCTTTGCTAAAGGCCATGCATACATGGTCAAAAGTCTTTTTCAATTTATATATTTCATAAAATGAATTTATTAATTGTTTTATATCTGTAGTTCTCTAAATGAGTTCTTCAAGTGCTAAATATTTTCAGCGTGTTACCAGACAAAAAAGTTTGAGAATAACTGTTCTATTATAATCCCTACATATACAATAAATATGTAAAAAAAATCCTAATTGTTTATTTTCCTTACTAGTAAATATATTGATGGGTTCACAAATTGCATTTGGGAAGAGGGGTTGAGAGGCCAGGGTTTGGCATAAGCAGATGTTATGTAAGCCTTGTGGTTTGCAGAATGACTTATGATGTCTGAAGAAGCAGAAAGAAAACGAATCCTTTCGTCATGCTTCGATAATGAACCTGATTCATTTTTTAATAATAGGCTTTTACTTTTTTAATCAACAGAATTCGATCTTTTTATATGTTAACGGAGCCCTGTTATCATATGTACGTAAATTAAAGACTAGAAGGTCAGAACAATTTCGACTGGACTCACATGGAACACTGAGCAGTAAGGTCGAATTCAATCCCAAATCCATTAATTTTTCTTTTTTTTTTTTTATTCAGACTATTACATAGTAATTAAATCAGCATCACTATATGCAAGTGAAAGACTCATACTCCACAAAAAATGTGACTTGGAAAAAATAATAAAAGAAGAATGCAAACTTATGAGAATGATTTTAGATCTAAACCACAGGAAATATCTCAAATCTGACAGAAGAAATTAGTAAATTACGATTCAAATGTTATGGACATATAGGACTTCCACAAACAAGAATCACCAATAGAATCGTTACATCCACAAAAAAGATGAATCAACCACACATGGAATAGCTAAGTAATAATTGATTTAAAAAAAGTGGTATGGTACTAACAAAAATATTAAATGGTACTAACAAAAAAGTGTTTGGAAACAAAGTAAAAAAGTGGGTAGTGATATCAGAGAGAACGCATAGATGGAGAAAATATGAAGTGTGGAAAAAACCAGGCAACGAATGAATTGCTTGATCCTCCTGGAACCATTCGCGATAAATAGTAATATATAACTCCAACATAGTATCAATAGTTACGGCTTATAAAATAAATGAGGTATTAATAGAGAGTACTGTTTAGAAGAAGAAGAAAAGATTAGAGCAACAATTTAATTGTTTTTATCTTAGATCACGAGGAAAAGACAATTGTTATAGATTGATATTGAATAAACTACATTTGGTTGGTAAATAACATTGGTATTTTATGATAAAGGAAACCAATTTATGTAATGTAAACGACTAATTCTAGTATTTACACTTAGTGTTACCCATCTTGTGATGAATTGTTAAGAAAATTTTCTGTTAGCCATCCGACATTAACGGGGGAGTGTGTACAGCAGGATTCTAGGTCATGATCATGATCGTAACTATATAGCTATTACATTAAATAATATAATTACACTCATTAGGATAATTCAGTTCTATCGCTGCCCAAGAATAGTTTAGATTAGTTCAATTCCAATTTTTGTAATTTAGTTTATCAAAAGTTTCAATTTTAGTTTTATATTTATTTATTAATATGGATTCGTAAACAGTACGAAACCGGTCAGGGCTGTTCATAGGAAAGCCGAATAAATTTAAGAGGAAAATAAATACTGTCACAATTTAGTTCAAGGGCGCATGCATTAAGTCCATGAGCAAGTGAATGGAGTTATTATGTCTTCAGAGCGAAAAGAAAATATCCATTTAACCATAATACTACCATATAAAACAACAAAACGATTATTCTGAAACTTCAAAAAAGCATCTAATCATAAAATTTGTAGATTGCTTTTTCATTTATATTTATCATTTATAAAAGACCGCTACTGGTCATCAAGAGTATTAGATACAGTAGATGGTAGGCACTGAACAATTTCTAAGCCGACGGTTGTGCAAGCAGATTTGTTTTCAAGCTTTTAGAAATAAAAAACTTTACTTTTAGTGGTCTTGAGCTCAGAACACGGTAGAGGCGACTGTTTCCTCAGCACTGTTTGTTGGTGTGCAGGAAGGTGATTCGTCCTAGATCTCGCTCAATCGACATGTTTTCCCCTAATTTTGGGTACCCACATTATATGGTCTGGGTGAGCCCCAGGAGGTTCCCAGATCCCAAAGGACCCATACTAAAATTTAAATAAAATCTGCCACAGCCGGGTTTGAAGCCGGGAACTTCGGCATGGCAAATCAGCGCTCTACCACTGAGTCAATCCACTCCCAGATTTTTAAAGTAAAAAGAGGTAAAATTAATATTTAAAAAATAGTAAAAACAGTCAATAACCCAGAAAATATAAAATCTTAAAGCTGTAATAAAATGAAAAAGTTACAAACATTAACGGCATTGCAGTTAAAAAATATCTCTCTAGTAGATGGGATTTCCAAATAAGAAAAAATGTTTTCTAATAATAAACAATAATAGAAGGGAGAATAAAATTCAGTAAAATGCTAACTGGAAGTTCTTTTGGATCAAGAGAGGTGCCAAAAGACAGATGGTGATTTAATTTTTTTTTTAATTAATAACTAGTATTACAGGTAAAAAATTCATTAAGTTTGTTACATTAAACGTATATCCCGGTAGCTCTGTGGTAGAGCATAGAGGTGCCTTGCTGAAAGTCCAGAATTCAAATCAGGCTATGGCAGATAATTTATTTAATACGTCAACAACCCAGGGGTAGACCCTGTGGGATCTGGAGACCCTCCTATGGCTTACCAAGCCTCTATAAATTGGGTGTCCTTAATTGGGGAAAAACTTGCGGTTGAGCGTGTTCTAGGACGTACTCCCCTGCACGACCGTTATCCTAGAAACTAGTCTGAACCCTTCCACGGTTCTTACATTAAATAAAATAAAAATATGCAAATAAAGATTCATATTTAAAAGGTGACCTTAACATTTACTACACTACTAGTGGAACTCCAAGTGATCCATGTCATCGCATTTACTTGTGGAACCGCTATGATACGTACTTTCGAAACATCATCACGCTGCTTTTGAAATGTTGCTCTCTCCTAATGCCAAGGTTGTAGATTAGGTAATTTTCTGCGTGCGGTCCGATCGAGCATCCGGACGGGTCCAGGGTTGGAGGGGCATGGTTGAAGGTTGGGGCTCAGGATGAACTTGATAATGGGAGATTGTAACAGCAGATCTGATTCTGGTTGACACATCCATGGAGATCAGATAACAACGAAGGCCTCTTGTGTAATAATGCCTATATATATATATATATATATATATATATATATATATATATATATATATATATATATATATATATATATTTATATATAGGCATATATATATATATATATAAATTTTAAAAAATATATATTTATTGAAATATACAACTGTATACAGAATACATCCAGTAAATATAATGAAAGATAAATCATGTCCCGACATAAAGGCAAGTGGAGAAACTAACCGGTGGTAGTACTCAAATAAAAAGTTCAACTTAGAAGGTCACGAGGCCATCTTCTTTTCAGACGCCTCGGAGGATCATCAGGAATTGATGAGGTGCCGAGGTTTGAAACTAGTGGGATTGAGAGGAAATGAAGTTTGTCATGGAAAGTTTGATATCGGATTCGGGCCAAATCAGCAACAAACGGGACATTAAGGTCATTATGGATTACTTTTTTAGTAACAAAGTAAGGAGCAGTGAGGATTTTACGAAGGATTTTTGATTGTAAGCATTGAATACGAGAGGAATTCGATGGCTTAGCGGAGCCCCAAAGCTCTATTCCGTATGTCCAGATGGGTCTAATGATTGTCATGTATCTGAGTTTTTTGTAGTTAATCGCGAGCTTAGAACGTTTGTCTAGTAAATGTTGAAGTAGTTTGAAACGGCGGGAAATGATATTAGTAAATAAATAAATAGATTCAGTAAACTGTCTTAGATAATCTATAAAATATAAAGTCTTATGTTGTTATGGTCGAAAACTTATGTTACATAATATATTGAATAATTAATACTTCCTTATTATTTAATGACTAATAAATTTTTCTTCAGAAACTTATTAGAAGTTTAAAGAAAACTAAATACAGATTTTAAACATATGAATTGAGCCTTTTTACATTTAGTTTTAGTGGTAGATTAGAGTAAAACTTTGGGGCTCCATTAAGCCATCAAATTCCTCTCGTATCTAAACCAAAATCCTTCGTAAAATCCACAATATTCCATTTGTTGCTGATTTGGCCATAACCCTATATCAATCCTTTCACGACTAACTTTATTCCCAATTCTAACCCATTAGTTTCAAATCTCTTCAATTCCTAATAGTCTTCCGACGCATCTGAAAAAAAGAGCCTCTAAGTTGAATTTGTTATTTGAGTACAACCAATGGGTAGCAACTTGCCTTTAACTCATTCCGTTATGTATAATTCTATTTACTTGCTATATTATTATAATAAAGTTGTAAATTTCAATAAATAAATATTAATTATTAACAATTTGTAATTTTTACACTCTCTCTGACAAACAGCAATGACTAAGGCGGAAGTTGCCCTGTATAGAGGCAAGGACGTTAGGGAAAACTTGAAGGATATAGGAAAAACCCAATGCTAGAAAACAATTTTTAGGACTTTTCTTTTTTTTACTTATTAAGAACACATGTCATCGAAATATTTTACGATCTTCCAAAAAAAGTAAAAGGCAAAAAGACTGGAGAAAGGATGCCTCGCATCATGAGTCTAAAAAATTGTTTACCAAACAGAGAGAGTAATCCACTCCAGGTCTGTATATCGCCGGACACAATGTAAACTAGTTCACACATAAGAGGCGAATTTACAGTATTGTCACTACACGGACAAAATGATTGAGGAGAAAATTGCCCTTAACCTTCAGTGCGAACGAAAGCGTTCAGAAGATTTTATAGGCGGCAGCAGCTTACCTTATGATTACTACAGAATTTTTGGGTAAATGCTCATTTTATTGAAAATTTTACTTTTACTTTTACCACATGATAGAGATTGTAATGTTTCTTCAACAACGGTTGTGCAGCGTGGTGATTTGTCCTGGATTACGCTCGACCAAAGGAATTTTCCATCTTATTTTGACACCACATAGGTTGAGAGAGCCCCTATCTACCCTAGATATATACCCTAGATCCTAGATCCCGTGGGATCCATATCCAGCTGTTAACAGATTAAATAAAAGTCTTGCCAGCAGCGGGATTTGAACCCAGGAGGTTTGGCATGGCAACTCAGCGCTCTACCACTGAGCCACCTAATGGTACCTACCCTAATGGTACCTACCCCTTATTAAATATTTGCCGTTCCTAAATATTTTCCACCCTGGGCTATACAACCCCTTTAATTATTTCCTGGGATTTCTATGGAAACTAAATGTAGTCTTCAATAATGTTTTCCAAATAAATACATAATGTTAATTTTGTTGATGCGCTCTCTGTATTTTTACATGTTATATTTGTATTTATGTACTTATGCACTTATAGACAAATAGTGTATCGTTTTTGTATATGTATAAAATCTAATAATAAAAGTTCATTGAAATTTATAATTATTTTTAAAAAACTGTACTTCATCAACCCTTGAAGGGCACTGGCCTTGTACTGACAAGGTAGAGACTGTAATGCTTTCTTTGGACAACAGTAGTGCAGGGAGATGATTTCTCCTCGGTCACGCTCGTCCGCCGTCCACACTTTATAGAGTCTGGGTGAGGCCCAGGAGGGTCTGTCGATCCCATACGGTCCATCCATAGCTGTTAACAGATTAAATAATTTATCCGCCACAGCCAGGTTTGAATCTGGAAATTTCAGAATAGCGAGCCGGCACTATACCCACTGAGCTAAACCTCTCTCTTTACAATTGAAAATGATCCATGACGGTCCCACTACAACCCGTAAAGGGTCTGGGTATGATAGAGGCAGTACTATTTCTTGTACAACGGTTGTGCATGGTGGTGATTCGTCCTAGATCAAGCTCAACCTCCAGACCCCCTTATTTTGGGTATCCACTTGATAGAGCCTGGGTGAGTCCCAGGAGGGTCCCACAGGATCCTCCCCGAGTTTTAATGGATTCAATAATTTATCTTCCACAGCCGGATTTGAAAATGGAACCCTCAGGATATTTACTCAGCACTCTACCAACTGAGCTACCCTCTCTGTTTCAAATTAATTACATTAATTGCGTGTAAATTACGTTCTCTCTGAAAAAAGAGCAGTGAATAAGGCGGAAGTATCTCTGTACAGGGGCGATGACGTAAGGTAAAACATATTGGACATTTGGAAAAAACCAAATGCTATAAAACACCTTTCGATTTTTCCCAACATTTTTTCTTCCTACCAATATCCTTTTCAGGTTTTTCCTAACGTTCCATGACACTGACGACAGATATATTTCCGTAAAGTCCACAGTTTTTATTACGTTATGCTTGGATAGATTATTATACTTTCAAATTTTGTAGCTTTTTTCGCATAAACGAACTGTCTCTCGTTGATAGAAACCAGAGGCAGAGTAAGAACACGAGAACTACGGATTTAATTATAACTAATGTTTTATAAAACCTCTAATCTAACTACATATCGCTGACTCTTCCACGCAGTTGAACCCAAGACCGTTTAGTGGTACAGGTATTTTTCTTCTACAAATTCTACGATCTCATCTCCGTAAAAATTCTTCAGTATTTTTTTTATCTTTCATTGCTTATGTATTTGTAATTCTACGGACTTTCTTGTGATCTCTCCATGAGTTTCCAAACATTAATTAATCTTTGTACAAGGGATCTCCTGAGGCTCTGATATGTGTACGCGTCTTATCGCAAGAGTGTCGAATCAATCTGAAGTGGATGGGGGGGTGGGTACGAGAGGTTCTGCTGATAGCCTTAGTGTAACAGTTGGTACTATATATACAAACTAAAGCAAGTTAAAATTAAAAGTTTCCGTTCAGTTATGCTATTAAGTTTAGAAATTTTTGTCATTTTTCGTGAATTGCTTTAAAATGACCTTAATGTCCCATTTGTTACTGATTTGGACCGAAGGAGATGTTAATTCTTTCATAGCAAAATTTTATTCTCACCCAAACCCACTAGTTTCAAACCTAATCACCTCCTCAATTCCCGATAATCCTTTGAGGTCTCTGGGAAGATGTGATCTTCTAAGTTGAATTTGTTATTTCAATTCTACCATTACCCAGTTCCTCTACTTGCCTTTATCCATGCCATTTTTTAACGTTGTCGCTGTTCGAGCTTTATGTTTAAGAAATATACTTTGTTTTTACCGATATTTTGTCTTTTGATCTTGTGTTACTTCAAGGACTGTGGATTATATGATACATACATGCAAACACCCTGGTATGTTGCTGAGTAGAATCCCTATATCTCTATTGCTTATTGAAATGAGGCTAATTCTGCTAATGAAGACACAACTGGTTCCGGAACAAGGAACACACCCTCGCTTTTATCAGTTGTATCGCTATTGCCTGTTCGTGCATCCTTCGCGTAACATCTATCTGACGTTTCTATGAGGAAATCGCTATCATCCGTAGCAATGACAGGATGCGGGAGAGCTGTTACCAATCTCAACTGAAACATTCCAAATGGACTTCATAATTGAGTCATTGGCATGGAAAATTTTAATCTTTAATGAATGGTCATACTTGCAAAGTCTAATTAGAACCATAAAAAGATATTGTATATCAAAGTAGTTATTTCTTTTAATATTTTTATCCACACCTGTCAAGTACAAATAATTGACAATCAGCAGATTGGCTGACAGTAAAATAATACTGAATGACATAAAAGACATGAAGAAGAACAGTACCCTGCAGTACCTCTTCTGTGGCTTGATTTAATTTTCTATGGTAATAGATCCCTCATCCACGTTCTTTTTAGTCTTCTCCTAGTGTTCTCAGGCATGAGAGTTGTGGCCATTCGTTCCATTAATGGGTTTGGGTGTTCGTGTAGTTTCTCTTGAAAGCGTTTGTTATAGGCTCGTATTCATTCGTATTTTTAAGTCCATATGCAAAGTTTTGTTATTGACATGGTGCCTTGGTGATAAACCAACTCTTCTTTTGCAAATTATAGAACCCTGCAGGAGTTTGCTCGGTATTCTTCTATCAGTCATTCTTATTTTATGTCCTAACCGTTTTTTACGACGTGCCTTGAAGAATTGGACCACACAGGATTCTTATACAAGGAATAAACATCGGCATTAGTCCGAATCCTCCACACATTGCTTACATTATCAATAATCAGACCATCAATTTTAACTTGAAATATTCCCCTCGAAAATCTGGAGCTTGTTTTTTATTGCATCAAGTGCCCATGTTTTCGAACTGCAGGTAAAGTACTGGTGTAATTATGTTTTTTAAAGCCTCTTCTTGGAATGTCTTGACAAAATTTTGCTTTTAAAGTGTCTGATGTACAAGAAATATACTCTGTTCGCTTAAAGAAATAAATTATAAGATATAAATATAATAAATTTAAAAAGTTTTATAAAACATGGTTTAAGAAGGAATGGGAGGAACATTGGAAACACTCAGATGATGCGGCTAGTTTACATAAGTTTGTTCTAAGACAGACATCAACAGCAACAAATTAGTAAAATCCACAAATTAAAAACTCATTATAAGTTATAACTGAACATGTACTGACCAAATCATAATTACACAGATTAATTATTAATTAATAATTTTTCATGTAATTAATAATTAGTACTTGTTCACTAGACCGAGAAGGACAGACGTTTAGACATATCATCTACAATTGCAAAAATTAATTAAAGATCAATTAAACAAAATTAATAATTTCAGTAATCTTCACAGAGAAAAATGGCCAATATCATAACGTATAGACTTCGGATCGATTTCCTAAATTGCATAAATAGCTTAAATTTTATATTGTATATAATTAATCGTAAGGTACATGGTATTCACTGTATGTAAGGTTGCAATTAATAAACAGGCTTTTTAAAGGGTTACATTGAGTATATCTATTTGTAGTAATTATTATTATAATTATTACTTATTTAATATTATGTTTACGTACATATTTAACACAAATTTAGAATAAATACATTCTTGTTGAACTGCAACCCTCAAATATCTCCAACTATGTATCTCATTTTACGTGAGAGTCGCATTCAGGTATAACATACTTCTTTATTTCATAAAAAAACGAAAAACCATATACATAAAAAAAAAGAATGTAATTCGGAGAATTGTAACCTAGAATTTCTATGCCCTACTTCCACATCATCCTTTCAAAGGTTTAGTCCTCACGTACGGAACGTAGCAATATTCTCCCATTTCTTCTTTTATGACAGAAAAAAAAAATAGAAAATACAACTATCCCTACAGGATAAGGAGTAAAAGGAGTCCCATATACACACAGCAATCAGAATAAAATGGAGATACTTTAAGATGAAAATTTCGTGATTGGATTGAATTTGGCCTGTCGCCACGTGTACCAAAACAGTAGAAAGCACAAATGTTGTAATAGATTGTCGCTTAACGAAGTAATAGGCAACAATACTGACATGAGGAAACCTGTCATGACTAATTTGTATACTATCACTACCCCCCTTGAAGTTGTTAAGTCTGCTCTAAGGTCTCAGGCGAAAACATCCTTAAATGATAGTTAAACAATAGAATATAAAAAAACAAAAAAAAATTACCCTTACAAGTATCTAAGACCTATGAAGGATATTTGATTCAGCATATGGTAGAGAATGTTTCTAGGTTGTGAAAGGAGGCGATTTATTGGAGATCACGTTCAACGGCCAGGTTTTATCCCCCAATCAAGGGTACCGACTTTATAGAGGTAGGGTCTACTGTTATATGTGTGCTATACGTCTGAAAATTCCTAAATGTGGTTTTCCGGGATCTTGACTCCCTGGCGTCCTGCATACAACTGCCTCCGTTTTACCTTTCCTAGACTGCAGTTCCCATAAGATCGTGACATTCAATGGATTAAATAATTTATCATTCATATTTGTATTGCTTCTGCAAAGCAACTTAGATCTCAACAAACTGAGGTACCCCACTCCCACAGATAAACATCATCGTTTAATGTAAAACAATCATTCAAATTACCCTTGAATTGCTGCTCTACCTCTTTGGTATAGAGGTTACGAGCCATCTACTGTATAACGCCCAGGCCTACAACTAGGTACAATATGGTCTTCTTCTACATTCCACAACTGAAGAGAAAAGCTATAGATCGCCATGTGCTCTGTACATTTCAAAAACACCATTGAGTAGAACCCTAAGCAGCCAGCCAGCACGGAGGAGAGAGGGAAGAATACAACACATCTGTTAAGCCATTTACACATGTTACGGAAAAATTAATTAACATTATATTTCTTGTTATCATTATATTCTATAAATCATCACACATTTTCATTTTACTACCAATCGTTATCAATTATATACAGTACATTTATACCAAAGAGGGAATGTACCAAATCTCATAATAAAAGGGATGATATGCTCCCATTTAAACATTACTTTTCCGAAATTAGTATAATCTTAATGGTAAAATGGGTTGCTAGCTGAATTATTTCGATGAATGTATAACTATATTTTTATCTTTTTATATGTATTATACGCATGTCTATAAAACACAAACCTCTTATCTTCAGGGTTACTGGCCTTCGGAGTAACGATCCGCATAATAATTCAACAGTCAACTTTCGTTGATTACAGATGATTGAAACAGGTTTAACGAGATAATTGTTTTGATTAACAGACCCTATCATCAGCATTAATTTAATTAATTCTCCGTACACTGTTCTCTTAATATACATAAATCAGAATCCGCAGCACGCAAAACTATCACTGCGTTAATTAGCAGTTAAAAAAAAGTTTAGGAAGCTAGAACTGCTCTTCTGAATGCTATCTTCAATATCTGTATCATTTAAATATAAAACTATTATCATTTCTAAAAACTACTATTATAATAATTATATTTTGGTTTGCCAGACCATAAACATTACTACAACTGCTACTAGATAATGCTAGCCCGGAGTTGGTCTTGGTTTCCTTAATAATGATTCAGTATTCTCTGTTTGGTGTTTTTGTTTTTATCCACTGACACCTAATACTTTAAGGTCTTCTTCAATCTTCAACATCTTGCATCCGCCCCCTGCGTGGCTGACACTCTTCCTTTGCTGATTATCGAACGCTGTAAGAGCTTGCTCTATACTCTTCTATCAGGCATTCTTATTATATGGCTTAACTATTCTATCCGGCGTGCTTTGAATGGGACCATATGAATATACACATGGAAAACATCTCAGATTAATATATAAATCAAGACAGGATTCCCAAAACATGATATAAATATCAGCTATTTCAAGAACATTTGCTTCTTCCAAACTTGAAAAAACTAAGAAATACTACAACTTGCAACTATAGTTTCCTTAAATTTTGTACTCTACTCCTCCGGATAAATTATTGAATGACTAAGGTTTTAAAAGGGTCAAATTGTATATAGCTTTATTTTTATTAATAAACTTAAGAATAACTTCATCGTTTAGTAATTTTAAGGTCACTTTATGCTAATCTCGCTAATAGGACGATAATATACTGATAGTTCTAAATTTCTGCCTATCAAAGCATAATTAGGATGGGGATGTTTTACCAGTACCTGACATCGTACAGGCTCCAGCCACTCTTAAACAGCGTTGTCCATGAAACAGTACAGTGTCTACCATGTACAGAACCCCGGACAATTGATGGGTTTTTAAAATATATATTTCGATCAATAAAGATTTTTTTTTTAAATTTTCTATTCAGGAGCTCATCAACTACGCACTGAATAGCATTTTTTTTTTTTCAGTATATACATCGAAAACCACAGATATACTCCGTTGTCATTATTTATATTAAAATTTGTCAACTCATAATAAAAATTATTTTACATGAAAAAGTTTAGACGTTCATATATATGTACTAAGAGTTAAAAACCTATATCGATAACTTGATAGTTTTCGATTCCGCCTGTTCGATCTGCAATCACACGCCTAACAAACTATCAAGGTCTCCTCCATTGCGATTCAAAACCCATCCTCCAATTAGAGGATCTTCCCTAAGGTATTGCAGTACGCCAGTATACCGTTACAAAGGCACTCTCAGCCCCTTTCTCCCACAACAATCGTACAACGGTTGTGTCTGATAGTTCTAACAATACTGTCACTCACTCATGTCTAAATATTCTTTACACCCATTCTTAGATCTTGTGTAATGTTCCTTATCGTTAGCGTCCGATTGTTTCGATAAGGTGAATCGTTGGATAACATAGGATTTTTCAGAATCGAAACTAATGATGCTCATTTGAAGTGACTTGTAACTCCGGTTGGCTTTCAGAAGATCTTCCCTTATACAGTTTCATTTATAACTAAAGGAATACGGATCATTTATATTTTTTCTATGTTGTGTTTTTATGAATAATGCGAATGTGATGCGTGGAATAAAATTATGTTGAAAAACAATGTTCCTAATAAAAAAAAAAAAAACGGCTTGAAGACGCAACAAAACAATCAAAAAGCCCTTGTAAATGATCATGGATTGAATAGTATTATTTAGTTTATACTTAGAAAAAGACAGACATACTGCGTTAAATCTCACTCTTAATTTTAAAATATGGCTAGAGAATATATGAATTATTCTCTAAGTAAATTTTAATTTATATTTTTTATTAGCTTATTTTGTGGTAAAGGTGTTATGGTCCAGGGAGGACCTAGGCCTCCTCGAAATTTTTCGCCACTCTCAACGATTCTCCTCGGCTCTTCTTCATGTTCTCACACCAGGAGCCTAAGGTCTGTTTCCAAACCGTCCAGCCGTCGCAGTCTAGGCCTGCCTCTTCCTCTTTCACAATCTGGATGTCCCTCCAAGATCTGCTTTGATAGCCTTTCTATGTTTATTCGATAGCCCTACCATCTTATACTTCGGTATTAATACAGGTATGCACCCAATGCCAGGTTCCCCACATAGGTCTTTAAGTTCTTTATTTGTTTTTGTACCGCAAGTAATAATAATTATTTTTAAATATACGGTATGCTTTTTTAAGTCATGAATTATTCGCTTTTTATTATCAGTTTTTCGGAAAAACAAAATTCGGTAGTGTGAAAGAAAAAGAATCTGCTTGGTCGATGACAAGCATTCATTATTGTGCCTCATTAATATATTCATCCTACATTATTTATTTGCTGACCACATTGAGTTGAGAAAATGTTGAAAAATATTAGTTCTATACAAAAAACCGACACGGTCTAAACCAGAAGAAACAACTGATGTTTTTTATATAAATAGTGGCCGTGGAAACTTAAAAGAGTATTTAATATTAGTTCTGTTCCATATGATCATACATATTTTAATTTCGGAATGAACCAGTTCAGTCCTTTTGCATTAAACCATGTATTTTATTATTATTTCTCCTCCATATTTTATAATATTAAATGAATTTATCGTATTAAGAACTGGACTCACAGGCACTAATTAACTAGTTCATAAATGCCCTCTGCAGCATGAAAACGGTTTCCTGAAATTCCTAGGTTTCTATACCTCTAAATACTCCTTCATTACTTCAGCTGCTTTTATTTAGTAGATAGTCTTTAATATAAATAATGGGGAGCGGGGTAGCTCGGTGGGTAGAGTGCTGAGTTACCATGCTGAAGGTTCCGTATTTAAATCTGGCTGTGGAAGATTAATCATTTAACAATGTAAATGCCATAGAAGGACCTCTATGAGCTGGGTACCCTCAAACAAATCTCCTCCTTGCGCAAACTTTGTCTTGAAAACAGTATAGTCTCTACCATATACTGAACCCAAGACCATTATATGTCGTAGTGGCACAGTTTTTTTTTTTCAATAATAGACTAACATACAGTTTATTTCAGTCATAATAGAATACTTCTGACACGCACGCTAATTCCTAATATTTGAATCGTGTATATACATTGGATATAATAGGTATAGAATATATACCTCCAAACCGTAAAAACAGTTATTGTAAGTAACGTTTTGTCCCTTTACCGATAAAATTGCAGGTCTCAATCAGCGCTAAATGGACCAAATATTAGCATGAAATGACATATATAAAGAATGATATGTCCAGAAATAAAATTATTATGAAGATACACCGCTGCTTATGAATACAACCTCAAATGAAGCGATGGTGGTCGAGCGTGCTGCGGCTGCATCTCGTCCTTCACTGGAAACTTTAGTCAAATGCGATGCCGGTTCGAATCTCGAGCAATAAATATTGACTTTGGGAGAAAAGTTGGCAGCTTGTTAGATAACCGAATTGTTCCTCCGAAAATTGCAGTAAACAAGGACGTTGACCAAAGATACAAACAAGAAAAAATTGGATGTCGCATATGTTGAGTACGTATTATAGTACCGACACGGGCGATGGTGCATAGTAGAAAGGAGATGATTAAGGATGCAAATTAACTAAAGTAGGAACGAAAATGTAATTAGCAGTATTTTAATTGGTAATTAAGCAAAAAGTGACTCTTGATTCATCTGCAACAAACTTTATCTTAATTATACAGTAACGAGAATAACATTGAACGGTGAGTCAGCTACAGTTCCTGCTTACCAGAACGCGAGGCTAAAAACCTGTGTGTATTGTAATCGCCTGCTAATAATGTCATGTCGGGAACTTGTTCCTTTATCACGTCTGTAGATTTTCGACGGATCAAGTTATAATTTTAGTCCTTTTGAACTTGGAGAAAACATTATTTATTTAATTCATATCTTAAAAATATATAATTATGTGGTAAAAATTTATTAAAAAATTAATGTAGGTGTCCTGTCGCTATACAAACACCTATATTGTTTGCATTTATGAAATATAATTTTTTAAGGCAAGCATGGACGCTACATTGTCCAACTCTTATTGGATAGAAACACCTGTGGAACAATAAGCATGAACATTAGGTATAACTTCACAAACGTGCTTTGTATTTATTGGTATTAAAAATATTACTGATTTAATTATATATTATTTATAATAATTATAACTCTACACTAGAATAAGCAAAACCAGCTGGTTAAGTTACTGTTTAACCAGTAGCATTACAATTCATGAAGGATATTGGTTTCAGTCCATGGAAGGTGCCTTACTGTTACCAAGTCAACTATTGAGAAAGAAAGTGAGTTGACTGAGATACAGTCAACCGCAAGATTTCCTCCTTAATGACGAGTATTCGTTTACAAAGGATGGGTGAGCCCCAGGAGTATCTGCAGGTCCCACTGGAGATTTGATTATTTTTGACAAAGAAATTATTTAACAGATTAAATTATGTTTTAGTCATAGCTGTATTAGAACTTGGGATAATTAGCACAGCTATCGAGCGCTCTACAAACTGAGCTACCCCTAACCCATAGAACATACAACATAGTACACGTATATATTCTTACCGTAAATTTTAATAACACTGATAAAATCGGTTGTTAACTAAGTTATTTCGATGAATTTATAACTATATTTTATTATTTTGATATAATGGCATAAAGACTATCGAAAAAACGTTTATTGTTGTGAGCTTCCCTAAAAGTTATAAATGTGGCACTTTTACATCTTCATTATTATTGATATTGTTGTGTTTTAACCGTAAAAATACTGCAATAACATGCAATGGGCACAATGATTTTTATTGTCATAAAAAATATGTTGCATATTTTTTTCATATGGTTGGCTGATTTAGTTTAACGATTTCTATTCTAGGATATATAGGACGATGTATAGGAATGTGAATGTGCAATATTTTGTTGAATTATAATGTACTTGCTTGAATTTGTCGTCGGAGACAATGGATCCGAGACTAAACTCATGGATGAAGTTTTATATTCTACTGAAGGATAGCACTCTACAGGGACTCCAATTTCACTCAGCGACAAACCTTTATCTATTTATAAGTTATATAAATATTGTACGACAGAGGATCGAAAAGGGTTCCTTGTATGATTCCATGCTAGATGCTATGCGACGAAGTTATGTCTTCTACTCTGCAGTGACTCTGATTTGACTCAGGGACGAACCTTTCACACCGAGAAGAAGACCTATTTCAATAACTAATAACGTGGAGACGCCACAGTGCCATATAGATCTTTACAGTCGTCATTGTCGGTCTCCGTTCCGGGCTTACTCAACCCTACCGGGAGGAAAGTGCCTCCTCCGACCATCTTTATTTCCGCTATGTTCTTATCTTTCAGGGTGCCGCTGCTAGAACAATAGCGCCTGTCAGAAACATAGGAGAACTGAGGTCGAAAAATTGTGTACAACGGATGAACGAAAAGGGGTTCCTTGTACGATTCCATGGTATATGATATGCGAATATGCGGCTTCTTTCACCACATGAATTTTTATAAAAAAACACACTATGCTTGGTTCTTAAAAAAACAACTGTGTCCCGATTATTTAATCTAGGAAAGAAAAGAAAATTCATTAATAATTAAATTATTATATTGGTACCTATTATATAAATCTTCATTCAATATTTTTAACAGTACATTTTATTTATTTATTTTTTCTATATTGATGGTAGAAATATTTATTGTTTTCAGTCCTATCTTAACTATAATCCTAATACACTTAAACATTTCCACCCAGGTATTAGTTAATTCTTTGAAATTAAGTCAATGCAGTTAAAACTCCATACACAGCAAGTCTTTTCTCGCCTACTTAGGACCTTAACATCGATTACTCCAATTTCGAAGGTCCATAATTCAATTATTTTGAGGCATAGAATAAAACTCTTTGATTTATCCAGTCGATATATGTTAATTTTGCTACACTATTACTTTAAAAATGACTGATGTGTTAGAAAGCATTGCTGTTCAGTTGATTAATTTATTGCGGTTATCTTTAAAGTGTTAAAATTAAGGTTTTTAAGGATCATGTATAAATATCTCAAACCAACATACTCATCATATAGAGATAGCAATTTCAATCCAAGATTTTCGAAAAAAACTCCAGTTAAATATTATTTATATATTGTATAAATGAACTGATTATTGTATATTTATTCATACTGGTGAGTATATTTATTAGTAGAATGGTTAAATTATGAAGTCATTAAGTGTTCATTAATATTTCTCTGTTATTTTATTCGTTATCTTAATCCTTATTAATCATAAACGATTTAGAGTTAAATAACCTCATTTATAACTATAATTATTATATTAAGATTTTATATTAATATAATATAATTTATTATTAAGATAAATTAATATGATATTAATTTTATTTTTAATTATTAATAATTTAGAAATATATATGTTAAATTTAATCTACCCAAATACGTGAATATTAATGTCAGATATATTATATTTAATTATTAATTATTGATAATTTATAGAGATGAATGTTAAAAATATCAATATCTGAAACTAATTATTGATAATTTAGAAATATATATATGTTAAATTTAATTTACCCAAATATGTGAATATTAATGTTAGATATCTTATATTTGATTATTAATTATTGATAATTTAGAAATACATATATAAGTTAAATTTAATATATATATATATATATATATATATATATATATATATATATATATATAAATGGTTAATAAAGTTAAGTGGCAGAAAGTAATGTCGAACTTTACTTCCCAACAGAGCTGGTCACTCCGGGAAGTAAGACCTTACTCCCATAAGGGAAGGCCAATAAAGAGCAAATATGTATATATTTTGTAAACCATTTTATTTTGTTTATATTTCTCTTTTAATAAAGGCTTAATTAATATTATAAAAAATAGTATGTCTTATCGAAAAAATGAAACAAATTTTGTATAATAGCAAAATATTGAGAAGTTTGAAACCCAGTAAGGTTAAACAAAGTAATCGAAATATCTGTACAATCTCAGGATCATCATTGAATTATATTCCGTTATAAAACATGGTTATAATAATTTCATAACTTAAAATTTATAAATAAAAGAAAAAATAACACATTTTCAATAAAGGACATTCCCTATAGAATAGTTTATATGTGGAAGAAATTTATTGACCTCCACCCGGACCATTTTCTTCCACATATATATAATCAAGGTCAACTATTATCATTCAAGAATAAATTTACAAATGGCAAGTAATGGTTGGTAGTCGGTTTGATAATTGTTTTATTTATATCATTTAGCTAAACTTAATTAAATGATATATAACGGTTAAAGTGGCTGAAAATATGAACTGTCACTTATATAAATTTTTTCTTTCAATAGATGGATGATTCTAATGTGAAAAGTCAAAAAAATCTAAGAAAATTTGGTCGAATGAGACATCGAACTATAATTTTTTGTATTAAAAACTACGTAGTTATATTTTTATATAGTAGTAATACTAATCTGCTGTAGCTGATCTTATTAACTGGCGAAGGCTTTTGGAGGAGGCCTAGTCTCGGGAAAACAATACACAAATTTTATACAAACAATACTCAAATTAGAAGGGAATCATAAACAAGATATTTAGCTGTATCTTAAACTCGAAATTATATTCATACAAATCATCATCATCATCGCATGACACTATGGTCCATGGAGGACCTTGGTCTCCTTGACAATTTTCCTCCACTTTGAACTATCTCCCGCTGCTCTTCTCCATGTTCTTAGCCCCAGAAGCTTAAGGTCTGCTTCCACATCTTCCAGCCATCGCATTCTAGGCCTTCATATTCCTCTTTCTCCTCCAGAATCAACTTTGGGTGCCTTTTTTGTCCATTCTGTGATCGTGCCCCAACCATCTCAATCTTGCTTTTTTAATACAAGATACTATGTCAGGTTCTTCATATTGGTCCTTAAGTTCTTGGTTTCTTTTCCTTCCTTGGTTGGGCCATACACTGGATAGAGTCCACGCCTCCCCACCATAGACGACGACAGGACGAAGTATCGTCTTTTATACTCTTATTTTGAGGCCACGGGGTATAGCTCTATTTCGGAATACGTTTGTGATGGACCAATAGCATCTGTTACCGTTTTCAATCCTCGCCTTTATTTCCTGTTCCAGTCTGTTATCTTCTGTAATAATGGTGCCAAGATACTTAAATGACTCAACATTTTCATACAAATAGGCACTAATAATCGAATGGACCTCAATATGAAGGATATAGGAAATGTTGAAATAAATTGATAACCTAGTTGACGCGATCAAAATCGATATTTTGTAAAATCGTTGTATTATATATTATAAATTCAAAAGAGATGTTCTATTATAGTGTCAACTATTTGAGTTTTCCCAATAAATGTCGTGCTGAATCATGATTTTTTAATAGGGATTCAGATCAGACTTATTTTGTTTCCGTTTTAGAAAGTATTTTGTTTTACTTCACCAATTAGAGCATTAATTTTGTTGTGGATGGAGGAGCCCAAATCCTACGTAGCTACATTGTTAAGAGATTATCTCCCTTCGTGATCGTGGGAAGGTTTCCTGTTTATAATATAATGTAACTATGTAACACACCTCTTCGCTACAGTTCCTTCAACCTAATTATAAAACCTGGAGTAACTTAATTAATCATAGAAAATAACAGAATTTGTTTTAAGGACATGCTACAATTAGAAAATAGGAACGAGAAGTAGAACAGTTCTCTTCAATTATCTAAAAAATACAAACTAATCATAGTTAATTAAAAAAACAGTTTAGCATATACATGATCAGTATATAGTTTGTATTATATAATAAGGTATATACTGTCTCTATTCAGTTAATCTTTTTCATGGTCATGGAGTGTGATGGCATATTTGATAGTATAAATGTTCAATATCTGGTACATATTATATGATCTTATGTTTTTCACATTTAATTAATTATTAATTTTTTAAAATATTTTAAAACGTCTAAGCACAATACGTCTAAGACCTGGATATATATTTAATTTTAATATACCAACGTACATAAATAATTTGTATAATGTTTCAGTGTGAAGTTCTCAATCACCTGCCACATTTATCGTAACATGTCTACAGCCACATGTTTACTAACTGAAATAAATAAATAAACAGTTTAGTTGTTACTTTAAATATTTATAGAGGGTTACCTCAGGCATTCTTTCTTGACAGCTATGTCTCGAAACTGATCCGTCTACAAAAAAGAAAATAACACATCTTGATTTATCATTGTATATATGAAGTCAAAACCGCATTTCCTTGCAATAACAATCCCAGCTCTATGTACAGCAGTACTTTCAATTGTATTTACAAGCATCAACCTACGTTTGGTGGTTCACAAATTGAAATTTTAACATGGAAACATCGGTTTTATTTTGTATATAATACAATTAAATTTATATAAATGTTTAAATAATATTGACTACTAAATAAATGAAGACTGCTAAATTATTAAGGTCCTAAAGTGATTATTTACTTATTGCTCATAAATGTGTATATGGAGTGCAAGCATTTATGTACATCAGACTATATATACACATATATACATAATCATTCTAAGTAAGTTTTAAAAATCAAAACGTCAGACTTTGTTTATTTTTTTATATGCATTAATATCGAACTACACATACAGATCAACCTCAGGATAAAATAATTTTTAAAAAAGTTCATAAAAGTTTATATAAATGACATGAACAAATAAAAATACAAATATACGATATAATATTCAAGAACTATAAATATTCTAATTTAGGACTGATAAAGGGAATTTAAAATATTTTTGAAACGAATTTTATATTGCTAATTTTTTTTGCGGAAAGTGGTTTATTGTATGTTGTTATTAAATGTGTCGTTATAATTTTAAAGAATATTTTTGTAGATTTTTATTGTCCCCAAAACGTTACCTACTATTTTTATAATACTACCTATATTATAAAAAAAATATGGAGTTCCATATAACAATAATTTAAAGTAGGCAACTCGAAAGTGATGAAAATAAATATCAGCACGATGATTGGATAAAGTAAATACAGTTTGTTATGCGGCATAGTATATCAGCAGCGCCTAATAAACCCTACTATAAATTTCCTAAGGCTTTATTTAGATTTTAAGTTCATATTCATATTTATACTCTGGTATATAATCCAGAGAATTGAAACCGATTTACAAAGATATTAAGGTGAAAGATAATCAAAATAACCTCATTATCATCAGTGAGTTATATTCCGTTATAGAGCACGATTATAGTTCATAGTTAGTTAATGTCACATAGTATAATTAATTAAACAAAAAATAACATATCTATAATATATTTAATATGGAATAACGACTAACGTTCATGATTTTTACAGATGTAAAGTGTTAATAAAATCATGTTCCAAAAAAGCGTAATGCGAGATATTATACGATATAGAAAAGATAATTGGTAAATTTATGTAAAAATCAATACTACATGTATAACGAAAAGGAGTAATATAACTTGGAATAAGTGGAAAATAAGTGGATAATTCAAATAACGGTATGAAATGATCAAGGGGTGCAGTCAATGATTACACAAAATAAGAATAACTTAATTTACTGTGTCAACGTTTCGGCCAAAGATGTAGGCCATCTTTGAGGCTGGGAAAAATAAACAGAAAATAACTGTACAAAACATTGCAGTACCAACGATGTATAACAGTTTATATGAATGGTTAAGAATGGAAAGAAATATAGAGAGTAAGATTATGAAATTACTGGTGAGAATTTTTTTTTATTATTTATTTATTGATATTTACAACTGTATTACAATAATACAACAAGTAAATAGGATAAGTGATACATAACTACCCATCGGTAGTAATCAAATCAAAGTTCAACTAAGAAGTTCACGTAGCCATCTTCTTTTCAGACGCCAGCTTCTTTTTATCGGGAATTGAAGAGGAAGCTAGGTCTGAAACTGGAGGGTTTGAGTGGTAATGAAGTTTGTTTAAGAAAGGATTGATACCGGGTTCGGGCCAAATCAGCAGCAAATAAGGCATTAAGGTCGTTATTTTGGATTGTAGGTATTGGACAAGAGAGGAATTCGATGGCTTAGTGGAGCCCCAAAACTCTACTCCGTTGTGAGAAAAAATAAAGAATAAGTAAATATAAAAAACATAATTTTTTGTTATTTTAACTTTTTTATATAGTTTTTATATCTGTAATTTTAAGTTATTTAATAATCTTTCTTACTCTCGGTATTTCTTTTCATTCTTAACAGTCTTGTTTATACAAACTGTTATTCTTCCTTTGTGCTGCGATGTATACAGTTATTTTCTGTTTGTTTTTCTCAGCCCTGAAGATTCTTAGGCCGAAACTTTGGCACAATAAAATAAGTCATTATTATTTTGTGTTACGATTGACTGTACAACCTGACAATTTAATATCATTATTATAATATTATAACATATAATACACCAAAGTACTAACCAACCGTTGTCAGAATCAGGCATAATTATCATGACAATTTCAATAAACTATTCAATTAATGGAAAAAAAAGTGTAATTTCCTATCGACCGGAGACGGGCACCAATGCTACACGAATGTCTTTACCAGTCGGTCTAAAACGGAACTGTATCATCAACCTCACATGAATATTTCATAACAGAACTCCAAGTGATGTAACCATCATTCGGACAAAAGAGATAATTTCACGTGATTTTGAACATTGATTATTCCATCTCGCACACGAAATTTTTAAATGGCGCTTTGAAGTTTCAAGTAAATATTTAAAATATTGAACCAACTTTATTTAATTGATCAATTTTACTTACTTGTGTACGGAATACATAGTAATGGAAATCGTCCAATATTTTTTAAACATTTCTGAATCCGGATTCAGAATACCTTGCAAAACGGTGTGTTGAAGTTGCTAAAAACTGATGTGTGTATTGAAGGCAGATATAAAACTATATTCTTTAAATTCCTGTTTGCAAAAATCTACTGAACAGATTCACTACTTTATATCATTGGTATTTTTAAAATTTCCTCCAAAAAACATGATCAAGCGATTTTGCGATTACGAGAAAATTCATCTCACTCAATGGTCTCCTGTGGTCTAGTGTTAGGATAACAAGCTAATATGCCAAAGATCGCGGGTTTGAAGTCCAACAGATGGATTGCGGAGAGTAAAAAATGCTTGGTTATCATCAGTCAAAAGGAACTTACAATGCGGTACCCGAGCCTGTGTCAGGTACTCGTTAAGGATACCTATCCGAAAAATACCTGGACAGGCAAATTTTAGGAATACTAACGATTAGCCATAGCAGCATAAAGTGACGTTAAATGATTAATGAAATAAACAAGTGTTGTTTAATGTCAGTCAGAAATTACCTTCGTTGAAATAATCTCACAGGGCTTAAAATCCGAATTTGTCTAATTTTTTTCCTTTAACGTTAATATAATTTTATACGCTTGAAATTAACAACTAGTTAATCTCACAGTTAGTTGCAATAAAAATAAAACAAAAACATAAACGTAAACTATGAGAAGATGTGATAACGAACAAAAGATATGCCAAAAGAAATATTTTTCAGCATTGAGACACAATTTCAGAAACAGCCTTATTAATATAGATTTTCAATGTACCGTTAGTAAGCTTCTCTCTCTCTCTCCCCATATATATATGTATATGTATATATATATATATATATATATATATATATATATATATATATGCATTCATACGTACAAATATATATTTATATTTATATCCCTCTCTTAATATAAAGAGTACTAAATTGAATCGTTGAAACATTAAAACAATGTATGAATAATTTACATAAATTAAAATACTTTAATATTTAATCATTTACTCTAATGTTAATATGAATCTTTATTTTATCAGAATAAATTTTATATATAAGGAAGAAATAGTTGGGGGTGCAGTCAATAAAAACACCTTAATAAGTGTAACTTATATATTGTGTGCCGACGTTTCGGCCTACAATGTAGGCCATCTTCAGGGCGAATAAACCACGCGGCGCCTAGGCGATCAGCGGCCCAAGTGTACTTGTACTTGTGTACTACAAGTGTGACTTGGGCCGCTGATCGCCTAGGCGCCGCGTGGTTTATTCGCCCTGAAGATGGCCTACATTGTAGGCCGAAACGTCGGCACACAATAAATAAGTTACACTTATTAAGGTGTTTTTATTGACTGCACCCCCAACTATTTCTTCCTTATATTAGAAGTTACAGTCAACCAATTCTTCTTTAATAAGAATAAATTTTAATATTAAAAGTTTTTTTTTTTATTGAACAACATTATAACACTTTATTGAAACATTACAATCTGCCACTTGTGGGCAATAAGTAATAGTGCTATGTAGCTACAACCATTCCATAATAAAACAAAAATGATATCAACAAAATAAAATAAGTGAATGTAATATAATATATACATGTAGAAAAATATATACATGTGGTACTAAAAGGAAATTAATGCGAAAATGATAATAAAATAAAGTCTAGATAAAAAAAAAAAATAATGTACACATTCAAACCCTATCAATATTAAAATAAAAGTAATAATACTATAATCTTGTAATATAACTTGTAAAATGTAAGATCGCCATAAGGATCTATATCGATTTTACATTTTATCGACTGTAGTTAAACATTTACTAAAAATTTGATAAACTAATAAAGAAAAAATATATTCAAATTCTCAAGAAGCATTCTATATTTAGCTCAAATAGTTGGCATATGCTGAGCTATTCTCTTAATCAATTTTAACTAAAAGCGACGTACAATAGAAAATAAAATAAATCTTAATACATATAATTTTACCAAATCTTAAATCATTGAAGAAAATTAGGTAATATTATATATAATGAAATTAGGGTAATAAACCAAATTGTAACCGCCAATTGTAGTGTCAAGGAAACTTTTCCTGTTATCGTTTAATCTTAGTATTTGTTTCAAACTTTTTCCTGATTTCAATAATTATATATATTTCAATTCAAATCAATCTGTAACAAGATATTCTAAAATTATCTGGGGTAAATTACCATAATATTTTTCATTTAATTTACTTAAAGAAATAGTCATTTCCGTTGTGTAACCACCTACTTAAAATGTGAAATAGAAGTAAAACTACTTTTACGAATTGTATAATTAAAACCGCTTTATTTTTTTAAATTTTAATACCCCGTTTCCTGAATTGAAAAAATATTGGAAATTAATTGAAAAAGCAGGAAAATTACTTTACCTGAATATATTAAGCAGCAGTGAATCATATGAGATAATAGCATTTACTTCGTGAAATTTAAAAATATTATTGCGGTTTTAAAAAAATATTATATTAAAAATTAATTGTGATTATAACTGACTAGATTTCGTGTCGTAAAATTCTTCATTAGTGGGTTGAAAAAGTGAGTTGTTCTACTACAGGAAACAAAAAAAAAAGTCAAATATAAGTTTGTGGGTATTAGCATAATTATTTTAAAATTCTTATTCTTTAAAAATATTTTTTAAAAAGATCTATATAATAAATTAGTGTTATAATTATTACTTATGCGCCTCAGTGAGGGAAACTTTAGACTTTTCGATTTAACTATGAGAAAAATTATTCGGGTACCTTGTAAATGATTTATTGAGCGTATCATGTTTAAGATACACGAGCATTATCTTTGAAAAAATGTTATCATTATGCCCTTTTTCACAGTAATTTCCAAAAACAAACAGATAATTATCATTGTAAGAAACACCTCTGATAGAATATTTATCACAAGGACGAGTTTTCAGACCATTACTATCTTATTCATCCGTCAATAAGATGATGTTTAAGAAATATGAATTTCCAGTAATAGGACGTAACTCTGCTCAGTGATCTCCAATTCTCCCACAGACAATATATCCTGATAAAATTAAAGTCAATTGACTATTTGTAAAAATAAAAAATTGTTTAAAACAATTAAAAAAACTTGCTTTAATAAGAAATAAAACCAAAAAGTAGAAAATAATTTTCAATTATTTAAAAAAAACGAATTGAGTGATGAACAATAAACTTCATTTTAACGTAAAAAAAGCGTAGGGTACTTATCGTTAATTTTTGTAAATACTTTATTCAATGATTATTTGGTGCATACAGTCTAAACTAAAAAAAGCGTGTTAAAAGTAGCCAAACATTTTCAACGAAATGTTTATTTTTGTATATGAATATATGCCATGATACAATCATTATTCCGCCAATAGTATTTAATAATAACAGAATAATGTAAATACTGTTTACACTTTACAATTTATGTTCAAAACAAATAATACAAAATTCACAGTTAATTCTATTTTTATAGTTTTAATTATTTTAACCACGAATTCTATTTACTTGTTGTATAATTGTAATACAGTTGTAAATATCAATAAATAAATTTAAAAAAAAAAATTATTTTAACGATTTATTTGATAATTAATAAATTTCGTAAGGGTATTCATCAGTATAGTTTTTCAATACTCATCTCAAACGAATGCCCGAAGAGAAAACCACTGGTTACGAAAAAATCACAAAGCCCATCATATCGAATAGATATGATTTTGTTATGTTGCGACCGCAGCAGAACTGAAACCACTATTAATTTTTCAGTATTTAATTTTTCTGATTTATGGCGATTTTAATTAAATCAACTTTAATGTGTAGATTTCAACACCACTAATGCAAAATACTCATTTAGTGCAGTAAAACCCCGTTTATCCGGAATAAAAGGATTTTACGATTTTGTATCGTAAAATCCTCAATGCTTTGTTACAAAATAAAGTCATCCTATATGACCTTAATGTACTATTTGTTACTGACTTAGCCCGAATCCGATATCAATCTTTTCATGACAAATTTTATTCCCACTCAAACCCACTTGTTTCAAACCTAGCAACCTGTTCAATTCCTAATAATCCTCCGAGGCGTCTGAAAAGAAAATTACCTCGTGATCTTCTGTTGAATATGCTATTTCAACACTACCAGGAGGTTATCTCATGTCATTATACATCTTTAATTATATTTACTTGATGTATCATTCTTATATAGTTGTAAATTTTAATAAATAAATTAAAAAGTAGCGAAAACAATTTATTGCGAGTTCTTCACATTTTTTCTTGTTTTGTAGGTTTCCCGAATATCGGCATGGAAAGAAAAACTCTTTGAGACTGGTTCTTGTCAGTAAATAGGGGGGAATCGAATATTAACTGTGATTACGCCAATGTTTTTTTGCGAATTTCGATTACATTGAGCAATTCCTCTATTGCTTATCTGATTGGGCGCATTACAAAGACATCTTGCCAAACACGACGGGAGCTGTGGTCTCATCTGACTAATTAAAAAAAAACCTTCCAAATCTATTTTGTAGTTCTTGAGAAGTAGAAGCGTTGTTTCTTCCACAGAAAGATAAATCTCCAAAATAAAAAAATAAGCGGATTGGTTTAAAAAACTGAAAATACGATTTAAATGAGACTTGAAAATATTCTCTATATATTGAAAAATAGCCCAAAAATAAATTAATAAATAAAATTTTCCATATAAAATACATTTTCAACTTAGGGATATATTTAATACTTTTAATACGACACAGAATATTCAGGATTTTTTGCACAATAAAATGATCATATTACGTAATTCTAAAGAGAAATTATTAGCCTTAATGTTTCAGTTTTTTTTTTTTTTTTAAACTTTGCTATCGGCAATTCTTGAATCTTTCGGAGAGCCTATGCTTCTCCTGTAACTAAATCACGCATATATGATATGAATAACAATAATTATAACTGAGCCATACATTTTGTTCAATATATTTGGTTCAAAAATTCGTTTATTTATTTCCCTTCATTGATGCATCCACCTACCAAAATCTAAATACATACACCTAAATATATCTAAAGAATACTCTTTATTTATTCCAAAATAGCCCAAAAATTACATTAAAAATTAAATATTCCCATATAAAATATATTCCATCTTCGGGATTTATTTAAAATATTTAAGCATATACGATACAGAATCTTCAGGGTTTTCCCCCAAAAATAAACTAATCATATTACATAATCCCTAAACGAAAATTACTAGACTAACCTTAAGGTTTACTGTTTTGTTTACAACTTTGCTGTCGAAATTTCTTTCATCGTTCGTAGAACGTGCCCTTCTTCACAACCTAAATCATGCATGCATGATAAAAATAATAATTACTATAACTGAGTCATAAATGTTGTTCAATATACTTGGTTCAACAATTCGCTTATTTATGCCCCTTCATTGATGCAGCCAACTACCAAAACCGAAATAAATGACACTGAATTCGTCATCTAAGTTTCGACTATCTCAGGGACGAATATCCTTCGGGTCGCAAGAAACTGCACGCCGATTTAGGCTATTTCAATACTTGCTAGACAAACGCTTTAAGTTCCCAATTAATTACAAAATTCTCATATACATGACTATTTTAAGGACTGTTTGGACTTACAGAGTAGAGCTTTGGGGCTCCACTAGGCCAGTGAATTCCTCTCGTACCCAATCCTTAAATTTCAATAAATAATGGAAAAATAAAAAAACTCTTAGATGGTTTTGTCATTCGCTAATTGTTCGGTATGTCTGGTTGTAGATTCTTTATCGATAGTGAAGTCACTCGAAGCAATTTATAGCGAGCGTTCAACTCATGACGTTATGTTCACTATTAACTGTCACGTTTCCGTGGATACGTCGGGACATCAATGGAGGAACTAACGAAATAGAAGCGAAGACAACGTCTGGGCTCACGTTCCATTGGATAATGATCGCGCCTCAACAACAACAAAGGCGACTTATGGGGACGGTATGTGGACCAGGGCATAGGCGTGATCTTCTCACGATCCCCTCAACTGATTGCCGTTTTCTCCCTCTATGACGTCAAACGATTTGGGTACGGCTTCCATACTACGCCTCCCTGGTCTTCATAATTGGTAATACGGTTTAGGTCATTTATTGAAGGGGTCAGCTCATCCATCATAGTTCACACAAATCGTTTAATTTTAACCACAGTGTCTGCTCTTTATTCGTATTTTCTTCTCTTATAATGATTTATAAGACATCAATATAGAGTGAAAAGTTGGCAAAATGATTATATAGTGCAGTTTGAGAGACTCGAAGTTTTGTTTTTTAAAATCTTGCAACAATAAAACTATTACATATATATATACTAGCTGACCCGACCACGCGTTGTTGTGTCTGTTATAATAGTTTTAATTTGAATTTGAAATAACGAATCAATGAAAAAAATGAATTAAATAGATTTTTGATTTTACATTTTATTCATCTTATATCTAAGTATAATAAATAATATACAAAATTCTTAAATGATAAAATATAAACATTAGTTTAATGAATGAGGTATATAATGGTTGATTTTTAATTATGGCTAATAATATTATTTTAAATTATAATTATTTCAATTTAATTGAGCGCTAATCGATGCACAATATTGTTTGTTAATCTGTCCTTTGCTAATAAAAATAGATCAGATGGTTTACTAACACATGAGCATGCAACATATAATTGCCCATGGGAGAAACATGGATTTTTTAAGTTCAAGCCGCAAATGGACATTGTCTGGCCTTGAGACTTGTTGATGGCCATAGCAAAAGCCAAGTGTATAGAAAACTGAAGTCTTTTGAACGGTATTATGGGTCCTGATGGTACCATTGGAATATGTGGCAACAGGAGGATTTCTCCTTTAAAGATTCCAGTCAACATGGCTGCTTCCATAACATTTCCGGTGATCTTTTAGATATTAAATATTAAAAAAATTCTTATTCTCATTATCAATTAATGAATCCCTTGTAACAGATTACTTTTTTTTATCTCTTAAAAAACGTTTTAGTCAAAACCTTTTTAGGAACCTGGTTGGCTGATAAATTTGATCCATATCCAGTCTCTGGTAGAAGAGCTCCAAAGATTGACCTGGAAGGAATCCTTTCGATACCCGGTAGATTTCCTATCGGTAGTGATATCAACGTCACAATGTTTAAGAAGTTTTTAGGATAGGTCTTCCAAGAGGTAAACAATGAACCAAGAAAATTTTTAAAAATTATTAGAAACTAAAGTATTTTTGTTTCAGATGTGCGAAAAATTCTCTTCGTCATCTTACGTTGGTGTGTATATAATGAGGAAGCCAGTTCTTATAGTTAAAGATCCAGAATATGTTCAAATGGTATTAGTAATAGAGTTTTCCTCCTTCAGGGACAGGCATTCCGTTAAACTGTAACGTATTTTAATTTTAATTTAGTTTATATTACTGAATGTAAATGTATGTATCTTAAAACTAGTCACTCAATTATTTCTCATTTTAAATGAGGCATTTTTAATTACCATTTACAGTGGTTAAACTGGAAAATCCTCCTAATAAACAACAGCTTTAGTAGCCTTCAACCTATTTTACTCCTTTATATCTTAATTTTATACTTTTTTTGGAAACTGTATTCAGAAATTGATTTGTTTTTTATATTTGTGACCAGTATTGTTTAAAGGTTTCTTTCCATTCCAGAATTCTCCAAACGTTTGGCGGAACTCTGAAATGAGTCAATTAGTGGTACTTTACAAACCACATACTTTGAAGGAATGTCCTTTAAAAGGCAACTGTGAGTTTGCACATTCTGATTCTAACGAAAACAAACTCTTATCTTCAAATGTTGAGAATACAAGCTTTAATTTATTTTTAGTATTTCTTTATTAGGTCCCTTGATGAGCTAGACCGAGGTCGTCCTGACTTTATTATGAATATTAAATTGTGGTATATAACTGATTAGTTGTTAATATTGTTAATTTAAAATGACGATGATATTTCTTTTTTTTGCTGTTCAGTCAGTTGCTTTATTCCTCTTGATTCCCAAGTGTCGTATCTAGACAACCACTTCAGTCTATTTTTATCATAGACGAATAAAAATAAGATCAATTCAAATGAATAAACTTTTTTTTATTGAAAAGTCTATAGTGAGTCTTTAATGAGATCATATAGCATACCAATTTCTTAGATATGCTTTATTTTCTTTCAGCTGTATAATACAGTATTATTCTGTAAAGTAACCGGAACGTTATAATCCATTGTACTAGAGTCGATAAAAAATAATTTTCCAATCTTACAATTTTCGATCTTTATAAATGTACTGGTCACATACCTTTAGATGGTAAATGGATATTTTCCTTGCAGATTTTTGAGATCAATTCTTAGTCTACAGCAATTATTCTGATACTTAATTATTCTCATGCGTTCAATGTTTTCAAGAGCTCATAGTTACTACTGAAGTTTATTAGAATTACAATATAATTGTTGTGACTTTTGGGAAATAACTGAACTGTATTTATAATACTATTTACATGAAATGAATATAATATTAAAGAAGGTTAGTAATGAGACACAAGATGCATTGGGGCCAACAAGAAACTGACAATCTCGGCAAAAGGAAACTGTAGTGTCATAATGGGAGGGAATGTATCAGTCCTAGGTAGTTCTAAACACTGCCACTTCATAACACTATACTAAGTTCAAGTCTTCACCGATCTATCGCGTTTTTTTAATTTTCATGTAACAATAACTCTAAACAATTTATAATGAAATATCAATGTGGTTTGATTTTTTATTAGATAAGATTGCTTAGATAAGGAAGTATTTATCTAACTGCCCGATAAACAATTTTAATTGGAATTGACGCTGCACTGGCTTCGATATCGGTGAGAGGCACAGATCACCAGTCACTCTCCCAGCAATTAGATAGCGTAGAAGAGAAACAGATTGCATTGGGAAACTGACGGTGATAATTAATTTTGCTGTTACATTTGTTTTTGCACCTGCTGCTGAGCAAATATAACAATTTAATATTTAAAAAAAAATTTATTTATTGAAGTAAACTGCATTATAATACAACAAGTCAATAGAACGAATTATACCTTGTTGCATTTGATAAAGGCAAGCAGAGAAACTACTCACTAGTATGCATGATGAGGAATGCACGTTTCATCAGTATATTTAAAAAAAAAAATATTGAAACTTAAAAATGTATTAAAATACAACTATAGAGAAAGGATGATGCATAATGTTATGGGATAAATAAAGCAGAAAATCTACCCAGTACAAACAACAATAGTACGTAAATAACAAATTTAACTTAAGAAGGTCACGAGGCATCTTCTTTTCAGACGCCTCGAAGGATTACTAGGAATAGAAGAGGGAGCTAGTTTTGAAAATACTGGGAATAAAGTTTGTCATGAAAGGATTGATATCGGGTTCGGGTGAATTCAGCAATAAATGGGGCAGATACACACAAATATATCTTCAATTTGTGAAATATGTGAAAAATAGAACTCGAGTAGATAAAAAAAGGACATATTCAGAAAATATATTTAATAAGTTTTTCTAGTAAACAGACATTACTATTATGTGTTGCATATACAACGATGATTAAGAATTAATTGTTAAATACAAGCATTTGGAAGAAAAAGAAAGTATTACAGATTTGTTTAAATTTCTGTTCATAAATCCCATACATTATTTATTATCTCCTTATAACAGCCTCAACACTTCTACTACCGACAAAAATAGCTGTATTGTTACTTAATAATTAAATAAACGACTTGTCGATTTCGAGTCAAGCAACAAATTGATTTAAACTTTTTTTGTGTGTGTAATATCGCTGATTCTTTATGGTTATTCTTAACGAAAAAAGAATACTTTTGTATACTGAATTTCTAGGATAACCGTAAAAACCTCCACGTTTTCAAAAGATGAATTCAGATTAGTTTATAGTGTTTTTTTGGATCACCTATGATTTATGTATTTTTATTGGATAAATATTTGACATTATTTTCCTTTATGATATCTACATTATTCGTCCAATAAAATTCTGGGTTTAATTTCTTATTAATTTATATCGCTTGTATGTGAAAAGCGACATTGGACAACGCATAAAGATATAAGTCATTTTGAAAATTAAATCAAATTCTAAATTAGAAATCGTAGCAAATTCGTGAAAGAATTTCAATGATTTTTTTTTTTACATTGCTGTAGAATATAGTATATGAGACTATACTTACATATAGTTTATGTGTTATGTTTTAATAACTTCTTACTTAAAAAAATAATGAAACAATAAAATAAAAATCCCTGTACAAAACTGTGGTTTTGAATGCAACTTACCCTTCTTAGAGGTACACGTTTTTAACGATACATGAAATAATAGGGTTTCATAAATGAACAATGATACCCATTGGCCTTGAACCATTCATCATAAACCAATAAACCATATATATATATTTTTTTTTAAACCTGTACCACTACAACCCGTGAATGGGTCTGGGGTTCAGGACATGGTAGTGACTGTACTGTTTCATGGACAACTGTTCTGCAAGGAGGTGATTTGTCCTAGGTCACGCTCAACCAGATTTTTCCCCCTTATTTTGGGTACCCTATTTTTATAATATTTTATAGAGGCTAGGTGAGCCCCAGGAGGGTCATAGATCCTATATGATCCATTTCAGGCTAAATTAAAGTCTTGCTACCAATGAGCCACTCCGCTCCCATAAATATATTATTCTTTCTATAAATGTTCAATATTAAAAAACAAAAAGTCTACCAATACAACCCATGAAGCCTCTTGGGATCAGTACGTGGTAGAGTCTGTAATGTTTGTGTAATAACGTTTGAAGGGAGGTGATTTGTCAGAGAACGAGTTCAACCACTAAGTTTTCCTCTATTGATGATACTCACTAAATAAAGGCAGGGTTAGCCATAGGAGGCTCATCAGGGTCCATCTGCGGGCGTTAGCAAAATAAAAAATTTATCTGCCACAGCCGGATTCAAACCCGGACCTTCAGCATAAGACCTCAGCACTCTACACACTGAGCTATCTCCCTTCCTGTGCAGTATTTAAATAACCAAAAAAATGTAAAAAATAGATAGACCCTTTCCTTTGATATATTTTTTAAATAATGTATTTAAAAAAACAACTTTGTGATCCAAGGTAGTATGTCCAATAAATACGTAATGGAACAATATAGCAAAAAGATTAATTAATTTGAGTAGTTTAACGGTTACGATTGGGTATTAGAAAAATATTTTAGACTTCGGAAATTCAATGGAGCGATTTATGTAGTTTCTCCGGCACTAAACTAGATGCTAAATCAATTGGAACTCTTCAGTCCATTAGATTGTGCTTAATCGATCCAGAAGTTTTATATTTGCGTATTAAAATAATAATATAATATTAAAATAATACAGTTAGAAATTCCATTGAATAAATTATTTTTTTTATTTGGATTAATCTATTTATATTTACAATTGTAATAATATTACAACAAGTAAATTTGCTAATATGAGCAAATGACATGGAAAAAAAATACTTGTGGAGAAATTACCCATCGGTAGCCCTCCAATAAAGTTCTGTAGTAGAAGGTCTCGAGACAATCTTTTCAGACACCTCGGAGGGTTATCGGAATAGTATGGCAAGCAAGTTGAGAGACTAGTGGATTCAAGTGTGCATGAAGCTTGTCATGGAAGGATAGGTATCTAGTTTGGGCCAAATCAGCAACATATGGGATATTAAGATCATGATGGATGAGTTTGTTTGTGACATAATAAGGAGCATTGAGGATTTTACAAAGGATTTTGGATTGTAAGGATTGGATACGAGATGAATTGGATGATTTAGTAGAGCCCCAAAGCTCAACTCCGTATGTCCAAATAGGTCTGATAACTGCCGTGTAAATGAGTCTTTTGTAATTAATTGGGAGCTTAGAGCGTTAGTCCAGTAAATGTTGAAGTAGGCGAAAACCTCGAGCAGTTACTTGTCTTTTTAGTCTTGTATGAGAATAAATTATTTTAAAAAAACAAAACTTAAAAAAATAAATAGGCAGTCATGAGGACTGCCGACAGAAGTGAAAACTCAAAACTTGGGAATAAGAGTGTAATTTTAGGAATTTCTAAATCAATCATAGCCTGAATTATTTAAATTTCAAATTTGCAAATTTGAATTATTAAATTTAGTCTGGTTTTTAACATATACTGACACTCCGAACAATTATTATATATATTTTCAAGCAATTTATTTATTGATCAAAACATATGATGTGCTGCACAAGCTCAATACAAAATATGAATAGTTTTAAAGAGAAAAGATAGGCCCTCGGCCGGGATTCGAACTCGGATCCTCTGTCTTTCCGTGACAGCGCCCTACCATTTGAGCCAGCAAGGCCGCCTGCCGGCAGGCTCAGATGGTAGGGCGCTGTCACGGAAAGACAGAGGATCCGAGTTCGAATCCCGGCCGAGGGCCTAACTTTTCTCTTTAAAAATAAAAATATTTAAAAAATAAAAAAATTGACCAATAATTATAAAAAATTCAAAATATGAATAGTTTAATTGAAATTATTATGCAGTTATATTACTTATATCTTGTATTTTTATTCAAGGGCGGATCCAGGGTTTTTTTCTGGGGGGGACAAACTGGCAGACGGGCAAAAATATCACCAACAACACTCAGAAATAAACTTGTAGTATTTATAGAAAGGTTTCAAAGATTTATTAAAATATCTAAACAATAGTTTCACTTATGTTCTTTCTGTTATTTTATTCATATATTTTAACAACTATGATCATGTGATTTTCCTATAAGTATATACTGTAATGGATTCTCCACAGTACACAAAAAACCTTCTGGCACGTGCCCCTGTGCCCTCCCTCTAAATCCGCCCTTGTTTGTATTTACATAGATCATTTAATTAAGGCATACGATCAGTGATGATCACACGAAGAAAAAGTCAAACTATGTATGCTTTTATGAAAAATAATTGTATATCAATAAACACATAATGAAATCAATCTTCGTCAGGTTTCTCCTGTTGGAGTAATACAGCAATAAAATATTTTACGATGTATTTATCTTATAATATCATTTCATAATTTAAGTTGCTTTTATACAGTTCTATTTTATTATCGGTTCATTCAGTTCATTGATTACTTCAATCACTGAAACGCTTAAATTTTTATTACTTCCAATTTTAATTTTTGCGTAAGCGTGCCTCTTCTCCCTCCCCCCCCCCAACGCAAGCAACAAGGCAGAAGATCAGAGTGCCAAGGGCGAGGGAAAGGAATACGCTATGACGTAACGAGACTGTCGGCGTCGACATACGGAATCCGTACAGTTTCGACAAAGCAATACTTCCTTAATCGCTTCTCCCAAACTTGGGTGTGATTAATTACCATTAGAAGACTATTGGAATGCGTTTTTCGTAAAGCAAATCCTTCAAAAACTTCTGCGTTTAACGGATTGCGTAAAGGCATTGCACAAGTTGTATTAACTCTAATCATTATTATAGAAAAGAGGTGATTTGAGAAAACGCTTGTTTAGGTCAGGTACCATTTTCCCTTGCGTATGAAGCAATGAGTACGTTTCACACACTAAGCACCATTCAATACAGAATGTCATTACACATAAAATTCATCGCACAATATTCTTCCCTCTTAAGAAGAAATATTTACAAAAATTACTGCCTTTGGTTTTGATTTTTTATTTATAGATATTGTATTTATAGCTCTTAGACGTAAGGAAAAGTCCAATATAGTAAGTCTCATTGTTTACTACAGCCTGCATTGCAGTACAACAAAGATACACTTTATTGTGCAGTTTGTCATTAAAGCGATTTGTTTGCATAATTGTGTAAGCAATATTTATTCTGACGTAGGATTTAATATAAATATTATTACAGTAACACAAATATTATACCATCGAGCTTTTATTAAAGAGTAAGTTTTAATAGGTTCTAAGTTATAAAATGATTTAAAAATCCTTCTGAAATTTATATCAAATTGCGCAAGTATTTATTTGCAATTAGTACAATAAAATTAACAATTAGTAAGTTGACGGCACTTAATTTTTTTTTAAAATCCTGTTTGGTTTAATATGGGTTTAGTTGCTCCTAGACTCTATACTTTGTTATGTTCGGTTTTCGTTATATATTTTTGAACTTTATTCTCCCTATCTCTAGCTTTTTTTCTCCACATGCTCAACTTATTCGTTAAATAATGTTTTATCATCTTCATGGATCTCGTTACAGTTGAGGAGGTCCAGTTCCCTGCAGGACCGTAGTGCCCATCAGTAAGCACGTACAGTGGAGCGTCGATTATCCGAACGTCAGTTATTCGAACGTTCAACTAACGGAACTGTTTTTTTTTTTCTTTTTTTTAAATGTAATGTTAATTAATTTGATCAGATCATCCATTTACTTTTTTGTATTGTTAAAATGATTGTTATTTTTGATACAATTTAATGAAAAATAAAATGAATTTTTCCATGAACGTCAATAAGAAGGACCTAATCATTTCCGGGAAACAGCAAAAAAATCAACTTCAATACGTATTTGTTTACTAAGAACTGTTAACCTAATTGGGTAATTTCAATTGTTTCTCTTAATCCCTTCATATTCATTTGGTTGGTTTATCTTTTAGCTAATTTCGATTATCCGAATTTTTGATTATCCGAACCACCCCTAACAACATTAATTCGGATAATCGACGTTCCACTGTATCTCATTACACTCGATATTTTTTAATTCCACAAATTAAATAGATACAACACATTTTACACATCCAATAGATACCGCAACCTCACTCCAACTTCACATATAAGTCTATTTGGTGAGTTTGTTTGAACTGTTGGTGTGAAATGGGCTTTTTTTATATTGATTCATATAATTTTTATTATGGCGTATACCCTGATGATCCCTTAATTGGCGAAAAGTTGACCAGTTAGTCTTTTCAAAGTACTTTAGGGACTTAAATTTTAAATGCATTTTTCCTATTGCATTCTAATTAATATTTTATGTATCTTTTTGAGATTTTGGTCGTTAATATTTTAATGTTTTTTGGTAAATATTTAAATCAATTTTTTTAAAACTAGGACTCCATCTGGACAAACGTCTCACTTGGAATCCTCATACAAGAGTGAAAAGACAAGAAACTGCTCGTCGTTTTCGCCTACTTCAACATTTAATGGACAAACGTTCAAAGCTCCCAATTAATTACAAAAGACTCATTTACATGACAGTTATCAGACCTATTTGGACATAGGGAGTTGAGCTTTGGGGCTCTAGTAAACCATCCAATTCATCTCGTATCCGATCCTTACAATCCAAAATCCTTCGTAAAATCCTCAATGCTCCTTGTTATGTCACAAACAAACTCATCCATCATGATCTTAATATCCCATATGTTGCTGATTTGGCCCAAACTAGATTCCTATCCTTCCATGAAAAGCTCCATACACACTTGAATCGACTAGTATCTCAACTTCCTTCCCAAAATGTTCCTAATAACCCTCCGAGGCGTTTGAAAAGAAGATGGCCTCGAGACCTTCTACTACAGAACTTTATTGTAGTGCTATCAATGGGTAGTTTCTCCACATGTGGTTTTTTTTCATGTCCTTTGTTCATACAGCAGATTTACTTGATGTAATATAATTACAGTTGTAAATATCAATAAATTATTCTAAAAAAAAAAATGTTTTAAAACAAACGTATAAGTCCTCTCTCATATTAAAACAAATTAAAAATAACTAGACTAAGTTTGGCAACTGTAGATTTAAAATTTACTTCACCAATTAATGTTTGAATAGCTTGGTTCCAAAGAATTTTATATAAATAAGAAAAAATTATATAATCAATAAATTAAATATAAAGAGACCAAAATATTAATTATAAATTATTAAATACTTCTACTCATGAATAACTAATAAGGCAACGTTTTGTCTATTTAGATATAGTTTGGGCGAAAGCAGAAAAATTCACATAAAATTTAGAACGAATACAACTTCCATTACTCTACTTCACGGACAAATGTGAGGGCGAAGAACCCAAAGTAATCCTCTTTCGAAATGTGTCGACATAAATTCAATTACTACCTTGGTGAGCTATGATTTAGTATGCGGTTTTCATCAATAATCAATGTTGTCACCGCTACTCTGGTCAGAAGAATATAGTATTTACACGGGTTCCAAAAAACTAAATAAAAACTAAAAAAATAAGTTCATATCAAGAAAAATTACCGTAAAAAATAAACACCCAACAAAAATATTAAAAGCAATAAATTTATTAGAGAAGCCACTATATTATGACTATTACGTGTTGGAGGGGGGGGGTACAGCCGCCAGTGGTTGGCAATTATTGGAAACATTAATCAGGAGTAAATAATTAAGTTTATTGTTCAGTGGCTTTTCTAGTAAATTTCTTACTTTATTTATTTATTTCTGTCTCTTCATGTTTAATTTATTAAATATATATATTTTTAAATATTCTCTTATTATGGAATCAATGTATTAAAATTTTGATTTTCGAAGTAAATTTCGAATTTCGGAACGTCTAAATTATTCTAGTCAGTTTAGTTTTTTTTTTAACATTTTTCATGTGACAGAATGGCTTATACCTTCTTAACTCAGTACAAGCTAGCATTTTAAGTTTGTTTCCGAAGAATCTACATTTTTCAGGGGAAAAAAAAGTAGGTCAACAAAATGGTCTTAATGTATCACTTGTTTCTCTAATTGAAGATTGCGGAGTAACGTGACGGACCGTAACGAAGACACCATACTTCTTATTCTCAGAATTATTTCTCCCTTGGAATATTTTGGGTTAAATTAAAATCTCGGACCGAATTTCAAACTTACTAAATATCATATATTTGTGAAAAAGAAGCACTAAATTAGAATACAAATTTAAATCCTGGGATGAAGACTTGTTGAAATATTTTTTTTTTTCTGGTTACACAGAATTAAAAAAAAAAAATCTAAAATACCAGTAAATTTAAGTTATCCAATTTGAGCAACTAAAAGTACAATCTAAATTGTTAAATGGTAAATATAAATAATAATCAAAGCATCGCCAAATTTATGTTAAAAATCTCCTTGTTCAATGTGATGGCCATTGATAAGAAAGTACATCGACAGTATCCATTATCTTGTTAAATTATTATATTTTACAAAAGAAGAAATCACGGCATTTTCAACTTCGAAAAAGAAATGATGTAATCATTCACTTCTTAGATAATTAATACTAAGAATATATTAATTTTAGATCCCATATAAACAAATGTATAAATCATTGCTTATTGATACGTTGATTAAATGGTACCCACAATTACATTGCATAAGAATATTAGTATATATTCAAATTTAAAAAAAAAAATCAAACTTGCAATGTATTCTGAAGAAGGAGAATAAGTGCACAGATGTCCTAGGAACTCTAAGACAACATAAAACAAGATTCTGTCTCGAAGTATTAAAAATTAAAAAAAAAATCTAAAATACCAGTAAATTTAAGTTATCCAATTTGAGCAACTAAAAGTACAATCTAAATTGTTCAATGGTAAATATAAATAATAATCAAAGCATCACCAAATTTATGTTAAAAATCTCGTTGTTCAATGTGATGGCCATTGATAAGATAGTACATCGACAGTATCCATTATCTTGTTAAATTATTATATTTTACAAAAGAAGAAATCACGGCATTTTCAACTTCGAAAAAGAAATGATGTAATCATTCAGTTCTTAGATAATTAATACTAAGAATATATTAATTTTAGATCCCATATAAACAAATGTATAAATCATTGCTTATTGATACGTTGATTAAATGGTACCCACAATTACATTGCATAAGAATATTAGTATATATTCAAATTTAAAAAAAAAAATCAAACTTACAATGTATTCTGAAGAAGGAGAATAAGTGCACAGATTTCCTAGGAACTCTAAGACAACATAAAACAAGATTCTGTCTCGAAGTATTAAAAATTAAAAAAAAAAATCTAAAATACCAGTAAATTTAAGTGATCCAATTTGAGCAACTAAAAGTACAATCTAAATTGTTAAATGGTAAATATAAATAATAATCAAAGCATCGCCAAATTTATGTTAAAAATCTCGTTGTTCAATGTGATGGCCATTGATCAGATAGTACATCGACAGTATCCATTATCTTGTTTAATTATTATATTTTACAAAAGAAGAAATCACGGCATTTTCAACTTCGAAAAAGAAATGAGGTAATCATTCACTTCTTAGATAATTAATACTAAGAATATATTAATTTTAGATCCCATATAAACAAATGTATAAATCATTGCTTATTGATACGCTGATTAAATGGTACCCACAATTACATTGCATAAGAATATTAGTATATATTCAAATTTAAAAAAAAAAATCAAACTTACAATGTTTTCTGAAGAAGGAGAATAAGTGCACAGATGTCCTAGGAACTCTAAGACAACATAAAACAAGATTCTGTCTCGAAGTTGTGTACCCCCACTATTCTGTTTCTACACTTGATTTAAAAACTACACGTTCGCATTAATTAGGTGGCATGCGATATTCAAATAAATTCCAGATATTGCGCGCCACGTAGCAATACCCAAATACTTCTAGAAACTTCTAGAAAACCCATCTATTAACCAAGAAAGCTTGAAGAAGTGGGAACAAGCACGGCAAGTTTGATCGGGTTTCATCAGGAAATGGATCCGTGAGAGCGAAAGTATGAAATTCGTGTCCCATTCCGTTTATTTGTAGTTTGTTACTTTCCATTTTTGTAGAGATGATCGAGCACAAATGACCTGTATTGCGAACCGATTTTCATGAATGACGTGAAAATTGTTACTTTTTACACTTAATCTTAATCACACCGAAGATTTTCTTTTCGGTTTATTAATTCCTTGAGGGAAGGAGCAAATAAATATTAAGGTGGTCTTATTATTGGGAGCGGGTTAGCTCAGTGAGTAGAGCGCTGAGTTTCTATGTCGAAGATCCCGTGTTCTGATCCGGTGGTGAAAGATTAGTTGTTGAATGAACCTGCTAACAGCTGCGGAATCCGTACAGATGGACCCTGTTGTTTCTGCAGGCTCCCATTCGGTCTCTATAAAGTGGGTACCCGTAATTGGGGAAAAATCTGTTGGTCGAGCGTGATTTGGGACAAGACAACTCTCTGCACAACCGTTGTCTCAGAAACAGTAAAGTCATGGTTTATTGATATTCCCATTTGAAAGAGGACCTGTTCCTATCTACAAATTAATTTTTAGTCTTAAAGATATAGGATGGATATATCAATAATATTGAAAAGTAAAAACAGACTTTAGATAAATGTTAACACCGTAGCAAAATTCCAACGAAAAGTCTCCAAACTATAACAGGAAATGAAATATAAGGACAGATAATTTCAATTTCTGTAATAGTTTGGAGACTTAAGGGCTTTTCGTTGGAATTTTTCCATGGTCTTAATATGGATATATCATTTTATAGAATTATAGTAATAAATAAATAGATCTCGAAGGCTTTAAATAAATTTGGAGACATGGACGGTTACTATTCTAGATTGAAATGCTTATTGAACTTGTTAGTTTTTTTTTTACAGACCCAGTTCCAGGTTCAAATAAAATATTTTCTGTTATATCTGGAGCTAATCGATTCCGGGGTCGGAAGAATCTGCTTTCGGCTGTGAAATTGATATAATATTTTTCCAGACAGATTCGAAAAAGCTAACAATACATGGCAAGTAAGTACCCGTATAGATCCTTGATGTTAGAAAAAAACACGAATATTTCTGAAGCAATACATTAAAAAAAATATTAATATTTTCTCTAAATTACTTTATTTTTATATATTCACTTTAAGGACTTTTTAAAAATATTTATTTTATTGTTTCTTACCGATGAAAAAAATAATTAACTTTGGATGACTGAAAAAAACGGGGAAGTAGTTATTTTCTCTCTACTTTTAATTCACTCATAACTGTGATGAACATTATGGTTTATAAGTGATCTTAATTAATTTCATCTAACTCATCGAGACCTTGTGCACACTGTGTGTGCAATTGATCTCCGAGGCTGTAAGACGGCCTACACAACGTGTGTGCAATAACAGTAATGTTCAAGATTTTTCTTGAACTAATGAAATCTTTAAAGTACAGGAAAACAAAATTTGGCATTGGTTTTACTGTGTGCCAAAAAATCTAAAAACTTATTTTATAACTTTTTACTACTTTTTAAAAATTTTCTTTGCATAATATATCTGTTCTTTATTATTGAAAGTAAAATAAAGATTTTATCTTAAATATTTTTGGAATAAATGTTTATAAATTTTTTAATGATGTATTTTCATTTTACCTTAAATTGCACACCGGGTGTTCAATCCGCTCCCCGCAATAAAAACTTTCCGAGGAGCGATCTGCAATGATCTTTAGGTGAATTATCTTACGAATTGGGTGATTTCAATAGTAAACATGTTTTTTAATTAAAAATGAACAATACAAAGAAAAAACAAAAACTAAAAAAAATGACCAAAAATTATTTTTAAAAAAAATTCGCTCCTGGAGACAGTGTTAAAAAAAAAGTCGTCGTCTCGAATGGGTTAAGAAATGAATTAATTATTATCTGAGCATAACTTGTATCTGTAAAATAAAAAAAATTATTGCGACTTTACCATCAAACTATTCAAAAAATAATCATCCATACAACTGAAAAACATTTGAATTTATATGTTAATTGTAATAAATGATAAGTTATGTATTTAATAATAATATTATAATAATTTCTGCTAACACATTTCCGTTCAAGGACCACTACACAAACCAAAATCTGCCAGAACACTCCTATCTCTCTTGTTATCTCTTAAATCTTCCCACCTACGCCTCGGTCTACCCCTCAGACGCTTCCCAGTCGGCAAAGCGCTTATTACCTTTTTAGGAATTCGTTCGTTAATAAGCCGAGCAACTTTACAGGCCCATCTTAATCTTCGAGATGCTATAACTTCAATTATATTAACCTAGTACATGATTCCCAATTCCGCAATGTGTTATCTCCTAAATTCTACAATAGTCTCATCCTTATTTTGACCGAATATTCTACGCAACACCTTATTCTCGATAACTTTAACATGTTGTTCATCCTTCAGTGTCAGCGCCCCGTTTTGTATCCGTAAAAAATAGTTGGATGGATGATAGTTTATGGAAGTTTATATATATATATATATATATATATATATATATATATATATATATATTCATTAAAAAAAAAACATCATACCACTACAATCCATGAAGATTCTTGGGTTCATTACATAGCCTGTTCTGTTTGTAGGACAACGGTTGTGCAGGGAGGTGAGTGGTTCGAGATCATGAACAATCACTAGGTTTTTCCCCTAATTAAGAGTACTAACTTTACAAAAGTTGGATGAGTCTCAGGATGGTCTGTAGATCCCACAGGGTCCATCAGTATCTGTTAAATATTTTATCTGCCACAGCCGGATTCGAACCCGGCATAGTACCTCTGTGCTCTACACACCGAGCTACCCAACTCCTAAAAATATACCCCTTATTATTATTACTTAGTATTAGTATTACTTGTATTGTGATTAAATATAAACTTTACTGCCAATTAGTTGTGCAATCCTTCACTTACGACTGTTCAGAGACTGGGAAGCATCAATTAATGCCAAGCCTCATTTATGAAATCCGACTTATGAAATGACAGGGTGTTGATTCACACCGCTATCTTCTCCCCCGTGTAATGATTCGGCTAAGCGAGGCAGTCGGACAGAATTGATTGCACCCACACATGCTGCAATTTACGATCATCCCAGACGTAATGAGAAGTGTAGTAATGACTAATGCCCCTACTGTAACTACTAATATTACTAATAGGCTTCCGGCGTGACTACATTCCCCCTAATAGCTGAATAATACGTAGTCTGATTGTAAGCAGGTACATTACCGTAGCACGGACATTTTAAATGTATCGAGTATGTATATGATAATGTTTGAATAATTTAATTATTTCAACAATATATATATATATATATATATATATATATATATATATATATATATATATATAGGTTTAAACTACCGGTTTATTACGATAATTTATAATTCGTATAATAGGGCCAACATTATTATTCTTTAACTGATTCGTGAAACGCAGAAAAAATAGACAAGAAACAGAAACAATTATTACGTTTACAAGCCTCATTTATAAAATATGCTTTTAATTACAAATAATCTGTAATCATTGTGAATAGGAAACATGACTAAATTCATGAAGATTAATAATTAAAATCCTTCCAATTTCTGTTATGCAACTGATTTCCATTATTTTTTAAAATTATGTATGGTAGTAAAATATAGTTGTTAAGAAAAATATAATTATAATGTGAATTTACTGCCGTATTCTCCGAATTTCATAGACTTACCATACAACTGACAGAGAAATGCTAAGTTGGCTCTAAAATGATCAAGAAATCGCATATTCCACTCAAAAGCGGCAATTGGAATACCTGGGCTGAACGCAAATGACAAATATCTTTAACTGCAGCTGATAATGCAGGGAAAGATAGTAAAAGGAGATGAAGAAGGAAGAGGCAATTCTGGCTGCATGATTTAAACAATGGTTTGGCCTCACAACTGTCCAATTATTTAGGAGTGCCGCCAACAAAATTAAGATCGCCATTCTAATAGCAAACTTCCTCAATGGATAAGGCACAGGAGGGAGAAGAATATCAATGATCATTTGTAGCAATAACAGAAGGCATTGTTTGTTTGAACGGATCATGGCCGAGAATTAAGCGTCATACGGTTTTAAGTCTTTTCTAATTGACACATATAGCTCTAGCTCTAGAGCTACCAAGACAATGCTTTACAATTCGTTAATCTGACCTGTCGTCTGCTAAGATGCAGAATCCTGGATGCTGAAGGGTCGGGACGAAAAATAATTTTTTGGAAGAAAGATCCTGAGGCGTTTTTTTCTTCTGGATTGTGACCGGGAAGTATATCCCATCAGGAATAATCATGAGCTGGACAATTTGATAAAGCACGGGAACATATTACGCCTCATAGAGCACGAAAATCAGCTTGGTCAAGTGCATTGAATGGGAGATGAAAAAATGCCGAAGAGAATAATGGTGGAAACCTCGTGGGCAAAGAAAGAAAGAGGATGACGTTGAGAAAGACCTGGCAAGGCTTAGAACTACTGGATGGATGCTAGAGCTGGATGGTGAAGTATGAAATGGAATTGTACGGGAGGCCAAAGTCCTACTGTATTGCCAAAAATTTTACCCTTAAGGAAGTTCTCCAAGTTTCTAAACAGATAGAAATCAGTCGGACATATGTCTGGAGAATAAGGTTGGAGTAGAAGTACTTCATTACCCAGCTCGTTTAGTTTATTCACTGTCTGTCGTGAAACCTGAGGTCTTGCGTTGTCGAATAAGAGATTAACCAATGCCGACTGTTTTTTTGCTTTCGGTTCATAATGTCAATTTCTCTACTGTGCGATGTTGTGATGGTTTCACCTCTGTATAAAAAGGATAAATGAATTATTCCTAACATTGTCCACTAAACAGAAACCAATATTTTTTTGGCTGGAATATTTCTCAAACCAACGGTGAATGGTCTTTCGTTACAACACCCTTGACCAAACGCGGAGGTAATGTGTATTGCAGCTTCGGCTCCCGAGTATCCAAGTTCAAATTCATTAAAAAAATTATATGAGAATCGTGGGTTTCCATGCTTATATTTGATGGCGTACTAAGCAATGCCCATCCCATTTTAGTGATTGTAAATGTTATTAAAAACGAGAATTAATAATAGCTCATTATAATCTGTAAACATTAACATAATAAGCAACAGATGTCCACTAATTTCTTATTTTTTCAATTTACAACTGTTTTACAATGATACATCAAGTAAATAGGCTAAGTGATACATAATGACATGAGATAATGACAAGTAGAGAAACTACCCACTGGTAGTACTCAAATCAAAGTTCAAATAAGAAGGTCACATGGCCATCTTCTTTTCAGACGTCTCGGAGGATTATTGGGAATTGAAGAGGAAGCTAGGTTTGAAACTAGAGAGTTTGAGTGGGAATGAAGTTTGTTATGAAAGGATATATACCGGGTTCGGACCAAATCAGCCACAAGTGGGACATTGAGGTCGTTATGAATGACTTTATTCTTAACAAAATAATGAGCATTAATGATTTTACGAAGGATTATGGATTGTCGGGATTGGATACGAGAGGAATTCGATGGCTTAGTGGAGCCCCAAAGCTCTACTCCGCAAGTCCAAATAGGTCGTATGATGGTCATGTAGATGACTCTTTTGTAATTAATTGGAAGCTTAGAGCGTTTGTCAAGTAAGTGTTGAAGTAGACTGAAACGTCGAGCGGTTTCTTGTCTTTTCTGTCTTGTATGAGGATTCCAGGTTAATCGTTTATCGAGATGCAACCCTAAGTATCGGATCTGTTCTACAGGCACCAGTGGGATATTATTAAAGGATACTGAAGGGCAGGAAGTCATTGGTTTACGACGTAAGGTAAAAGTGATTTGATGCTATTTTTGAGAATTTATTTTAATACTCCAGTTTTGACACCATTCTTCAAGATCAGTGATATGGGATTGGATGCTTTGGGATACAATAACTGAATTGGTATTGACTGATTGACACGTGTATCATCAGCATACATGGTAAGGATAGTATTAGGATGAGTTGGGATGTCAGCTGTATAAACTGTATAAAGGATTGGGCCAAGGATACTACCTTAAGGAACTAATTCCTTTTAATTTCAGAAATAATACAACGGATATTTCATACGAAATCATACGACCCGATAGAATTTTCCGAATTTTTCCCCGACTTTTTAAATTTATTATGTAAAATATTAATAATAATTATTAATATATAATAACAATATATATATTTTTAAATGTTTCAACTCAGGCCGAAATAGTCGATAAGAGAGTTGGATTAAGTCGAAAATTATTTCACTTAAAAAAAGATATCCTTTTAAATGACTTTCTCTATTTTTTGTATTTAAGGAAATAGATATGTTTCCTGTAAAAAGCCTTAACAATAGGCTCTAATTTAACGATAGTTAACGCTTAATGTTCTACGTGATAAACATTAGGCACGCGGATGAATACCGGAACCAGCGAGAACAGGAAGTGACACATGGCATTGATTTATTGTCTGTCACGAACGGCGTGTGATAGCTCTGGTTCCTGAGCAAGCAAGCAACCATTAAGGCATTAATGTATTACAACTATTACAACAGTTAGAGTCTCAATAGAGGCACGTAGTGGCAAAAGAGTGGCATACTTTGAAAAATCCATTAATATTTTCTTTAAATTATATTATAATTTATAATAACATAGCAAGTAAATAGAATGATACAAAATGGAATGAGAATAAGTTTAGTAGAGAAACTACCTACTGGTAGTACTCACATAACAAATTCAACTTAGGTCACGAGGCCATCATCTTTTCATACGCCTCGGAGGATTATCGAGAACTGAAGAAGTATATAGGTTTGAAACTAGTGGGTTTGAGTGGGAATAAAGATTATCATGAAAAAACGAAGATTCTCACAGAGGGGATCCATGGCACGCGGAGAGTAGGGAGACCAAATGTAAGGTGGATGGAAGCTGTAGCGGAGGATGCACATACCCTTCTTAATGCTAGAAACTGGAGGGATGCTGCGCAGGATAGAGCTGAAAGGCGGAGAATGCTGGAGGCGGCCCAGACTCGGACATGAAAAAGACATGAAAAAACGATAAATCGATCGATCGAGTTCAGGCAAATTAGCATCGAATGGGGGAATAATTGAGGTCATTATGGATGACTTGCTTTGTAACAAATTAAGCAGCATTAAGGATTTTACAAAGGATTAGATACGAGAGGAATTCGATGGCTTAGTGGAGCCCCAGAGCTCTACTCCGTATGTCCAAATAGGTCGAATAATAGTCATTTATTTCAGTCTTTTGTAATTAATTGGAAGTTTAGAGCGTTTGTCTAGTAAGTGTTGGAGTAGCCTGAAACGTCGAGCAGTATCTTGTCTTTTCAGTCTAGCATGAGGATTCAAGTTAAGCATGTTTCAAGATGTAACAGTACGTATCGGATTTGTTCTACGGGAGTCAATGGGATATCATTAAAGGATACTGGAGAATAAGAAGTCATTGGTAGACAAAAGGTAAAGCTGATTTGACAGTATTTGTGGGAATTTATTTTTATCCTCCAGTTTTGACACCAATCAAGGTCAGTATATGACTTTCTAAGTTGTCAATTTGTTATATACGAGTAAGTACTAATGTTTTTTTAGTACAACCACTGGGCAGTTTTTTCTATTCTCTTATATCTCATGCCATTACGTATAATGGATCTTCATTCTCCTGAGTTGAACTATTGGGTTGTCACACATGAAATGACCATTTTTAGAACCAGGAAAAAAATAAAAATTTGAGATCAAATCTAACATATTTTTTATTCAAAGAATTTACCATCATTTTCGATACACTTCTGCCAACGACTTACCAAGTTTTCTTTCCCAGATTTGAAAAACGTTGAGTCACGTGATGATTGGAATTCAGAAAATGCATTTTTAATTTCTAAGTTATTGGTAAACAATTTTCCTCGCAAAAGTTGTCTAAACTCCGAAAAAAGTGGTAGTCTGTAGGGGATAGACCAGGGGAATATTCCTTTAATTTATTCACTGTCTGTATTGTAACATGAGGTCGGGCGTAATCATGAAGGAGAATTGGTCCTTTCCTGTTTACCAATACCGACTGTTGCTTGATCAAATTTTGATGCAGTTGGCCAATTTCTTGACAGTATGATGTTGAATCAATTGTTTTTCCCTTCGGTAGAAAAGAAAAATGAATGACCCCGACCATTGACCACCATACAGTAACCATTAACTTTTTCGGATGGAGATTCTGTTTTGGCATCCGAGGCTGTCGGCATCTAACCATTGTCATACATGATCCACTTTTCGTCACAAGTTATTAAGCGGGCGAGAAATGGTTCGTATCTTTGACGAGCAACCAAAGAAACACACGTCTCTAGACGTTTCAACTGCTGATGTTCATTGAGCTCGTGTGGGACCCAGGAATCGAGCTTTTTTGCCTTTCCGATCAATTTTAAATGTCTGAAAACTGTCGTACGACTTGTGCCTAGCTCTGATGCATATTCTCTGACTGTTTTATTCGGGTCTTCTTCCACAGCATTCTTAAGATCTTCGTCCTCTATTGAGTTTCAGGCTGTCCACGGGGCAGATTTTCTAATGTCGTATCTCCTGAGGAAAATTTTGTAAACCAACGACGAGTGGTTCTTTCATTAGCACTTCCTTCACCAAACGCATGATTAATATTTCTTGCTGACTGGGCAGCGGAATGACCAAGTTTGTACTAATAAAAAAAATTGTTCGGAAATCGCGTTTCTCCATGGCCACGGTTAAAATCATACTAAAATCCGTATGCCTACTTGGGAAAAAAACAAACACAGTTTGAAAATAGAGGATTAACAAGTGCTTATTATATATAGTAAATATTTTGCTAGGAATGAACAGGCAACATCCTCTATACAGATTAAGATTTAAAAAATCGGACATTTCATGTGTAACAATCCAATATAATACAGTTTTAAGTTTCAATATATTTTTTTAATCTACTGCATAACTTAAGACTAATTATTCAAACAGCAAATAATATCATCATTAAGAAAGCTCCCGTTGGAAAAATCATTTTCAGGAAGACTGAGGCAAGAAACCACTGAACGACATTCACCCTGCGGTTGTGAGTTACCTGAGTAGTCCGGCAGGCCACAAAGTTTCTTCATCAACTTTTCTGCCGTCGTTGGTTTTTATTACTAACAATTTCTATCAAGAAAGCAACATTTTCTTACTACTAAATAAATCTTCAAATAAATTATAATGTAGAATATTTTTTTTACACATAATGGATATAGAAACATCGTATAATTGTCGATTGTCAGTTCGTATAAGAATGGTGTCAATAAGGAATCAATAAACTGTTTCTAGTGATTATTCTATAAAAATAATTAAAAATAAAAAAAGACAGGGGGTATAAAATAAATGGAACTGAGTGTTTGAAACCCTGCAATATCAGTGAAGAAATCCTTCAGTTGTTTTTTAGTATATTTATTTACCTATTATATTAAATAAATAAAAGGGCCTAACATTATAGACAATAATAGCGTACTAAGTGAAGAAAATTGACAGTAATTCATCTATGACTTCTGATGGATATGAGCTATTAATTATAACTGATTAGAGGGCATCTGTTTGGGAATTTAGGAGATGTAGGAATAACTTTGATTTGAAAGTGGACAAGGAAGAAGCATGACGGATATCAGGAGGGAGTGCAGAGTGTTCCAAAGTGTGATGAAACGGGCTAGACTATTAAGACCGTGGAAGAAATTCCAACGAAAAGCCCTTAAGTCTCCAAACTAAAACAGAAATTGAAATTATCTGTCCAATATTTCGCCAATTTAGGCATCCTCAGGGTAGAAAGAGAATAACAGCAAAGCAAAACATGAATAATGCACACAAGAAACATCCCACCACCTCCAATAGTCAATTGCAACTCGCATTATTCTCTTTCTACCCTGAGGATGCCTGAATAGGCGAAATATTGGACAGATAATTTCAATTTCTGTTTTAGTTTCGAGACTTTAGGGCTTTTCGTTGGAATTTTTTCCATAGTCTTAACATTTATCTAAGGTTTCTTTTTACTTTTGAATATCAACTAATTATAGAATATGTATAAACCCATCGTACTCATTGTGTACAAACACGCTTTCGTAGATCATACATTATTATGTATTAAGTTTAAACACTTGTATAGTGCACTTAAATCGCCTCAACATCATTTCTCTAATATCTTCCTGAATGTGTTTACGCTCTACTTCTTCCAGGCTACAACGCACGTCGTAAGTGTCTAATTATTTTTGTACTTTGGCTAACATTAACGGCCCAATTTTCCTAGCTTTATTAGCTGCTAGATGGGAAAAGTTGATTGGTTGGATAAGGATCAGCTTTTTCTGGGAAAACATAGCTACCTCTCTTGCATTATTTTCATCGTTAGAAAAGATACCTTGAAATCCCTTATTTATTGTATTATACCTACTCACATAGTTTTTGTCATTAATCGAAAAATGAACCATAAATTAGAGCATAAAGAATAATAACAAAATACAAGTATCAGATATTTTTAAAGTTTATAAGGCCTTGAGTATCTCTAAAATTTATAATCTCAGTCAATATCTGGATTCTGTACCCCTGGATAGGAGGACATTCATAATAATAATTTTAATATATCTTTTCTATACATTCTAATGTCTTTATATTTTAAGTGAACCTAGAAGTCATATTTATTTCAAACCTAAATTTTATTATTATTTTTATGGCAAAAAAACCTGCTTAGACTGTGATAAGGTACCCCTAATCCATGAGAATATGTAGATAAAGTTCTATATATAAATGGGAATATCTTTATATAAAAAGTATAACTTATTATTATGGAGGATTTTAGATAGATTCTCTCCCTTCTCTTGATGGGAAATGTAAGGGTACATTTTTCTGTGGATTTTTCTTCGCTTGGTAGAGGCCAAGACCCGTAGCTATATTTCTTCCTCAGTGCCGTTTTCAGAGCTATAGCTCAGAACGGGTATATAAAGTATCATATAAGGGATCAAATTCTATAAAAGCATATTATAACCATAATCATAGGTTAGCTAGAAACTATAGGATAACTATGATGTTGCGCAAGACGTTGATAGAAGAATCTTGGCTGCCAACAGATACTTTCATGGCATACAAATTGTTTTGAATCCAAGTCGATCGAAAAAAATCACAAAGGTGTGTTTATAAATCCCTTAGAGTAGTAAACTACAGCTGTGAGAACTGGGCACTGAGGAAAAATAGAGGCGCGTGTTTGAGTTTTTGAAAGAAAATCGTCAGAAAAAATTACGGGCCCGAAAGGGAAGAGAAATAATGGAGAATCAGTCAAAATAGTAACTTATACTCTTTGCATAGCGGTATATTATTTTATTTCTCAATTATCTTATTTAAATATATTTAATTTGACTGGTAATTGCTATAATAATAACTAATAAATTTTTTAATCTTCAATGTTACCATCTCCCTTTCTTATGAAAAGCAAATTTCACAAGGTCAGGTGCAACTGGTGCCTGCAGACCCCTACCTGGACTTGTAATATATAATATAAGAGCCTAGGTGCAACGGTGCGTTTAAAAAACATATTTTTTAATGAATGAAAGTAGATGTTAACAGCTATTAATATTTTATCATAAAAACTACAAAATCTCAAATAATTGGTCATAAAACACAAATCATTATTTCACGTGAAAGGCTTTCCAGCTATATAAAAACATAATTTCCTAGTTTATACAAATGTTCCGTAATTTTTAAATACAGTAGAACCTCGATTATCCGTCAGGTTATGGGACCAAGGTGTTTACGGATTTGAGAAATAGACGAATATGAGAGTTAGTCGTATGACTCACACACACACGCACACACACACACACACACACACACACACACACACACACACACACACACACACACACACACACACACATATATATATATATAAATTGAACAATAGATTTCAAACATTCGGCACTATATATGCGCTCGTAACTTATTTACGTACTAATAAGGACTACATATGTAGTAAAAATATTTTTAAAAAATAATAATAATTACGTACATCGATGGCTAAAAGCACAATCAAGTATGTCCAAGTTTTTCCTCTTGAGAAATTAATATCAATTTAAAGGTGGAGTTTAGCTCTTTCCTCCTGCACTAACTTAGTATGCCCCTTCTTAATAATCATTAAATGAAGTATTTGAGTAAACAACAGATTCTAGGAAACGAAGTGGTCAAGACACAACGATTGATTCTTAGGCGCCGTCTATGACTTTAGCAACAAAACAATAAATACACATCTTTTTTTTCTCAAACTAAGGTGACGGTTAACAGAGAGTCTGTTAGGGTAAATAGAGTGACGGATAATAGAGGTTTTACTGTACTTTTATTTTGAAGAGAAAATATTTGTCCTGACCGGAATTCGAACCCGGGTCTTCCACCTCTCCGTGGTAGCACTCTTACCAATTGAGCTACCAGAGGTCGCCTCTCAGTCAGGCAAATCCGTTCTCTACCGTAATTTCAAAAAAGTTCTGTAATTTTGTTTGATTGATTGCCTCCTTTATTAATTTTTATTTCTCCGTATGTATTTTATTGCTTAAAATATCAATATTTACGTAGAAGACCGAGATAAATAACGTTTTATATATAACAGTATTATAAAACACCACTAATGTTTTTAAGTTAATAAAACTAGTGTACAAATATTTTTAGGGCGGAATTTTTGGACTCCAAAGGATTTTTGGGATTCAATACTTAATATGTGATAAAAATAATTATTCTACAATAAAACAGCGTACATAATACTCATAGGCAAAAACAATTCGCTTATGCTTAAAGCATTCGCGTGTTCTTTCTAAGTTCCGGGCTGCGCAGCCACCGTGACCCATTAGACTCATTTAGGCTAATATCTCTACTTTCCATCGTTGTAATGCCATTATTCAACAGTCTTCACGTTCTGCTCCCTTATTTACGTTAAAGAGTAAAGATCGCCATTTTAAATAAATAACTCAATAATAAAGTAAATTGGGATAAAAAACATGACAACATAAATATATGTAAAAGCGCTCAGCATCTCGGTCCATAAAATTCCTTTACCTTTTCCTCGATCTAGGCGGCAGAGTTTGATATTAGAAGCAGATGTATTAAGGTAAATAAATACTACTCTGGGTAATTATTTCGCAGGTTGTCGCTTCGAGTTGGGTCACAACAAGTTTTAAGTTTACATTCGTCTCCCTTATAATAATTTCAAAAAATAAAAGTTCACTAGCTTTATTATGGAGAATTGAATGTAATTATTGGAAAAGTTTATACTTCGGTTATTATTTCGTCTAGAAATGAACGTTTTAACAACCCTATATCACCTATATTTCGAAATGTTAGTTTAAACTTTTATTTCGTGATGAAACAATTACCGAAATCTACTCATTACCCAGAATTACTTTCTCTTTTCCATACTAAAGCTCACGATAACTTGAATTATTAGAAAATATTAAAAATGAAACGAATAAACAGTTAAAACATGTAACTCAACTCGAAGCGACAACCTACGGAACAGATACCTTTACAACCCTATTCCAATAAAATTCAGATTGAATAAATCCAAAGTAACAATTCAACACATCATACAAAGCTTTTAGTTTCTATCAGATTAAAAATCAAACAAATGCACAAATTAAAGACAGATTAACATTTATTGAGATATTTAAGAAATATAAATTTAATGGAATTAAATTAACTACTTAATTAATAAGATTGTTTAATAACAGCCGTTATTTTCAGTTAACTGCAATTACAATAGTATCCATATAAATATGAATATAAAAATAATAAACAAAAACAGAATTGCTTAACCTTCAGTATTAAAATAAGATTTAATAGTATTCCAAGTTTCAAAATAGGACTTTGATAATAAAGTCTTAAAGCCAAATTTTCGAAAAAAAAAAAAAAAATAGTATTCCAAGTATATTTTAGAAAATATATAGTGTTCAATCTAATTTTTACTATTCAGTCTGTTATAATATTAGACTGTTAAGATTCTAATCTTGCCTGACTTGACGAAACGTTGAGCGCTATTGAAATCTATTTTGATTTATTATGTCTGTTACAATCCCAGGAAAGTAACTGGTCAAATAGTAATATTAAAAAAGGGGGTTTTAATTAATTATAAAAGAAATTAATAATAATTATAAAAGAGAAGTTTTTTTTTGCTATAAAACAGGAATATATATATATATATATATATATATATATATATATATATATATATATACAGAATAAAGATACTTATCCTATGTTTTATTTATATTTAAACATAAAGTCTTATATACACGAGAAATAAGTCAAGGTTTATAAGAGGTATTGGGGTTACTAGTTAGAACCACCTTATAAAAAAAAAAAAAAAATAGATAGATATTGATCTAAATCATTCGGACATTATGCAATAATAAATTTAGCATGTCACAACTAGAGAAACCGTAACAAGTCAATTTTAGATTTTATACAAACTTTAATTACAAAATCTCCTAAATAACATTAGATCATATATTGATCATATAGAATTAGCAAGTTTGATACAATAAATAATCATAATTTCCGATTAATACGCAATGTAGATTAATGGGATACTCTAGAATGTCTAAATATTATACATTATGATGGAATTTAAATGGAGATAAATACCTAATGGTCGGAAATGAATCATATTTTGTTAATAACTTGCGCAGAAAGAGTTAGAAACTCGTGCGCCGTGCACGATTGCCGCTAGCAATCCGATTATCATCAGGAATATAAATTATCTAACAGTTAATTGACTTTAACGTCATTTTAGTATTATTAATAATCCTAGTTTATTCACTGTAGTCAATGTTTTGTATGCGTGATTAAAACTCAGTATTTGTGAAATGATGTCTTAATTAGTTTTATATAAACCATCTTTGTTTTACTTGGGCCCTAACTATAAAAAATGTACCACTACATCCCATGAAGGGTCTTGGGTTCAGTACGTGGTAGAAACTTTACTGTTTCTAGGGCAAAGGTTGTGAGGAGAGGTGATTTGTTGGATTAGGCTCAACAGCCAGATTTTCCCCCACTTTTTAGAGGCTGTGTGAGCCCCATAAGGGTCTGTAGATCCCGCAGATCCTTTCGTGGCTGATAGAATTTTTAATAATTTATCTTCCTTAGCCTGATTTGAACCTTCATCAAAGCAATTCAGAATTCGACACTGAACTTCTCTGCTTGGTTTCTGACGTAACCACTCCTAATTAAGGCAAAAAATAAATAAAACGATACAGGCGAGAATCGATTTTATCTGTTAATCCAATCGATGTTTAAATATAACAATCATTATTGGTGGTAGTGCAGATCCCAAATGGCTTTGGGATATATAATTTAGAGCTTATTTATAATTAAATCCATCAAAAAAAAATGTATGTTATTACGCGATTCTTTAGCACAATAATTAATTGAAAACATATTTTTTATTTATTTATTTTTTTAATCAAGTTATATAAGGATATATTCTTCATTATTTTTTAGATCATATCTGTTAAATTACATCTTTTTGATTTCTACTTTTATTCAAAATCTAATATTTTTTTCCCAAGCAACATCTACAAAACATGGCTCAACTTTAGTATATCCTTTTATAATTGTATCCTTATGATAAATAATAAATACGGTAAATAAATGTATGAAATAAACAATAAACTCGATTTTCATTTAAAACATTAAACATTTAAAAATTAAATCTATCCATCGTATATCGAGGAAAAAATGATCCATATACATTTTACGCTTTACTTCAGGCACAAACATTTTCATTTAACTTCATTATCCGTCATTATCCCCCCTATCTAATTCACGCACTAAATTGTTTAAGTTTCATCAAGTTCTTTATAAATGTGCGAGTTTATCTGCGTGGCTCTACAATCGTAGATGTCTTGGCATCATCAAACGGCACTCTCCAGGTTTGCCGAACTTCTTTGGGTCAGTTAAAAACTCGATGTTCCCGAATCGTAAAATCCATAGGTCTCATTCCAATCGTAAGGCCATGTTCGTGTTTTTGATGAGGAATAAAATTTTATCGGACGTATAAATGTCAACAGTTAAGGGAGATATTTTATATGTACCGTTGGTAAAACGCTACTCAAATAGTGGAAGGTTGGTTAACTAATTTAATGGAGAAATTACGGTATCTCGTATTTGCATAAACATAAAACTTATGGACTAAATACAGTAATGGTTAAGGGGAACAATAGCTATAGGCTTTCCAGATTTTTTTTGTATTAATTTATTTTATAAAGTATAGAGTAAACTACCAAAACTATATATTTTTATTTTGAAGAGAAAAGGTTTGCCCTGGCCGGGATTCGAACCCGGGTTGTCCGCCTCTCCGTGGCAGCGCTCTTACCAATTGAGCTACCAGGGGTCGCCTCTCAGTCAGGACAAACCCGTTCTCTTCACCGATCCACGGAGAGGCGTGAAAAAGATCTTAATTAAAGTAATGTTCAATGAACATTCATCCTCGTGTATACATCGTAGATTGCGAGAACACAGGGATATGGGATCAGTGAAGAGTACGGATTTGTCCTTACTGAGAGGCGACCCCTGGTAGCTCAATTGGTAAGAGCGCTGCCAGGCAGTGGCGTACTACCCGGGTTCGAATTCCGGCCAGGGCAAATCTTTCCTCTTCAAAATAAAAATATATAAAAATTATATCGATTAATAAAAAAAATTATAGTTTTGCATGAAGAGTAAAGGATCGTTAATTTTGAGAAGTTTCAAGTGGTTTCTTATGCAAGCGATTCAGCTCCTTCTCAAAATCAAACCCAAATTTTTTTTTTAAATTGAAACATCAGTATATTATTATCACGTTATAACGCAATATCGTGACTTTGTCTTATTTTAGTAAAAAAACTTTACCAACGATCGTGCAATGTCTATATATGTAATGAACAAATTTTAATTTTTAATTTTTATTAAGAGTTGGCTTATAGAAAAAAAAATGTACCACTACAACCCGTGAAGGATCTTTGGTTCAATACATGGAAGGGACTGATTACTTTTTCTAGAACAACGGTTGTTTTTCTATACGGGACATATGATTTGTCCGAGATCACGCTCAACGTTCGGGACCACCGTTTTACGTCCCTTCCGAAGGACGGCATAACTAAGGATGTTTTACTCCTATTGGGGCCTCATTTTTAGTTTTGCTGGTGGATACCTGAATTTATATTTTATTTTTATGTATTCTAACTTTTTTTAAATACTGATTCGTCATTTCCTTCTTTAATTCATGCTTTTTTATGATAAGCCCTAACTTTTGTACTGCAAGTAAAAAAATAATAGATAGGGGAATCCTTTAACAACGAATAGGCTAAGAAATATAGCAGAAAAGAGAAAAAATAGTAAGAGCTATACATGAATGAACTAGTGAACGGCATTCCATTCTTCTTTCTTTCTTAAGAAATCTGAATGAAATAAAATGTTGTATCATCGTATATACTTACAGTGAAACCTCTAGTTTAGAACCTGTTTATCCAGAATTTAACTTATGGAACCTTGAATAGGCTCTCAAGATCAATGGTTATGATATTTTCTGTTTAGAAAACTATACAGCAGGCTGGAACCCAAGTATCCGAATTACTGTAATAAAGAAAGACTTTATTTATTTCTTTGAAACCTGTAAAAACTATAATGGCTATTTGACAGTCACTTTTATTTCTTTTCTAAAACATCCTTCTTTATTGGCGTGTAAACTTGGAACTTAGATAATTAAACAGCGTGATGTCAGGGAATACTCCTTGCCCTTTATAGACGCCGCGGCGTCTATTCCGTAATGATATGCGAACGACCCTCTAAAAAAACATACTAATGAGCGAGATTCTTCAGTCATGGCCGAATGTGGAAATTCCGAGTGACTTCACCACTTAAACAACTTTCAGGTGAAAGTGATAACGTCCAACGCTTGTTCGACTCCGCTGAACAAACGAAATTAAAAAAAAAATGAATAGGAAGAAGACAACTGATTTCCTAGTCTCCAAGTTATTTACGGTTATCGGGTATGGAAACCTGTTCTGACTGACGGAGGCAAATTTGACTCGACTGACTGGAAAAAGGGGAAAGTACGGGATCCGGACATGTGATGCCTTTCCATCCAACATATCGTTCAATGTATGAAAGGAATATGTTAGTGTTATATAAACGTGTACCAGTACAACCCATGAATGGTCTCTGGTCCAGTATAGTGTTGAGAGTGTACTGTTTCAAGGACAGCGGTTGTGCAGGGAGGTGATTGAGGGATTACGCTCAAACCATCAGGTTTTCAACAATTAAGGTCACCCCATTTTTAGGGGCCGGGTGAGCCCCGGCAGTATTTGTGGATCACATTTGTGCCTGTTGACAGAGTAGAATATTTATCTGCCACAGCCGGATTTGAACCTGGAACCTTCGGCATAGTAATTCAGCGCTCTACCAACTGACATACCCCCGCTGCGATTAGCGTTCTATACTAGAAAATTATTCTACCTAATTTAATTTCACCTTTAAATTATGTACCCAAGCGGTACATTCCATATACTGAATCCATGATCGTTCATAGGTTGTAGTGGTACAGTTTTTTATTTATTTATTTATAAGCCAACTTTCGATAAAAAAATAATATTGTGATATTTTTCTTAGCCTACTCGAGAATCATTCTCCTATCTTTTTATTACAAATTCAAAACTTAATGCTTGCAATCGTATCACAAAAAACATTAATTATAGACGGAAATGACGAACAATTATTTTAATATCGCATATACGGTATATAAATATTTGCTATAACGTCACTTATGCAATTTTTTTCAAAACTGAACTGAGTATGTTTATATTTTTTATTAATAGTAATTAGTGAGATGTTTGCGTTTACTTTAAAATGAAGTTTAAAGCTGTAGTTTAAATATTGTCATTTTATTTGTTTAGTCGAGAAGAACTATACGTTGTAATAGGATGTTGAATTTTCAAATGCTTCTCCTGAAAAATTACATCTTTGCATAAGTGACGTTATAGCACCGTATGTGCGATATGTTAGAATACATACATTTTTTTTTTAGAATAGAATAATTTTTTTATATTTACAACTGTAATTATATTACATCAAGTAAATCTGCTGTATGAACAAAGGACATGAAAAAAAACACTTTTGGGGAAACTATCCATTGATAGCACTCCAAGAAATTACATAAAAATAAAATATAAAAAGAGTAATTCAAAAGCAAAAATACAAATGGGGTATTAATTAAACTTAACGGTAGATTTGTGGAAGAAAATAACCCAGACTATTTTCTTCCACAAATCTAGTCTGAAAATAGCCTGGGTGGAGGTCAACACATTTTTCTTAAGTAGGAAGAAATGTTTATTAAAGAACTAACGTTTCGACCCACATTGCAGCTCTTCTTCAGGGATGTCGAGGCGGGGCTGGGGGTGGGGGGGCGGTGTGAATTCGTCACTAACACTCGCATAACGGTAGACTTGGACTACAAGACATTTAAGGATAGTGTTTTTTGACATGAGTATGTAGTGGTACAGTGTTTTTTCGTTTTATATAAAAGCAAACTCTTTTAAAATTAATGAAAATAATATATTTTCTTATCATCCAAAGACATCGCACGTTTCTTGGTAACGTTTTTTACTAAAATAAGACAAAGCCAAGGTAATGCATACTGATTTAACAATATTTAAACAACCCTATGGGCTTAATTCGGGAAGGACACTACTCAAAATGAACGATCCTTTACTTTTCATGCAAAATAATATTTTTTGTAGTTCACTCTAGATTTTCTAAATTAAATTAAAACAAAAAATCAAAACTCGAGAGCCTAGTATTAAATTTATTCAAAAACAAGTTACCTTAATTTCACCATTATATTAATTACCCAAGAGTCCACTTTCGGAGTAGTATTTATTAACGGTACATATAAAATATCTTCCTTAACCGTTGATATTTATACGTCCGATAAAATTTTATTCCTCGTCACAAACTGGAACGTAACATGGCTTTAGCATCGGAATGAGACCTAGGTCTTTTACGATTGGGGAAGATTGAGTGAAATAAATTTATTTATTCACCTCTGATTCAACCATATATGTTAATAAAATGTAAATATGCGCGGTGAGTGATGTATATATTTTCTACATAGGGTATAATAGAATAACTACCACGCAGCTTCATTATAGTGAAGTTAAACATAATTAATTAATTAGAAAATTATAGGAACACTTATGTTAAAAATATTAATTGTTTATTTAATTGATGATGAAGTTATTATTTTATACTCAATTCTATCGAATTATCATCATCATAATATTTCCCTCTTCTACCGATATGCAGTGTGAAAATCCTGCTTAAACAGCCTGGACCAAGATAATAAATTATTAATGACGAAAATTTTATATAGGAACAGATACTATTTATTTTCTTTCAAGTGAAAATATTCTCATATTCATATTCATATATAGCATGATCTTCTATACTTAATAGCACACCGAATAAAATTCACTGGATCTGAACGATTAAATAATACTCATGCTAATATGTCAATACTCTGTCTGAAAATTCAACTCTTGTTTATTTACAATATTTACAAAATAAAGGAACATATTTCCTCTTGGGTTATATCCAATTTATGTATTGATTGGATTAGTCTAGTGGTTATAAAATTTTAAAGGCTATGGGGTATCAAGCATTGACAGTTTTATATTGTCCGGATTTCAAGAGAAAACATGTAATTTTCATAGACCAAAAATTTTATGTGCGTAAAATTGTGCAAAGCAAAGATTATTCCTTCAACAAGATGTCAACTACTAATTAATTATTAATTATTACAAACCTGCTTGGACAGAAGACAGTAGCTATGATTCTTCTCTCTCCACGAAACGAATAACTGAATAACTGTAAGTCTTTTTCGAATTTTCCTGCAAAAAAAAAAATACATATAGATTATTAATGGTTTAAGAAACAATACAAATTAAAAAAAAATAATAATCTTGGAATAAATATTCTTTAACATCTATTTATCCAGCTATCTCTGACGGTGTTATGGCCCATGAAGGACCCTGATCTCAACCATTCTCCTCCCTAGCCTGGTCATTGTCAATTTGTTATCAATGTATACAATGATGTATAATTTTATGAATGAAGGTACATAAAATATCAATTTTTATCAAGACAAATGAGGCCAGAAAACAATAACATGGATAAAATAAGCTCCTTGATCAAAGCGGTAGCTATCTATATGCGAATGAAAAACATAAATGGGTTCGGAATCGCCGATTTTGGATGCACCCATTGAGAAAACATTCGATACAATGAATAATTTTGGTGTGTAAAACGTGTTTTTTTCATGTTGAAAACCAACCAATATCAAATAGTGAGAACTCTAGGGGGGGCATGGCCCCCATGCCCCTCCCAATGTAGCCTGGGGTAACTCTTTCCCTTCTACCGTCTGGGCATCCCTCCATCATCATCCTTGATGGTGTTTCCTGATCCATTCGGTGAACATGTCCTAACCATCTCCTTCCTCAATTTTTATTCATGTAACTAAAGTAGGGTTTTTATATAGGTCTCTAAGTTCTCTGTTGTTTTATATTTTGAGTGCATTTTTGACTTCGGTTGTGTCATGTATTTTCCTTTCCCATGTAATCTTTATATAAATCCCCGTCTCACTATCATAAGTAACTATTGGTCGGAAGACGGTCTTATATATTCGTACTTTAATCCCTTGTGATATACATTAATTTAAAAGGTTCTTAGTATCCTTTATAATTTAAATTAAAATCAATGCTATTTTATGATTGGAAAATGCCGTTCCTACTGTTAGCGTTCTGGAATGAAAGTTGATTCGTTTCAAGATGATTTTAATTTTCTACAGCGCTTTATTGATGCTTTCCTTTAGAGAACATTACAGAAAATGCTTTCTTTAGAGAAATTAAGAACTATCCATGTATTCATCTTTTTATCTTTATTTTTTATTCCATTGGTGCCTTACTATCGGGATGCACCAATCCTATTTGGTATTACCTTGCAACGATTACCACTTGGGTCTATGTTGAAGTTGATTATTTTACCTCCTGCAGTGCATTTTCACACTTGAATCACCTTATTCTATCTAATTGACAATATCCCTGAATATCAATGGTATTTAATAAAACAGAATGCTGTTATAGCGAGCAGGGTAGCTCAGTAAGTTGGGTTACGGTTATCAATGTCCCAGATTGGAGACCAACTGTAGCAGAAAAATTATATTTTTAACAGCCGAGGATTGGTCCTGAGGGATCTGGAGGTTCACCTTACTAAACCTTTATGAATTTCGAGGAAAAACTTGGTGGTTGAGCAAGACCTCAGGCAAATCAACTCGCTACACCTACGTTAGCTTATATGCAGTACCGTCCCACAGTGTTTCTATTAGTAGGAGGTAGCTGGACAAAAGTCATGTTTAAAATTCTAAAACATTGTATTGGAATATTGTAAACAATTGTTGAAAACCTAGAAATCTAATATTCGTTTATGCCTGGCACACTTCATCTCGTCAGTAATAGAGTCCAAAGTAATGAATCCATAGAAATAGACTAAATCAGTTGTACTCAAAGCTTCATTTCAACCGCACAAAATTGAAATGTTACTAATTTTATATGAATCAATTGTTGAATATCGATAATATATGTACTCATAGGTGCTATCTTTCCCAATTAAAAAAATCATCTGATAATCATTCTGTATACATTTTTTTTTAAAATCAATGAAGGATTTTTCCTCATTTTTTTTGCATTTCTTCCGACTAATTAAGTATTGTAAATATAAATGGTTTTTAATTAATTACCAACTGAATTTAAGAGGATCGCTACGATAATAATTAGAAAAATTAAAATAACAACAACAACAAAAGAATTTAAGAAATTAAAAAAAAATATATGTATGTATATCTACTACTCATCATTCATCGATCCTAAAATTTTTAATCTAAAACCTAATTAAAGTTGTTTCGTGTTAAATAAATGCCAAATAAGATATATAATAAATTAGAAGAATTGCTGGCCAAAATCATTTTTATTTTCGGGATTTATGTTTTCAAATAAAAAACATTTTTATTTTCCTTTCAGAGTCCTACGTAATATTTTCAAAATTAAATTTGGTCGAAAGAAACTCTAAGAGATATGAGTTTCTTTCTTCCTTTATATCTTCTCGAAATAAAGTACTCTAAAAAAAAATGTTGTACTCGAGTGTGCAGGCTAAAATCTGTCTTATTATTCATAGAAAAGGTGTAGCTATTAAATATAGAAAAATTAACTCGGATACAAATGAGTAAAAGGCATTTTCATCACTTCAAAGTTTCATGAAACTTTATTTGGAGAAGATATAAAGGAAGAAAGAAACTCATATCTCATTCAGTTGGTAATTAATTAAAAAACATTTATATTTACAATACTTAAGTAGTCGGAAAAAATGCCGAAAAATAATTTTGTCCAGCCAGCTCCTACTAATCGAAACACTGTGCATCCCTACGATTTACTAAACATATTCGGTGTACACAGTCGGGAGCGGATAGCTTATCGTTTAGAATGTTGAGTTGAAGTGCTGAAGGTCCCATATTCAAATCCACGACCATGACAGATAAATGATTCAATCTGTTAACAGCCACGAATGGATCCTAGTGATCTGTAGATCCTCCTGTCCCTAACCCAGCATCTATTAAGTGGATACACTTAATTGGGGAAAAACGTGATCTCAGACAAAATACCTCCCAGCACAACCGTTGTCTCTATCATGTACTGAACACAAGACCCTTCATGAGTCGCAGTCGCACAAAGTTAAAGAATAATAAATTGGAAAATAGACAAAATTAATGTGACTTAAGTATTACTTTTACAGTTATACAGGGCGTTTTAGGGTTAAATGGCCAAACTGAAAAATTTGAACTAAGGACCTCAAAACAAGAAAAAAAATTCCTATGAAGGTATGTCCGCAAACGCTTTGATTAGGAGGTATTACCATATAAAGATTTCATTGTTACGAATTATTTAGGCATACTAAATAAATAAAACTATTTTATTTGTCCCAACTACTTTATTTATTAAATATAAACCATTAACATTCATATTAAATGTTCAAAGTGATTTCGTTATAAGTGAATATCTCCTAAACAAAGCGTTTGCGGACATACCTTCATAGGAATTTTTTTTCTTGTTTTGAGGTCCTTAGTTCAAATTTTTCAGTTTGGCCATTTAACCCTAAAACGCCCTGTATAACTGTAAAAGTAATACTTAAGTCACATTAATTTTGTCTATTTTCCAATTTATTATTCTTTAACTTTGTGCGACTGCGACTCATGAAGGGTCTTGTGTTCAGTACATGATAGAGGCAACGGTTGTGCTGGGAGGAAATGTTTTTCTTGTTTTGAGGTCCTTAGTTCAAATTTTCAGTTTGGCCATTTAACTCTGAAACACCCTGTATAAGTATAACATGTAAAGGAAGTAACTGTTGTACAAAGAAGAATTGTGATTCACGCTGCCTAATTTTAAGTGTGTTCCGTTCATTCATTTACGGCGCAACAGACGCTTGAAGCAGTCCTTGGCCAGATCTACCGATATTCTCCATTCTCCCATGTCGGTGAAAAATAAAGTTTGTACAACTATGAGGACTTGATGTTATTATTGAACTATTTAGACAAGCTAAACGGTCTATTTTATCCTTCTGATATTTGAGGATATTATTGCAGACACAACATACTCTGAGTACATACAAGTTTTATGTTGCGTCCAAGGGCAGAAATCATAGAGAGATAAGTTATTTTACGCAACTGAGCAAGCTAGACAAAATTGACTCGGGGCTAGGGGCAATAGCACTAAGTATAATCAGGTTGAGGGAAAGTCCCACGCCTTTCTGAAATGTTTCTATCACGTCATTAAGCCCGCAACCTGCCCTAGATATGATTCCGCTAATGCCTCCTTGATACGCAGTAGGTATTTCTGATCTTGTTTTCTTTCCCCGAACGCTGTAAAAAAAAAAAAAACCATAGAGCTTAATTGAGTTCAGGTTTGTTATAGCTTAAAATGGCATACTCAATAATGGATTTTATAGATTCCGTATAGTAAATTTTAAAAAACATACAAAATAAAGGTTTTTTTCATCGATATTGAATAAAACTTATAAAGAGTATTATGTAATCAACTGCATTTGAATGGGTAAAAATGGAACAAAACGATTTTTTTTAAAAATGCATGGTATATTGACTTATAAATCTAAAGTCACTTTAAGCCCCTGTGTCGAATGGGACACATGTGGGAGTCCTAAATATTGCCTATTCAGATATAATTAGAGCGTGTGGTAGATAACTGAGTTGCCGTTGAAAATCCTGGTTCATATCCCGCTCCAAACAAGACTTTTATTTAATAGCAGCCGGAGATGGATCATGTAGGACGGAGGGTACCCAAAATAAGTGGAGAACATCTGGCGGTTGAGTATGATCTAGGACAGATCACCTCCCTGCACTGTCTTTGTCCTTGAATCAGTACAGTCTCTACCACCCCAGACCCGTTCACAGGTTGTAGTAGTACAGGTTATAGGATATTAATAGGATAGGGGTCTTTATATAATATGTGAAATCGTAAATGCACGGGAAATTATTTTTCTCCCCTTCCGAAGGAATGCATGAACAAGAATTTTTTAATCCCTTTTAAAAATCTATGGTCCCCATGTCGGGCTGCAAACCTGCGGTCTTGTGCGTAGGAGGTTGCTATGCTAACCACAACACAGGTGAATCCTAACACGCTTTCTAGAACGTAATTAAAAATATTTTTGTGCTATAATCACATGAAAACATTAACATTCTTAGGCCACAAAAAGTTTAAATTTTTGTTTTTAAGAGAGAAACTCTTGAATATCAAAAATAAACTATAAAATACATACAAAAAGACATAACGAATCCCTATAATAGGCGTAATGGTCCAAATATAACCTTAATTTCCGTTAAGGACTTAAGTTTCTTTTAACTGAGAAATATTTTTTTAATAAAAAGAAAACTATACGACTTTTAAACAATTGCTATAAAGTTCCAAAACGATAGTAGCTTAATGTCAGCGTTAGAAAAAGGGGTGTGTGTAAAGGAGATAAGTCGGCACCTTGCCGTTTCTAGTTCAAAGTCGTTCCGACCTATCTTCTGACTATAATGTTAAAGGCCGCGTTCACACTAATGCGATATATATATACTTTATTTTGTTTATGATGAAATAGTTTCAGACACTCTAAATGAGCCTTTACGAAACTGATGAAAGTAATTACATAGTTATCTTCTCTTCTTCCCGTCATATTCACAGCTCGAAATACCGTACGATGCTAATAGTTGAGGAGACCGACAAGTAGTACTTCGAGAGATATGCCACTTGCGGTATGTTGCATATACGTGTAGTTATAAAATTTATCTTCTCCCTTTAGATTTCATAGACCTATCTGTGTGTCTCGCGTATCGTATATCTCTGATCTTATATCGTCTATGTTTTGGTTTTACGTGAAGTTGATTGATATTATTTCCTTAGTTGTTACTGGATGGGGAAAGAGGGATCTCTTCTCGTATAGCAGCCATTGATTTGTTTCTATAATTACATCACTTTCCTTCATAAAGTTCACGAACGATTAATAAGTCCGGACGATAAAGCTTAGTTAATCTCACAGCCAATTACATATGGAATGTTGATAGAATATCTGGTATTACTGGAGTGACCACATTCCTCCATGGTAGGATGGATAGAAGTCTGTACTGATTCCTTTCATCCCCGAAGAGAGAATTTCGATGTCACCTTGAGTTTTAGACAAAATTAGCGTTAAGTAATATCATGGAGTATAATTGGCTTTTATATATTTTAATGAGTATATATTTACATACATAAACAGGGTCAAGTAACCAAAGTCTTCCCTCTAACGTTTTGTTTATGAGATATTCACACCTAAATATTTTTGTTGTTATGAATAATTTTGGAATAGTTAATAAATAAAACATATTTTCTTTGTTACAACTACCTTATTCATTAAATGTAAACTTTAAGATTCATATTAAATGTTTTTTAATGTTATTTCATCGAGCATTAATACAGGCTAGGGATCTTTCTTCAACAGCAGCAGTGACAGGACGGTACTGGATATGTGTTACTGTTTCACAAGATTCAATTATCCTTCTTTGTAAAGAATCGAGGTCATTGATAGAAATATATTAATTCGGAATAGAGTGATAACTGTAAATGTTTAAGGGAGTAACTTAAAAGCTACTGCCTATAATCTAGATAGGAGCATCAGGTATAATTCGCAGGCATTCAGAGAAACGAGTCACATTTGAAACCACTCCGACTGATTTTCCGTTCCAATAACAGATAGAACACTAATTCAACTTTTTAATATTAAATTGCAGACCTGGGCAACAGTTATTGGAAAAATAATTCCGCCTTTAATACTACATTTAATTAAACTTCGCTTATTATTTCACAATGCAGATGCTTAAGTATGTAAATTCGTAAATCTGTGTGTATTCCTTCATTGCAACTAATTAATATTTTTGAAGTCTATTAAAGGTAATTATTTCGCAGGTTGTACCTTCGAGTTGAGTTACAACAAGTTTTAACTTTTCATTAATTTCATTTCTAATATTTTCCAAAAATACAAATTATAATGAGATTTAGTATGGAAAAGAAAATTTAATTATGGGAAATTTGTATACTTCGGTAATCATTTCACCTAGAAATGAACGATTCAACAAACATTTATCATTTATACTTCAAAATGTTAGTTGAAACTATTATTTCCTGATGAAATGATTTCCGCTCAAGATAACTTGTATTTTGGGAAATTATTAAAAATGAAAAGAATAAACAGTCAGAACTTGTTTTAACTCAACTCGATGCGATAAGCAGCGGAACAGATAGCCTATTCAAAGATACCCTATTTTCTCTTAAATGGTCGAAACGAATATAATTGGGTTGTCTGGGCAATAATGCAGGATACTATGTTTTATTTAAAAAGAAGTATTTTAACCTGAGTAACTTCTTCACCGTCTATAACATCTAACACCCAAACATATTCTTTGCTTCAGGCTTTATGTCATGGAACTGACACAAAAAGATGAGGCTGTTTTGTGCAATCATCAATGCCTTGCAAGATTCTTCCCTCATTTCAAAATTCCATTTTTGGTGACAGGAATCATTTTTGATCATTCTATACCCAAAAAGGATATATAATATCCTAAAATTATCAAACATGATCACATTTTGTTGGCATTTGAACATCTGGAGAATTATTTGCCGAATGTTGGATGTGGGAGCGTCCTGAAGAAATTCGCTCCTGGTTAAAATAACGTATACATGCTATAAATCACTGTTTTGCTTAAAGATATTTTAAAAGGGCTTAAATTACTTAGCGGAGCATGCTTAGTTCCATAAGTATACAAGAATAGGCAATTATGAGAAAAGAGTACAAAATGAAGACTACAGAGAATGTATTCATTACTGCAGACCAACCACTAAAAATTCATTTAGATATCCTGACTTCTATATCACTTTTTACGTTCAAAATTTCATATTCCATGATGGAATGTTAAATAATTTGTAGAATTTTATATAGGAATAGTTTTTTAAAGAACAGATACAAGATAAATTTCATTAATGCATTCGCGCAGCCACAAACCCGTTTTGTGACTTAGAGTTATGACGCATAACCTTCACGAGATGCGGGATCTGGAGCAAGCAAGTGCTGATTTTATGTCAATAACAGAACCCGGATTTACGTGCAGTAGAAAAGTCTATAAACTTAAATAGGTTTTACGATATTTTAGTGAATAATTTATTCGCGAAATCTGATCCAGTTTTGGGCATAATTACTGTACCATTGGATTGTCCGGAAAATTACGCAGGTTTTCTTTAAAACACTCCTCCAAATAATAAACTGGTTATGTATGATGGACTTTTGACTTTTATAAACACTTATTAATCTTTTTTCAAATAAAAATTTAGGTTTACCTCTGTAAAATTTCGCTACTTGAAAATAATTCAGTCTTTACTAAGATATAAAAGCGTGATTTTCGCATAATTTCGTTGTATGATTTCGAACTCGACCGAGAGCTGGGCCCAAACGGCCTGAGATTTCAACAAAGTCTGCGGTGAAGGCAGTATAGGAGAGTTCACTGTTATTCTGCAACGGTGGTTCAAGAGATTTCAAGAGGGAGACTTAACCCTTGAAGAAAAGTAGACCGTGGAAGAAGATCTGCTCTTGATGACGATGTTCTTCGAGCTTTGGAAGAAAATCCCAGAAGAACTGTTCGAGAACTGGCAGGGTTAACTCAGCAAATCAACCATCTATGACCATCTTAAGGGGATTGAGAAGATGAAAAATCTTGAAAGTTTGTAAAACTTTATATATATATTTGTCTTACAGTTTTTATTGCTTTACATTATATGTATATCCCACTTAATCTTGGGATTTCCATGTAAATGATTTTCAATTCTGCGATACAGAATTGTTTCAAAGTAACAGATTAAAATTGTTTGTTAAAATTGTCATACAGGCTCGAGACCCTGTTTAACGTCCTTTTCGAAGGATGGCATAACCAAGGATTTTTTTACTAACTTAAAAAAATCCTAGGACAACCTACAGGGCTACGAACCCGCGATCTTGCGCTCAGTATGTTGTTCTGCTAACCATTATACAACTAAGTCGGCCTTAAACATACTCCATCAGTTCCATATTACATCGAAATTGCTTTTTAATGTATATGCATAAAGTAAGATTAAAAAAAAAAGAACAACATTTAGGACATTTTAGATTTTCAAGTAGTAAAAGCTGTACCACTACAACCTGTAAACGGGTCTGGGGTTCAGTACATGGTAGAGACTGTACTGTTTCATGGACAACGGTTCCGCACGGAGTTGAGAATTGAATAATATAAAAAAACAAAACATTTTTCTGATATTATTGCTCGTGTCACTTCGAAGGCCTATGTTCTGCATTTAATTACTCAAAACCTTAAAGTATTTACGCTGGTTACCAACAGACAAAAAAAATGAAAAATACAAAACATTTTATTCTACACATTTAGGAGTCAACATTTAAGGGGCATATTTCGAAACATCAATTACTGTTAATGACAGTGTTACCTTAAGAGATGAAGGAAAGAAATTCTTGGCAATTCATCTTCTTTGGTGAGGGTCATTATTATCCATGCTTCACATCCCAAAGTCACTTTTCTGTAATTCGATTCGTTTCAGACCATTTTCCTATTGTTGGCAAGTTTATGCGCGAAGGTCACTCCGATATTCCGCATTCACAAACATTTTTTGAAAAATAATACATAAACAAACCGTAGAATATTGTAGTATAATCCGTAACGTGTACCACGTTATTATCGAAAGTGTGTGTATATTTTATTAAAAATCAGAAAACTTCTGTCTTCTTATTATCGGGTCTCTTTCAACTCATGGTTTAAGTGAAAATTAAAAGTAATGCCTTTTACTTTGAATTGCCAATTTAATTTCATAATTATATTATTTGGCTGAACAAATCCCTTTTCAAAACCTATATAAAATAATTATTATTATCTAGAATGCGGTGTAACTCAGTGAGTAGAGCGGTGACTTCTTATGCTGAAAATGCTGGGTTGAAATCCGGCTGAGAAAGATAAAAGCATGTAATCTGATAACCACCCTGCGGGATCCGCAGACACTCCTGGGGCTCACCCAGCCTCTATGAAGTTAATCAGTGGTTGAGCGTGATCTCGGACAAATTACACCATAAAAACCACTGTCTTAGAAACCATACAGTCTACCATGCGCTCAACTCAAGTCCTTTCATTAGTTTTAGTGGTGTAAATATGTATTTCTTGGTTACGATTAAGAGCAAATTGATGTGGCTCCAAATAGAAACTGCTTTTATTTCTTACGTACAGATAAGTAGGATGGAATATAGTTGGATTTCGATCAAACAGCTCTCACTACACTTTTCAGAAAGACAAAATATACACTTAAATTTGATGCATCTAAAATAATACGCAAATAAAATAGTTTCAAATGGTATATAACAGAAATTAGATCTATAGAAAAGTGTAAAAATCACATTGTGAACAACAAAATCGGTTATACAACGTTTAAATTCGTTTTGTACAAATTTAATAAATTTTCAATACAAATAAAAAATAAGATAATAATAATAATAGATTGAAAATCGATAACAATGATTAAACAATTAATAACAACTGCTGATCCAAATTAACACCAACCGAAATAAAATAATCCAACATTAAGAATTGATCACCATTCTTGAATAATGATTTCTTATGCATGAAAATATTGAACAGTTATTTTGATGTAGTAATACCATTTATGTATTAACATCTTACACGTGTCAATTTTATATTTAGACTAGTGCGTTTTTTAATATACTTCACTGAATGCCTCTTTTTAATCTCGTACCGTCGTTAAAAGAATACACTGAATCTCAAGAACAAAAATTGCTCACACACACACACATATAAGAGTTCCCTATTTGAAAAGCAGTTTATCATTATTTTGTAACCCACTTATACCAATAGCAGTACGTGCTGATCGCAGATTACTAATTGGAAAGTCCATAACCATTAAATGAACTAGGGATACTTTTTTCCAGTCTGGTCTAGTAAGAAAAAAAAGTCGTCCTAATATTATACAAGATAGAAAATAGCAAATTAGTGTCAGGGGGAACGTAAGATTACATACTAGTCGTACAGGAAGCTATACTAGATCCTTCGTATCAGTGCAATTGATACGAATCTCTGATCAAGCACTGTATTTATATATTTACTAGGACTACAACCCTATCGGATTCTAATTGCGGTTGTTAAATTTATATTTATATAAAGACTAGCTTATGCCCGCGGATTCGCTCGCGTGGAATTTGGTCTGCCACATAAAGTTTCGTGAAAGATCATTTAAAATAAATAATTTAACTAGTTTTTAAAAATATAAGTTACTCGTAAATCCAAAATTTCATATGTCTCACATCAAAACTGCCGGATTCTATACAACCTTTGAACCCCTATTATATTAAAGGAGAAACCCTTGGGGTGGAATTATCCAAATTTCTTTCTTAAACTATACAAAGAACCTATCTACAAATTTCAAGATGCTAAGTTCCTGAATTGCCCTTAATTATGTACTATAACGGAGGGGGCACATGCCCCCGTGCTCCCACATAAATCTGCCCTTGATGTAGCCTATGATGTATAACCTATTTTACTCAATAAGTTTCATCCAAATCCGTTCAGTAGTTTTTGCGTGAATGAGTAACAATCACAAATACAAACATTCGCATTTATAATATTGGTAGGATATCAAAACAATAGTTTCACTCATGTTATTTCTGTTATTTTAACCACTATTATTTTACTCCCCCCCCTAAATCCTCGCCTGCTATAGCTTATGTATAACCTATATTACTGTAATTATTTTTATGACTTGTAAAAAAACCTTGATAAAATATTCAAATATATACCATATTTATTGGTAGTAATCCTGTTTATTCGGAATAATGTGGACAAGGCTATTCTGAATAACCAATAAATGTGTAGGTAAATCATTAGATAAATTGGAGAATAAAATGGTCCGGACGGAGGTAAAAAACCCATAAAAATCCAGAATTATAGAATATCTGTAACCTGCATCACTACAACCCGTCAAGGATCTAGGGTTCAGTATATGGTAGAGACTATACTATTTCTTGGACAACGGTTGTAGAGGGAGGTGATGTGTCCTAAATCACGCTCAACCACCGGATTTTCCATCCTTATTTTTGTACCCACACAGAGGCTGGGTGATAGATCCCATAGGACCCATCTCCGGGCGCTAACAGTTCAAATGTGCCAGTGAGTGGGATTCTGACCGGCATGGCAACTCAGCGCTCTACCATTCCTGCTCCTACTTACAGAATACAGAATCTACCATTATAGATTTATGAGCTCTTTCCATGTATAATGCTCATATAATACTTTTCAAAACGGATTTCACTCCCTCTTAAGATACATTAGTAGAATAATACAGTCAGAAGTTCCATCTGTTCCATCATTCAAAGAATCGTTAAGATGAAAAGTCTCTTTTCGCAGAGCGCACATTAATCTAGTGGAAGATTTTTTAGCCGACAGAAAAGGAAACCTATTAATCATTCCTTTTAGAAGAGGAACCCATTTTCTAAGCTAGCATCCGCCTTCAGAGCTAATACCGTGTGTGTATGTTTGTTTTTTTTTGTTTGGTTGTTTGTCCAACACTTTCTCCAGTTATTACAATAATAATTATACTATTACAAAGAATATCACGGATTAAATGAACAGTGCCGTAGAGACGAAATTGAGCCCATAAAATGAAGGAAGTGATTTGTATGGATATTAAAATAAATCAAATGTTCAAAAAGGGTTTCTAAAAACAATAGATACACGATTAAAAACTTAATAAAATAGTAATTAGCGCTTTATATTTCCGCTATAAAATAATTTCTTATAAATCACTTAAACTATTATTATTGCTCTGAAGAAGAGAACTTACAATGTAGCATTTCGGCGAAAAAATCGGTTGGATTTTGTGACTTTGTATTTCTAAAGAAAGGGCTTCCGATAAGACTTTAGTGGAACTCAGCACATTCTATATCGAAGGTATAAAAACAATGAAAGGGATGTTAATTGATTAATAAAAACCCCATCTTAAAATCTACATTATCACAGCCTGATAATTGACCTTAATATAGAAAATATTTGAAACTTTAAGTCGAAAAAAAACCTATCAAAACAATGCAGATTGCTTATATAAATAACAATCCTTAAAACGGTAATTAAAACAGCCGTTAACAACAGAATATGGTTTATGACAATTTACTGAAATTTTTTCATTAACATTTTTTTTCCATACCAATACCTATAATAATAATTTGTATTGCTCTACTATTATGATAGTTATTTTATTACTCTGCTACTTTTTATTATTTAATTATTTAATAGTTAAATAATTTTGTATCTTGTCTATTTAAACCTGCACCGTGGGGCGAAACGTCGGTTTTTAATAAATAGTTTCTCAGAATTTAAGTTATATTTCGTTGACCTTCACCGGGGCGTTTTCTTCTCCATGTTTATAAGGTCAAGTAATAATTATTCAAGGGATCGGAGTGGCTCAGTGGTAGAGAGCTGAGTTACCATGCTGTAGCTGAGATCCCGCGTTCAAATCCCGCTTGTTCAAATGCCGGCAGGATTTTATTTAATCTGTTAATAGCAGGAGATGGATCTTATGGGAACTAGAACAATCCTGGGGCTGACCCAGCCTCTATAAAGTGGGTACCCAAAAAAGGGGAAAAATCCTAGAGCCTATCTAATACAAATCACCTCCTTGCATAACCGTTGTCCAAGAAACATTACTGTCTCTACCATGCACCGAACCCCACACTCATTGGTTGTAGTGGTACAGGATACAGGTACTCTGTAATTCTGTATTTATACTTTTTATTATGATTATTATTAATCTGGCGTTTGGGCGTGATCTATGACAAATCTCCTCCCTGCAAAACCGTTGTCGAAGAAGTCTCTACCATGTACTGAGCTCTGGGGTTTAACCTTCATGGGTTGTAGTTGTACAGGTAATATTTTTTAAGATAAAGAATGAAACAAAAAAAAATATTTAAAGGCTTTAAGCGGAGGATATTATGTAAATAATAATAAGTGTTTCTTGTGATGGAAATCTTTTTTGTTGCTAATAAATCAGTCAAGTGTGTTATACCATATTGAATAATATCCGCTAGATAATATTGTCTATAATCTTTGCAGATAGGGCGATTAACTAACAGAAGGATTTGGTCGTATGGCAATTTGGAATTGCATATGGTGCGTCTGCTGAGTGGTTTAAATAGCCTAATGTCCATTGTTAAGTGCTGTCTTAGTGCTATATTTACTGGAGGGTTTTAGTTACGTCAATATTTGTATGTATTTAAATGTCTATATAAATACCTCGGTGGATTATTGGGAATTGAAGAAGTAGCTAGAGGTTTGAAACTAGTCTTTTTATTTTAATTATCTTGTTTTTGTTACCGGAGTACATCTTTCTTAGTCAATCATTCAAGTGAGTAAAATAAAACCTTTTTCCAGTCATATATTTTTTTTTAATTTAAAAACGTTTCAACATTAATATGTTATTCTCAATTTACATTTCTTATAAGTCCTTTAACGTTATTTAATTTTAAACTATTCTCTAAAATTTGTACATTTTCAACCTAAAATAAAAGACAAATCAAATAAATACATAATTTTACAAACAAACATGTCCCAAAAATACTGGATAAAAAGCATAGATACCTTTTTAGTTGATTGTCAAATAATTTAAAATATTTCTTATAAAACTTAGAGTTACAATGTACTCCATGGTCATCATTAACAATTTTTGAAATTTGCACTTTGGACTGTTATGATTATTATTATTAAAATAGTATTTTAATTTGTTTTCTTCTTTAATATATAGTTACCATGAATGGTCAATTAATATAAATTAGTGATTTTTGATCTATATTGATCTATTTTATATCTTTTATTTATTTTAAAAAGTTCATTGTATGAATATTAAGAAATTGGAAAAATGAAAACAATGTTATGAGGTTCCTGAGAAGGTTATGTTATCTGTGTTATCTAATAAGTGTAGACTTCTATATTTCATTATTTCATTTTTAACTTTAAAATCACTGATGAGTACAATTTACTTATTTCGTTAGATTCCTTCCTATCATTTACCACTTTATCTATTTTGTCATTGATGTATAATGCTTCTAAAAATCTCCTTTTTATCTTATTTTTTTCTCTGTGTAAAATGCGTGGTTTATCAAAATTAAATGTGTGTGATTCTTTTTTGCAATGGGCTGATAATGCAGTGCTTGTCTTTAAATTTGGTTTCAGATTATTTTTATGATGATAGAATCTATTTTTTAGATGTGTACTGGTATGTACTATATATTGTTTATCACAATTTTTGCAATCAATGTTATATACTACATTTATATTATCTAAGAGTGGTATTTTATCTTTTTTGCTGTTTATTATGTTTTTTATTGGGTATATAAGAAATATTTTAAATTATTTGACAATCAACTAAAAAGGTATCTATGCTTTTTATCCAGTATTTTTGGGACATGTTTGTTTGTAAAATTATGTATTTATTTGATTTGTCTTTTATTTTAGGCTGAAAATGTACAAATTTTAGAGAATAGTTTTAAATTAAATAACGTTAAAGGACTTATAAGAAATGTAAATTGAGAAGGACATATTAATGTTGAAACGTTTTTAAATAAAGAAAAAATATATGACTGGAAAAAGGTTTTATTTTACTCACTTAATGATTGACTAGTCTTTTTTTAATTGGAATCAAATTTTAGAGAATTTTAAAATTAACTAAGTCATCAAACTTGATTTGATTTCAAGCAGTAGCTATCGGAAATACTTGACAAAATAGCGCTTAGCATAACTTGTCGTGGGTTCAGTAAGTACTTTCCCAGGAAGTCTTCATTGAAAAGCTCAATGGATGACCTAATTGCAATTTAGAAGAAATTACTAAACCAATTTTTCGCAAGCGGTTCCCAATTAGCGAATATACAGACGAGGAAAAGTATTTGGTATTTTACGATATAATTATAATTTCTGGTCTATATATGTTTTCATGTCATAAATTAAGGAATGAATTTAACCAAACTTTGTATAGTTCTATTAACGACTTAATTAGGATGATTTTGATAACTATAATTTTTTATTAAAAATGGAAAAAAAATCTTAATTTCCTTGACAAATATTTTGGTGTTGTTGCTGACAGGGTAATGACCAGTTAAACTATTAAGATGTTTAGTTTCTACTACTGTAGGTAATTGGAAAGTTATATGAAATTTTTCTGGATTTTTTAGAATATTTGGAGTGATTGTAATTTTAGAATAGAATAGAAAAATAATTTTACTCTGGCACCAGGTCTATTTAGAATAACAGAGATTAACAAAATTAAATAAACATATATCTGACCAAAGGACTAAAATAGAATACTAGGATTAGAATAGAACAATATTTACATAATATCTTGAAAGTAAATAACTAACAGGTATACTTTGGTAGAGAATCAGAAAATGTAATACAAAAATAAAATAAAAAAACAGACAAATTTACAATAAAAATAAATAGGCTTATGGAAAAATGAGTGAATAAATAAATAGCATCTAATAATATAAAAAATGATATCATTATGAGTGAGGAATATTTACAATAATTCATCAGTCGATTAAGTTGAATGTATCTGTAATCATTTATTGATTATAGAGCATCTGTTTGGGAATTTAGATGATGTATGAAAAGTTTGGATTTAAATGAGGTTAAAGAAGACGCATGACGGATATCGAGTTGGAGTGAGTTCCAAAGAGAGATAAAACAGGCGAGAAAGGAACGCTCAAAAGTTTGGTTCTATGGGAACGGATATAAAGATCGAAAGGGCGAGATCTAGTTCCCTGTGATTGAATAGAGGATTTGAATTGTAGGAGGCTATAGATATAAGATGGATGTTGTGAGTTGATAGGTTGATATAAGTAAGAACCAAGGAAATAGAGCCTACGGATAGAAGGGAAGAGCCAAATTAACTCAACGTAACGGCGGAACATGAGACCTCCTCTGGCCGTCGAAGACAAATCGAAGCGAACTTTATTTATTGTCTATAATGTAGTTTGGAAACAAGCCATTCAAAATTCCGATCATTCCCACTAGTCGTGAGTGAGATAAACTGGGAGAAGTTCTTTGCCGAAGTTTCGCCTACTAAGCTTCCTCAGGGCTTAATCTGAGACTGAAAATGTTCTTCTATACTTCGGTATTTATAGCTTTCCGGATCCGGATAGACTCTGCTAGGATTCGGAAAGATATAAATACCGAAGTATAGAAAAACATTTTACTCCCAGATTAAGCCCCGAGGAAGCTAGGAGTATGGCCAGCGAAATGTTGGCAATGATCTTGACGACACAGACGAAAACAGAAGAAATACTTGATGAATAGATTAAATAATAATAAAAAAATTTTTTATGAACCACGTGAACTACATTTATGCCGCTACTAAAGAAAAATAATTTATTTTCAACGGAAATGCAAGTAAATATTCATTAAAATGTTTAAAGCCAATTTAATAATAAAATATTATAAACTGAAATATTTCTCATACAAGACTGAAAAGACAAGAAACTGCTCGAAGTTTTCGCCTACTTCAACATTTACTGGACAAACGTTCAAAGCTCCCAATTAATAACAAAAGACTCATTTACATGACAGTTATCAGACCTATTTGGACATACGGAGTTGAGCTTTGGGGCTCTACTAAACCATCCAATTCTTCTCGTATCTGATCCTTACAATCAAAAATCCTTCTTAAAATTCTCAATGCTCCTTACTATGTCAGAAACAAACTCATCCATCATGATCTTAATATCCCATATGTTTCTGATTTGGCCCAAACTAGATACCTATCCTTCCATGAAAAGCTCCATACACACTTGAATCCGCTAGTCTCTCAACTTGCTTCCCATAATATTCCTGATAACCCTCCGAGGTGTCTGAAAAGAAGATGGCCTCGAGACCTTCTACTATAGAACTTGATTGGAGTGCTATCAATGGATAGTTTCTCCACAAGTGTTTTTTTTTTTTTTCATGTCCTTTGTTCATACAGCAGATTTACTTGATGCAATATAATTACAGTTATAATAAATTATTCTATTCTCTAAAAAAAAACTGAAATATACAACGATTACAATTTAGTTTGAACTTAAGTTTAATTAAACAATTTAGATTAAAGTTTACTTTGAACATACATAAACAAAAACTAAACCTTAAAGACATATCATGCTTAACGAATAAAAATGTAAATTCCGTATGAATTTGATTAATAAACGCATTATTTAAAATATAGGTATTTGACTATATATATAATAACATTTTAACAAGATTAAATTTGTATATTTAGTTTTGTTATTTTCTTTATATTTTATAATAATATGGCTTTTGTTTTCTTTCTTTTTTTTGTATGGGCCTTAGATATTGTTTCTTAAACAACTTTTATGTACTTACATATCTTCACTCAATCCAACAAGAATCCCTTTGCGATTTGTGAAGGTTAAAGCATCCGTGAATAAGACGGCCTTACTTTTACTCTCGCCGGTGAACTTTGATGATGGTTCGAATATCTCTTCTATCTTCCTTCCAAAGAGGGTCGAACGTATAACGATTATGCAAACTTTATGATTCGCTGATAAGGCGACTTTAACCTAAAATAAGACGGAGTCAGAGGATCATCACGCCATAAATATTACAAACTGGCAGAACTATTATTACAATTGAAGTAAATAAAAATAGATACGTATTATTCCTCATAATTATTTGATTTGGGAGAGTGGTAGGTCATTGTGCAGAACGCAAAGTAACTGTCCCGAGGATACAATTGGTCTGATCCGGTTGCGTCAGAAAAATTATATAATCTCTTAACCTCCACAGATGGATCCTGTAGGGTCTACTGACTGCCCTTCTTGGGCTCACCGAGCCTTTATAAAGTGCGCACCCTTAACAAGGGAAAACCTGGGCGATTGAGTAAGTATTCAAGCAGAGGCGGAAAAATATTTTTCACAGTTTGCTTCTACCGAAATTAAGAAACTTAAACGTAAGAATAAAAAAAGGAAGAAAAATCTACTACATTTCACAATACTCTTTAGTATTTGAAAGCGGGAAGTTTAACTGTTAGACCAATGCTTTAACTTTTTCGAAATTATATATATTATAATGCAATTGGGAAAAACCACAATGCAAAGCCTTATGTTTCAAAAATACACCCACTTACCAGTCGACGTTTCGCCTATTCAGGCATTATCAAGACGCCAAAAACAAAAAGGGGGTTATGTGAATCACATCTCGAAGAAAAAGGTGCAATACATCCCAACGATCAACAGCCCAAACAGGCTCCAAACATGAGACAGCACCCCACCACCAAGACGTTTAACATACAACTGAACGAAAGTAATACGCAACCAGCTGGGAAGGTTATAGAATCAGCTGATTCACAAAACATATCAAGTAATATTAACCTATAAAAATTTATACATATTAGCAAAGTTAGCCAATTTCTTCTTTTAAAATATTCAACGTTTCCGAATATATTGGTTCAAATTTCTGCAATCTGTTTTATAATTTACCGAAATGTCAATCTTTTGTGCAATCTGCATGGCCTCGAACAACTTCCTTCTAGAGCCATCACTCTCTTTGTAAATAACTTTAGCATTCTCAAAATCAAATTGATGCTTACAAGTTTTGGTATGCTGGGCCAATGCTGTGTTAGGTTCCTTGCCACCAATATTTTTACAATCATATTGATGCTGATACATTCTTTTGTGCAACAATTGTGATGTTTCACCAATGTATATTTTAGAGCATTGTAAACAGCTAATCTCATACACTACATCTGATTGTTGCTGTGTAAGTATTTTATCTTTTAATGGAGTGTAAAATTTACTCATCTTGTTTGTAATCTTATTCGCAAGCCTAATCTCGTAAACATCATACTCTTTAAATATATCTCTAACACATTCTGACAGGCCCTTAATATAAGTGCACGCAAAAAAGACACCATTCATATTATTTCTCTCGGCACCACCACTATCCGACAATGCAAGATCCCCACCACTAGAAGTACAGTTCATATTATTGTGAACCTTGTTATAGTTCAAATTCCAATATTTTTTAATGAGGAATGAAGGGTACAAGTTAATTTAGAACATCGTGCAGATGGTCTCTTTCACGGAGCTTATATATTTTATATCAGTCAGTTTAATGGCTTTAAATATGCTGTTTTTAAGGTTATTTATTAACATATGTCTAGGGTGATTAGATATAAAACTCAATATACGTTGACTACTGTTTTCATTTCTCGTCAACATGGTTCTCAAAATTGCACTATCGTTGTTAACATACATATCTAAGAATCTAATCCTATTATTAGTTTCCAGTTCATAAGTGAATTTGATATTATTATGAAAGCCATTAAGACCCTCATAAAACCTGTCAATCTCATCCTCTTTCAACACAAGCAAAAGGTCATCCACATATTTCATGATCAATCTAGGTTTGATATTAGTAGTATTGATGACATCATCTAGCAATTTGTTCTCATGTTTGGAGCCTGTTTGGGCTGTTGATCGTTGGGATGTATTGCACCTTTTTCTTCGAGATGTGATTCACATAACCCCCTTTTTGTTTTTGGTGTCTTGATAATGCCTGAATAGGCGAAACGTCGACTGGTAAGTGGGTGTATTTTTGAAACATTAGGCTTTGCATTGTGGTTTTTCCCAATTGCATTATAATAAATAATAGTGTTTCTTTTTGAGTTTTTGGCTCTATTTTAGTGAAATCATATATATATAAGAAATAAGGCCATGGTAAACAAGATCATATATGATCATAATATTGATAAGAAAAAAGAGTCCTTACATAAATGTAAAGACTATTAATTACATAAACTTATATTTTAATCATATTTTATGTAATTAATAGTCTTTACATGTATGTAAGGTCTCTTTTTACTTATCAATATTAATACTGTATTTTCTATAAAAAATTTTCTGGATTTTTTATAATTTTACAATTTTTATTTCTTACTGTATTTCTTATCATTTTCTACATTTACCCATATCATTTTTATCATTTTTTACATTTCCCCATTTTATATTCAGTTTTTATTTTTTATCTTTATTACCTTATTTTTATTTTTCAACACTTTCTGTTTTATTATTAGTTTATTCTTCATTATGTATTTTACTTGGCACTTCGTTGTTTATACTATACACTCATACATTTTAACCTTTATATTTACTTTACTGTGCAATATTTATCATTTTTATTTTCAATTGCCTGTATTCACCATACTTTTGTTTATTTATATTTACTATGTTTTAATATATTTGTACCATTTTTATTCTTAATTGTCTGTATTTTGCGTATTGGCCTGATGAAGACCTACAAAGTAGGTCGAAACGTTGGCTTCTTCATAAAGTTTTCTCCAATTCTTAGAGAAATTCATTGATCTCTACCCGGACCACTATCTTCTACAAAGATCATATATACTTTGCAGAGCTAGATCTTCCTAAATTTTACCAATCCAGATATAATTAGGATAGGTAATTTGCGAGTACCATACATCACGAAGGCCCTGGTTCCCATTTTACGTCCCATCCGAAGGATAGCGTAGCTAAGGATTTTTTACTCCCTTTTAAAAGTCCTAACGTAACTTGTCGGTATGCGTGTGTGTTCTTGAGCATGGAAGGTTATTATGCTAGCCATAACACCACAGATGTCCCCTTCAAAAAAGGTTTGTTGTTGATTATCAGCAATTTTTCTTCCATATTGAAAGATTGAAGGGTTTCCAACTCACCTTGCACCTTACTCGCGATCTGCGAGTATTTCCCAACAAGAAGAACTAGGTTATAACATAACAGCTCTGATTTAATACACCGAATTTATCGCTGATTCGCCACCATGACATGCCATTTCTCCTTCCCAAAACTTGCAAATAATTTATGTAATTTAAGAACATTTACTACTGGCCTGGTAAGGATTGGGAAAGGTCTGGCTACAAGGTCCAGAGAGCCGGGGAACTAGCCACTGGGAGAATTACGTGACTCAGTTCACTTCCCCCCCCCCCACCTAGTCTTCTCAACCATGATTGAAGTTCAAGGGTCTCGGCATGACTTTCATTTTCGAGATATAAATTTCCATAAACACCCCATTCAATAATTCTCGGCGGATTTATTGCCCATTGCAATTCTTCTAAGTATTCATGGCGCAGGTGTTTCATAACGGATAATGCTCTCATATCATAACAAGATTATATCTCGAAATTTCAACACGCATATTTGTTTTGGGGGTATATCGTAGTAAATAGTAATGGCACAGAATGAATTAACAATTCGTTTAAGGAGTCTGTGGTCTGGTGGTAGGGTTGGGCTGTAGTCGATAGTCAGCACTATCGATAGACCGATACTATCGGCTGAAAACTATCGGATAGTTTTTCGATAGTTACTTCCTTTTTTTCAAACCTATTCAATAAAGAATTTCAACTAATTTAATTTAATTCAATCACCTACCTACTATTTGAAATTTGCAGGGTTATAAATTATTAGATTATATAATAAAGATGAAGACAAATAAATAATTTATTTGAATTTTAAAAAAGTATTTACAATTTACATGTTTACAATACAATGAACAAATCAAATCTTCAGAAAAGAAAAATAACGAAATAGTTAATTTCAAGAGTCAAGTGTGCTCCTTGAGCCACATATTTCCCGAAAGATAAACTAGCATTTCTAGTTGAACATTGTAGAACTAGTACAAAACTTGTAGAAAAAGATCCCTAATTGAAGAGGAAGTTGAGGTTATAAAAACCTAGAAGAGCCAATGCTCAATACCGCGACTTTGGTTTGTTTGCACAAGTTTGAGGCTATTTGTACTACCCAACATAATGTAATTAGTAATTTCGGAGAATTAAATAATGACACGTCTGTTACGGCATCAAAGTTATATAGAAGAGAACCCTTGAACTCTAGGAATTCCGAGTTCAATTTCGAAACTCGACACTGGACAGGGACAGATCAGCATAATTCCGAGAGTTTCAAAACTTGATGATAAAAAAGATCCATCGATAGTCGACACTATAGATAGGTATAATCTCTCGATACATCGATAGTAACTATCGACTATCGCCTAAACCTATCTAGTGGTTAGCATAACAACATACTATACCCAAGTTCGCGGGTTCGCATCCAGCTAGGATTTTCTAAAATAAAATCCTTATTGAAGCTTTCCTTTGGAAGGTACGTAAAACGTGTGTATAAGGTGTCAGGTACTCATTAATGATCCCAATTCTAATAATATAATATATAAGGGATAGGCAATGCTAAGGATTCCCGCTGTAGCATCGTCAATGAGCTATTTAAATGGATATACAACTAAAAGCTTAGGCATCTCTTATAATCTGTCTCCAGCCGCCCTGATCCTTCTCTCCGTCCTCCACGCGGTGATTACAAGTTTTTAGAGATGGAAATGCGAATGTAAGCGAATTTATCCATTTCAAACACAATTTTTTATTTTTCAAATGTATACTGACTAATATGGAATTAAATGTTAAGCATTATATTTTATGTGTTGAAAACAATTTTTAATTTCAGTTAAAAGGTTTGAAATAAAAAAAAAAACAGTACCACTAAAGCTCAAGAAGGGTCTTGGGTTTGGTACCTGCTAAATATCGTACTGTTTCTAGGACAGTTATGCAGCGAGGTGGTTTGGACATCATTGGACGATGCTACAGCGGGAATCCTAAGCATTGCCAATCCCTTATATATTATATTATTAGAATAGGGATCATTAATGAGTACCTGACACCTTATACACACGTTTTACGTACCTTCCAAAAGAAGGCATCAATAGAGATTTTTACTCCTTTTAGAAGATCCTAGCGGGCTGCGAACCTGCGAACTTGGGTATATTATGTTGTCATGCTAACCACCAGATAGGGTTGGGTGATAGTCGACAGTTACTATCGATATATCGAGAGGTCATGACTATCGGTCACTGTCGATAGTGTCGACTATCGATGGATCTTTTTTACCCTCAAGTTTTGAAAATCTCGGAATTATGCTGATCTGTCCCTGTTCAGTGTCGAGTTCTTTTGAAACTGAACTCGGAATTCCTAGAGCTCAAGGGTTCTCTTCTATATAACTTTGATGCCGCATCGAACGTGTCATTATTTAATTCTCCGAAATTACTATTTACATTATGTTGGGTAGTACACGTATCCTCACACTTGTGCAAACAAACCAAATTCGCGGCATTGAGCATTGGCTCTTCTAGGTTTTTATAACCTTAACTTCCTCTTTAATTAGGGATCTTTTTCTAAAATTCTTAAATGTTCAACTGGAAATGCTAGTTTTTCTTTCGGGAAATATGTGGCTCAAGGAGCACACTTGACCCTTGAAATTAACCTATTTTGTTATTTTTCTTTTCTGAAGATTTGATTTTTTCGTTGTATTGTAAACCTGTAAATTGTAAATACTTTTTTAAAATTCAAATAAATTATTTATTTTTTTCATCTTTATTATATAATCTAATAATTTATAATCCTGCGAATCCAAGTTCACACTCTACCACCAAGTTTTTTTTCAATTAAGAGAACCCACTTTATAGGGACTGGGTGAGCTCCAGGAAAGTCTCCTGATCCAACAGGATCCATCCCTGGCCGTAGAGACATTAACTTATCTGCCACTGCCGGATTTGAAGCTGGAATCTTCAGCACAGCAACTCAGCGCACTACAACTGAGTTACCCCGCTTCGATTTGAAATAATTTCAATATATTTTCCTGACAGTTTGATGAATATGCTCGATCGTACAAGTTTTATTCGATCTTATGAGTATTATTGGAGCTTATAATTTCATTATATGAATTTTGAAATTATTTCGACATATTATTTCAACATACAATTCATTATAGTAATATAAAGTTTTAAATGATATATATTAGCGCCATTAATTGAAATTTCCCCAGAAGTGTCGAAAATTATTAAGGCATTGAAAAATCAAAGTAATTTCCGATTGAAACCGATTCAGCTGGATGCCTCTGGAAGTCTGGAATTCTCCAGAAGTAATTACTCAACCTTCTAATCGATACGTTGATTCTCGATTTGTGCTTATTTTGCACAGTAAATCGATTTCTTGATCGGATGGTTCATCAAGCAAGGGCATAATCAACCAACCCGTAGAACGATGTTCCAATCACCTAGAGCTTCATTGTCTATTTTACCGTTTCTATTTATGTTTTAGGCTTTGTAATCTTTTATTTCTTCTTGCATAGTCAAATATATATTATATATGGAAGGTCAAACGTTGCAAATATTCCCGAACAATAAATAGTAACTGGTACAGGTATTTACCATTTCAAAACTATTTTTGAGTTTATTACGGCAATATTCATGCTTGTAAACTAATGAAGTAGGAACTGAACCCACTTTTTTACTCAAAGCTTTGAGCCTACCTCGAAACCATTCCCTTAAATAAAACATTAATTTTTCAAAACACAATTTCAATCCTATTAGATAAATTATGAATGAAGCCGTAATTGTGAAGCAATAAATCACATGGATTGCCGCCAAGTTTTAGAAGTTAACAACCTTTCACTTTCTTGTTGGCAGCATTCTTCAGAACGGGTGCTAAAGCTCTCTTACTTCGAAATAATATGGCGTTTATTCATTATTGTTTTATCCGAACTTTGGAGTATAATCAAGGTCATATTGAATTTTTGTTAATGTAACATTTAATCTGTATGGTTAGTATTAGTTTGATTATTATTAATATTATTTGCAGTATTAGTACCGTTACGCAGGTCCCATTACCGCTTATGGGAGTGCCCCACAGGTGGCGGATGTGTGGATGGTCCGTGGAAATTCCTTGGAAGTAACACCCGGCTAGGTACGCTGGACTTGCAGACAAGCAATGACTGCTGGAGGAATGTGACGTAGGTTTGAGCGGTTCACATTATTTTTTATGCAATGCCCTGGGTCAAAATAGTCTCTCTTCGGTGATGTGCTGACTGTTAAACGTCGAAGATGGCAGGATTTCGGTAAGAGTGGTCTAACGGATTAGGGTTCGGTTAGTAGACCGTGGAGAGAGGTTTGCAAGCCTAGGTTGGTTATACCAAGACTTTATATTATTGGTCGGGTAAGCCTTATTATTATTAATAATAATAACCTGAAAGAAATGCAACGAGGCTATTTGCAACTCCTAAACTGTAGGATAGTATTTGGCTGAGCTAAATTTTAATTTTTTTAAATCAACAACTAGTTGATTTTTATAAATAGGTTCCATTTTATTTTTTATTGTCAAAATATCATAAAGAATAAATATTTCATCATAACAAAAGCTAATACATTTTTTTTTTTTTAGAGAAAGATAGCGGCTTGAATCCGCCAGTGTTTCTTAATTAGTTATTAATTACCTGCGAAACCCATAGGAAATAAACAAAAAAGGGGAGTGGAATTACCAATACCATTTATTGCTGACATTAGCCTAACCCATAATTGCATCCTTAATTGCCAGAGTTGTATAACTTTGAAGGAACCCTTAACGATGTGAAAATAATAATATGAATACGTTTTTTTTCCTCCATAATATCGACTATTGGTATTCAGACTAAATTAAAAATATATATATATATATGAAATCTGAGAAAACGACAGAAAGATGATTTAAACAGAATGTCAGAAACGTATATTTAATTAATACAAAAGCTTCTGTATTTCCCTGTGGTCCTCTACTTGCATACAGAGATTAAATAGTTTAATTTTATTTAATGAGTATCAACATTTTTCAGTTGTGATCTATTACATAGGTCATTATTTATTTTTCTGGTATTGAGTTGAAATAATTATAGTAACATATTAATTATTATCATAAAATATTATTAATTAATAATTACAATTTTATTGTCTGAATAGTTAAAAATGTTGCATTCTAAAAAAATGTAATTTAAAAAATACCAATATCGTATATTAATGTTCATTTAGTGTTTAATAATATTTTCAGTAACAATTAAAGAATATATATTTTCATACTGGAATTTAAACCGATGATGACCTTCAGTGCGGTGAGTTAGTAATTACAAGGTCTTGCAGAAGTTGTCGAAACAAGTGCAATAATCTCCCCCCCCCCCCTACTTAAATAATATAACTTTAAATCGATAGTTTTAGAGAATCGAATCGAATCGAGTTAGAAGTACCTATTCTGCCTAATAATAAAAATAAAATTGATTGTAACTCTTCTAATGGCAAAGAACGTTGTTGGACTTTCCGGTTCGAATTAAACAATATTTGTTAATTTTCAAAAAATCCCCCAAAAAAATATATGTAGACCGGAAAAAATGAATATGTTTGAACTCTATTTTGTTTTCTTGTGAAATCAATCGTCATAAAAAAAAATTCAAAGGCTTTGGCAAGAAACCAAGGATCCTGATTTCGATCATTGCTCTCCTTTATCCAGGACAGTGTTCAATTGTTCTATTACTACAACCCCATCAGTATATCAAAACCACAAGACACCATTAACATCGGTTTATATTATATATCGTCATAGTGTAACACTTATTGGAATATCCATATTGAATTAAGATCTAAGGCGGATTTCATAATCGCAATTAAGTTGCAAGGAACCAATAAAGGATTGAGAAGAAACAGAAAATGCGGAAACTTGAAAGGTATGGATATTAAAATTATTTTTCGAAAGACTTGGGGTGATGTACTATATATATGTGGTTAGGCAAGCAGAAATCTTCAGAAGGAATGTAAGAAGGCACTGAGAGTGGCACTCGAGAGACACCGGAGGACATCAAAGCTGGTAGAAGAACAAGATCCAGACACGGTAAATGATATTGATTGTTCGCAGTCCATAGCGGATCAATACTAATGCAAAATAATTGCTTGAAATTATATGTTTAAATATAAATATAAATATTCTATAACTACTCAGAACACTGTGCATAGAAATAATAACTATTTCTATTAAAATTATCTTAATGTGTAATCATATATTTCAATAATCATATAACTTAATTAAGAACAACATTAATAGTGATAAGTGACTTGATTAACCCCTTACATAATCCATTAATTTATCCTACAAACAATCCATGGATCTCCGCTGGTTCAAGTACCTCTTTCCAATACATATTGAGCGGCTTCCTATCAATTCCTTATTATGAATATCAAATGATTTACATTAAATATTTATAATATTAAAGCACTTATTTAATATTTTTCAATGGAATAATCTACCGATCTCATTTCGCTAGTACTGTTTTGAAACTGATAGTAGCAATTAGATTGGTCGCCATTAACTAACCTCTGTTATGACCCGTGAAGCAAGAAAGTAGGGATGCAACTCGAGGTGTAGCGAAACAAAATGCTCTTGGCTAAGTTCCTTTTAAGATGGAGATGGACCTCTCCTCCAGATCTTGTTAAAATACGCCACCGATTTCCACGAGAGACACTTCAGATTCTTGTTATTCTAAAAATTGTTAATGTAATCATTATGAAGTAAGAAAATATGTTCAGATATTTAGGATGAGTCTGATCCGTGATGACAGTACTTCTTGATATGGAAATAATGATTTTTTCACCGCATTCGGGTGATGTAATAAAATAAAATAAATGAGACAGTAATGAAAAGAGCTCGAAACCTCCGGAGTGTTTAAAGCGGCAGGTGAAATAAGAAAGTTTTATGCAACGATCAATCGAAGCAGAAAACCATTTAAGCCTTATCCTTCAGGACTCTGACGGAAATATTACTGTTTACAGGGCGGCTCCTATGAACCCGTGGAAACACCACTTTGCCAATACTTATGGAAGAGTTGTAGAAGAGGCACTGAATAAGAACCTGCCTACGTAGAGAAGCTTAAAAGTAGGCGATCTACAAGTGAAGCTTTTCAAGTATGGAGGTATGAAACTATCGAATACCATCCAAAACCTCATCGTGGTTATCTGTGCAAAGAGATATATACCGGTAATACATATGGAAGTCAGGACATACTGCTCTAGTATCTTTTTCAACGCCTGCTCTTGTTCGCAGGGACTACCAAAGCCAGAAAAATTAAGACTTGCTTGTTCCGAAGAGACAAAACCAATGTACTAGATATTTGCCTTCCAACAGAATTAGACTAGTTTGGGGAATTATTTTATCGAAACTTACAACTCTGTTATAACAATACAACAAGTAAATATAATGAATGATACGTAATGGCATGGATAAAGGCAAGTAGAGAAATTATCCAGTACTAAAAAAAAAAAAAAATTATAAATTAGGAGTGAATTTACCATCACTTAATGATTTTAAAGCGCCCTACGATAGCGTAAAGTAGAAGGTTCTCTTCAGAACATTGATACAGTTCGGAACAATTCAGTCTGATAGGACAAATAACAATAACTGTGTCTAGCCTAAATATGTCGCCTAGGTACCAACTGATTGGTAAGAAATATTCCAATAAAGATGATCCATCAGGGTGACGCACGAATGCTTGTCAGTTCTTCAATCTACTTTTGAAAAAGTAATAAGAGATTCCAGTACCCAGATTAAAGGAACCACCCTAAACACCTTTACCTATGCGGATTGCTTTGGAATACAATTAATTAGTCGATCAATGCAGTTGGTTGAACCGTTCTACTTCAGACAGACATAACAACGAGCCCTAATTTCTTCAGTCCTTACATGCAGTGCAAAAACCACGACAAGACAAAAGGTACAATCCAAGTACTGGTCATTTTTTGTAAGCAAAGCCTTCCGAAAAATAATTAGGTTCGTATTCGTTTTTGGAAGATGGAGAAGATATTAGGCAATCCTTTTGAGGAGCCCGATCTTGTGAGGGTATGTTTAGGATCCCAACTGAGGATTATGGTCCGGACATGTGATTTTGATGTGTCAGAAACGGGCTAATGACGGAAAATGGAGGCTTGATGTATCCACTATGTTTCTACGTAAGGAGCTTAGGAGTCAAGAACTTCATTAAAGATCCTCCTGAATATTGCTGATTGAGGCCTAGACGAGCCAAGTAGGGTGGAATTGATGAACTTTACTAAAAATGATACTTGCAAAGAGATAATAGTACCTGTCGGATATTTATTTACGTATAATCGCCCAATTAAATATTGAGTGCTCAGCTAGCGTGCTTCTGCCTCCGAGATAACACCGAGGTCAGTTCTATCACAGAAGATCTCTTTTCATAGTTCCGGAATAACTAACCTCGGATGAGTGGTGCTAAAGAGGGGGGAATTAAAGTAATTTTTATCGAATGATAATTGTTGACCTTGATAATATATGTGGAAGAAATTGGTCCGGGTAGAGGTCACAATGAATTTCTCGTATAATTTGAGAAAAACTTTATTGATAGCCAACGTTTCGACCTACTTTGTAGGTCTTCTTCAGGGCTATATGCAAAATACAGAAAATATAAGAAAATGGTACAAATATATTAAAACATATTAAATATAAATAAACAAAAGTAACGTGAATACAGGCAATAAAAATGATAAAGATGTATTGTAAGGTAATTATGAAGGTTAAAATTTATGAGTGTAAACTATAAACAACGAAGTGCCGAAAAGGTAGTAACCCACATCATGAAGAAAATAATAATAAAACAGAAAGTGTTGAAAGTTAAAAAATAAGGTAATACAGATAAAAAATACAAACTGAATATAAAATAGGAATGTGAAATGAAAATATGATAATGATAAAACATTACTATACACAATTTACCTTTACTATCACTACTTCCAAGCTCACTATTACTGTAAGGCGTTTATTTGTTTAGTTATCTATTTCCTACCCTAAATATCATTTTATGACATTCATCTGGGTCCAACTTCACTCACTATATTGTATTATCACTTACTTTACTTAAAACATACCAATTTTTTTATGCAATTGATATTATTTACACTTTTACATTTGTACCATTTTCTTATATTGCCTGTATTTTGCATATAGCCTTGAAGAAGACCTACGAAGTAAAGGTCGAAACGTTGGCTATCAATAAAGTTTATCTTAAATTATACGAGAAATTCATTGTGACCTCTACCCGAACCAATATCTTCCACATAAAGTAATTTTTCTTTTTTTTATACTCATTATAGTCACTAAGCTTTGTTTCACAAAAAAAACAAAACAAAAAGGACTAGGCTGTAATGGAAAAATCACATTTTAAAATTGTAAGATTTTATAAATTTTTCACTTTTTTTTTTCTCTCGATTTCGATAAAACCGGCTATATCAATGTATATTTAAATAGCTTTACTATATGAATAGCGAATCAAATGTTTTAAATGCTGAATTTGCAAAGATTGTTTTTGAAATAAAAACTTCTTTAGCCGCGTTTAGTTTAAGACTTTCGGTAGTGGGTAAACATGTTCGCGTCAGCAACATGCTCGAGACTGGCGATAAGCGGTGCATGAGCTTAATTTTTAATTTTTTTAAAAAAATTTAATAACTTTTAGATTAAAAGTTATAATTCTATTGATATAAAAATAATTATATTTATCTAAAAAGTCGTTTAATAATTGTGTAATTGATACTAATAGGAAGTTAAAATATCAATTTCTGGTTTATAACACGTTTCCCCTAAAAGATTTTATTTGTAATAGTTAAATGCCTTGTTATATGAAATGACTGAAAATATAAATTATCTAAGTATTGTTGAACTTAACGATGATAATAATTCTAAAGATGAAAACAAAATCTATTTAAATACAAATACAAGTTATAAATAATATAACTATATAATAGTTATTATTTCAATTAAATTATTGATATTTTGCCCATCATATGTTTCGATTAATAAATAATCTACTTGGAAATGTAAATCATTATTGTTCAGAGTGTCAATATAGGTGAAAACCGGACTAATGTTTATAATTTAAATTTAAGAATTTTAAATTTAAATAATTCAGGTTAGAATTGATTTAGAAATCCAAAAAATAGCACAGTTATTCCAAAGCCTTGTATTTTTACTTCTTTCGGCAATCCTCGTGAATTCTTATTTTTTTTTTCTTATGTACGTTTTGTTTATTTGAAATAATTATCTATTTATTATTGTTAATAATCATAAAAGTTAGATAAATAATGAGCTTTAAAGTAGTTTTGGGACGAAAATTGTCCGGACGGAGGTAAAAGAATTAATTCCTTAAATAGCGATAAACTATTCACTGTATTATTATTATATATATTATATTATTTTTATATTATATATTATGGAATAACTAATCGAATTCAATTTGAAACATTTTGCTAACTAACTAATGGAGAATTAGTTTTCCAAGTTTCGAAATCAGAAATAGGAATAATAGCATATACGCGTAATGCACGATTGAAAGCTGAAGGATACTAAAACAGAAGTTTAAAAAAAAAAATGCAGAAACTTAAGTGATTGATTTTAACGATAACGTATGTTTTCATGTTATTTAATATGACATAAACTTTTGTTATATAAGAATTTAATTGAAACTTAGACCTTTTTTTGTAAATGTCTTTTATATGATTTTATTTTTGTTCTGATTACGCATTTTTAAGAAAGAATTTAATGGGTTTATAATTTATTTTATTTGCCAGAAAAGTACCTTTAACTTTGTTTAGTACAATTGTCAGATTGTTTTATTTCTTCATTGGAAAAGGTAGTAGGTGAGAAATCGCTTTTTTAGACGAGTAATAGGTAAAAACGAACAAAATGGTGAGATAAAATCGAATTCAGAATAAAAAAAAAATGTAAAAGTAATTTTTTTTTTTTAATTTTCTATTGCTGTCTGTACTGAATAACACGAAATCAGATAACCAGCGTAATATACCATATAATGATTTACTATATTTGGCACGCGTTGCACGAACTGAAAGTTTTATTTATTCAAAACATTATATTTTTATTTAAATGATCATCCAATAGATATAATAAAGTTATATTTTGGTTTTATGATAATTAAAACAGATAGTTGTCTTGTTAAATTTTTTTTTTTGTCTACTTTTAGCAAGATTGAAGAAGTAAACTATAGATTTTTTTTCTCCTTTTGCAATTTTTCAGTGGTTTAAAAAAAAAAGTGTATAAAATTGATTATTATTTATGAAGTAATCCTAACGCCTGTGGACGTTTATTCACTTTATTAGTTTATTGAGACTGAAGTTTATAAATAATAATTTTAATCCTATTTCTGTCATCCTTGAACTGGCCAAACGTTGGCTGGTTTGCTGTTTATTTGTTTCTATGTGCCTCAACACTTCAACTTTCCTTCCAGCCTCTATAATATTTTTTATTAACATTTTAATTGTTAATTTTTGTATATATTTCTGTAAATCATTTGAACAAGTTTTGTTAATCATCTAAAAAAAAATCATCTATTGATCGATATATAAGGTGAAAGTTGCTAACATAAGTAATTCACCGAAAAGTAGAGTGTGGTTGGAGAATCGTAACTAACCCACAAACCGACCACAGATCACTCTATTATCATATTAACATCAACGCAACATCCTTAACTGTTGTCATAATAGTTCCATCTTTTCCTTATTGTTTTCTTTTTCTCGCATATTGCACAGTGACCTGGTGCATCTCATATATATATATATATATATATATATATATATACATCCATGCTTTCATCCGCCATGCTTCTTCACTGACTTCATTTAAATCCTTGCTTATCTAACATCTCTCGACATCCCAAAAAGATGCTCTAAGCAGGTCAATCATCTCCTTAAATAAATCAGTATTGCATAATCGATTCCGTTGATTCCGCGTTTTTTGTTTATTTTTCCCAAAGAAGATATCGACCATGTAAAGACTTTATTGTATGCTATCCCAATCATTTATTTTATTTGGTAACTGTTGTTTATTAATATATTTATCCTCGATAATTGATTAAAATCCTGTCAAGTTTCGTACTTTTTAGTTTTTCATTTCAATTTTTGTTTTTGTTACTCTTAAATACTTCATAATTTGTATTATTATGTAGCCACACACATATACGAAAAGCTCTTAGAGACCCAGGGTTGGTGCAAAACTACACAGCCTATATTGCTGTTAAAAGAATCAACCATCTATATACCACATCCAGATTTTAACCCAGAACCTTATATAGCAACTCAGCACAAAGTATACTCGTATATAAGGCTAACATTTTTTAAATATTTTATTCGTAACCATCTGGGAAAACCCGCGTGCTGTTGGCATCTAACTTAACAGTTAACCAAGTAAATACATAGCTGGCTGTATGGATGGAAGTATCCAATGCCATAAATAAATAAAAATAAAAAAAATATATATTTTATTTGAAAAGAAAAGATATGACCAGGACAAAGAAGAGATATGACTGGCCTGGAAACGAGCCAGGATGGCCGAGATGGTTAAGGCGCCACTACGGAGAAATGGGAGATCCGGGTTCGAGTCCCGGTCCTGGTCATTTCTTTTCTTTTCAAATAAAATATTTAAAAAATTATATCATATAAAAATAAAATAAATTATAGTTAACATTTTTTTTTTCATAATAAAATATTTAGATGTGTGTAAAGGGGATAGTTGGGGGGTGCAGTCAATAAGAACACCGAATAAGTGAAGTACTTATGTTATGTGCCGACGTTTCGACCTACAGTGTAGGTCATCTTCAGGGCTGTGGGGGTGGGACGGGGGGTGGGTCCTACTCTGGCTGAGTAGTCAGTGTTTCATAGCCAGTAGCGTTTCAGCCAGTGTCTCATAGTTGATGCTCAACTCGAGAATCTTTGAGTTGCTAAGATAAAGTTAACTATTTTGATTTGGCATTTCCCAAATATCCATAAAACGTAGTAATAGTATTTAGGTATGTAAAAAATACTGATTTAAAAAAAATAGTCACGAAATTAGTATTTTATAATTTTATTTCAGCACTTCATTATCAAAACACTATCATTATCTGATATTGTTCCCCTTTAAGCTTATTAAAATAATTTAAATGTATTAATTAATTAAATAACTAAACGTCTGTAAATTCGTATTAGAAAACATAATTTAGTAATTATCCGAATTAATTTTTTAAAGATATTAGTCTGAATAATTATTAAATAATATAGGAGACGATTAGTCTGGGGGTGCAGTCAAAAATAACACTAAATAAGATAAACATATTTATTATAAGTGCTGGCGTTTCAGCCTACACTGTAGGCCATCTTCAGGGCTAAGAAGGAAAAAGAGAAATATGTTATTTAACATATTATTTATGTTAGTCACATAAATAAGTTTTTAAGAAGTGAAACATCAGGTGCTTATTAAGCCTGGTCCATTGAGTATAGAAAAGTGGAGAAATATAGCATAGTATAGTTTATAAAAGGTAATTAAGAATAACAAAATGTGTGAACAGAAATGTGATAAAAGTAAAGAAATATAAAAACTAAGATAATTGAGAAAGTAAAAAGTAAGATACAAAATGAAAAATATAGAAAAAGTTGCTAAGGTAAAACTGGCGAGACATACAAGTATGGAAAACTTAGTAATACAGATAATGATATAAAATGTATAAGAAAGTTATAAATATATAAATAAATATGATACTAAAATATGGTGTAACTGTACAAATATAGAAGAAATTAATAAGAAAGTAATGTATGTAAAATCACGTTAAATAGCAGGTACAGATTTCAAATGTAGATATGTAATTTATGTGTGGGAAGTAATAAATATGAATTATATATATACAAAAATATCATGATTATGTAGAAATTTTTAAGAAGTAAAGATACAAAATTTTAGTATTTAAAAGATGATAAATAATAATAATAATGGATGCTATTACAACATGTGATGGATTCATTAGATCTTCCAATCAACTATTTTCCTCTCAATTATTAACTAATATAAATCTGTTGGAATAATGTAATACTTGATCATACAATAAATAATACTTAAGCAAGTGTGGTAACGCTCAGCTGCAGAATATAAGCCAAACGTGAATATGTGCACGACTGCAGTTTCAATCCAAAGAATAAGAGTGCCGTAGTAAGAAACACGATATACCTTAATTAAAAATAATCTATGATCGTATTGCTAGTATGTGAAGAGAAAAGCATTTCAAGTTGCATATTTATAATCGCAACCATTATGAGCACGTTTTTATTAAGTTACTGATAATATTATTATACGTATATTTAATTTGAAAGTTATATATATCGTAAATTACTTAATTATTTATAGAAAATAATACTTGGCTTCGTAATTATAGTGAATTTTCTACAACTATCAGGAGCGGGGTAGCTAAGTGTGTAAAGTCCTAAGTTGCTAAGATGACGGTTCCGGGTTCAATCCATGAGGTGCCATATAGATTATTTTATTTATTAACAGCCACGAATGGACTTTCCTGCAGCTCATCCAGTCTCTATAAAGCCTTCAAATTAATCCCTCTTGGGTGGAAAGTCTGGTAGTTGAGCCTCAGGAATATATCACCACTTTGCACAACCGTTGTCCTAGAAACAGCGAACGGTTGGAGACTATTCTCTATAGCTTTTACTGAACTCAAATACCGAACTGAATTTGGATTTGTCTCATTTAGTGCAACAAGATCTTTAAAACGTTTCGATACAAATATCAACAGCATATATACGTCAAGGGTTCAGTATAAATATTGAAAGTTAGAAAAATAAACATAATTTATTTTTAATTATATAATAAAAATAGTATTCTTAATTATTTTATAATTATTGTAGTTAATGACGGTTCCAACGTTAATTTTGATGTTTAATATCCATAAAAACGACAAGTAATCTCAATAAATATTGCTGGGAAAAAAACAAGAACATAATGATTGATTTTTTGTACGACCAAGTGAACTGACCAAGTAGACTGATCATAAGAATGGAAGAACGCGACATGCGGGAGCAGATGAGAGTGTGGCATGTCTGCGCTTCCCTAGGACTAACTAGAGCATTCGAAATCGTAATAATAACTTTATTGTAAAAAAATAATACACAAAAAAATTTATAAAATCAAGAGCATTTGGATTTGTTCAAAATATATTTAACATTAAATAACAAAAAAAAAATCTGTACCATTACAACCCGTGAACGGACCTGGGGTTCAGTACATGGTAGAGACTGTACCGTTTCATGGACAACGGTTCTGCAAGGAGGTGACTTGTCCTAGGTCACGCTCAACCACCAGATTCCTCCCCCTTAATTTGGGTACCCTATTTTCTTAATATTTTATAGAGGCTGGGTGAGCCCCAGGAGGGTTCAAGATCCCATATGATCCATTTCCGGCTGGAAACAGACTAAATAAAAGTTAAATTAGCCTGCAACGGGATTTGAACCAGGATTTCCGGCATGGCAATTCAGTGCTCTACCACTGAGCCATTCTGTTCTCTTAACATTAAATGCCTGCCGGAAAAATCTAAAAGTAGACTTTAATTAAACTATTAGTCACGTATGCAAGTGAAACACTTTCATTGGTCTGAAATCTAGAGCTACAAGAAATTCTGTAAGAAAAGAAACTATTTGAAAAAAAATATAGGGCGACAATACATAAGATGATTGCAGATAAATCATCGAAACAACAGAAAATTATATTAAAACGTCGAAATATGTATCAGAAAGGGAAAAAAAACTGTAGCACTATTAGGAGGGTCCTAAATCTCATTGGATCCATCTCCGGCCACTAACTGATTAAATAAAAGTCTGCCAGCGAGTGGGATTTGAACCCAGGACCTTCTGAATGTCAACTTAGCGCACTACCACTGAACCACTCCGCCCACCATATTCGAAAGATAATAAGGCTTAGCGAACCCGAAAGCTCGATGCCGATACCAGCAATATCTGTTAAAAATCGCTAATAAAAAATAAATAATTTAATAATCATAATAAATACTTTGTATTAAAAGTATAAAAATAGAATATATCCAATTCCGGCCCTATCTCATTTTTTTTTAGTCTTTTCTGAGTTAAAATTATGTTTTTGAGTCTAGCCTAATGCTTAATGTCATGACAGTATAGTATTAGGTTTGAAATAGTCATTAAGTCCACAGACTATCATTATTATTATCATCGGAGCACATCACCGATATTTATTTATATTTCGAAAATTTCAAAAAGCAAAAGATGGCAGACCTAGAGCGAAATCACACGACAGTTATTGAAGCTGAACTCCTACGCTTTACTATCCGATTTTGCTTACAAATACCTATAACAAAATTTAAATACCTGAGCTTCAGGATTTATTTTTCATTTAAATAACCAGCTACAAGACATTTATGACATTCATGTCAAAACGCTTTCTTGCAGGTTAACTCGAGATGAAGCCATTTTTGGAACATTCTGACTTTCCCCTTCACTATTTTTTATTACACGTTTTAATGTCTTTCTCATTGGATATATCGCTCTTTCTGTGGTGCTGTTTCTTATATCGCATGGAGTATATATGTACAGCGAATCTATATGCTGAGAAACACAAAAATGAGCTATGCATGACAACAGATGATTTTATTTTGGTCAAGATGGTTTTCTAAGCATAAAGTCAAAGTTTTTATAAAATTCTTACAAATTAAAAACTCTAAACATATTTACTTTCCTATTTATTCATTAACTTCATACATCATATCGTTTGGGCACTTAAATAACCTTTAACTTATTAAAAAACCAAAAAAAAAACCTGTAACACCCAAACCCATGAAGAGTACTCAGTACATGGTACAGACTGTAGTGTTTCTTGAACAACGGTTGTGCATGGAAGTGATTTGTCATCAACCACCAGGTTCACTCTATTAAGGTTACCCACTTTATAGAGGCTGGGTGAGCCCCAGGAGGGTCTAGAGAACCCACAAGATTCCATTCCCTCTGTTAAAAGATTAAATCTTTTTAAAATTATTTTTTTTTAAATCAGTTTTCTGAGTTTGTTAGTGTAATCATGTTATATTTGAGGCATAAACCTTATAAACCAATTTTGTGATTTTATTTTTGTCCCTTTATTTGTGATAATTTAAAATGTTTGTGATGCAAATTAGACCTATTTCAATGTATTTTTCTTACGGGAGGCTCATGGCTCATTAACGGTAGACTACATTAACTATATGATTAATCGAATGGCTGATGAAATGATCAAAAATAAATATTTATTTACACTAATCGTAATTCAAAAACCAAATGCTCTTATCATTATTCAAGCTGTTACTTTGAATAATATTTGGTAATCTCAAATAAAAAATGAACACTTGGACTTAATTGGCCTGAAAATGGCTAACTGTATTCAAAATCAGGCAAAGCAAGTGGGACTAACATAAATAATTTCCTCACTTTCATATATGATTACTGTAACATAATTTTCATGATTTTTTTCAATGCAGAATTTACTTTAATAAATTATTAAATGTAGGAATTTAAATTAATTTTAAATAAATTCAAAATATTTATTTGTTTTATAATAACCTCCCTATCTTTCTGGGTTGTAGCTGTTAATCTTCTTATGATTAATTAATTTATTAAAAAATACAATTAATCTTTGTTTAAATCTTTTGAAGTGATTATAACATTTATAAGAAAATATTATTTTTGCTATTATAATAGTTGTTATTGTTTTAAGTACTGTAAATTGTTTACGCAAATAGGACAAGAAGCATCATTCTTATCACGAATTTCCCATAATTATAAGGTATATGATATTTACAATAGATTCTATCGGATTTTTAATTTAAGGACATGCGTCGAAATTTGTCTAACAATACGTCTACAATGTATCATATGTAGATATCTCTTGCGATTAATTTATCACACAGAATCTAACATAATGATGATGATGTCATTGATTAATAGTTATGTTAGTAACCATGAATTCTTAAGAATAGATTTTTAAATAGTTTTTGTGGTTAGAATTAGTCAGAATCTACTTGCATTTTCAGTATTTTATGAGTGAACTCAGTCCGAATTATTTTAACATAAAATCTATCCAAAAGCGTATCCGGGAAACATTATTGGATTGAGACAGATATTTGATAGTGGGTTTGGGACAGAGGTAAATAAATTGAAATTTAACGTAATAAAAATATTTGAATTTCACATAGAGCATGGCTACCAACAGAAAGTTTTTCTCGACACCAATAACATTTAAATTACAGAATGGAATTCAAAATAGGTTATACGTATTACCACAAACCAATGTTTTCGTAAGTATTCTTAAATCAGTAGGGGACAAAGTTGGAAATTTAATAAAGAATGAGAAAAATATACTCAATAAAAAGCATTGTATATTTGCTTGGGTAGGTGTTTGCATGGAAATATCTTTAAAAGTATTTAAAAATCATAGATGTTCAGTGCATTCCAAGAGGCACCAAGGAAATCAATATTTTACAGTCGAGAAACAATAGTATATAATAATAATAATTATTTTTAAATTTCATCATTAAGAAATATTATAAAAACATGGACCACTACAACCCATGAATAATATTGGGTTCAATACGGTATAGAGAGTACTGTTTCTAAGATAACGGTTGTGAAGGCTGGTGACTTATCAGAGATTACGCTCGTTGCTATTAAAATAAAGAGTATCTTTAACTTACCAACCGCCATAATAATAAAGTGTGTAATCTTTAATTTTAGTTTTACTTATATAACATTCTTAATTTTCTTTTTATTGTAATGTTAGCAAACGTAAATTGTTCATAAGCATTAAGTTAAATTGCAAAGACATAAGATGATTGGACTTAACTACAAACTATGGTGTGAAAATATAACACATTTAACCACAACCAGCTCAGAAGAAAACGATATTTTAAAAAGACTTTCAAATGCAACAGAACCTAGATTTCTTATTTAGTTTTAAATATATAATATATTTTTTATTAACAATTAGTCTTATTTTTAATTAGTTCATACACTAAAAAATAAAAAATCCAAAATAACCAAAATGGAACAAAGATATTATCGTGTTACAAAACGATATTCTTTTAAGACGAGTGATCAGTTGGAGTTGAAAAATGTTTATGAACACAACTGGTTGCAATCGGACCATAGTTAATATTGATTAAAAAAAATTTTTAGAATATAAGAATAAAAAATAATAAAGATTACCACCAAAGAAGTTCAGTGATCTCAGCTTCTTCTCAAACTATAGCGCATTCTGAATACTTTTATAATAAAAAGAACGATATTTAGATAGATAAAGGGTTAAAAATAAAAACAAATACGTATATAAAAAAGGAATAGTGATTTGGCATATAGGTGACTCCCGTGACGATTTTTTTTTTGGGGGGGTTATCAAAAATCATTTACAAACCTGACCTAGACTTTTATTAAAAAATTATTTCTGTCGGAAATTTGATAGTGTATACGTTAACCGATTCGAACGGATAGACAAATAATTAATTATCTTTACCATACATAATTAATTATCAGTTAATAAACAATTATATTCTTTACCAACCATAGCTCATAACTAACTCAACATTTTCGATATTTCTCTCAAAAACGGGGAAAAATATATTTATGTTCTCTATATTAATTTTCAAAGTTTAACCTATGTTATCGCAGACATTATATTAAATTATGAATTATGTCTAACATAAATTTAAACTTGAAACCATTAAAATTGCAATTATTTTAACACAACCATGTTTATGATGTATATTTACCTTAAATGACTTGTAATAGATAAAATATAAAGTATAAGATTGTAATTCATAAACAATATTACACACAATAAAAATACAGAAATAAAATTAAACGAGTATTCAAAGAATCATTATATATATATATATATATATATATATATATATATATATATATATATATATATATATATATACTGAAGTTAATTACATTGTTCTAATGATTAATAATATTCATACAATTTAAAATCACGATAATAATGCAATAATTTAATTGAAAATATATAATTCACAACGCTTATGCAAGGAAGTAGTAATGGATAACCTCAAGTTAATTAAATTTTATGCTTTGAGGCGTAAAGTGAAGGAAGTAACGTCAATGGGAATCTTGCTTTTAATAATAGTAATTTAATTTTAATAATAGTAATTTAGTAAATAATAATAATTTCACTTTTTAAGTTAAAAAATGTCAAGATTACACCAACCATAAAGCTAGATACCAAAATACTTTAAACATTATCTAGTCCAATTTATTTACAGAACTTAATCTATCATTTTAGCTGTAAAAACGAAATATTCGTGATATGTGAAGGTTCCAGCATTAGATACTTCAATTGTTTTAGTCATCAAACGCCAAGATTAATTCACATCAGCTTTGTAATACGGCGCATAATATAAAATACATTGGCATTATTTATATTATATTATACAAATATTAAATGGTATAAGTATGGTCCAAATTTGTAATTCTGAGATAAGCAGTTTTTGAATTTTGTTTTTTTTTCTGCATACGTTTAACAGATTAATTTAAAGATTAATTCACATCAACATTGTAATTTTTCTTTTAAAATAAATTAAATTGAAAATGTTTTCATAATATTATATTCAATAATAGAAATATGAAAAGGTATACGTGTGGTAGGAATTTGTAATTTTACGATGAGAAGTTTTTTAATTTTGATTTTTTTTTTCTATGTACATTCAACGGATTAATTAAAATATTAATTCACATCCACATTGTAAGTTGTCTTTTAAAATAAATTAAATTGACAATGTATTTATTATATTATATTAAATATTAGAAATATTAAAAGGTATACGTGTGATAGGAATTTACAATTCTAAGATAAGCAGTTTTTGGTTGTTTTTATTTCAGCATACATTCAACGGATTAATTCATATCAACATTGTAATTTGCATTTTAAAATAAACTAAATAGGATGTTCACATTGCGTGATATTTAATAGTATAAATAATGAAAGGTATCCGTATGATACAAATTTGTAATTTTGAGATAAGCAGTTTTTGAATTTTTTTTTTCTGCAACATTCAACAGATTAATTCAAAGATTAATTTATCTCAGCATTGTAATATGGTTTATAAAATTAACTAAATTACCATTGTTTATATTATATGATATTTAATGATACAAATATTAAAAGGTGTACGTGTAATGCAAATTTACAATTTTGAGATGAAGAGTTTTTGAATTTTGATTTTTTTTCACCATTCCTTCAATGGATTATTTTACCTCAGGATTGTATTATGCCCTATGAAATGAAATAAATAAAGCCTTTATTACAAAAAATTAACAGGAATTATTAAAATAATAAAAATTAAAATAATTTTACTACAAATACTATACACAATTTTTTGTTTGTTAATTTATGTAGGCCCCCACTACATACCCCCTTAGGGAGTGATGGTCTAACTTCCCTGGAGACCAATTCCTACTGGGATGTGCTTATGTATGAATTATGCCGAATAAAATAAATTAAATTTACAATGTTTTTTATATTATATTATATTTAATATTATAAATATTGAAAGGAGTACGTGTGATACAAATTTGCAATTTTGAGATAAGGAGCTTTTGAATTTTGATTTTCGAAAAAAATTTGAGGTTTCCATTATATTTTTTTCAGTACACCTTCAAAAGAATAATAAATTTCGCATTCCAATTATTTATGTTTTTTCTTAGATACTTTAATAAAAATGGATAATGTTTTACGCTATTCTAAACAATACTTGCTCTATCAGTGAGAAATACCAACTGTGTATACTAGTACAGTGTAAACCAAGGAGGTTATCCGGGGTACACAGTGGCCGTTTCATTTTCAATAGTAATGCAAATCGAAATATAGGAAATATATGGAACTTGAGATGAAAATTCCAACTGTTGTTCAAGTTAATGAGGTTTATCAGCTCACTCCAACCTTTCGGTCAATAATTGTTCAAGCAAGAGATACCCTCCACCATAGACGTGCACAACGAGACAAGCTAGTTACCTGAAGGACAAGACTCTGGTGACCTCTTAGAGCCTGCGAGCTATGGACTGAACCACGACTAGCTAGAAAGTCCTCTACTCCCACTACCCCAGCTTCTTCCTCCACCAGGCTCCAGTCTTCGTTATAGAGCAAGTCTCATTTCCTTAGGCTAGGGGGCGGTTGTTTTCACTTTAGTCAAAACGATGGACCTGATTGTCAATCCGGGTAAGCTTACCGCAAAGAACGGTGAAAGGGCGGATGATCAAATAGGAATAAGTCCTTGACTGAACGGAGCACATGGCGGTTCCATGCTTTTCCTTCATTCATCCTTTTTTTTTTTTCTTTGTACCATTCTACCTTTCCGTGAACAAATCAAATGAAGTGCTATTTTTAATACTCATAAGAAAAAAATAAAATAAAACTCTATTATAAGGAAGCTCTTCTTGTCTCAGGATGACTCCAGACACAGAGTCTACCCTTATGTCTGATACAATAGGAAATAAATCTTGTACCTTACTTGTACTCCATACTTGTTTAATTAGAAATCCAATGTCTTACTTATCTTATATAGCTATCTTTAATATTACTCATTACTATAGTTGTAATTTGGTTTTGAATTTTACAATTTAGGTGGCAGTATTTCCATCTTGTTCAATCGGTATTCATTGTTGGAAGTTTTATAGAATCTTTGATCCATGTATATTTTGTGTGGTTATATGTCGTGTACTATATGGTTTCTGTTTAATAAGCTCATCTTTATAGTTTCTTCTTGGAAATTGAGTTGTTGTTTTTTTATCATTTCAAAGACAACGATATATTGAGATGTATGCACTCGTGAACGAATATAAATATATTAAAATCTAGAGCCAATATAATTATAGAGAAGATCCAACCTGTTGATAATTCGCTAATTAGGCATCATAATGACAGAAGGAAACAGATAAGAAAAAATAATAAACTCCATAAAACATAAATAGCACTTGTACAAACTTTCATAAAATTGGTAGTTCTTCTAATGCAGTTTTTTTTCAGTTAACCTTCACCAGTTAGTAAATGCATTTGAGTCAGGTATTGTTCATTTGTCTTTTTTGTAACTATGTACAGTCACAGCTTTTTCATTCATTTCCACCAATCAGCTAAGATACAGTCCACTAACATCAGAGAGAGAAGGTACGACATCCCAATAAGGGAATGTATCTTTTCTAACTTAAACAATACTAATTGCCCAAATGTTAGTTGTTTCCTGTTATTTTCGACACTTTTTGAATCATAAGTTATATATATATTAGTGCGTTCATAACACTTATAACTACACGTAAGTTCACAACACTTATAACTACATCTACCAGTAAATGTGTATTATCAATACATAATAGATCCATTGAACTAGTCCCGGTAGAATATTGGTGTTGCGGTTTACCATAAATTTACATAACAAACGCGTTAGTTATTGTGTCAAATACTAAATTAAATATTTTTTCTTCAGTTTTAATTATACTTTCGATTATATAAAATTTCTTATTTTTACTTGGAAGTAAATAATTTAATATTGAATCATTTAATTATTGTTATTATCATATAGTATACTGAGAATCAAATTCGCAAAACCATATTTTTATTGATAGCTCAATAAAAAATACAAATTATGGTGTATGAATAACTCCAGTATTGTCAAAGAATTTAATTTTTTTCAAAAGTATATTTTCTCGAAGACAAATTCCTCGTTCACTAATGACTTCTTCGTCAAAAAACACCATGTTTTTCATTCTTCAAGAAGGCAGCTTTGTGTTTCTTATTTAGATTTAATACACTCGTATCATTCTGATTATACTATACATCACATGTGACTGGATAAAACTTGTTTAATAGTTCCAAAGGTCAAAAAGTAAATATTGTACGTTGAAATGAATGTTTTCAGTACGATTTCTTTATTCTCTCTGATTAAGTATACTGATATTATATGTTTCACACAAAAAAATTAAATTATTTTTTTATGGCGTGAATGGATATTTCTCTATTGCCCTTGAGTATGTCAATTTTTCTTTTCTTTTTATCTTTTTTCAGCAAACATGCCAACAAACGACCACGCAGATATCATATTTTTACATGCTATTCTATATTTTCCTCCGATAATCCTTCATTCTCTCTGGAAGTTGCATTCTTCTCTTTTCCACCCATCCCCTATTCCCTCGTTCTCTCCTCCACAAGTTCTCCGATGTTTTTGAGTATGCTTCTAAACCCCTCTCTGTCCAAGCTGTCCTCGTCAGTTATTCCATGTCTCTTAAGTTGTTTCTTCATCTGCTTGTCACAGCCACTCTATTTTTTCACGTTGTATATCTTATCAAATATTTGCCTATTCCACTATTTGGGATCCATCCTTATCAAGTGCCCGTAAAGCTTTTTTTTTTAGAATAGAATAATTTATTGATATTTAAAACTGTAATTATATTACATCAAGTAAATCTACTGTATGAGCAAATGATATGAAAAAAAAACCACTTGTGGAGAAACTATCCATTGATAACACTCCAATAAAGTTCTATAGCAGAAGGTCTCGAGGCCATCTTCTTTTCAGACGCCTCGGAGGGTTATCAAGAATATTATGGGAAGCAAGCTGAGAGACTAGCGGATTCAAGTATGTATGGAGCTTTTCATGGAAGGATAGGTATCTAATTTGGGCCAAATCAGCAACATATGGGATATTAAGATCATGATGGATGAGTTTGTTTGTGACGTAATAAGGAGAATTGAGGATTTTACGAAGGATTGGATACGAGATGAATTGGATGGTTTAGTAGAGCCCCAAAGCTCAACTCCGTATGTCCAAATAGGTCTGATAACTGTCATGTAAATGAGTCTTTTGTAATTAATTTGGAGCTTTGAACTTTTGCCCAGTAAATGTTGAAGTAGGCGAAAATGTCGAGCAGTTTCTTGTCAACCACCCCGTTAACCTTAATTTTATTTTTCATATAGTTGTTTCCAAGTCCTCTGTCCTTTGCCCTAAGTTTTATTATTCATATTTTGTCAATTTGTATTATTGTGAAATAAAATATGTTTTTTTTAAAAAAGGGAAGAAGACTTCACAATGTCCCCAGTGTGGAGACATCATGACATAAAAATTAATAAAAAAAAAACCCAGCATTGTTTTACTCTCAGTAACCTTGACTACCCTATAATGACCATATATAACAATGACTGCACACTAGTAGATTAACACCTAACGTGTTAGTCTTTATATTATCGTTTCTTCACTATATTTGCATTTATGAATTGGGGTAAAAAGTGGTCCGAAGAAAGAAAAGAAATGCAGTCAAAAATCATGAAACTGAGATGGGAAGAAAGAAAATTAAGACTCCCAAAGAAGCCTAACCAATGATATTCGCGTTGTCCTTAGTGGCCGGTCCATGATAAAAAAAAAAAAAATGATCAAGTTATTACCTTTTAACTTAATTTAATGCTTTTTATTTTTTTAAATACTTTTATTAACTTGTTTTTTTATAAAATATTGATTATTAACGATTTTATATTTATTATAGAATACTTTATAGTTTGCCGATGAATATAATGAAGTTATAAAATAATTTGTTTTTTTCCTAAATTTTACTGACTAACGTTCCACGTTTCAGAAATTATTATCGTATATTTGGTCCTGGACAGTAGCGGTTTGTCGACAAAAAATGATCACATAAAAATATTTCTATGAGAAGGTACTTGTATACATATAAAATAAATAGAAATATTAACAAAAAATGTGGCTAGAGTGCAGACTGCTATCCAAAATCCGTGCCTTTTTTCCGAATTAATCCTCTTTAACATTATTAAAACTGAAATATAATGTTGCGAAATGCTCACCAGTAAGCAGTAGTATATTTTAATGAAATTTATATCCGAAAATACAACCTAAGCAGGAAAAAAAAATCGTAAAATCAGAAGTTGTTAAATTTATCGAGCTAGAAAAAACAATTGGTATGTTTAGGGGCCCAATAATTCATTCCTTAAATAGTGATAAACTTTTTATTTTAAAACGACGTTTCAACCCACGTTTCAGGTCTTCTTCAGGGCTGAATGGACAAGAGTCGGTTCTTAGTAAATATTGTTAATAAATAGTTCATCACTATTTATGCACATCGACTCCACCCGAGCCACATTCTTCTCCATACATGGACAGCCCCGGTGAATAAGTGGTCTAGTCGAATTTTCTCTAAAATGAGTTTCTTGTACTTAAGTAGGCGGAATCGTGTTATTGTCGCTGTGAATAAGAGGCTAAATATGACATCGGCTTCAAAATGATTTATCGCTTAAATTACAACTCCATTTCAAGCCAAAAACACGATTTCGCTTCCTTCTATACAATTAACTCTCTGGACAAAATCTGGGATAAACATTTATTCACAGGTGAATAAGATACATAAGGTCAAGTAAAGTTCCAAAAGTTGGAGAAACAATATTTATATTTTACACACGGACAAACAACGCTCGAATTTCTATATTTAAACCTTAATTTGCCATGTAGATAGCGAGCCATTTCAAGAACAGAAGGATTTTCCAAGTTAAACCCTAATAAAGTCTTCCTGATGATTAGCTAAGGTAAATATGTTTCAGTAGAGAGTTTCCAAATGAATGTTACTATGTGTATTAAAAATTAAATACTTTAATATATACAAAACAAATAATTATAATTAAATTAACTTGACTGAATATAAAATTATTCATGTTTGAGTGGAAAATAGTTGACTGGATATTTCTAATGATGGATTGAACTTGTCAGGGAGGTGCAGTTAATGAATGACTGAACAGAATAAGTTCTGCTTATTTTTGTGTTATCGACTGCACCCTCTGACCAATTTAGTCCATCATAAAATTAACCAGTATCCATGGTGATTTGGTTCCAATGGAAAATTCTTCCGTGTTTACAGGCCAAGCCATGATAACAGAACACACTTGTTTGGTTTTGATGGTACGGATATTATAGGTTTCTTTCTTCTGACGACACGAGAACACTTCGGGCACCTATAAATAAAAAACATATGAAGAACAACTTGGTATAATAAATTAAATATAACTAAACTAATTAAGTAAAATATTTCAAGGTTTGTTTATGGCATCGACTAATTGTCTGAAATATGTGATATCTTTGGTTAAGCGCAGTTTTCATTTATATCTTCACAATTCTGGATATTAATTACAATATTTAAACAAAAAATTGAATATATATATATATATATATATATACCGCTAAGTTTTAAGAAGCTATTTATATGGGCTTTTGAAACTAAGGAAGCATGGTAGCTGTTGATGTGTAGAGTGCTGAGTTGCTAAGCTAAAGGTTCCGGATTCAAATCTGGCTGTGTTAGACAGATTACATAATCTGTTACCGCCCACGAAAAGACCATCCGGCTCACATAGCCTCGATAAAATAATAACCCTTAATCGGGGAAAAATCTATCGGTTGAGCGCGATCTTGGGCAAATCACCACCCTACACAACCGTTGACCTAGACAGTCTCTACCATGTACCGAACCTGAGCTGTGGGTTTTTATTTTGTTTTGTTTTTAATCTAACTTAGTTTTACTATTCTCGTCAAAACTACTACCTCATTCTCTACGGAGTTAATAAGCCAATAATGGGCATTGGTATAGTTAACCGTATTTTAAAGTTTGAAACAAACAATTCGGTTACCTTGAACTTTTATTTTATCAGTTTTTCTCTTAGATAAGTTATTAACACGCAACAGCCTTGTATGTATAATAAAAGTGTCAACCGTTTAAATTGTAGACAAACTGGGCAAAATCGTTGTTATATGAGCCTAGTTTTCTAAAACACCTCTTCACTAAATTGGTGTTGTACACACTCACAGCAGAATTGTATGTTTTCATATTTATTATACAATATATATTTTGCTTATGGTTTAAGAATTATCGGCGAAAAACTGAAATAAGTACGAAATTTAGAGATTTGTCTTCTATTTTGTACTCATGTTTTTTTTTTTAAATTTATTTATTGATATTTACAACTGTATTACAATAATACAAGTAAATTGGCTAAGTGATATATAATGACATGAGCTAATGACAAGAAGAGAAACCACCCAATGGTGGTACTCAAATAATAAGTTCAGCTAAGAAGGTCATGTGGCCATCTTGTACTCATGTTAAAAAAGATTCAAAAATAAAAGCTCCTATCCCACCTTTTGCATCATATGCGGCCATTTTGTTCCTCTTCAAGCTGGCCCATACATTGGCGTAGACAAAGTATTTAGCAAAGGTTGTGCAGGAAGGTGATTTGCCAAAGATTACGCTCAACCGACAGGTTTTTCTACCAATAAAGGATACTCACGTTATAGAGGCTGGGTGAGCAACTCGGCGCTCTACTCACTGAGCTACCTAAACAAATTCATATAATTTTAATACTAAATTCCATACATAGTAGGGAATTTTTTAAATGAATTTTTACATTATCGACTGCGATAACAGTTCTGATAGATTTTTGTTTACAGGATTTTATCAAATAAATTTAGCCGTTTCGAGGTTTTACAAACCTCAACTTCTTTGATAGTCCATATTGTTTACGACGGGCAATTGTAGAGGCCCAAAAACCGCAGATATGTGCCATATTTAAGTTACATTTTATAAATTTCTATTTCACTCTTGGTTAGGAGAAAGTTACACCTAGGCTTTCATGAGAGAAGCAATATATGCATTGCTAACTAAGTATCGTAATGCCAAACTATTCTAATTTCTTTCGCTCACCATGAGGGGTGGATATACCAAACTGTTGTCGTCACTGTGACTTTTTTAGTTGGTCGCCTGGTCGTAACTGGAGCTGGAGTCACTGTAGGTGTAGGTGGCCTTGTTGTTGTAGTAGTAGGAGGAGCTGATGTTGGGGGAGCTGAAGTTGGAGGAGCTAGTGTTGGAGGTGTGGTTACTATTGGTCTTGTAGTTGTTGTAGTTACAGTTGGAGGAGGTACGGTAGGAGGAGGTACGGTAGGAGGAGGTACAGTAGGAGGAGCGGTAGGTGGAGCAGTTGGAGGTGCAGTTGGAGGAGCGACAGTTGGAGGAGCAACGGTTGGAGGAGCAGGAGTTGGAGGTGCAGTTACGGGTGGTCTTGTTGGTGCAGCAGTGGGAGGAGCTGCGGTGGGAGGTATAGTCACTGGTGGCATTGTAACTGGTGGAGGCGGAGCTGCTGTCGGAGTTGGCGCAGGTGTAGGTGCTGCTGTCGGAGGTGGCGCTGGTGTAGGTGCTGCTGTAGGAGGATTTGGTATTCCTGTCGGAGGAGGTGCAGTGGGAGGATTCGCTGTTGATTGGCGGGTCACTGCAGGAGTTTGAGTTGTTGAGGGAGTCGTGTTGTTAATTATTATAACATTTCCACATGGTGGATAACAATTGGGAGGGACCGGGTACCAGGAGAAAGGATATTGAGTCGTATATGGAGGAATGACTACTTGCCCAACCTGAAAGAAATTCCAAGATATTAAATTAAAATACTACAACTATGTCCATAAATTTACATTTCTAAATTAATAATAGTATTCTTAAAATCAAAACAGTTGACCAAAAATTATATATAGTAATATGACGTAAGTTAACAAAATCCTAAAATAAAAGTAATGTTCAAAGAACATTCGTTCTCTTGTATACATCGCAAAAAATTGCGAGAACACGGGGACATGGGATCGGATAAGAGAAAAGATTCGTCCTCTGCCAGCAGGCGACTCCGGTGGCTCAAATGGTTAGAGCGTTGTCACGGATAGACAGAGGATCCGGGTTCGAATCCCGGCCGGGAGTATATCTTTTCTCTTTAAAATGAAAATATTTAAAAATCAAAACAGTTGACCAAAAATTATAAAAAATATTCTTAAAATACTGTATTATACAATTGCAATTAAATAACTAAAGTGTGCCTCTAGCGGTTCTACAATGACAAAGAACAGAAACAGTTTGAAAATCAGTATCTCAACGGGTATCAAGATTAATCCCAAACGGACCTCTAATAAGAAACCGTTTGTGGATTGATCTGGGATCACCAACTGTACTTAAATAGACTAACTTATTACTTTTAATATTTAGTCTTTACCCAAATCACACCCTAACCTTCGATTCCACTAATACACTCTTTTCTAATGAATCTGAAAATGGCAACATTGTTAAAATCTCGCCCATATATGAGCTTAACCATGTGGACATGATTGATCAACAATACCCGCAAAACTAAAGGTAAATATAACAATAATCAATGATGAACTAAAACTTTACATTAAAAAAAAAATTGATCCAAGCAGGTGATCCAACGAAAAATTGTCATCATAATAGTCCATCCTCTCTAACGCTCTCACAGTGTGAGGTTTCCTTCTGTACAGCCCGGACCACACTGTACGATCCTCTACCATTTTTCTTCTTCTGTTCCACTGCAGGTCTCTCTTTGCAAAGCTTTCCTTAACACCATCTTCCCAGGTATGTCGGGGTCTTCCTCTGGACCTTCTTCCTTCAACCTTAGCCTCGTATGTCATCTTGGCCAGCCTGTTGTTTCACATTCTAAAAACATCCAAACCATCTTAGACTGTTTTCTTCAATTTTTCTCCGAGGCTTGATCTATTGGATCGAGTTGCGAATTCGGTGTCGTCGTTTATGCCTTTTATGGTTTATGCCCAAGATTCTGAAGAGTATTTTAATATGGGGAGATTGGATTTGTTTGTTAATTGGGGAGATTAAGGGAAAGTAGATTTGTATACTCTCAACTTTGTGTCCTTCAATACTTCTCTTTTATTCAGGGACCTTTTATTTAGTCCATGGAACAATTTACCAACTGAGTTAACCCTCTCTAGGATTTCATTGGTTTATTTCAATATTGATCTTCTCTAGTTCATCTTGAAGAACCCTGATATTGTGTATTAGGTCTCTATCGTTGTTGGCAAGGACTACCATCATCAGCGAAGGCCATCAAGGAGTAGATAACTTTATTCAAGTATCTATATCCCAGATGGAAACTTCTCATTAGGGTTTTGGCCCGAGATATAGCAGAATCAAGGACCAGAATAAAGAGAAGAGGGCTCAAGCTGCAACCCTGTCTTATACCAAGTTTGGTTATGAACTCTTTGGAGTAACAATTGGATGTCCTCATTTACATTTCGGGTGTGCCTATAGAAGCTCATTATTGCCAGCATTAGTCCTTTGTTAATTCCTCTCTCTGTTAAAGACTTGCGGATGTCCTCTTGCTTTATTTTGTCAAATGCTTTTGTGAGGTCTACGAACCACACGGTTAACTCCTTGCATTTTTTTATTACTTTTTCAGTGATCTGTCTCATGGTGAAGATTACTTGACTTAATAATTGGTGAAGACTTAATAATAACAAGTTACCGCCATAATCTTGGATCGATTATTTTCAAGAATACAGAACTCACTAGAATCGATCAGTCCAAGCAGATGACTCCTCCTTTTTTCATACCTAATACAGAAAACTGTCAATCACGAAACTTATCTTCATAGTTCCCCTAAATTTAGGGAATATATTTTATATGTTGTATACTGCAAGAGAGATTACTGAGCACTTAGGAGAGAATGATTCTTAGAGGAGAATATGGTCCAACCGTAGAAGGAAATTGTTTCCATAACAAAACGAATAAAGAACTTAAGGACCTATATAGGGAACCTGACATAGTGCAGTGAATTAAAAAAGCAAGCATAAGATGACCACGTACACCGAATGGAAAGAAAAAGACTCCCTATGCAGATCATGGAGGTACGTCCAGATGGAGAAAGAGGAAGGGACAGGCCTCGACTGCGATTGGTGAATGTTCTGAAGGCAGGCCTTAATCCCAACACCCACAATTCTTGTTAAAACTTCAGTATCTAAGCGGAACACTTCCTCCAAGCATTTATATTTCCCAACCATTTTTTTGGGTGAGATGTACTAAAGTCTTTCATACAATCATTTATTAAATTAAACATTGCCCTGGATCAGTTTGTAGCTATGGCAGATAAAGTATTTAATCTGTTAACAGCCATGGATAGACCCTGTTGGACCGGAAGACCTCCTGAAGCTCACCCAGCGTCTATACAGTGGGTACCCTTATTTATGGAAAAAAACACTGACGGTTGAGGATGGTCTCGGATAAATCACCTCCCTGCACAACCGTTGTCCTAGAGACAATATAGTTTCTCTACCATGTACTGAACCCAAAACACCCTCATAGATTGTAGTTTAATTATATTACTTTTAATACGTTTATTGCCAACGGCCATACCACGTTGATCACACCAGTTCCCGTCCGATCACTAAAGTTAAGCAACATCGGGCGTGGTTAGGACTTGGATGGGTGACCGCCTGGGAAAAACAGGCGGTAACCATCTGGGAAAAACCGCGTGCTGTTGGCATCAAACTTATCAGTAAAAAATGTATATAAATACATATCTAGCTGTATGGATGGAAGTATCCAATGCCATTAAAAAAAAATAATAATAATACGTTTATTGTAATTCTTAAGACTTCCAAGAAAATGTATTCCATAAATTAATACAATAATAAACACTTTTGAACTATATCCAGTCAATATTCAGAGTATAATACAAAACATCATAAACTTTTTTTTTTTCTAATTTTATTTCGTTGTTATCTAATATGAATAGCTCATTAAGTGCTATGAATATCCAATGGTCAATATATATTTTTTAAATTTTAAATATTTAGTAAAAAATCTCGAAATACTTTTTCGACAGAATGTAGCTCAGGAGAACTTTTTATAAGAAACGCTTCATTTTTTAAAACTTTAAACACCAAATAGGTCAAAATTAAATCCGCTTTGAAAGGAATGAATGCCTTAGTATTTTAACACGTTTTTACAATTTATTGATTATGTATTTTTTAAACAAAGATTGCTGAATGGTAGTTTATCGATGTTTTAATTGAATAATCTTGTTATTTTTCTTTTATAATTTGAAGAGCCGGTTAAAGGAGGAGCTGACTCGACTGATGCACTTAGTCCGAAATGTACACTTTAAAAATCTTCGCCAACGAACATAACAAAGAACATACCGGATTATTTTTTTTTTTTCAATCAATTCAATATTGCGACTGTGGTTTGATAGAATGTTTCAATTCGCTCCAAGTATCCAATCCAAAATATGCTATTTTAGAAGTTAAAAAATAATAGCTCTGCATTCCATATCAAGCGCAAGTCTATGGTGTACTCAGTGCATCCTGATGCACTTCTTCAAAACTTTTAATCACTTTCACAAATCACAAGTATAACAGAATTAAAATAAGAAAAATATTTTTTAAAATATACAACACTTTTCTATTACAATCCACTAGTGCTACTTATAGAATTCCCTCACCGCAAACAGAACGAGCGACAGCGATAAGATCAACTTGTACGGTCCCATGCTTAGCGAGCACTAAACTCAAACAGCCATCAACCATATTTAGGAAACTATTTATACATTCACATAAATGAGTAACCTTTCAAATGCACTGATGATAAAAAGCAATCCAATTACATAACAGGAAACATATAAAAACTTATTTCCTATTGGCCCGGTGTTGTTATATTTTAGGGTCAAGGTCCAAATACATAGCCCCATTATCCTGACACATTTCCCTCTCACCGAAAACCTTCAAAATACCCACAATTGGTTTTTGTTTTTTTTTTCAAGTGGTAGTCGTCAGTGACAGAGATGGGAATAATTTAAATAAATTATCTAGTTTGGCGTTTTTGTTTGTATAGATACATTATATAATAAAAAGGATGTATCCACTTGCAATTCCTGAAAAGAAGTATTGTTGATAAAGGTTTTATGTATAATATACATAAAAACACATTAATATTGAAGGGCAAAAGCTCAAAAGGGACATAAAATATTAGCCAATATATATCAGTATCGATATATGGAATATCCGTAGCCCCATCGGTTTCTCGATAATATCCTTTTTCTCTTGCAGTTTTACTTTTCTTATATATATATATATATATATATATATATATATATATATATATATATATATATATATATATATATATATATATATATATATATACGTATATGGTCTCTTGTCTTTTGTTTTTGTGTTGTTTTCTTCGTATTAGCCTACTAAGGACCACATCATTTCAACTGTCTTTTTTTTTTGTTGCCATTGGCCCAGTACTTCCTCATTCGTCGCCGGAGCTGCTCCCTTCTTTCTTCTGTCCATCTCTTTCCCGTCCTCGGCTATGGCTTTTCTTGAAAGTTTCAACCTGAGACGGTTGCTTTCCAAAACATCCTCGCAGGTAATCCCCATCTCCCGTAAATCACTTTCTATCTCCCCTAAGCAGGCAGGTTTGTTCTTCTTTTCCTTTAAATATGTAAAAATACGGTTCGTCAGTTTTGCGGGTTTCATTCTAAAAAGGTGGCCATAGAATGGCCATATTCTCCTTTTTCTCATAACATACGATATTAGTGTTGTTTATTATTATCATTTTATTTTTCCTATTTTACTTTTTGAAGAATTGGAGTGCTATCAATGGGTAGTTTCTCCACAAGTGTTTTTTTTTCATGTCCTTTGTTCATAAAGCAGTTTTACTTGATGTAATATTATTACAGTTGTAAATATCAATAAATTATTCTAAAAAAAAAACTTTTTGAAGTGAGTGTATTTTGCATTTTCTATTTAGTATTTAACTGCTGTAATTATCTAATATTGGTTCTGGTAAGATTCCTAATGACTCAGTAGTTGCATTTGGGCCTTTGAGGTGGTGGGATGTTATTCGTTTTTTTTTCTGTTATTATCTTTCCATCATGATGACACCTGGATGGGCGAATAGGTAGATAGATAGATAAAAATTGTATTTGTCTTTGGGGGCTTCCCCATACAAATAGAGCTCAGCTTGGCAATAAATTAGAATATTATGATTTTAACAATCTATTTACATATTTCAAAATAAAAATAAAATAAAATTTACTAACATATTCTGGTTTTCAAAACATAAATAACAGATTAAAGATTAAACAATTACTGGTGCTATGATAGAAGCAATAAAAATAAATAAACAAAATATCACTTTAAAGATAAATTAAAAACAAACACTTAATAGAAAATGGTCTATGATAAACAATTTAGCACTTTTTGAACTCCCATCATGTAATAATACACTTTATGTAACTTATCTAAACTCGATATTGATATTGAGTATAGCTTGGATACTTTGGTTATCAGAAGATTCTAAGATGAAGTGTTGAAGAAATTGTTGTCTATATTCATTGTGTCCTGGGCATTGAAGGAGAATGTGATGTAGACTATTGTAGATAAATTGATTGCATGATATACATGTTTCTTGTGACGAACAAAAAAGTTTTGTTTTTCTCATAGATTCTAATATGCTCTGGATTAGCAACTCTTAATTGGCTGGCACATTTCAATTTATTTATATGAACTTTAAATGTGAGGTACGTTTCGGGAGCATTGTAACTGCATATAATTCTATATAAAGGGTAGTTAATTGAATTTAGAGCTCTTTGAATGTCGGCTGAGAAATATTGGTTATGTCCTTTTTCCAGTATGTCGTCTTTGTATCGAAGAAGTCCGTCTGTATGGAAAACAGAAAGCTCTTCTGCAAAGGCATTTAGCTCGGCTATTGCTCTAAATTGGGGCACCCAATTGAAGTTTACGTCAGGTTTATCCTTGTCTAATGATTTAAGTCTATTAAAACAAAGTTTTGGGAGTCGCTCTTCTGGCATAAACTCGAGCTTGGACCATAGATGTGTCATCTTATTTATCACTTTCATGCCTAATGGTTCTCTTCCTGTATCGAGACGGACTTTATAGATTGGTGTATTCCTGGGCCAACCAAATAGGCGCTTTAAAAATTTAAGTTGGACCGTTTCGATTGCCTCAAGATAATTGGGGCTCCATTCTTCAGAAGCGTAAAGCAATGTTGATGAAACAACTGAGTCAAATAAAGCTTTTTTGTTTCCCAAGAGTCACTTTTCCCTTTTTTCAGTATGTCTATGACTCTTGCAGATGCCACTGATGACTTCTGAGTAAAGTGTTCACATGCTTGTTTGAATTTTTCGGATGATGTGAAGGGATTTCACAAATAAGTATACCTTTTTGTGTAATCCAATTTCTTATCATGCCAGTATAACTGTTTGAGCAGTTTAAGCCTTGGAGATCTATGAAAGACAAGAGTTTTGGATTTGTTTACATTTAATGTAAGAGAATTGTTACTGCAATAGTCCTGTAATATTCTTATGTTCTTCTGTGCTGCATGCAACTATTACTTAATAAGATGATGTCATCAGCTAGGAGCATAGTCACCTCGTGTGAGGTATCTGTGATTACACCTGCTGCTCCTTTGTCATGGAAGAATTGTATCCTATGTCGGAGATAAATACCAATAACAAGGTTGGGCTCAGACTTTCGCCTTGTAAAAGTCCTAAAGTGATGTCAATATCATCCGAAGGTTGTTCACTAACTGAAATTTGGGTTGATGCATTGTCGTTTAGCATTTTAATAATTTTGACAATTTTTCCTCCGATTCCTAGAGTAATGAGCTTTCTCCAAAGGAGTCCGTGATTAACTGAATCGAAGGCTTTTTGAGGTCAATGAACGTGGCATAAAGATATCTTCCTTCTGTTTTGAACGTTATTCCCATAAGTGCCGAAAGAGTGAAGATGTGATCAATGCAGCCTCTTCCATTCCTGAATCCTGCTTGCTCTTCGTGTATTAGATTCTGAGAGTCCGTGGATGGGCCAAATATTGACAGGTATTTTCGTTTTCCATTTTTACTTTAGAGGTTTTTTGGTTTGAATTTTCCACTATTGTCTTTAAAACACATTACTTCACAACTCGCAGTAAATGTAAAGCTTTTTTAAATAATTAATCACATTTTTTTTGTTTTGTAAAATTCCCTATAAACGAGCCACTAAGGATAAAATTGAAAAAGCAATTCTTGGTATTTTATGTGAAGATGGCGGAAACAGCGTAAGGTGTGAGAAATTGAAAACTTGGAGCATACATGAGAGGGGTAATTCTTACAACATACTCGAAAATTGAAATCACTCCACCTTTTGCAATGTGAAATGGTTTATCTATTTAACTAAGTAAGGAATTATTTACAAATATTTTTTTAGTGCAATTAGTTTGTTCCAGTGTTCGCAGATTCATGGACTAAATATTAATATATCTTATTAATCATCCATATCTGTGAAACTTTCTTATAAATTTGTAAGTGACAGAGACTCTAAAGGCCAACAAAAATCCACAATTTAAAAAATTCTAATACCTCGCGATTTGGGTCTGATTGGCAGTTCATTGGGAATAAAAAATTATGAAAAATAATATGCTGAACATATGAATTCTAAATATTAATTTGGGAGATTAATATTAAAAAACAAAGTTAGAACATTAATTCAACAACTTTGTATTTATAACTTTTAAGTTCGTATTTTAGCTAACTTTTGTATTTTAACTAACTTTGTATTTATAACTTTTTTCAACAACTTTGTATTTATAAGGTACTCGCTTCGGCGGTACATATACTAAAAAAAATTGTATTTATAAGGATCTAATAAAAACCAAAACATTTATGTGAGAATGCGCCATGTTCGACTTAATTTTGATGACAACACCTCGGTTTTTGACTGGCACCCAGGCAAATGAACAACATAGATGTGTTGAACATTTTATTTTCCATGTATTTATATAATATATAGGTGTATATATATATATATATATATATATATATATTTTTTTTTTTTTTTTTTTTAATTTATCCTTTTGTATAATATTTCTACCTATGCAGCATCGCAACCAGCAAATTTTATGTAAATGTTGCATTTTTATTGTTCTTATAGGAAGCCCAGGTAATAGATGAGGAAAAACGCCTGCGGCCTAGTGGATAGCGTAACAAACTACTATTGCGGGTTCGCAGTCCGGGAGTAAGGGAGTAAAAAATCCTTAGTTACGCCGTCCTTCGGAAGGGACGTTAAACGGGGGTCCCGTGTCTGTACGATGTCATGTAATCGTTAAAAATCTCTATCCTAATTAAACCTGGAAAGGCAAAATTTAGAGCTCCCACTGTAGCATCGTCCATAGCAGCATAAAGTGACTATGAATGAACAAACAGCGAGGAGGAAAGAAGAACAAGAGGGTTATGCTGTATTCTGGAGGCTCCAGAATACATACGGGCTATCAGTTGAGGATGATGCGCTAGTGCTATCTGGCGGAGTTCGTGTCAGCTAACTACATTGTGTTCAATAGCTAAGTTTTCATTGAATTGAATTATTAAAATTATTACTGCTTTAATTATACATAACGTTTTAAATCATTATGTCGAATTCCCCTTGAAATAATCGCTCAGAAGATAAACAGGGCCCAACTGATCCTTTTCAATTGAAAACGGCTCCTTACTGTAATTTATTTATTACTTAAATTTATTATTTCATTTTTATATTGCATATCTAAATATATATTTATATAATATTTATTGTTTTCATTATATAACAGCAATTGACTTCCTCTAGCGTAAGAAATACAAACCCCCAAGAGGGAACTAAGTTTAGTTGGCCTAGGATATGGACTAATGACAATGGATATAGTATAGTAGAGAGAATCAGAATAACATGGAAACAACAGGTACCACCTTTCAACACATCAACTATCAGTGAGAGTTCCGCTGTGTAAGATCAACTATAGACTACATATTCACCATAAAGAATCCGCTAGAGAAATGTAACGAATGTAATGTACATCAACACCACCTCTTCATAGACTATAAACCACTGGTTCCCAATTTTATTTTTGTTTCACGCCCTCCTAGTTCACTTAAAATACTTCCATGCCCCCATTGCACAAAATTTGTATGAGCATATGAAAAAACAAAAAAATATTACATTGAAAACAAAACGTTTAGTTTTACTGTCACAAGATACATTATAGGTTTCAATATAACATAAAGAAGTACTGGTAAGAGAGAAATAAATAAAACTAAGCAAGATTTTTCTTTTGATTTTCTACTGGCTCACATCCCCACTTAATTGCCTTCAGGACCCCCTGGGAAACAGTCGACCACAGCTATAAACAGATATGTGATAGCAAAGAAAGAAATGAGCTATATGAAAGCCTGAGGCTTCTTGGAGGCCCTAAAAAACTTGTCAGATTGATAAGAATGGCGTTACAGTATAAAAACGGTTTGTTAAAGGTCCAGGGAGAAAATCCCAGGGACTTCTAGATTTAAAAATGAGACCCTACATCTCTTGTATTTTTTAATTTGGTGCTGCAGAAGATCACAATGACAACCAAAGCGAAGGGGGAGGGATGTATTTATAATAACACGACCCAATACCACGCATATGCTGATGATGTGGTCATCACAGAAAAAAATCAAAACCTACTCTTGCAGGCAATGTTTTAATGTGACGAGACGGCTATAAGAAGATATGGCTCGTAATAAATGAGAATAAACCTAAGTACCTGCTGTCATCGAGAAAACAGTCGTCCAGTGGATGTCTCCTAGGAAGGGGGTGCAGTTTTGAAATTTTGTTAACATATTCAAAACTGCGAAGTACAATTACAAATACGCCCAAAGTATCTGGGCACAATTGTAACCGAAGATATCAAACTGGAACAGGAAATGAAGGCTAGAATCGAGAACGATAATGGATGTTATTGGTCCCTTAGAAAAGTGCTCCAAAATGGAGCTATACGCAGAAACCTTAAAATAAAGATATATAATACGGTACTTCGTCCAGCTGTAATGAATGGTGGGGATGCGTGGACCATATGCGTCCAAATTGAATACTTGGGAGAGAAAGATCCTTAAGGTGCGTTTACATGGGCAATAAAAATTACAGATTGCCGAACATATTGCTAGTAATTCTATCCGGCAATATTTCCGGCTACCAAATTGCTGCCACATTTTGGTCAATATATCTGGATATTATTGCCGAGCAATATATTGTCCGGAAGAAGTGTTGAAACGAGCCACACTCGGCCAGTTGCGAAAATGGACGAGACGGAACGAGTTGAAGTTAGTGCAGCTTTCCTATTTATTCGATCTGCGATGAAAATGCAAGAGAAAAAGAGAAATCGATCTTTGTGAATGCGTTCTTTTTTAAGTAAGCGAGCTGCTTCCAAAAATTTAACTAGTGAACTGGTGCTTGAAAATTACCTTTTCCAAAATAAAATGAGTAAAATATGCTTAAGTAATATTAAGTGTCACCCTTGTTTTTTACAAGGGTGTACAGTTACATATTTCAATATTAAATCCTATCGTAACAGAGTACAAAAGCTTGTTATTTAAATGTTCTATTTTAATTTATAGTTTCAATTACTATGTTGATCATTTAATTGAATAACAAGAGGAATACCTAATAACCCTTACATGAACAAGAATCCCACTAGTTTTGTTTAAATCAATAGTATGGACTATTTGAACCTAGCGTTTATATGTATTCTTACTAACATATTTCAATAGTTATAGAGTTTACAGACTTATTATTGTAATGTTGAATTATAATTAATAGTTCTAATACTAACTATAATAATTAAAAATGGCTGACGAGGGGAATACCTAATAAACCTTACATAAACAAAATTACCACTAGTTTTATTAAATTAGTTACGTAATGGCGGCTCAACCTAGTGCCCTGCGTATTAATACATCTCAATATTATTATTTACTTAAATATGTTTTTACTTTTACTAAAATTTGTAAATATGGTCAAGATTATTATGGATCCTATATAAACAAATAGCTATAATACAAAAAAAAATATCTCCTTCGCGAAAATATTTTACAGCCTGTACAGCGAGTTCTTCTGAAGTGCCAAGAGGCGGGTGCCGCCTTTGTACCTGCTTCATGTCAAGGGGAAAAGGAGAGAGTGGGAGGGAAGAATTTGCAGACAGATATAGAAACACGTATGGCCAGGCAATATGAAATATACCCCTCTGGACAAATCAGCAACCCCTCGGCAACACCCTCTGACGAGCTAATCTCCCGGCAATATTACCGAGCAATGTCTAAATATGTCGACAACATTGCCGTATATTGCCACAACATTACCGGCAATACTATTGGTGGTACACATTGCCGTAAAATATGGCCCATGTAAACGCACCCTAAGAAGAGTATATGGTCCAACCAAAGAAGGAAATCGTTTCCGCATCATAATCATGAACTTTAGGACTTATATGGAGAACCTAATAGTGTATTGTATCAAAAAGAGCCGCGGAAGATCGGTCAAAGTGGAGGAAACTTGTGAAGGAGGCCAAGGTCCTTCATGGACCATAGCGCCGTGTGAAGAAGAAGAAATTTAATTCAAATTACTACATCTCAAACGATTGTACCCCATCCTTGATGCAAACCACATAATACCATATCACCAGTTTGGATTCCGAGCATCCAACTCCACTATTCAGCAATGTCATCCTGAGGTGGATGTAGTTTTCTCTGCGTTAGAACGTGTTCATATTGTTCGGGCGTCTTTTTTGAGTAAATGTGTGAGTAATATTTTTATGTTCACATTATATTTCATTGAATAAAAAAGGAAACTTCCCCCTCCATTGCCAAGGGATGGAATTGGCTATTTTATAATTTTGTAAAAAAATGTTTTTGAAGTTAAAATATTTTTAAAAAACCTAAAACGCATAAGTTTGCATAATGCATTATAGTTCCACTGAATGTCCTGTAAGTTGACCGAACTTAAATCTATCATTGAAAAAATATACTTCCACCCTCCTCGATTGTTCCCTAAACTAAGAATCTTTTATATTTATAAGACTGATAATGACTCATTTTAGCTAACGATCAAGGGCTGTTCCTAATTGACACCCACTAAGCAAAAGCCCAGAATATCCTCTTAAAAAATCATCCTGAGATTTTTAAATATTTATACATTAATAGCGTTTTCTGATATATGAGCCGAAACCAAATCTTATTTTTTTTTCTCCTGAGCTTTGATAGGAATTGACTTCCATTAGCTTATAAGAACCGAACATTGGTAAAACTCTCTCTTTATGTCATTGAAAAATGCGTTGTTATATCCAAACTTGATGAATTCTTTACACTCCTAGCTAAAGCATAAAATGAATTTTCGACCATGGCAAACGCTTCAGAAACAAATTATTCAGTATTTGAATGCAATACAATATCTTAACATTATAGGCAAAAGTAATAAACCTCTTATCAGCACTATTACTTTCTAAAACAATGTAACTGTAGTGGGTGCAACATTACTGAATCTTAATATTTTCTTAAATTCCCATTCATTATAAATTTCATGAGGATTGATTTGATAACTCAAATATATTTTTTTGGGCATAATCATAATTACATTAATCTATAAATGTTGGAAACTCACTTTACCATAATCTGATTAGATGAAACAAGCTTGAAAGATTCTATGCACATATAAGTTATATACTTTACATGTTTTGTCGTTAATAAAGCACAAAGGGCTTTGAATATTTATTTAATGTGGTTTAAATAATAATAAAAATCTAAACAATTAATTAGAGGACTCAGCATATACCACTTGGATTGTCACTCTGCAAAATTGTAATTTGTGTTTATGAATACTAACAATGGTAAAATCTTGAAGTATATTTTCCAGTTAAGAGAATCCCTTAGGCTTGAAGAGTTTTGTTTCTGAAATGGATAAGTGGAATTATGTTCAGAAAAGAACCTGCTTGAGTACAGTATATGAATTGACCCTTAAGGAATGACACAATAGTCAAAAGCACATAAGCTTTTTAAGATACTTCCTCTGTTAGCACTTTATTCATACCAGATTGCAACAATAATTTTTCAACTTCCAAGAAGACCATTAAAGTTCATATCAAGCCACTATTTATCATGAAGAAATAATTTTAACTTTTAACTGTGCACCTAAATACAGAATTTATCGATATCAGACCCTTATTAAAATCAGAGACAGATAGATTTCGAACAGGAATAAGAAAAAAACTTTTGAACAGAAAACAAAAATATTCTTCAAACATTCAATTCCAGATTATTATCAACAATTTATTAAAAAGAAATTATAGTCATTTGAAAAAAGTAATAACAATGTACACTATAATCAACAATTATATTTAAACTCTATAAAAAAATAATAATGAAATTCTTCGAATAACAAAAAAAATACTAATTAAATTATCATCCTATAAATTAAAAACAATAAATTGTTATTCCTAAAAATAAATAAACAGTACAATGGTATATTTAAATTAATATACAATATACAGATCGATAGAATGATTTTAATCAAAACCACGTAACTAAAAAAATAAAACCAATTTAGAAAAAAAAAAATCATTGTAAAAATAACTCACTTCCAACTTAATATTTCTTGCCATATAAATTAATACTACAATTAAGCATATTAAATGAGTTTAATGAAGATAACTATACCAATTTTGACGACCTCCAACACTCATTATTTAGGGTTTCCTTGTTTATTTTAGGAAATTTAGCCAGCATAAATCAAAATTTGTAATCAGCCTAAAGCTATAATGAAGTCAGTCTTTTGAATAAATACCAAGAACTTTAAGCATAAAAGAGTTCAAAAATATGTTACATTGACATTTCCCTTTTTTAATAATTATGTTGTCAAACAGTTTAGTTGCAAGAGGAAATTAATAAATTTAAAGGCTTTTTGAATTAAGTTATTAAAAATTAATAAAGTTTAAGTTTTTTGATCTTGCCATACAACAATTTGTTCGATCGAAACCCAACAACTAACACTTTTTACAAATTACTGTCTTTTAGGGTGCTATTTCAAAGCTTCTTTTACACTTGAGTTTGATGTGGTTTTATAATATAGTTTTATAACTATAGGTCTCTACTAATGCCAAAATAAGGTATTAAACCATTCTAACAAAAATATTAATAGCTAACTTAGTGTTAACTCCATTAATAAAATATTATTCTTTAATCAGAAACATAGTTTTTAAAAAATATTAACAGTATTTATATTTACAATGATTTTGTTGCGTATATAACACTTAAAAAATTATGAAAAATTTCCTCTAGTGGGCCAACAACATATGGGTGAAATATACATTAAACAGTGTCCTACAACTAATGTAATACTTCTAAATCATTAATACATAAACAATAAATCATGAGTACATAATAACTGGATAATAGATCAATAAAAAATTCATAAATAATATTAAACCATTTCCTTAAGGTGACACACTCATAATCTCATGAAGTGTTTTCTCGTCAACTGAACATAAAAAAAAAAAATAAAAAAAAAAGAACGAGCACTGGTCCACATTTTACTCCTTACCTCAACTCCATTAATGGGGGCTCAATCACTTTGGTATTTATATGATCTAAGAACTCTCCGGTCAAGAAAGGATTTCAGAACCAGGAGCAGATAAGTGAGTGTTAGTAAATTTCACTATTAAGAAGTTATCATTTAATTAGTGAAAAACTAATAAATAGAAATGAACAAAGACCAAAGGAATATTACTGAAACTTTTAGTTTGCATAATAATAAGGCTTAGCAAGCCCGAAGGCTCGATGCCCCCCAAATCTGTCAGATCACTCCTAATAATAACAATCTTCCCACCTACACCTCGATCTACCCCTCAGATGCGTCCCAGTCGGCACAGTGCTTATTAACTTTTAAGGAATTCATTCGCTACCAAGCCCAGCAACTTACTTCTCGTTACTAGAGGCGCATCCTTATCTTCATGACACTATCACTTACATAATATTATCCGGGTGCATGCATCGCATTTTCGCGTTATGTAATCTCCTAAATTTTCCAGTGGTCTCATCCTTTTTAGGACCGAATATTTTCGAATACCTTAAGACGTTGATCATCCTTCAGCATTAGCAGCCACGTTTCACATCCGTAAAGATAAAATGGAAGGATGACGGTTTTATAACTTCTGATTTTTAGATTTAGGGACAAAAGACAGGATCTTAGTAGTGTTAATTTAAATTAAAAAAAAAAAGTAATATACCTTTTTAATTTACATTAAAAAAAAAAAAGGAATGTACCTTATGTTTAAAGTTAAATAAACCCAGAGCCAAAACGTTTTAATAATTGCTTAGAAAATATAATACATAAACAAAAATTTAAGGAAAAAACATATTGATGGATGTATGAAATTGGTAAATATCAATATAATTCGATAGGTCACTTCAAGCAACAACCATTACATTATCGACATTCTATTCTGTTATGTAATCCATTTTGTTCAGACCAACATGAGGTAAGTTACTGGGCGATCCCCATTAAACTATTATGTTTTAGTAACAATAAAAATAATAAAGATCAAATAAAAAAACAGTAAACCTAACAAAAACAGCAGAAAATAAAAAAAATAAATATTAATAACAATAATGTAAAAACAAAAATGACCATAAAAATGTTTAGACAAGTTAAATTATAAATTCTATGTACTCATTAATTCTTTTTGTCCCTATGTACTATAAATATTAAAATATTATATTATATATACAAATAATTAAAATTATTAAATTGTTGAAATATGTAATATTTAAAAATAAATAGAAAAACTATAAGTTGTTTTTTGACACTGATAAATAAATTACCCATACAATGTAAATATAAATATAGCTATAAATGGTTTATAAATAATTTCATAAATTTCACAAAACCTCTGTTTCTCAATGTATTTGTAAGCAATATAAAAATAAAAGCTACAAATTTTAGATTTAATAACGTGAAAACTCTTTTTAACCACTAAAAATAATTTTTATCTAAATACTTCAAATTTAATTTTCTACAGTAATTTACAATGTTATAACATCACACAATTCAACAGCTTATCTACATTTAACTTTTTCAGTTGAAGGTGAAGGTAACCATAACTTTGGACTGTTTATTGTTTAAATGACTCAAAATCATTAGAACAATTTGTTAACATCTATTTCATAATAAGTTTTAGAAACCTAAGTCTAAATACATTAAGATAAATAAATAAAATTTAAACATGACATGATTTTAACATTAATTATTCTTTTAAAAAGGATAATAAACATTGATTGAAATATTACTTATTACATATTTCATAACAACATATTATAACAATACATATGATTTGCCATTTCTTTAACTGATTTTTTAACACAAGTTAAATAAATGCTAATCAGATATCAATTATTCATTTATTTATTATGTTTTGTTTTTTTATTTTTAAAAACATTTTACCATCATTAAAGCTTCTTTTTCTTGAAGTTAAATCCTTCAAATTTCAACTGACATCATCACTTCTTCCTTCTGATTTTATAAAAAACATAGCTCTATTCGGAAAAGAACCTAGAAAAATAATTGCAAACTAAAATGAATCATTGATTCGAAATTATAGTTTGATTTTATAATATATAAAAAGTATCAATAATGAAGATGAAAAGAATTACCTTGTTCAGTAGTTATAAAATCAATGCTACTCATTTTCAATATAAAAGGAATTATGCTATCAATATCACATTGATCTCCTAATCCTGGAAAAAATATTTGCTCTATGACATGTCTACTTAAAGATCGAAGTGGGGGAAGTCTTAGAAGTAAACGCGCAAATCTGTCAGATCGACTATCTCCGATATGGTCACGTAATTCTTGCAATGCTTTGTCCTGCATCTCACTCATCAGTCTCCGCAGATGAAAAGAAGAATGGTCTATAAAATACATAATTAAATAAACAAACATGCATAAATCAGTATTTTATCCAAGAAAAGATAAAAATAAACATGAACAGAATAAACTAGAAAAATTATATTACGCTTAGGATACAGAAGCTCTGTTTCAGTCTTGTGGGCCAGACGCTCACATATTTCCATTTGTCTTGCTAGTAAGTTCATAAGACAGAAAAACAAAACAGTTAAGATAAAGGGGTAAAATGATTTTTGGAAAGTTGCTAGAGATCAAGTATTGAAAACTACTAAAAATACATTGATTCAAGTAGCTTATACACTATTTTGTGTTATTTTTTGCATAGATGTCAAATCCCCTCCCTCTTGTATTTAAAGGCTTTATAGGGATTTTTTGGTATATTTTTCTCAATTGGTCAAGGGATAAATAAGTGAGGAAACATTTGAAAAGTCTCTGGCTTTATTTTTAAGAAATATCATTCTTAGGGGTTAGAGTGAAGCAGTAGCAGAAGTATCAATATCTCTTATTATAAACAGGGAGAATATAAAAGATAGATTGGGTTTTACCTTAATATTTTAAAAGGCCAATTTAATTGACATAAACCAACATAAAAATATTCCCTGTTTATAATAAGGTAACAGTATTTCAGCAGCAGTAAGAATTGATAATAGTTCACGTTATTATTTCTGCAAAATAGCCAAGTCTCATTATATCCTATATAATATCTTATATTTTTTAAATAAGATGACAATGGCAGAGGTTTTAGAAAACACTGAGCTTTGCTTTGGCCTTTTAACTGTATAAATTATTTTCTAGAGGTGTGGAAAATAAGTAAGTAGTGTTACCTACTTGTAATACTTGTTAGAAGAGTTAAGAGTCTGATAGTTTTTATAAACAATAAATGATATAGAACTGATGGAAAAGCTACATAAGCAGAGATAATACACATAATTTCCATTAACCTAAAAAAATTTTATATAAGGTACTACCTGGGCTGAATAAAGCAATAAGTTTTAAATAACCATATTCTTGATCATCAACATTTAATATTGACATAGAGTTAACATAGTCTTGAAGAATACATAAATGTTCTGTGACCTAAAAATAACAATGTATGAAATAATTTGACATATAAAACAAACAAACAAACAAAATATGAAAAAAAAAAGATCCAAGCACATTAATTTTAAAAGGCTAGGAACTCTTTATATATGAAAGAGGTGACAAAATTCTTTCAAACATGTGGTAGAGGCAGCTGTATCTAAAAGTATTTACTTAAAGTAAAAAAGGACATTCAGATTATATACAAAAGAAAAATAAGGATAGTCTAGTTTATACATATTACTATAGCCTGCTTACTTAGCAATGTTTAGGTTTAACAAATAAGAAAGGTATAATGCAGCTTGTAACCCATTAGGTATTATTAACACTGTATTAATTAATTGACAATGAGTAAAATAATTCTGTTTACAATTTACGATAAAGGAAATAGTAATAAAAAAGTGACATCATCTCAATCACTCTTAGATTATAGTAAAATAACCTGAAAAAAAAAACCTGTAACCACTATGCTCCGTGAATGAGTCTGGGGTTCAGTACATGGTAGAGACTGTACTGTTCCATGGACAATGGTTATGCAAGGGGTGACTTCTCCTAGGTCATGCTCAACCACCAGGTTTTCCTCCCTTATTTTGGGTACCCTATTTTTATAATATTTTGTAGCGGCTGGGTGAGCCCCAGGATATGATACAGCCCTAGTCATATGGTACATCTCCCGCCGCAAACAGACTAAATAAAAGTAACTGCCTGCTGCGAGATATGAACCATTATTTCCTGCATGGCTACTCAGTGCTCTACCACTGAGCCACTCGGCTCCCCAGTAAAATAATAACGTCTTAAATTACAAATATATGAAACGTAAGTAGTATTCTATTACTTTAAATTTATAGTATCAACAGTAAAAGAATATTAATTTTTTTTTAATAATATACTTCACATGCAAAATAAAATTGAAAAAAAAAATTTAATAAAACCTACTGCTTTAACTCTTCTAGCTGATATCTTCTGGTGTGCAACTGAGTTCTGTAAGTGATTTATGATTGATAAAACTATAGAAGGGAAAGCCAATGTTTGAGCACACTGAGATAATCCCAATGCAAAAAGTTCACTCCAACAACTTCTAACCAATGAAATTTGTGTTTCTGTGCTACAAAAACAATGTTTAGAGTTAACTAAAAGTTTGCAAAATTGAAAATAAATAATATATGGCAGTAATCAGCAATTATATAAAAATTATGAACTATTTATTTATCAAATTACTTACTTAAAAATTTGAAAAACAGGTAAATTCCGAATCCAATGAACAGAGAGAAATAGCAACCGTGAAGCACTTTCATATATGTAATGGACGTCAATATAAGTAGGGGTAGGAGAAGGACTTTGGATATGAAAATTGCAAATATTGTCTTCAAGCAACCTTCCATCATATTGAAGATTTTCCTGCTCTTCATCATCAGAATTTGAAAAATTTCCATTCATACCCTAAAAAATAATAATTTAAAGGAATTTCTTTCTTTTAATTCATAATCATTAATCGTAATACAAAACACATTAATAAGAATAAATTAAACAAGAGTTTAAATTTTTTAAAAATAAATCACAAAACTACAAGTCAAAATAGATATGTACAATAGCAATATAAATCAATATTTCAATAAAAAACCAATTACAGAGTAATTGCAATTATCAATTCCATGTAGACCAGTGGTTCCCAACCTTTTTTGTACCACACCCCTCCCCTGTTCTAATGAAATTCCAACTACACCTCCCTTGCACAATAAATTGTATGGGTATATGAAAAAAAACAATAAGTATTACATTGAAAACAACACATTTAGTTTTACCGTCACAAGATAAAACATTATAAGTTTCAATTTAAAGTAAAGAAGTACTGGTAAGAGAGAAATGACTAAAATTAAATTATAATTATTCATTTCCACCTGGTCTCGCGCACCCCTCCCCCGACTTGTACTCACCCCCCAAGGGGCCCCCATTGATGTAAGGGAACCACTGATGTAGACCTTCATCACAAAAAAAAAAACTTCTTTGACTACTATTTATAGAGTCCTTAAGGCAATGGACTCTAAAAGCCTAGAAAAATATAATAAAAGTTAATTAACCTGTCTCGTTAAATATATTGAACTTGAATATTGGTATTATTTTTCCAAAACAAAAGGTGCACAAACTTTGGCAATAAAAATAAAATGCATGCTTGTGGTAATTTAACCATGCTATCAAACCTACTAGATTTTTGGGGTTAACAAGAAGTAAAAACTTAACAGTTCAGTCATACATCTGTTGAGAATTAACAGCACCAAGCTGTGTCACCCCTTCAAATTACACTCTTGAATGTTTCCACGTCTTGCAATAAGAAAGATAGATGGATAAATAAAAATTAATATCTAATAGCATCTACACATCATTTAACACTAATATATTAGTTTAATACTTGGGAGATAGGTAGCACAGTGTACAAAGCTCTGAGTTGCTGTGGCAGATAAATATTAAACCATTTATCTAAAAGCCATAATTGGACCCTGCTAGGGCTCACCCAGTCTCTATCAAGTTAGAACCCACCTCTCTGCACAACAATTGACTTAGAAACAGTGCAGTCTCTACATGTACTGACCCAGAGACTGGGTTGAATCGACAGGAAGGAATTTTGAATACTAAAGCATATGGATCTTTTTCTTTTTAATTTATTTATTGATATCTACAACTGTATTACAGTAATACAACAAGTAAATAGGCTAAGTGATATATAATGACATGATAATGATAAGTAGAGAAACTATCCACTGGTAGTACTCAAATCAAAGTTGAAGTAAGGAGGTCACATGGCCATCTTCTTTTCAGACGTCTCGGAGGATTATCGGAAATTGAAGAGGAAGCTAGGTTTGAAACTAGAGGGTTTGAGTAGCAATGAAGTTTGTTATGAAAGGATAGATACCGGGTTCGGGCCAAATCAGCAACAAAAGGGACATTAAGGTCGTTATGGATGGCTTTATTCTTAACAAAATAAGGAGCATTGAGGATTTTACAAAGGATTTTGGACTGTAAGGATTGGATACAAGAGGAATGCGATGGCTTAGTGGAGCCCCAAAGCTCTACTCCGTAAGTCCAAATAGGTCGTATGATGGTCATGTAAATGAGTCTTTTGTAGTTAATTGGGAGCTTGGAGCGTTTGTCTAGTAAGTGTTGAAGTAGCCTGAAACATTGTGTGGTTTCTTGTCTTTTCAGTCTAGTATGTGGATTCCAGGTTAATCGTTTGTCAAAGTGCAACCCTAAGTATCGGATCTGTTCTACAGGCACCAGAGGGATATTATGAAAGGATACTGAAGGGCAGGAAGTCATTGGTTTACGACGTAAGGTGAAAGTGATTTGATGCGATTTTTGAGAATTTATTTTAATTCTCCAGTTTTGACACCATTCTTCAAGATCAGTGATATGGGATTGGAGGCTTTGGGATGCAATAACTGGATTTGTGTTGACTGATAATACACATGTATCATCAGCATACGTGGTAAGGATAGCATTAGGATGAGTTGGGATGTCAGCTGTATAAACTGTATATAGGATTGGACCAAGGATACTACCTTGAGGAATGGTATGGATCTTAATGGTGCTTTCCAGAAGGCTTTATATAGATTTCCTCATTGTTTGAACATCAATTATTTGGGCTAATGCAGTAATAATAATTTACTAACATTAGATGACAGTGGATATATCTCAAACCTACAATACTATAAATCGTCATGGCATCATGGATCATGGCACTGTATTCACAAGAACGGTACAAATACTAGCATATGAGGATGATGTGGCCATTATTGGTAGATTACTAGGCAGTATAAACGAGGCTTTTATAAAGATAGACCAAGAAGCTAAATACATGGGTCTCAGGGTCAATAAGAATAAAACAAAGATGATGTGCATCAAGAGAAAAGATATCCCAGAACAAGTACAGCTTGGAAACTGCACTTTCCAGGTTATCCCTAGCTTTCAATATCTGGGATCTACTATAACTGAAAACATGGACAAGGAGGCTGAAATTAAGAACAGACTGGCAGTAGCAAACAGAGCGTACTTCTTTCTCGCCAAAATTATAAGGAGTAGGTTATTAAGCTGTGCTCCAAAAATGAGGATCTACAAATGCCTCATATGGCCACTAGCATCCTATGCGTGTGAGGCGTAGACTCCCAACAAGTCCGATGCACAGGCACAGAAGGAAGGCTTTGAAAGAAAGATCCTGAGATGAATAATGGGGCCTATCAAAGAAAATGGACCCTGGCGACTATGTCGGAGTATGGAGATGTATAGGGAATACCAGGATCTCAGCCTTTCTAATTTTGTCAAATTGCAGAGAGTAAAATGGCTGGACTAAAAGACGTTACACAAGGAGGAATAAACATAGCCCAAACTGCAGATAGACAATCCTGAGGCAAAATGGTTGAGCTGCCCAAGGACCACTATAGGCGTCTTTAAAATGCTCCTAAATAATAATTATATTTATTTAATATGTTTAAGAAATAATTTATGTATTTCAAGCAGTACCAATTTGGTTACTATCTCCATGGTATTATTTATCATAACTTTACTGTCTCGTACTGCACAAAGTGGTTCAACAATATCACTGTCTGATGATTCATCATAATTGGTGTCATCATAAGTTGAAATAGTGTTGGTCGATTCATGTTTGTTGCTATCACCATCTGGAATGTTATCAATAAAAAAATTAATAACCATTTTACAAAATTAAAAAAAAAAACCTATAATACATTATATTTAACAATAAATAACATAAATAAAGTAAACAATAGGGGAATAACTGTTACAAACCTATTAACATTAAGTTTTAACTAAGAATTATTATACTAATACTTCACAAAAATAATGCTTTTGACACTTAATACTTTTATTTGAACACCAATTTCACAACTAACTTGCATACTTGCAGATTAGTACCTATATAATATATTGGTTTATTTAAGGGGGGAGTTTAACATATAATCTATGTCTATGTTACTTTCATATATAATCATAAGCTTTCTAAATATACTACTAACAAGTTTTAATACACCTTGAATAACCTCATATTTGTACTAAAACTATTCGTGGCTGTTATAAGTCATCGAAAAGGTTGACTCTTCTTGTACATTTGTCAAATTCATTCTATATATTACGGCAAGGGTCTGGTAATCTTTGTTTATTTTTTTGACTTCATTTATCTTTGAAGGTTCCAGGATTTGAAATAATGCTGAATGAAACTAGTTAAAAACATGAATAAGTTTTCATTCCATGGCCAAAAATGGAAAATAAAACTTTTCATATTGTTTTAAATAAAGTGATAAGACAAGGAGAATCAATCACTTTTTGTTTTTTTTAAGTAATCATATATACATTAAAGCTTGCACAAAATGCATTATGTATACAGAATGCATTAAGAAGAAATAAAGATACAAGAAATCAAACAATGATTTAGAAGTATTAGTGAACCCAATAAAAAATCAAAATGCTTAAGTTCCAAAAATTCCCAAAAGAAGAATGAGATGATAAGAAGAAAAGACAAACGGATTAGGGATAGCACGACGAAGAGAGCATTATTGTCACCTGAAAGGTGAGAAATTACAAGTCACTTTGCCTGACAATTGACAATCCAGGTTAACTCAAAAGCATATATTATTTCTATCTGTTACAAGATTTGATGTATCACTCATTATATTACATACATATTATTTTGTGAATGGGTTCAATAAATTTATCTAGTAAAAAAAATCACCTGCTTTTTATTCATGCTTCAATTATGTACTTTTCTTTTTTTTTAATTTAATTTATTAAATTAAGTTTTAGTCTAATAATTAAGCTTAGTGAAATTATGTGGTTAACTAAAACTCTGTGTGTGTGAGTGTGTGTGTATATAAATATATAATATATCATATATATTATATATATATATATATATATATAATATAATATATATATATATATATATATATATATATATATATATATATATATATATAATATATATATTATACATAGTTTGAAGAAGAATAATTACCTGAATAGATGTTGTATGGAAAAGAGCTTGGAATATTAAAATTGGCAGATCCAGCATTTTGGAAATTCATGGGATATGCATCACCTATCTCTCTTTTCATAAGAAGTTTAACAGCATTGTTAGTAATAGTACCCAGGTTATATTGATTGCTTTGACTTGGAAATTCTTTTTTAACAGATATTGGTTTTCTTTCATGCTGAACAGCTAAGACAGAATTAAATTAAATCATAAACAATGTAAAGAAAAAATAGATAATTCAAATGAAAAATATAAAATAGATGTAGGCAATGTAATTCTGTATAGTCAATAAGTTGTTTACTAATTTTTAATTAATAATAATGACTCTGAAAGCTTATCAGAATAAGAGCTCATAGATTTTTTCTGCATTAAAGCTCATAAAGATTGTATTTGATTCATGATTAACTCAAAATTACCCTCTCATTTATGTAAATTGCTATTTAAACATTTAATTTTGAAAAAAAAAATCGGATTTGGTCTAATTTTTAATATATTAAATATAAAGAACATTAAAAAAATCATGACTCTAAGTCTAGGGCTGCGTTCACACTGAGTGTGATAAGTGGTATTGTAAGGAATATATTGCGACGATTTATTGCAATTTTGTGAAAAAAATCATGTGGGTAAACAATTTTCACCACTTCAGTTTCACAAAATTGAGCTCAAGTGAGGAAGACGACGTTGTAGTGGTTTATTGGTTCAGAAGTAGGATGAGAAGAAAAAGAAAATAGAATGGAATAGAAAAGTAACTTTATTCTGACTAAGTCCCTTTAGAATAACAAATATGAACAGAAAAAGAAACATAATATTTATCTGGCCAGAAGGCTAAATGTTACAAATCACAAAGCGTTTAAAAAGTGACAAAAAACAATTTAAAATGAAATATTTAAAGAAAAATAACAATAAGTAAATAAACAGTACAAATCTTGACAAGATATTAAGCAATTAAAGAGAACAAATAAATCCATAGTTTTTGTTAAATTCATGAGCTAGCATGCAATAATTTCTTTACATGATGTACAGCTTCTTAAAAAACAAAATTAAAAGAAATAAATAACACAATGAATTATTCTATACATTACAATCTAAGCAAATGACTAACCTGCTTAGAGAGCATCTTTTTTGGAAGCTAGGAGATGTTGGAAAAACAAGGATTTAAATGTTCACGTAGGCTTCCACGGTCTGTGATATTGTCCACATGTTCTTTTTCCGGGATGGACCGTGTGGTGTTGGTTTTGCTTGCCAAGCTTTCGCTCATTGTGTTGTGAGCTTCCTCAGGGCTAGTCAGTAAATGAAGAGCGGATGGTGGAGTCAGGGTATATATACCTTAGGGGCGTGGTCTCAGTTGAAGTCTGCCTTCCAATTGGCTCGCTTGTGCTGAGTCCGTAGGTCGTGTTCGGTATGGTGTGTGTTCGGTATTGTCTGTGTAACTGGTATCCTGCCATAAAACAAAAGACTAACACATCAACCTACCATCTACACATACACGAACCCACCCAAACACAATACGACCTATGGACTTGGCGCAAGCGAGCCAATGGGAAGGCAGACTTTGACCGAGACCACGCCCCTAAGGTATATATACCCTGACTCCACCATCCGCTCTTCATTTACTGACTAGTCCTGAGGAAGCTCACAACACGATAAGGGAAAGCTTGGCAAACAAAACCAACACTACACGGTTCTTCCCGGAAAAAGAACATACAGACAATACTGCAGACCGTGGAAACCTACGTGAACATTTAAATCCTTGCTTATCCAACATCTCCTAGCTTCCCAATAAGACGTGATAAGATACATATGTGTGTAGATGGTAGGTTGATGTGTTAGTATTTTGTTTTATGGCAGGATACCAGTTACACAGACAATACCGACATCTGATCAACCTGTACGGGGAGGTTCCTGTTCAGAACATGAAGAGCCTCGAAAAACTAAGATCGAAGAAGACGAGACTCCTGGCACAACTCGCAATTCAAAAAAGATGCAGAAACTACAATATCATACCCAGATGCTCCAACCTTGAAAGAAAAGGATCCAGCCCACACATTCAAAACGCTTTACAGCGATCATCTATGGCATTACTAAAAGCAAGAATCAGTGACACCAGATCTGAACAATCCACTGTTGAGAAGAAACTGCTAAACAACCAGGTCCTCCTAGCAAACCAAATATCAAATGATGATTGGGAGAAAATTGACCGTCTCACCTGGGAACAAGCGGATAATATCTACCGAAAACACACTGCCATCCAAAAGCGAAAATATCAGAAACTAACAATGAAGAAGACAAGCTGCACCGACTACAAGGACGCACTAAAGAAGACTGTTATAAATCTTACCAACGAAGAATTCCCACAAGAAGCCAGAAGGGATTCAACTTCGCCATCACACCTAGACATGTACCTACAGAGAAGATTATAACCAACATAGAAGGGTGTATCAAGAATATGGACCAAAATGCCGCCGAAATAATCCGGCAAGACATTAGTCACATATTACATAAAGCCAAGCCACCAAGACCTAACTTCTCTAAGGCGCAATATAACTCACTTACTACACTAAAGAAACGAGACGACCTTCTTGTAATCCCTGCTGACAAAGGAAAAGCCACCGTAATGATGAAGACAGATCAATACCTAAACAAAATGACAGAAATCCTCAACGATGGAACATACAAACCACAGGACAAAAACCCTGCTAATAACATTAACAAAAAAATCCAGACCATCATCAACACCAGCCAGACAATGAAAACCAAATGCCTCACAATATCTGACCCAACCCCACCAAGACTATACGGACAACCTAAAATACACAAAGATGGTATCACTGTGAGCCATAGCCAGTACCATTGGCTCGCCTACATACCACCTATCCTAATACATCTCCGAAATAATTAAAACCCACACTGGGAAAACACAGCACAACATCCACAACTCCAAACAATTTGTTGAGACTATCAAAACTATTCATATAAACAAAGAAGACATCCTGGTAAGCTTCGACGTCAAGCTGCTCTTCACCAAGGTCCCTGCCGATGAAGCCATGAACCTTATGAAAAATCTTCTGTGTGAAGAAGAGTACTGACTGATGGAGATATGCATGAAGGAAACATATTTCCTGTTCAATGGACAGTACGATAAACAAATGGTAGGCACAGCCATGGGATTTTCATTGAGCTCACCGGCAGCGACCTGTACATGGAGCACTTCGAACAGAAGGCACTCTCCACCGGCAGTCCAAAAAACTGAATATTGGTTCAGATACGTGGACGACACCTTCGCCATTTGGAAGCATGGAAAAGATGCACTGGACAGATTCTTACTCCACCTAAACAGCATCCACCCTAACATACAATTCACCATGGTGCTGGAGAAGGATAGTAAACTTCCCTTCCTGGATGTCCGGGTCGAGAAGAAAGGAAACCACCTTGGACACACCGTCTACCGTAAACCTACAAATACAGACAGATACCTTCATGCCACATCACACCACCATCCGTCTCAGAAGGAAGGAATCATCAACACTACTAAAAAGAGCTGAAATGATAGCTGAACCGTCACAGCTCCCAAAAGAAAAGAGGCACTTGAGAACAGCCTTCCTGAAAAACGGATACAACCAAGAAACTATTAAATGGGTAGAACGCAAGAAAAAACACAAAATACAAGACAATAACGAAACAGACAACAAACCTAACACCCAGACAACCATTCCTTACATCAAAGGTACCTCAGAAAAGATTGCCAGGATTCTAAAGAACCACAACATCAAGACTACATTCTCCACTGACAAAACAATAGCTCACATCCTATCGAAACTCCAAGACAAGTTAGGACTATGTACCCCAGGCATCTATAGCATACCCTGTTCCTGTGGCAAGGTCTACATGGGGCAAACCGGAAGGACCATCGAAACAAGGATAAAAGAGCAACAAATCTAGTGTCAAAAACTTCAAGATGGAAAAATCGACTGTAGCAGAACATTTCTACAACACCAACCACAACTCAGCTATACTGGTTAAAGAAAATAATTATCACCTCCACATCATAAGAGAGGCCATTGAAATTATCAAAGAATCCAATAGTTTCAATAAGGAAGACAGTTACAAACTTAGTAAAAACTGGTATCTCACCATAAAACAAAAGACTAACACATCAAACTACCATCCACACACATACGACAATACCGAACACACACGAACCCCCCTCAACACAACACGACCTACGGACTCAGCACAAGCGAGCCAATGGGAAGGCAGACTTCGACCGAGACCACGCCCCTAAGGTATATATACCCTGAATCCACTATCCGCTCTTCATTTACTGACTAGCCCTGAGGAAGCTCACAGCATGAGGAGCGAAAGCTTGGCAAACAAAAGCAACACCACACGGTTATTCCCGGAAAAAGAACATACAGACAAGGATTTAAATGACGATAGTGAGGGACTACAACGGATATTAGGAGGGATTGAGTTCCACACTGTGGTGGCGGTGGCGAGAAAGGAACATTGGAATGCTTTAGTTCTGTGTATATAGAGATCGGAAAGGCGGGATCTTATTTTATGGTGTTGAACTGAGGATTTGAATTGGAGGAGACTTTAAATACAAGAAGGGTGTAATGGATTGGTATAAGAATGAACAGAGGAAATATTGTCTTCGGAAGGGAGAGAAGGGCCACTTTAATTCATCATAAAGGTGGGACACGCGCGATCGCCTAGGAGTACCAAGCACAAATCTTAGGGAGCAATTCATTATTCTATTTAGTCTGTCTTCAAGCATTTCAGAAAGGCCTCCATATACAATGCTACAATAGTCAAAGTGGAAGAAGATGAGAGAAGATACGAGAAGCTTATGGGAAGATTGTGTGCGGAGATGACGATAACGATGGAATAATTTCAGAGAACTAATTGACCGTCGGGATATCTGGGCGATGTGGGATTCCCAATGAAGGTTTTGGTCAATGGTGATGCCTAGGTTTTTTACAGAGGAGGTGAACGTGATAGGATGATCGTTTAGGATTAATGTTGGGAGGGTGTGGATGGATGTAAGGAGGGAATTGGAACCTAAAACAATGGTCTGAGTTTGCATTGTGTTCAATTCCAGTTTGTTCAGCTTTGCCAAGGCACTGATTCTATCTAGGTCTTCCTGAATACTAGCGAACGCAATTAATAGCTCAGAATGTGGAAAGGACAAGTATATTAGGAAGTCGTCAGCATATAGATGGTGGGAACAGTGGTGAACAGATTTAGGAAGATCATTGATACAGTAGTTGAACAGAAGAGGAGAGAGACAGGCTTGAGCCCTGTGCCACGCCTGAGGAAAGAATGAGGAAAGTGGAAAGGGGATGATTAGGTATGGAGACTGCTTATGTTCTAACAGAGAGGAAAGATTGGAACCAACGGATAGAACTGTTAGAAAAGGATAGTGATTTGAGTTTACTGAAAAGGATAGAATGATTCAAGGAATCAAAAGCTTTAGAAAAGTCAAGAAGAATAAGGACTGTTAGTTTTTTGTCGTCCATAGCGGTGTGTATATTGTTGGTGATTTGGGTAAGTGCAGATTGTGTGAAGAAACCGGAAAAGGGAAACCTGATTGAAGTGGGTCAAGGAGGTTGGGCTGTTCAAGGAAATTTGACATTTGTGACTGGACTATTCTTTCTAGAGGCTTGGAAAGGTTGGAGAGAATTGAGATTGGGCAGTAGTCTCTGAGTGAAACAGGATTAGAGGATTTGTTGATAGGATGGACTACAGCTTTTTTTCAAGAGGTAGGGAATACTGCGTTTTGCAGTGAAAAATTGTATATAAAGAGTAGGACAGGTATAATATCGATGACAGGATTTTAGCAGTTTGACAGGAATCCCGTCAAAGCCTACGGAGTTTGAGTGGGATTTCAGAACAGAGGAAATAATGTCGGGTGAAATCTCAGCGAAGTAGAAGTTGTCATGGTTGAAAGATGACATTGGGAAAAATACGGGAGAATTTGAAGTATTAACTGAGGTGGACGGAGATCAAATGGCTGTCAGTAGCTCTCAGCAGGATATATCCATAGCCCAGGAAAACCTGAGAAATGGCGCTAGTCCACAAGTGGACGTGACAGCAAGTCCTACTCCCACTTCCTCATAGTGACCGCTGGACAATGCACACCAAGGTGGACATTGGCTGACGGGAGAGGGCAAAGGCGAGTTTCCAGCGCCTTAAAACTGGATCCTTCAACTAGGGGAGGAAACCCCGACAGAAAATGGGGGACGGGGTTGGGGGACCAACAACCCTGTTCTGTAAAAACTGTAAGTGTTTTCAAGAAACCACAAAAAGCCACGGAAAGAAATGGATCAAATGGGAAACGACTTAGGCATGGACATGGATTAATAAATATAGCAACCTGGAACGTGAGGAGTTTGTTCCAACCTGGAGCTGGGAGAGATGTTGAAAGGGAATTGGAAAAATACAAACTAGATATATTAGCCCTACAAGAAATCCACAGGAGAGACACAGTACTAACCAAGATGAAGCACTACACAATCATTAACAGTGGCAATAGACGGAACATATTAGGAACAGGTTTTGCGATAAGGAATTCCCCTGACAAGTGTACTTTGAGAGATATGTCACTTGTGATAAGTTGCAATATAGCGCGAGTATGAACCTTTTTTATCATCTCCTTTTAGATTGCATCGCCTCAGTAAGAACGCCAGTTCAAATAGCCATATAAAAGTTAATTTCAGTTCAATACAAATAGAAATTTATTTTTAAAAATGTTAATTGCAATTATACATACAATCACTCCTCATTCCCATAGATAAACATTTCTGTAGTCTGCAATACTGGCATCGATTTCTGTGATGTTTAGTAACTTCACATTGCTGGTTACCTCGGCATTGATATCCCAAGCGTTTTCTGATGGATCGCTTAAAGAAACCTTTACAACCTTCACAGCTAATAGCGCCATAATGCCTTCCTGGAAACAATTTCAGTTAATGACATTAAAATAATATATTATATAAAACAATAATACTTTATTTAAAACAAAATAAGCCATCCTAACCTTAAAGAAATTTTAAACTTATGAAATAATATTATGTCAACATTTTATTTTAGACAAAACTAATAAGGTAAAATTTGATGCAGTTCTTTTAGTTACAATACATTTATACATAGGGTAAATGCTACACTAATCTAGAAAACATCTGACCGGACTCCAAAATTCATCATATTCAACATAAGAGATTTAAATGCCAAAATATAATACAGGCCTCTATTAATGCTTAGAAGTAGAGCAGTGGTTCCCAACCTGGGGATAGCATGAAGGCATGTCAGGGGGGTGCGGGAGACAGTTGAAAATAAAAATAACTTTCACTTAGTTTTGATTGTTTTTCTCTTACCAGTACTTCATTATTGTAAATTCAAACTTATTATGTTGTATCTTGTGATATTAAAACTAAATGTTTTGTTTTCAATGTAATACTTGTTTTTGTTTTATGTGCCCAAACAAATTTTGTGCAAGGTGTGCGTGGAAGGCTTTCATTTAGACAAGGGGGGTGTGACACAAAACAGATTGGGAGCCACCGAACTAGAACTTAATGTTTTGATAAAAAAATTATTATAACAATGAAGCAACATGTCAAAGCTATATTATAAAAAGTAAATTAAAGGTACTTTAGTATTCACTTTGGACTATAATTCATCAAAGTCTACTACAATTCTGAACTCAATTAAGAGGGAAAATAAAAAAAAAATATAATCTTTTAGGATTCCACGCCCACTATTATTACAAAAGACTTTGTTGATTTCTTCTGGGTTAGACCGTGTTGATAAATTTTTCGCCAACGTTTCGCCAGCCATGCTGCTGACTTCTTCAGGGCTGAGATGAGAAGGAGGAAAAATTTATCAACACGGTCTAAACCAGAAGAAATCAACAATCTTTTGTAAAAAAAAATATATTCAAATTAATAAATGTTAATAACAGTACAGCAATAAATTTAAACTAATAAATTATTAAATAAACGTAAACTAAAGTTCACTTAACTTAAACTTATCTTACCAGAAGCCCTATCGCCACACACTACACATATTTCCACACCAAGACACAATGAATGGATCTTGTCAGATGTTGAATTCATTATTCCATTTGTATCAACATGTGAATCCATATTTTTCATCAGTATTATTCTGTTTCTTCATAATCTACAAATTGCAATTCAATAAAATTATGTTTGTGACCAACCTTTTATACGATATTGATGATAGCTCTAAGATTAAAAATAAAGAAAATATAAAAATCAATTTCTAAGATTAAAAATAATAATTATTTTTATTATTAGATATTCTTTAAAAAGCATTACAGAACCAATTATTACTAATGTGTAAGAATGTCAAGAAAAGAAAATGAGTTACAAGGCAATAAACAGATCAAAAAAGATAATAAAGGTCATTCAATTGGAAACATGAGAGGGTATGTAATAAACAGGATTAGAGTGGCTGTGTTGTCATGCCGATGGTTCCGGGTTCAAATCCCACTCGCTGGCAGTCTTTTATTTAATCTGTTCGCAGCTGGAGATGAATTCAATGGGATCTAGGATCCTCCAGGCTTCTCTGAAATGTTATGGAAACTCTGAGGAACTAGATGCTATAAAGTGTATAGAAAAGATAGGGGAGTTGTTACAGATTTTGTATGATTAATACATTTTCTGAGAAGTAAGCAAACACAATTTTGGCACTATTGTTTGTTTTTGTATCAAAATATTATTATTTTTGTTGAACAATATTCAATATACTGGTAATATAGCAGCTTACAGAGGAAGAAAAATAAATGGTGTACAGATACTACATAGAGTTATGGTTATTATTTTTTTTATAGAGTAAGGTTCTCTTATTTAATATATATTAATAGCATACTTTAATTTGAAATGGTCAAAAATTAGATAAATGAAGAATCATCATAAGTTTTTGATCATTCTTATAATTTTTTTTTATTTTTTTAAACTGGATTTAATTCTTCATTTATTTAGGGTAAGAGAAATAAAACCGTTTTCCAGTTGTTGTTTATTCATTAATTTTCACTCTTTAGAGACGTTTCGACACTATGGTGTCATTCTCAATCTTTTCTTCTCCTGCATCTTTTAACTTTAATAAATAAATTAACAATAATTACATTACTATAAATAATTTAACATAAATGTCCAAAGATAACACACTATAAGTATAAGTACCTGGAAAGTCATACTTTTAAAAATTCTTAGGAGATCATTAGTCCTCCATGGTCAATAAATAATATTGCATTACAAAACCAAATTTTGATCTTTGAACCATCAGATCCTTTTTCTCATTTCTATGAATCATTAGACTTTAGTATAAAATAACAAAATATGTTCTAACAGCACATCAACAAAAATAATACAAAGTAAAAAATTATTTTTTTTAATTTTTTTTTTTTTTATAATATAAAATAATAATTATTTTTTTGTTATTTATATAATTGTTTATTTATTATTTATGTAATTAATTTTTAATATTTATATATTTTGTTTGATCTTCATAAATAAATCTTACAGATTAATGTGTAACATTTAATTAACGAATTAATTTTTAAAAAATAGACTGTCAACAGATATTTGAATTGTATAAGAAATAAAAAAACAGTAACATAACAGAAGAGCTTATGGGACCAAGATATAAGCTTGCAGTAAAGAAACTAGAACAAAAAATGAGGCTTTGAGATAATATATTTTAAATCCTAGGAGACCAAAAGGAAGCACACATTCCAAAACATTGCGCTATATGGTTTTTCCCTAGGTTTCTTTACTATTTTTTAAAAAGTAGTAACTCTAATACATTTTTTTCGAATTATCTTTACATTGAAATACAATATCAAAACACCAATATTATTCCATCATTTGAAAGGAATAATTTCCAACATTCCGCCAGTAGTACCCTTTTTTAATCATTTGTTTCTTGAGAATTTATTGATGCAATACATCTAATATTTAAAATACCTTAAAAAAGAAAAAAAAACTGTACCAATACGACTCATGAAGGGTGTTCCATTCAGTATTACGTGAGGACTGTACAATTTTTACGCTAACGATCGTAAAGTGAGGTAATTTGAACGAGACGACACACTAAAATTAGAATTTTTCATCATATAAAATAAAATTGGAAAGAAAAATCATTGAAATCAAACTATTTTTATTTAGCAATAAGGATGGTTTAACAGATGAAACCTGGCTTTCAATAATTATACAGGGTGTCCCGAATTTAAATGGCAAAACTTCAGGAACTTATAGGGGATCGAAAAACTAAGAAAAAAAGTCCTTTAGAGATTTGCTCGTTTTTGCTTAGTTTTAGAGAAAATCGCAAAAAAAAGAAACAAAACAAAAATGATACAGGTAGCGATTATCACCTTTCAAAGTTCGTCAGGCTAGGCAGTGAGATATGTAAACACTTAATGTTATCCTTTACATTCTTTTATTTGTTTACATTATGGCTTCCGTCTAGGATTATAATTCCTAAATCAGTCTTCAGTCAGTTACTCAGATATTTTTGTGTGAATAGCATCAGCCGCAATGCCGCATACATATTCTAATGTTGAATACGCTGATATGAATTTTGTATATGGTTTCTGTAACGGTAATGCTTTAGAAGCAGTGCGGGAGTATGCGCGCTGATTTCCAAATAGAAGAGTGCCTAATCGACGAGTCTTTTCATTAACTTTTAATAGACTACGAGAGACTGGGTCATTCTTACTTCGTAATGAAGGCGACCAATTCCAGGCAGCAATAAGAGCAGATTATCGGAGAAGAAATTGTGTCCAACGCCACTTCGATAACAATCCTGAGACTAGCATCCGAAGAGCATCTGCTGCATTAGCAATATCGCAGCAAGCAATATGGCGAACTTTGAAAGGTGATAATCGCTACCCATACCATCTTCAAAAAGTTCAGAATTTATTACCTCAAGATATGTCAAGAGATTGAATTTTAGTAACTGGTTTCTTGAAAAAATTCGTGATGATAATTTATTTCCATTAAAAATTATATGCACCAATGAAGCTACCTCTACAAGAGGAGGAATTGTTAATCAAACTAATAAGGTTTGATAATAGTTCAAGAAATTATCATGTATGGGCTCTTGAAAATCCCAGAGCTATTAGAGAGAATAGGTTTCAGCATGACTTTGCTATTAACGTTAGGCTTGGAATTTGGAACGGATTACTGGTGGGACCATATTTTTTACCTGGAAGATTGATGGTATCACATTTACACATTTTTTGGAGAACGACTTTTCTAATTATTTAGATGACATTCCCTTACAACAGCGGATTGAAATGTGGTTCCAACTTGATGGATGTCCAGCTCATTATAGCAGAGTTGCTCGAGCTTGGCTGGATATAAATTATCCACAACGATGGATTGGACGTGGAGGAGTAGTAACTTGGCCACCCAGATCACCTGATATGACACCCATGGATTTCTTCGTATGGGGAACCTTGAAGTAGAAAATAAATTCGGTGTCAATCAACTCAAGAGAGCAATTAAGAGACCGAATCATAGATGCAGTGCACCAAATATCATCAGAACAATGTTTAGCTGCAATTTATCAAGTGAGTGCTAGATGTAATGCTTGCATTGGTGCAAGAGGACAACATTTTAGCAATATTTACATTAAAAAGAACATAACATCAATATAAATGTAAATAAATAAGTATAAAAATGAAAACTTGTTTTGTCTCTTTTTTTGTGATTTTCTCTAAAACTAAGCAAAAACGAGCAAATCTCTAAAAGACTTTTTGTCTTAGTTTTTCGGTCCCCTATAAGTTCCTGAAGTTTTGCCATTTAAATTCGGGACACCCTGTATATTATTTAACTTAAGTGTTTTTTGTCTGCACAATTTTTATTTGTTTTCCATTTTTAGGTATGAGATTATGATTTCTCAAGAGGTTTTTTATTAGTGAGCTGTTTCCAACCCAATACACTATTATCTCCATTAATACTTCATAAAAACCAACAATTGAGCCTACATTTTAAAGATTACCAACTTTTAACGTTTATAACCATTTCAATATAAAGGTTTTTTTTTATCGAATTCTTTGTTTGTGTTCAAATAATGTACTCGCAATAAATGAATACGATTCTGTTTTATTAATATCTGTTTTCAGCTTAACATTTCCTACTTTGAAGAAAAAACAAAACGGTAACATGTTAAAGGAATATTCATAGGTTCGAGGAGCTACTAACATAAATCCACTGTATCATCATCCAATTGGCCGAAGTGGAATAAAGTGATATTAAATGAATAAACAACAACAAAACATAAAGAAACATATAAATTAATTTCTTTGTAGTAAAACATACTGCATTAATTTACTTAATACAAATTTAACACAATTTACTTCTCGCTTATTATTGGCACAGGCCAGTAGTAGTGGCCAGTACTAGTTTTATATATATTTTATAAAGGAAGAGGCATAACCAATTGCCTCATCAGTTTAAAAACTAAATATGAGAGGAGAATAAAAGATATATTTAGGCAATAAGAAAATTATTTCCATTGTTATTAATACAAAAAAACAATATGAGCAACTAGTAATACTTGAAGTGAATGTCTGCAATAGTTCAGTAATTCCTAAAAGTATTGTTATAAAATTAGTCATAAGTACCCCACAAATAGTTTTACATTTATTACAACACTACGAAGTACAGATATACACTCACATTAGTAAAAACTGAGCAATGTGATATTTTTTTTTTAATGATGAAATATAACTTTTCACGAAATCTTGAACTTCTTCAAATTGAAGCGCTAATTCCACAAATCATTAACCATCCTTATCAATGGATTTGTTATGACATAAAAATGAGCATTTTGATGGAAATACTTGATCAGTGACTACACTAAAATTGAGGCTAAAATGGACAAAAAATAAAAAGTAATGCAATTTTGGTTCATGATGGATGAAAGAAGATTTTACAAGAAATCAACACAAACTTATCAGGCACAAAAAACCCTGTTTTCTACATATTACAAAAAAAATAGTTGAGCGCGTTTCTTAATTATGGAATACACAATAATTGTATTATAATATGACTTTGCCAGAATACTATGGCATTTTTTCTACTAACAAAATGTTTTTAAAAACCATTAATTGCTATGAATTAGTAAAAAAACTGATAAAAAATAATTATTCATTATGCTTCATAGCTACGTTGGTTATCTTTAAAAATAAACAAATCGCTGTCACAAGACAAAAAATTATAGTCGACATATCAGATGGATGTTAACAGATTTTGTCAATGAAGGTTAAGTCTAACTACAACATCCAGACTTGTTTTCTGACAAAAACCCGCTAATTAAATCATCAAGACAATTTCAGATTTGTGACAAAAACAGAATGAATAATTACTAAACTATTACTATTTCAAATCATGAAAACTAAAACTGAAATATATATACAGAAATAAAATAGCTAATAATAGAAAGTAACAATATATAAACCATATTATTATATCAACAAATGACAATCAACCTTAATGACAGACCAAATACAATTTAAAATGAGATAGCTAGTTAACATTGACCAAAGAGATATTTTAACAATGTTAATAAAATTATTAAAATTGTAAATTTATATAAATTATAATATGATTGTTAGGTACTTTGTGGTTCAAAATAACATGGACTAAACTTTTCTGAACTAAAATACAAAAACTTAGTATCAGTTATACAATATGATTGTCAATAGATTAATTTGCAAATATGTTGAATAACAGGATATTATACTCTAAATAGATTTAAAATTGAAAAATTAGATATACTTCAGAACACTCATATGTTAATGAAAGTATTCAATTACGACATAAAATATGAAAAAAACTATTTACCAAATAATGTGAAAGCGCCAAGAAACAAGTAATTAACTGTAAAACTCAGGAAGCAAACTATTCAAGGCGACATTGTAAATATGTAGTGTAAATATCATAACTTAAAAATAATTGATTTTAATCACAGATTTGTCAATATTTATCAACAGAGAATATTCGTATGTTGAAGAAGGTTATAAAGTCCGATAACGTAACTACTATTAGACAAAACATCGAAGCACTGATTTAGTTACATTTTATGCCACTATATCCAGCACAGACTTTCATAAATGAATACATGAACCAACGAATGCATTAGCCCATTCAAATTATACATGCTACTTTTCAAATGCTTCAATTAATTCATTTATTTTATATTGTTAGTAGAGTGGAAAATATAGAAGAAATAACGTCTTCGACTGTAAAAGAAAAAAAAGACACGCGTAAGACCCAGAGATTCAAAAATTATCTAAACTTTCTGACGGCTTTTCTTTAAGCATCATTAAAGCATTTCTTTTTTATGAGCTATGCAACTTAAAAGAAGGTCGTATCACATTTCACGGCCCACAATTTGCTAACCTTTCTGTAGAAAAATTGTCTTCCAGATTGAACAATTGAGCTACATAGTATTGACAATTGAAAATTAAAATTTTCTAATTTGAATAATTGAAATATTTTGAATAAAAACGCATACTGTTATATACGTCTATATAAGTAGTGAAAATAATGTTCATAATATTGACAATTGTTAATTAAAATGGACATGTTTTTTATTTTAGAATATTATATTCTTAGATGATTAGGTTATACCTATAGAAACATAAGGTTACAATCTTAAGTGTAATCGAGCACGTTATTAATAGGCAAAATGGATGCTTCTTCAAACGTTGTGATATGCGTAGAGATGCTTCCATGCATCCGGAGTAATGTGGGCTTTAAGGCATATGTACCTTCTTGGGAACAGGGTACATTGTCGATGATGTATGAGGCCTCACAGGGTTTACAGGAGGTCATGCTAATGATTGAGAACTTGACCTGAGTATATAAGCCTTTGTAGAGGTGAAACTCCTTCGTGTAACAGCAAAATGTAACGGGGAGTGTCTGGGTATTGGATTCTTCAGGGTAATAGGGTTCCTATAGTCTGACAATTTAGAAAACAATCTGCGTAGAAGTAACCTTCGGTACACCCTTTCCCCCACTTTCTACCTCACTTGACTCCTCATCGCGAACAAGTTTGCTCTTACTGTTTCTTGGAGTTTTTGTTGTTGTTTAGCGTCTGACCCTTGGACTTTAGGACCTGTTAATGTTATTTTGTTTTGGACTTGACTGTTGGAAGCTTGATGTAATTAGATGGAGGTTCTTCGACAGGAGAGCCGATTTCTGGCAAGTTGCTCTGTTCCATTGTTATCTTGGCATTTTCTTGGAGTTTTTATTGTTGTTTTGCGTCCGACCTGGCTATCCTTGGACTTCATTTAGGACCTTTTGTTGTTATTTTGTTTAGGACTTGACTGTTGGAAGCTCGATGTAATGAGATGGAGGCTCTTCGACAGGAGAGCCGATTTCCGGCATGTTGCTTTCTTCCATTGTTTCAATAAGAACTAAAGGTTCCTCGAAGTTAGAGGTATCAAGTGTCCCCGTGACATAATTGGAGTTCCCCTAGGTACCTGTTGGCGCAATGAACAAGGGTTTCAGATACGTCGTTTCCTCATGTTAGAACAAATTGATGATTGAGTTCCAATAATTCAACCTTTTCGACATTATCCAGATATCTGTTGTTCCTTCTTGGTGAGTACATGTAGTAAACCAGAATTGAAGAGGACCGCTTGTCTTTGATGAAGGAAAAATATTTTATGAGACGTATGATTTTTCTCGGTTAACAACAATGATCGAATGGCAGGGAGAGGTTCTTTGAGTATTTATCAATCTCATTTTTCGAACCATGAGTGTTCAGTGCTCGATTAGTGGTTTCATAGACTAAGTGATTTCGTTAAACGTTCTCTATATTTCTAAATGAGCTCAAAATGGTGGCGCTTCCCTCTCTACCGCGCGCGATGTCTTTGAGTCCTATTTTATCGTAATGATTTATTTGATCCTTTAGCTATCCAGTTGTCTAATTGAATTTCGGATGGAGACGATAGATAGTAGCTGCAACACCAAACTGTAACCCCCGATTGTGTTATCATTCGGTCGTTTGAAATGCCTCCCCCTACTGAAGCAATTTTAAAGACTTATTTATAGAAATAATAAAGTTTTAGGGAAATTATATACATACATCATCAACTAGAACTCATGTATTTCGCCATTACTTCCTTATTTTTTTTACAGTTTTGCCAACCCCGTATTAATATATATATATATATATATATAATATCATACAATAGAAAAATAAATTATTTTTACAGTATTTACGTCAAAAAAAGAATATTAATACTCGTAACAATGATGCAGTTTATTTTATGGAATAATTTTACAACCATAGAAACCATAACTATATTACGATTAGAAAATAAATTTCACTTTTGCTGACCCGCTATCATAATGGACAATCCTAACGATTTCAATTCACCAAGTACTTTACGTAAGAATAATGAAGAAAAGCCTCCTGAAAAAGAACCTACATGTGCCGTGACCGTGTGGGAAACATTCCCAAGACAACGTACATTTGCTATCATAAGGATGGATAAGAAAAAAACCTTAGTGAACAGAGTTGCTGACTTTTTGGAGGTTCTAATCACAAACATATTTACATTAGTTGTCTTTTTCATGGGCAAAGCTTATCCATTCTTAAATTAAAAAAAAACAAGATACATTTACAACAATACTATCAAGAGGTGTTGTATTTTTACAATTTAATATAGACAGTTTCTATCAGAACAACATATTTTTAAAGGTTTTGGCTTTGGTACTGAACCTAAATAATATTGAGTCCCTGAATCAAAATAATCAGTATTTTGTGGAAGAAATTGGTCCGGGTAGAGGTCACAATGATCATTGTGACCTCTACCCGGACCAGTTTCTTCCACATATATTATGAAGGTCAACAATTATCATTCAATATAATCAGTATTTTGTTTTGATTTTATTTAAAATTTATCTTTCTAATTAAGTAATTATCAAAACTGTTTTTTTGCAGATAAATTTCTTTAATAATGACATACTTTGCAAAGCAGTAAACCTTATGCGAGACCGAGAATCGGTTAAACAGTACAAGGGCCTTGTAAAATACTGGCTGAAGGACCTAATCACGGTACTAGCCATAGAAGAAGGGAATGAGAGGATAGTCGGAGTTTTAGTAGGAGGATTGCATATAATAAATGATAGAATTCAAATGAACTTTTCCCGAGTTTATGTAAGTACTACTTAGAACTGAAAAAAAAAATTAATTGGCTGGATTAACACTGAATGAATACATGTGTGTGTGTGTGTGTGTGTGTATAAAACTGCATAAAGGAATTTGAAGTCACTAATTTTAATAAATTTAAGACCAAATATTTGGACATGAAAGTATTAATTCATTTCCATCAAAATGATCAATTTTATACAAATGGTCGCAGTGTTATAAAAACACTTAATAGTAAGGAAACAGGCAGCCACTAGATAAGATGGAGCAAATAGACAACGCGAATACGCTGAAATTATAGAAGTACAATCGAATATGCAAAACAAGCAGTGTCATAAATACATCTAGAACCGATTACTGCCAACCTCAACCTGTTCAAATATGAAATTACAACAGTTTCTATATCTTCTTCCAGCTTTAATGGTCTCACAAGCCTTAAATATATTCTTATAATTTATTTCTGTTTTATTGTTAGATGTTATATTTTTTTTAATATTTGATTTGAAAAGAAAAGATATGACCAGCACCGGGACTCGAACCCAGGTCTCCCACGTATCCGTCGTGGTACTTAGCCACCTCAGCCATCCTGGTTCGCTTCTCGGTCAGACATATCCTTTCTTTTCACTTGATCCTATATCTCCGTGTTCTCGCAATTTGCGATGTATACACGGGGAGAATGTTAATTAAACATTACTTTTATTTTCGGATCTTGTTGACTTACGTCATAGTATATTATTATAATTTCTTTCTTTCTTTTTTTTAGTTTATTGTTAGATGTTATAATTCTTTAAATATTTTATTTGAAAAGAAAAGATATGACCAGAACCGGGACTCGAACCCGGGTCTCCCACGTATCCGTCGTGGTACTTAGCCACCTCAGCCATCCTGGTTCGATACTCGGTCTTAAATATATTCCTTCCGGAGCTTGGAATTCGTTTACCCGCTAGGTACTTGTGTCTTAACGCAGCCCTGATTACTTTTCCCTGCTTGTTCGCAAGCGCGAGCAGTTACATTTTGTAACGGTTACATTTCTAAAAGTTACCTTCTATTTATTGGGGTTGAAAAATGATGAACAATTACAAATCAAAATAATTTATTGACAAATGGAAAATAATAATAATAAATTATGAACAATTAAGAAATAAAAGTAATGAAAAATTATGTAAAAAAAAAATTGAAAAATGTAATATACGATGAACAATTAATTAAAGAAGAAGGAACAATTACAAAATACAAATAATAAAAATTTAATCGCATTTAGGTAGAAAATGCGTCGAAATAGACTTCAATATAGATTCAAAACAGTCTGTATGTTGTTTTGACTGATGCTGTCGCCATACAAACTCGCATAAATATGATTCATTTCCAAAAAACCTTTCACCACAATACAATTTCATTTGATGGGAATTGCTACATTTTCTTTGTTTTGGTAAAATATTACGCTCCTGCAAAAAATGTATAGCTTGTTCTTCTGTTGAAGGCAAATCTCAAATACGCATCATTTTACACTAATTAAATAACTAACTAAAATAATAACAATGAAAAATCTATAACAAAGAATAAAGAACAAATAACGGACAATAAACAACAAATAAGAAACAATAAATCAGCAATAATAAAAACACAGTAAGCAAGATGAAACATAGAACAAATCAGCTGTTAGAAATGTAACCGTTACAAAATGTAACTGCTCGCGCATGCGAGCAAGCAGGGAAAAGTAACCAGGGCTGCGTTAAGACACAAGTACCTCTCGCTATTTACAAATCTTACATCTAAACTTATTACCCTCCTGACAAATTTAAAAATGATACCAAACAAAAACCTTCTGTTCTTTTTTTTTTAATGCGAGGAACGTTCGAAATCACACTATACAATTAGCAACGTTATTACAGTAAAAATATTGAGTATCAATATATGAAGAGCGTAAATTGAGTATCAATGTACAAAAGTGTTTAGTAGTAGCAATTTTATAGCATTATTAATGTAGCTTTAATGCAGAAAAACCGCACTGGGAAGCCAAATCCACAAATTAATAGTTGTAACATCCTTTCTCTCTTTCTACTACATACTGGCCAGCCAATCCCAACTGTTATCCTAAACTTGACTTTTTCCTTTATAAATGTTTAGAACCACTAAATTATTCTTCATACCAATGCCCTTTAAGCCTAGCCCTTTGCATATTCCCATTTCCTTCATTTTAATAACTCATTCCTCAAATCCTTCGAAAACTTCATTCCTAAGCTATAATAGGCTTCACATATATCTACACTTTTAGGTTTTTGACGACTCACTTTCCTCGCTTGTGTAAACACGTCGTTACAATTTTCTTCCAAAAACCAGGCCAATATAGTAATAACATTTCTTCCTACAGACCGATTAGCCTATTACAGATCCTCTTAAAAGATTTGAAAATCATATTTTTAAAGGTATCCTATACCTGGTCGATGCCCACAGTTTTTCTCCTCAACAGTTTGGATTCAATCAAACCGATTTTCATTCCTTCACCTCATTACAAAGAAAAAAAATATCGTTCAGTCTCTAATTGGATTTCTTCCAGATCGAGTGAGGGTATATTTCTTCCAGATCCATAAACATTAGTTAATGGATATTTACACATTTAGTTTTATCGCAATTCCAGTCCACTTATTTAATATATTCCACTTATTTACTAATACCGGCCATGAAAGTGCAATATCATCGCGTTTAACTCAAACAAAAGACATGCTTTAATCAGTATACAAAACGGAAAAGAAAATTCAGCCAATTGCAATGATTACTATAATGGGCCTCTGGTCACTCATTTGGCAAAAATCTTATTTGAAATAATATCCTTTCAGCAACTTGTACCAACGGATTTGAACTGTATGGTGACAGCAAAACTTCAAATGTAACCAATCCTGCTAACCCAAAATCCTTTGTACCACGATTAACGATTTCCTGTGTTTTTAATTGTCAATTAATAGCTCACAGAAGAGGATGATACTCTAATGTTTCTCCTTTCCCAAAGTGGAATGAGGCGAGCCAGGCGTTTATAAAACTCCCAACTCTTCCAGCGTTAGCGCAGAAGACAATTCTTAAAATGAAAATGATTTGTTTAAGACCGTGACACGGATATGATTTATGGCTTTAAATAAAGCTCAAAAGTTTGATAATTACATATTTCTTTGAACACTGATGACGGCTGTTCTTGGTTTTCGACTGGGATATTAAGAAAATCTGCTGACAGTGGTAACCACTAACTGCTAATTGTGCCTTTACAAAACAAACATAATTCCAAATGTTAGATCTGACTCATTCTTAAATAAATTTACAACGTGATTCTAGTAAGTGTACTTCAGCTTCTCGAAACATCTTTACCACTTTTTATCCCTCAAAAATGTTTTACATTAAGAAATTTACACATTTAGTTTCATCGCAGTTCCAGTCCAATTATTTAATACATTCCATTATACAGACCTGAAAGTGCAAGTTCCATGCGAATATGGAAGAAATCCCGAAGGATAATGGTGGTACGGAGGGTTGGAAGAGAGAGATGAGAGCAGGTTGAGAGTTTTAAATATCTAGGTGCTCATCTCAATGAAAGCGGCTACATTGACGAAGAAGTGGTTCAAATAATCGGAACAGCAGGGATGATGTTAACTATGGTCCGATGGCGTTTCCTGGGAAAAAGATAGATGACAAAGCAGAACAACATGGTCGTCTGTAAATTGACCTTCCTTCCTATCCTATCTTACTCTTCGTAATCGTGACCTATCACCTCAAAGCACAGGAGTCAGATACAAGCAATGGAAATAAGGTACCTGCGAAAAATAGAAATAAAAACACGGAGAGATAGGGTACGGAACGCAACCATACGGGCTAATATCGACATCAAACCAGCTGAGACCATTCTATGACACACAAACTTCCTTAGGATGGACCCAGGGAAAATCGCCAGGAAGACTTACGAGACCCGTACGAAGGGATAAAAGCTGACACAAACGCCTCGCATTTCCAGGGAGTACAGCGCAGGAGAGGAATGGACTGGAATCGAAGGAGAGAGTTGGCTCAGGAAAGTGATACTTGATCCAGGCTCTACAAGCAGGATCCTCACACCGCACAGCGTTAGAAGAGGGAAACATTATGATGATGATCAAGAGAAGTAAAAGATGAATAAAGAACCTAAAGATCAAATCTTATGACCTAAATCAATATTGAACTTCTTCTAAGTAAACGTTTTAAATTACCTTAAAATGAAAAACAAACTGAAGAGTATAAGTACTTTTGTAATGACACAGAAATTACAAATATACGCTGGATTATTTGATGCAATGACAACAATGCAATGCAAACTTACAATCCAACAAAAAGAAAAGAAAGTAACTTGGTTTAGTAACTAGAAATCTTCTGTGTTAATTTTAGTTTTAGATTATTATGGAGAGATTTTATTGAATGTCATCTGCTTTTTTTTACTATCATGGCTACCCTACCTGCATACGTACTGCTATAGGTGACAATAAGGGGTCTCGGCCAGGTAGAGTAAACTGATCCTTAGGGTTCATTACTTTACTTTCAAGAGAGGGGGCAGTTGTCGGTACGCAGCAGTCAAGTCAGGACGTAAGGAGGAGGATGCAGAATGAAGCTCCATGTATCATAAGTCACCTATAGCTTCCTGTTTTCATTGTAAGTAGTAGATAAGTTTTATTAAGTCTGTAACCATGATCAGCACCAATAAAATATAATGTTATTCTATAATTATTTTTAATTAATAAACAACTCCTGGTCAGTCAACCACGTTAACCTTTGGGGAAAACTATATAAGTCTTTTATTTATTAATAACATAAAATTATTACATATTAATTATAACGATCTCAGGGTGGCATCCCATTTTAGTATTGAATTATATTCAGATCAAAGGACTTTTCCCTGAGATCATAGCTTGGGCAGTAAAGCCAATATAGCAGTACCCTACCCAACATTAAATCAATGACTTATTAATATTATGTTTTACAGTAATACAATTTATTAAATAAATTAACATAAATATACACGCTTTAGCTAGGAAAAATAATTTTTAAATTTCACTGTTGCAGACTCATGATCAAAGGGTTCAAGAAATACAGGATCTTCGGGTTCAGATGAGAGAAGAGATATTTAAAATAACCAATCAAATGAAAAGTACAAAAAAGTGCTTAGAAATTAAGATTCTTTGTGTGGACCCTGATGAGTATATTGTCAATGGTATGATAAATATTGAGATGTTTACATGTTATAATTAATATAGATATGTCGTTTCTGAAATAACCAATTAAAATAAAATTAAAAGATTTTAATAATTATTATAAGTCTAAACCTTAAAATAATTAAAAATACCTTTTATTAGTTCATGGTATTGTAGAAATAAACATTTACAATAACGATAATTAAGAAAATATTTATTCATGATTTTTTATTGTATAGACTTACCACTAGTTAGGATATGTTTTTATTTATTTCTAATTTAAATCTGCACAGTTGAAATAAAATTCTTTATGATTGAAATTCAGGTCCTCTCTCCTCCCCATTAGAAATCTCTAACTTGATACTAACACTTGAATTTACTACTAAATCCACATGGCCGGCTTTACCTTGTGTGGAGGGTGTGCGGTGCACACGGGCGCCGGGTCTCAAGGGCGCCGCGAGGCGTCTCAGGATCTCAAAAAATTTTATTTCATGTTGATCCCATACCAAAATTTGTTTAGTTTCATGAGCACACTCCACCTCCATAGGGGATTTGCCGTTTTTTGTAACACCTTGTATAATTGTAAGCGCGTAAATTTTAATCGCGTGCCTACTAGAGGGCGCATAGGTCACGATTGCACAGCGGCGCGACATGTGCTAGAGCCGACGCTGTAAATCGAAGTGGTACTATATTATGTCGGCCTAAACTATTGCTTCAGTTTTCTTGTTCGAAATTTCTTTTTCAATTGATGAAGTGTGTAAATGCAGGAATCCTTGAAGTTTTTTTTTTTGCTTATATGTGTGCAAAATAGTCAAGTCTGATGACCTCGAGAGGGCTTTTGGCACGCTAAGAAAACCATTTCTGTCATTTTTGTTTTTTCACTTATAACTACTAAAAGACGAATTCAATTTTAATGTTTAGAGTATAAGGAATAAAATATAAATTTATTCTACAACGAATGAGAACGGTAACACAAAATAATTCGAATAAGTAGTGCGGTCGAAAGCCGCTGCCGTAAAAAAGGCTCTGTCAAAAACTCAATACAATAAAATTTAGCTACACGGTCTCAACCAGAAGAAACTACTGAAGCCTTTTGTAAAAATAGTAGCCGTGGAAACTTAAAAGAGTATTTAACTCAATATAAGTTGTATAATTTAAAATTCTTCATCTAGCGAATATCAAACTCTAAAATCTACTTCCTCCCAATCTTTGAAATTAAAATAGTACTTTATTATAGTGATGATTTATTTTGTTATTTTGGATTGTATGTATATTTTATGCATTGCACTTCTCATAAATTCCTAGTTTTCGTTTGCCTTCTTCTTGAAAAATTGCTAAGGATAATCATTATTTCGAGAGCATTTAACTTGAAAATGTATCAATAACAATTTTATAGAACGTTGTTTTATTGTTTTTCCTGGCTGTGCAACTATTCTAAAATGTGGAAGGAAGATATTTTTGGTTGCGCCTTAAAGACTATTTTCTACACAAAGAAAAATTCGTTATAACCAATATTACAAGGTATTAAATTAAACTTTAATTAAATGGACTTCAATATATTTTTAAAATAACAATTTAAAGAATACGGACTGTGACTGAATGTTGCATCCGCTACCGTAATATTATATTACCGTAATAGGTTTTATAGAATCATTAAATAGTTACGCATTTATGAAATGGATTACATACGTTTTTTTAAGTATGGCATTAATAAAAGAGGTTAAAAACAGTTTTATGACAAACAACTATAAATTATTGATAATAATAAATACTTTTTCACGATGAAAATTAATTTCGGGAAATAAGATGAATTTTATTGCGTTGCGTTGTTAAATATTTTAAAAAATAATAAGAAGAATAAAAAGAATCACTTAGATATTAAGCCCTCGAATGTATAAGATAAATGTATAAAAAACACATCATCATATGTGATAAGTTGTTTCGAATATGTATTGTTGAATGGTTTACTGAAAAAAAATTCCAATGAATTAAAATACAATTTTAAAATTCATTTCATTATTTATTGATTAATATACGATATGAAGAATAAACAAAATTATTGTATTATAATTATTAAAATAAATATAGGTTGAAAATATTATACATGACTAATCATTATATATAAAATAATAATAAATAATATGGAAAGGAAGTATGTCGAAAAATCGCACATTTATTTGTCTGATTTTCTAAATGATCAAATATATTAATATATAAAATATTCCATAATTAACCAAACTTTTTTTTCAGACATTGAAAGAAGGCTCATCAGCCGTTTTCTCGCTTTGGCATGCGAATTACAGGTATCTTTACTAATCTCTGTAATGACATCACATCGCCAGCAGAGGCTCTTGAGAACAGAAGGATTTAGCCAAGCGTGTGCTGCTAGATATTTGGATATAAAAAAAGATCACTACGTCCTCCCATTTCCTCCCAAGGAACCAGATACTTCTATTATCGGATTTTATAAGTTCTTAGACAGACTATATGAGCCAGCTTACGTCGAACCATCATCAATAGATCAACGTCGAGCAGATGAACTACTAGGAGAATCATGTAGTGAAGATTCGTTACCAGATCCAATTAATGAGGTAAATAGAATTGTGAAACTTTATTGCCGTAGCGAAGACGATGAATCATCTTCATCTGAATCGTTGTCATCGGAAGATAGATCGTTGTTATATGAAGATAAATCGTCGTCAACTGAAGATAAATTGACGTCAATTTACAGCGAAGAAGAGAATTATGAAAATATAGACAGATTAACAGCAGAAGACCTTAGAGAATATACGGACTACGACGAAGAAGAGGAAGAGGAGTATTTCATGGATGAGGAGGAACATTTAATGGAAGAGGAATATATTATGGGAAAGGAGTATTGGGAAGGAGATGAGATCGAGGAGGAGGTTGAGATGGAGGAGCAGGTTGATATGGAGAAGTATGCAGAAGGAGCTTTGATGGAGGAGCACGAGCTAAATGATGAGATGTAGGAGGAGGGGGAAGAACAAAATGAAGTAGAGAAGGAAGACGATGATATCAAAGAGGAGGAAGAATGTGATATTGATATAAAGGAAGAAGAAGAAATGGAAGAGAAAGAGGAAGAAATGAATATAGAAGAAGAAGAAGAAATGGAAGAGAAAGAAGAAGAAATGAATATAGAGGAAGAAGAAGAAATGGAAGAGAAAGAGGAAGAAATGAATTTAAAGGAAAAAGAAGAAATGGAAGAGAAAGAGGAAGAAATGAATATAGAGGAAGAAGAAGAAATGGAAGAGAAAGAGGAAGAAATGAATATAGAGGAAGAAGAAGAAATGGAAGAGAAAGAGGAAGAAATGAATATAGAGGAAGAAGAAGAAATGGAAGAGAAAGAGGAAGAAATAATTAAGGAGGAAGAAGAAGAAATGGAAGAGAAAGAGGAAGATATGAATGAAGACTCCTAGGAGTATTCAATCACAGTAGATCCATCCGTGCTTTCTAAATAAATTTTTTTTGGCATACATATTGTACATTCTTTTTTAATACATTCATCATTTAAAAAAACATACACACAGCACATATACATGTATATACACATAAATATTTATGTGTGTGTGCTTATGAATTGAAAGTATTTATTTATATATTGTTGCTAACATTGCTGTACTGTGTAGCAGTTAAAAGCATTGCTTGGTGTGGCTTCAATCAACTAGGCTAACTTATGAGTTAGGGGATGTGTTCACAACCCCCAAAACATAACTACCAACACAAGATTTGTCTTTTTATTAATAAGTTTTGTATTTCTAATAATATTTTTTATAGGCGTAGGGAGGTCATCAGACTACAGACAGCCAAGGCCCTCCAGTTTAGGGAGCAGTGCACAGACATTATCGATAAGAAAAGAGGTTACTTCAGAAGAAGAAAAGGCAGTGGATGAACAAACAGCTGGAAAAAGCCCAGAAGTTGAAGACTAATAACAAAACAAGGGAATCCCCCATAAAATAAAAAATGGAATAAAGCCCTTCCATCCCAGACTATTCAGGTCTCCTAACTTTAATTTTGACGAAGGAAGCAATGTCTCGGAGTTAGTGTCAGAGAATAATTTGTCCTAATCACAAGAAGGGGACAAACTGGATTGTTGTAATGTTGATCTCAGTACAGTATAAGGATCTTTCTCTTGTGTTCTCTGACTCACGTCTGCTCTCGTTGACTGAAGGAATAGTCGGACTTACTACCAGTGCAAATCAACTGTGTACTAAGTTTTCAAAATGCAACAGGTGCTCGAGAAGATCAGGAAATTCAATATCCGGTCTCACCATCAATACATTGATTTTAGAAGCGTCTATGAAAGTATCGATCGAAAATAACTTTACACTGTCCTAATTCGAAGAAGAATTCGGTGCATCCAAAAAGGTTTCGAATATGTGTCGGGTTACTATGGAAGGTGTTGAATGTCATGTAGGGGTCCAAGCCGGAATAAGACATCCATTTTTATCCATCCTTCAGGGAGATGATGTGAAAATCTTCAGGAAGCTCCAAAGTTTAAGTAGGCTGTACAATCTTTAACTGCTGCTCGGGTGCACCGATGATATTGATATCACAGAACCGTCATTTCAGGCTGTCTCTGACGCATATCTTGCCCTTGCTGGGGCTGCTAGGTAAAACCCTTTTACAATAGCATCCTAGTTGATGTAGAGAACGATATTTCCAACCAAATCAGGTCACGTATCAGCAAGACCGCAGGTGTTTCTACAGGCTAAGTAAGAACTCCAAGAGACTATCAAGCCTCTCATCAACCTGCTTACGAGAATCCTTACCGAAGTCCCACTTAATTACTCACGATGAGCATAAAGCCCCTAGCTATCGTCCTATGGAATGCTAATGGACTGCATAACCATCGAGACGAACTTGACTTATTTCTACATGACAATCACATAGACATCACCCTATTGACTGAAACACACTTCACAAAACGATCATATTTTTACATACGTGACTACATCACTTATAGATCAGATCATCCTGACAATACAGCACATCCCGGTTCTTGTATCCTTATCCATAAATCCATACCTCATTCTCTTATTCCTTCTACTCCAACTGACCCCATTCAATCAACTTCAGTAACCATTTCAACTAGTCCTCTCCATATAACATTCTCAACTGTATACTGTCCTCCTAGTAACTCCCTTTCTTATAACCTCCTCGAATCCTTATTCCGATCCCTCGGACCGCGTTTTATTGCTGGAGGAGACTACAACGCCAACGACATCAACGATGGGGTTGTCGAACATCGAACATTCCCGTGGTAGCATCTTATCCCAAATTTCAACCTCTAATAGTTTCTCTATCCTCGCACACATAAACCCTACTTATTGGCCTACATCGCTCAAAAAACGTCCAGATATTCTTGATATATTTGTTTCCTCGCAGATTTCCTGCAATATTTTTTTTTTTTTCCTCCCCCTTCCTGCCATCACTGGCATACGGGGTTTCGGCAGTGGTGGGTTAATACGTTGGTTTTACGCACGCCTACCACTGCTAAAAAGCAACTCTTCATTCAAAAAATTTCTTATTATACAGTCTCGGGGGGGACGTGTATAATTTCTCTGGGAACATAATTAAAAAGAAAAATAATAATCTGTAGTGCTGCCCAGTGCACGGATGTGCACCTTACTGATGAGGCAGCACCTTTTTAGCCTCCTGGCCGGTCTGCATCCGTCCGGGTGCCGTTCCAGCCCTCCTGGTCCGCCGCATCTGTCCGGTCCGCGTCCGGCCAGTCTGCATCAGTCCGGTCCTCCATCTCCTCCAGGGGACCCTCCTCCTCTGGCTCCCCGTCTGGCTCCTCATCCGGTGGCTCATCTGGTGGCTCGCCGAGGGGCCGGGTCCTGCCAAGGGTGAAGTGTGCAGGCCCGACAACGTCCTTCCACCCGTAGACGAACTCCCTGAAGAAGGGATAGTTCGCTTCTTCCATCAAACGGGGGAAGTCGTCCTCGGCGAGGGTGTATATCCTGGTCTTCGTCGACAACCTGGAACAGTGTCTCTCCATCGCGATGCAGGAAACGATTACATGTTCCACTGTCTTGGGGACTCCACAGGGGGTCGACCACTATCTTATGCTCACAGAGCTTCCCCCCATAACCCGTTATGGCCTGTCAGCATCTGCGAGACCTAGTAGTCCGGGAGGACCCATGTCGCAGACAATCTTGACAATACGGTGGGGAAAAACTTCCTCAAAGTAGAGCCATTCTGGCTTACCACCCACCGTCCGTTCCGCTCTCCTATGGTATCCTCCCTCACCATCTTCTTCCATATATTGGGGGTCTCGCCGATTCCCTCTCGGAGTCCCTCCGGGAGCGCCGCCAGCCCCTGCCTCTTCACCTCATATATCAAGGATGAGGATGAGGTCCAGGGGCATCGCTCCCGCCAGCACCTGCACTGCCTCGTGCGACACCGTTCTGTACGCCTTCGTGACTCGCAGCAGGGCCAGTCTCTGGATGGTTGCAGGTCTCCTCTTCTGCAGCTGTGTGAGGTTTCGGCTACGCCGGGGATGCATACCTCAGGATACCCAAGACCACGCCTTTGTAAATGGTCATCGTTGCCGGGTACCTGAGGCCCCAGAATGCAACCCCTATTCTTGATAATCCATTGAGTGACAGGGTCACCCTATCTTTCAAGTATCCCAGGTGAGGAGTGGCATCGAAGTTCCTTCTGAACATCACGCCGAGATACTTCACCTCCTCACCCAGTCTTACCCTCTCACCTTCTATGTCCATTATGATAGGGTGAGCCCTGTCAGTGGAGCCTCTGAGGAGCATGGCCTGGGTCTTGGCAGCGGCCATACTCAGTTTCCTCCTAACGCACCATTCTGCAACGAGCCTGGCGCACCTTTCCGCACCCTTCCCAAGGAACCCTTCACTTTCTAGCTCCCCCAGCAACTCATCGAACACCAACTTCCACAGGGCCGGCCCAAGAACCGACCCTTGTGGGCATCCTCTCTCAATCTTCTCCTCGACTTCGTAGTAGTTCCCTCTGATCCTCACACTCCTGTCTCTGAGATAACTACTTACGAGGGAGTACAGGTTACTGGGGGTGTCGAGCTGCTGCAGCCGCTGGAGTACGCAGGGCCACCACACACTGTCGAAGGCGGAGGATATGTCAAACAGTACGAGCATGACATACTTCTCCGCCCTCTCTTCAACGTTCCTGCGCACTATCGGCGAACTGGGTATCCTTCTCCAGTGAACTGGAGGGAATATTGGTTGACAGAGAGTGAGAGGAGATGGCGCCGATGGAAGGCGAGTCAGTCGTAGACCGCAGAGTGGCGGAGATGACGGGCGCCATCACAGAAGCGGCCAATATGACCCTCCAGCGCCGCAGAGCGAGAGCGCGTCCGTTTCCATGGTGGACGCCTGCCCTGACGCTCCTCAAGAGGGAGTGCTACAGGGCCAGGCGCAGATGGCGATGGCGAGAAGGTCCCGCCTGGAACTCAGAGGCGTCCCCAACCACTGGGATGGGGAGGTGCTCCAGAGGTTTATTTGGAGCAAGGTGCCCATCGAAAGGCCGGAGGAGGAGTCCGTCAGGAGGGAGTGGCTTAGACCCTGCTTTGCCTGTCCTGCGAGGGGCGGGCTGACCAAGAAGTGGATCATCGAGGTCCATCATTCGATGAGGCTCGCCCTGATGAACCTGACGGAGGCGGATTTGAGTGGAGGATGGTGGTGTCTGGCCATCAAGGACTACCTCGAACCCCTGCTCTGTCTGAAATGCATGCAGTATGGCCACCCGGCGAAGACATGCCAAGCGACCGGGATAGCGTGCATGTGGTGCGGAGAGACCGGGCATAAGGTCAAGGATTGCCCGGCAAAGAAGAGCAAGCAGGCACCGACATGCGCTAACTGCAAGGCCAAAGGCAGAGAGGGGGAAGAGCTCCGACACTGCGCGGGCAGCAGAGTGTGCCCGCAGCACCTGGAGATGATGGCCGGACAGGTGAAAAGAACCCGGTATGTGTAGGCAGCGGATTCTGCAGGTCAACATGGGCCGAAGGCGAGTGGTCGCGGACGAGCTGAGAGCTCTCGCAAGGAAGACTGATATCATGGCTATAAAGGAGCCGTGGTGTCAGGGAAACGTGGTCGCCGGATTTGGTGTCGCGTCGAGGGTAGTCGCCATGTGCAGTGGAGAGAGGAGGCCCAGGGCGGCTATTGTGATAGTTAACCCGAACCTCGACGTCATGGAGCTGAGCCAATTCATCATCGGCGGATCAGGCGGCGTGTTATGTCAGATGGGGAAGGATATCCTTCGTCCTCGTCTCGTCATACATGCCGCCGAGGAAAAGTATAGAGGAGAGTGTTGCCGCTGTGGAGGCCATCGCACAACGCTATAGGACTGTGGTGGTCTGCTCCGACAATAATTCGTGGAGCACGGCCTGGGGTTCGGTTCGCACAGACGCCAGAGGAAGAGTGGTGGATGAGACCGTGGCGAGGTGTCAACTCATAGTGGTTAATGAGCCCTCTGGTCCCACGTTCGTTGGAGCTAGGGGCCAGAGCTGGATTGACGTGACACTCGCCACGGCCACCATGGCGAGGCGCATAGCGGACTGGACCCTGACACGAGCTCCGACCACCTGGTCATCGCCTTCAGTGTGGTAGAGGAGGAAGGTGAAGTCCTTCCGGTCGAGAAGGGCTTCGTGACCCGTACGGCGAACTGGGGAGCTTTCTCCAGTGAACTGGAGGGAATACTGGTAGATAGACAATCGGAAGAGATGGCGCCGATGGAAGGAGAGTCAGCGATAGACCGTACAGCAGGGCCAGGCGCAGGCATACCGAAACGGAGTGCGTCACCGGAAGAAGGAATCCTGGGACGAATTCATCGTCAAGGAGACAGAAAAGAATCCTTGTCACCATGGTGGCGGCTCTCAGAGTGGGAGATGCCCAGGCAACCACCCTGGAGGAGACGGCCAAGATCTACGTGGATTACACGTACCCCAGGGACGATCCGTCCCAGGATACCGACGAAGATAGGATGGTGAGACGCACCACGGTGTGCCCTCCGGGTGCCGATTATTGTCCGCCATGGGACTTATGGGACCTTCGCCTTACCGTGGAGAGGCAGAGGATCGCCAGAGCCCCAGGACTCGACGGAATAGATGCCGCGATCCTGAGGAAAAGCGCCCCCCTCGTTGAGGACGACCTTCTGGGAATCTTCAACGAGTGTCTGGACCAGGGGCGCTTCCCGAGTAGGTGGAGGATCGCGGATTTGAGACTCATCTATAAGGGAGGAGGTAAGGATAAGAAGGATCCTAAGGCGTATAAGCCGATATGCCTCCTCCCAGTCGTCAGTAAGGTCCTGGAGAGCCTGATGGTTAATAGCCTGAGACTGGTCCTCATTGCAGAAAGCCACCCAAGGCAGTTCGGCTCGGCCCGTGGCAAGGGAACGACGGATGCACTGCTGACAATGCGCAGGGATGTTGAAGAGAGGGCGGAGAAGTATGTCATGCTTGTACTGTTCGACATATCCTCCGCCTTCGACTTTGTGTGGTGGCCCTGCGTACTTCTGCGGTTGAAGGAGCTCGACACCCCCAGCAACTTGTAAATCCTCGTAAGTAGTTACCTCAGCGACAGGAGCGTGATGATGAGAGGGAACTACTATGAGGTCGAGGAGAAGATCGAGAGAGGATGTCCGGTCCTTGGGCCAGACCTGTGGAAGTTGATGTTCGATCAGTTGCTGGGGGAACTAGAAGGAGAAGGATTCCTTGCCACGGTCTATGTCGACGACCTGGCAGTCATCGTGGCCGAGAACAGCAGGGCCAGGCTGAAGACAGAAGCGGAGAGGTGCGCCAGTTTCGTGGCAGAATGGTGCGTGGGGAGAAAACTGAGTATGGCCGCCACCAAGACCCAGGCCATATTCCTCAGAGGCTCCACTGACAGGGCTCACCCTATCATAATGGATATAGGAGGAGAAAGAGTGAGACTGGGCGAGGAGGTGAAGTATTTGGGCGTGAAGTTCAGAAGGAACTTCGATGCCACTCCTCACCTGGGATACTTGAAAGATAGGGTGACCCTGTCACTCAATGGATTATCAAGAATAGGGGGTGCATTCTGGGGCCTCAGGTACCCGGCAACGATGACCATTTATAAAGGCGTGGTCTTGGGTATCCTGAGGTATGCATCCCCGGCGTGGAGCCGAAACCTCACGCAGCTACAGAAGAGGAGACTGGCGACGATCCACAGATTGGCCCTGCTGAGAGTCACCAAGTCGTACAGAACGGTGTCGCACGAGGCGGTGCAGATGCTGGCGGGAGCGATGCCCCTGGACCTCATCCTCAAGGAGGATAGGTTGATATACGAGGTGAAGAGGCAGGGGCTGACGGCGCTCCCGGGGGGACTCCGAGAGAGAGTCTGCGAGACCCCCAATAGATGGAAGAAAATGGTGAGGGAGGATACCATAGGAGAGTGGAATGGACGGTGGGTGGTAAGCCAGAAGGGCTCTACTTTGAGGAAGTTTTTCCGCACCTCCAGTCGAGATTGTCTGCAACATGGGTCCTCCCGGACTACTGGGTATCGCAGATGCTGACAGACCATGGCGGGTTCCGGGGGGAGCTCTTTGAGCATAAGATAGTGGTCGACCCTCTCTGCCCCGCCTGTGGAGTCCCCGAGAAAGCAGAACACGTGATCGTTTCCTGCACCGCGATGGACGGACACCGTTCCAGGTTGTCGGCAAAAACTGGGATGTACACCCTCGCCGAGGACGACTTCCACCGGTTGATGGAAGAAGAGAACTATCCCTTCTTCAGGGAGTTCGTCTACGGGTGGAAAGACGTGGTCAGCGCATGTCGGTGCCTGCTTGCTCTTCTTTTCCGGGCAATCCTTGACCTTATGCCCGGTCTCTCCGCACCACATGCATGCTATCCCGGTCGCTTGGCATCCCGGTCTTCGCCAGATTGCCATACTGCATGCATTTCAGACAGAGCAGGGGTTCGAGGTTGTCCTTGATGGCCAGACACCACCATCCTCCACTCAAATCTGCCTCCGTCAGGTTCATCAGGGCGAACCTCATCGAATGATGGACCTCGATGATCCACTTCTCGGTCAGCCCGCCCCTCGCAGGACTGGCAAAGCATTGTCTAAGCCACTCTCTCCTGACGGACTCCTCCTCCGGTGTTTCGATGGGCACCTTGCTCCAGATAAACCTCTGGAGCACCTCCCCATCCCAGTGGTTGGGGACGCCTCTGACTTCCAGGCGGGGCCTTCTCGCCATCGCCATCTTGGCGTCGAGCCCCTTAGCTTTAGGGCGTCCCAATTTAATAGCTTCTGGGCCTGGTCAGACCCTCCAGTCTTGACGAGGACGACGCCAGCCTTGGCCACTCTGACCACACTGACGCTGGCGCCGACTTCCCTGAGCTCTTCCCCGGGTCGGGAGTTGCTCCAGGATCTTGCCGGCCTCCCATCCAGGTACATTCCCCTTCAGGGTAATGTAGGTGGAGGCCTCCTCTGCTCTTCTCGGCCCGGTAGGGACGCTGGCCAGGACCCCAGTGAAGGTTCTGGTCTTCTTCTTCTTCGCCTCATCCTGGGTGGTGGGTTTTCCTTTCTTCTTCTTCTTCTTTCTCACCTCCTCCCAGGGTGAGGGCACGCCTCACTCGGCTCGTCCTCCATGTTCCTTCCTCGGCATATTTCCGTAGTGCTCCACCTCTGGGGCATTTCCGCCGGTGGGAGGCCGGCATACTTACTACGGGTGGTCTCCTTCTTGGGTGGGGGCACTCCGGAAGTTCCGGCCACCGCCTTCACAGGTTCCTTCGGGGTTCTTACCTTCTTCCCCCTATGGTCGGCGGGGCGATCCTGGGTGGTTACAGACGGCCCTGGACCCTGCTGCTTACGGGTCCTCCTTTCCTCTCTCTGTGGCTTGGGCAACCCACTTGCCACCATCGGGCCCACATATTCCACCACCTTCTCCGCCACCAACTAGTGAAGTTCCTCAGTGTGAAGGATCTCCCTCACGACGTGTTTCACCACCTGGGGGATCAGCCTCCTCTCCCCCTCCATCCTGAGGACTATATCACAAAGCCTTCCTACATTATTGTTAATATAGTTCCGCTTCTCCTTGGAGATGATGTTCCTATATCTCTCCATATATTCGGTTATGCCTCTTTGGGTGACCCGCGCCTAGTCCCCTGGGCTGCCCTCAGTGTATGCGAGGGGGGGGGGAGTACTCCCTCTCCTCCCTATCCTCCTTTTCTTACTGTGAGGACTTGACTTCTGGTCCCCTTCTGACTCCTTTGGCTCATTAGTTCGCTCTCACTTACTTCTGGGCCTCTCCTGACAGGATTAAGAAGCCTATCAATGAACCCCGAGATGGTGGGCCCTACTGGCTTCTGTGCGATCACTTTCGCTTCTTTTCCTTCTTCTTGAGCAGGTAATCCAGACGCGACCGCTTGCGCATGGGCTCCGTCCTTCGCAAGCTCCTGGTCGCACTCCTCCATTCTCTCCTCTTCCTCACTTGAGGTTCCCTCTTCCCTGCTAGCCACTTTACCATCCTGAGAAGAACTTATTTTTAATTTTATTTATTTTACGTAATGTTACGTTAAATAAAATAAAAATTTTAAGCTAAATTAATGTCTATTTTTTAACTTTTAAATTAATTAATTAATTTATTTATTTATTCGAACCCGAGGGTTCTCCTGTCCTATTGGGAGCCCCGACTCGCACTTGTGTCCCTCGGGGCTTCAACCAATCACTAACACACCCGCCAGCACTCAAACGCGGAACCAAGTAAAAACACGTCTTACCTTGGCGACGTCTGGGCGACTACTGAGAGCTGCAACTGACTGTGAAGGTGGGGATAATCCTCAGGAGCCAATTTGCCGTGCGTCCGCTCTCATCGACTGCCGGTGCGCAACTCGATTTCCTGCAATCAAACAACTATAAAATCCCTGGATGACCTTTCCTCTGATCACAGTCCAGTTCTACTTCAAGTTCATTCAATTCCCATTCCTAAGCCCTGTCATCCCAGACTGATTACCGGACGTGTAGACCAGGATAAATTTCGATCGAATCTGGAAAATAATTTAGACCTCAAAATTCCGCTTAAAATAAAAGGAGACATCAATTCTGCAATAGGAAAGCTTTCAAAAGCAATATAATTTCAAACCAATATAATTGATAACACCTTGCCAAGTAAAAATCATTATCAACAGAATAACTGGCTACTTCATATTCTCGAGTTACTAAAAGAAAAACGACGGGCAAGAGCGAAGTGGCACCGTACCAGATATCCATCGGACAGGAGTCATTATATCAAACTGACAAACAAATTAAAATCAGAGATCAGAACATTCAAAATTTGTGTTACCGTACAGAAAATCTTAGTACTACTGACAAATCCTTATGGAATACCACTAAAAAACTCCTAAAATATAAACATTTCAACCATCCACTTTTAACCGAATCCCAAACCTGGTCAAGATCTGATGAAGAAAAATCACAAATTTTTGGCCAGCACCTATTCAACACATTTAACCCTCATCCAGATATCCTTAATCCAAACCACTCTGAATGCATTGAAGCAGAGTTAAGTATTCCTCTTCAGTTGTCTCCTCCTCCTAAAGCATTCCATACTTCCGAAATATCAAATATTATTCACAGATTACCCGCCAACAAAGCCCCTGGGCACTACCTAATCACATACTACATTCTAAAACGCCTTCCTCGGAAAGCGATCCTACTCCTTACATATATATACAATGCCGTACTGCGCACCACAGACTTTCCTGATTCTTGGAAATCATCCATAGTTAAGATGATACTAAAACCTAAAAAAACACCAGAACTCCCATCTTCTTACCGTCCTATATCTCTCCTGCCCATAATGGGCAAAATACTTGAAAAACTCATTCTGAAACTTCTTCATCCTATAATAGAATCCAACCAAATAATCCCAGATCACCAATTCGGTTTCAGAACATCGCACTCCACAAACCAGCAATGTCATCGTGTGGTTGACGTTGTCTCATCCGCATTAGAGCGCGGAATGTACTGCAAGGGAGCTTTTCTCAATATAGAGCTTTTGATCGAGTCTGGCATCCGGGTCTGCTGTACAAACTTCTACTTACTCCCTTATTTCTCTTTTGTGTACATATAACTATGAGAAAACGTTGGGCGATCACTGTGATCTCTGGCACAGGATTCTAATAACAATGAACAAATGAACGACAATGAATAATTTTTTCTTAAAAACTGATTGATATTGACATGGTTTTAATTATTATACTTTTCGCAGAACACTGATTATGGCCATTGTCATCTCATGGAAACATATTTACAGTGACCATTAACGTAACTAAAGTTGACTCATGGGAGGGTTAACCCCCACCAGTCAACTACTCCAACATATTAATCCCTTCAAAAAAAGATGCCCCGTAATATAGGTATAATTTATAGTATACTATAATCATATAGCTTCAAATTAAATAAATAGATTATAATTTTTTATAAATGTTATTTTGGAAGTTATAAATGTTAATTTCATTATAAATGTTATTTTTGGAAGGGCAATCAAGAAATAGCTTTTAGATACAAGTATCCTTATTTATTGGTTACAATAACTTACTATAGTTTATTGCATAGGGAACTTTCTAAACCCATCCAGACTTTACTTCTAGATTCTAAGAATTGTCTAAACTGTTCTTCTCACATTTGCGGTCTTAATGTTGCCGCTAGATGCGACTACTGCCGCTATAATAATATAATTAATTGTAAATAAACAGTATTACGTTTTGGTTTGTCATTTTAGTGTACCTTTTATTCATTAAAATAACTGTGTTTGCACTTTCTTTGTTGTATTTTTGACATTATTGACCCTTACTTCTGTAATCCCACAATAATAACTTTGAAAAAGTAAAATCCTTCAAATTTTTATTTCTTTTAAATTGTTACTTACAATTTTTTTTAAATCTCTTCTAAGCAAAGGGGGGGTTTACATCCCCAATAACCCCCCCTCATTATGCCTATGACAGTGACCCTCGTTGCTACTTATATCAACATTAAACAAACAGAATTTGGAATCTTTTGTCGGTTGTAGGCGCTCGGTCGGTTCTTTAGACCTCAACTACTTCCAAAATAATCCACGATATGATTCTAGTATACATCTTACTCTCGACACATTTTTACCACTATCTACCCCTCAATAATCTTTCAAACCAAATGAGGTAGAAGTAAAAACCTAAGTACCAAAACTCAATTTGTAACCCAAATCATTACTGTTTCTTTTAAACTAACATTCAATATTACCTAATTCTGAAGAAAAAAATTATATTTTTCTAATCAGTTTAAAATCATAAATGTACTTTGGAACCGTAAACTTACATAAAAAAGGTACTTGTCGAAACAGGGAATTCACACTTTCAAAATTATTTTTAATAAACATAGAGCATATAATTGTTTTGTATAATAATTTTTAATTAGCATAAATGTCTTTGTCTTTTACAGTTATGATGTTATGTATTAAATAAATTTAGAAAATATATATTTTAGCATTCATTTTTAAATAAAACTAAATAAAAATTATGTTTTAAACCATTGCCGATTTGTAATCGAAGTATTCGAAAAGTACGAAATCTTTGGATTATCATAAAGGGGTTGATAATAATCATAAACCTCATTAGAACGATTGGAAAATCGATTATTGGAAATTAAGGAGTTTATTGATAATTGTAAGTTTAGTAATGAAATTTACACTTTGTAGTAGGTATGTATTTTTATAGTAAAAGTGATACAGTCTGTGTATTATTCTCATTATTGTTGTATTTCATTTTCTTAACTGTGAGTTTAATATAATATTGGTAAACTCTATTCATACCAATATTGTCTTTATTGGGCCTATGAAATTCCAATTATACTTTAAGCATTATTGTTACTAAAGCCTCCCGAGACATTTGGGTAATTAGTACTAATTTAATACTGTCAGTTTTCTTAAATGATTTCAAATTAATACTGAATGAGAACCCCCAGGGATTCTGGTGCCCCCTTGAATCTTTCTGCTTGGCACCCTTAGTTTTTTAACGTTTGTTTTATATGTACATAAGGAGTATATTATAATATACATATATAAAAGTAGGCATTAGTTCTCGCCTCTTAAGTCCTTTTGTATTCCTTCCTTCCAGCTACTATTTTTTCTATCGTTTGTCTATGGAGACATTTCCTGTAAGAGGTGACACAGGAATTCAATCCCTCGCAATTTGAACCTTTCGATTCGTCGAGTCGTGGGTGTTATATTCTTAGGTGGCGCCATCATAGGTTCTTAGTAAAATTTAGGAGGTAAGCTCGCTAGTGAGGTAAAGCTGTTCGATGTCACCACAAAGGGCGCTTCTGATGTGTGACCAATCTTTCCATCCATCTTACACTCCCGGTCTCTTTCTATTCAAAACCTTGGTTCCATCCGTTACTATTTCTCGGCTAGTAACTAACTAGTACTAAATACTAGTTCTCGGCTTTCAGATCTATATACAAATCTACTTCAGGCCGCGGCTCTTGATAGATATTTTTTTATCCAAACCTCGTCCCTATGGACCTTTCCGTTTTCTATACATAGCTCCTTCTTAATAACCTTCTTTCGCCTATTTAATCACTTCATATCCGCATCTTAATCTATTCTTAAACAACAATTGAGAGTAAATCTTCTGTTTTACAATCAAAATTTAGAAATATCCTGATAGATAAAAACGTTTTACTCATTTTTATTTCATACATATGGATAAAAAAATGTTAACTGGAATGGATAACCTCCTATCACTTTTGAGAGCCAAGAAAACCTGTGAATTTTCTGATTTTTTTCACTGGAATAGGTATCACAGTTCTGTTGTGGTACTTATTCAACACTAAACTTAATTTAATAATAAATGTTTAGATACATACATAATCATATAAATAAACAGTATAACATATAAACACATCATCAGAAATAAATACAACACTTAAGGAATTAAAGGAGAAAAAACAAATTAAGTTCCAGTTTGTTGAGGGTTTTTTTTGGCTGTGAAAAAAAAAAAAAAAAATATATATATATATATATATATATATATACATATATATATATATATATATATATATATATATATATATACATATATATATATATATACATATATATATATATATATATATACATATATATATATATATATATACATATATATTAAATATTAAGAAAAGGTTATATATTTTTGAAATATCTCACATTAGTGTACATATTTCAACTTATTAAAATAATATTGTATTGTACTAAACAAATGTTTTCAATTTTATTTACAGATATTGAAAAAAGGCTGCTTAAAATATTTTTCATAATAGCAAGCATAATGTCAACTTTCACCATACCCAAGCAACATCCATCAGAAAAACCATTAGTAGAATCAATTAGTGAAGATTCGTTAAGGGATCTAAATGAAGAACTTCATCAGATGATTGCACTCTGTTTGGATATTGATGAAGAAGACAAAAATTACAAAGGTATTCAAAGATTATTTACAGAATTCAGCCACAAATTCAAAATTGACAAGGAGAAGAAAGAGAAGGAAAATAAGACAGAGAGTAAGGCTAAGAAGGAGTATGAGGGAACAGATGTGATAAAGAATGAGGCTAAGAAGGAGTATGAGGAAGGAGATGAGATGGAGAAGGAAGTTAAAAAAGGAGATGAGATGGAGATGGGGGATAAGAAAGTGTATGAGGAAGGAGATGAGGAGAATGATGAAGGAGAAGATATTGAGGAGTATGAGCTAGAAGAAGAAACTGAGGAGAATAAACAAGAAATTGAGGAGTATGATGAAAATGAGGAGTATGAAAATTATGAAGAAATTGAGGAATATGAGGATTATGAAGACATTGAGGAGTTTGAGGAAGCAAGAAATGGGGAGATTGAGGAAGAAGAAATTGAGGAGTTCGAGGAAGCAAGAATTGAGGAGATTGAGGAAGAAGAAATTGAGGAGATTGAGGAAGAAATGGAAGAGGTTGAAGAAGATAATATGGAGGATAATGAACTAGACGACATGGAAGAAAATATTGAGGAGGAGTTTAATGAGGAAGGTTATTTTTCTCATTACATTATTAAAATATATAAGCCGGTTGGTCATATCAGAGGCAGAGAATGATTTGTGATAATTATATTGCAATAAATTGATTAATTATTTATCTTGAATACTAAAAGTTGACTTTATATATATTTATACATGCAGAAGAAAATGGTCCAGGTGGAGGTCAGTGAAATAATTTCTTAAATATGTTTAAAGTATTTATTTGAAACCCAACGTTTTGACCAACATTGCAGATCTTCTTAAGGATGTATAAATAGGAAAAGGAAGAAAGTAATATGATTTTAATCATTGAATTCTCTTTCTCCCCTTGACCTAATTATATTCCCTGAAGAATACCTGAAATGTGGGTCAAAACGTTGGCTTTCGAATAAATACTTTAACCCTATTTAAGAAATCATTTCTCTGAACATCACCTGCCATATACGAATCACATTGATGTGAAAATAGTTGAATGGATATATCTTATAGTGTGAAATGTTTGGACGATGCCCAAAGTCAATAAATTTTACATAAAATAAGTTAAACTTGTTTATTTGTGCTATTCTGGCCTAATTTTTAGCCCTTCTTCAGGGCTGAGAATAAAAAAACCTAAAGTAAATATATTAACATTGCAGTACCAAAGAAAATATAACAGGCTATTAATATTGAAGAGAAAAGCTCAAAAGAGACATAAAACACCTGTTATGACATTAGTGGAAAAATTCCAACCAAAAAGCCTTACGTATCTAAACTAAAACAGGAAACAAAAATAATTGTTATAATTTTGGTACCGCATTGTTTACGTAGTTATTCTGTTTTGTTTTGTACTCATTCCTGATGATAGCCTAAAAATTAGGCCAAAACATTGGCACAAATAAAATAAGTTAAACTTATTTTGTGTAGAAGTTATTAACTGCTCCTCCAATCAATCCATAGCTTTCTATATCATATAATTATGAATTTATTTATTTTTATAATTATATGTTGTAACCAACATTGACAGTAGTTTATAACGATTTGAAGCACTACTTTGAAGGTATCAGTGAACTTTGCTATTTTAAGTAATAATAATTCTTGTTCCAATGTTTATGCTTAATTTGGGGATCATAGAAAACTTTTATTTAGTGTTCCAATAAATATAAATAGTTTTCCAATTTATATAAAGATAGGTAAGGAAAGAATTTATTCTCTAGCACTCGGTCTGCATAGCCTGCATAAACATTGTAACGACAATAGCCATAGACTCATAAACTTTTTCACCACACAAGACCTATCCATTGGAAGGATTATGAACCCTCATAAAAACATACAAAAGTGCACCTGAAGGTCATCAGATGGGATAATGGTAAGTTAGATTGACCACAATCTGGCCAACTCCAGGAACAGACCTGATCTACTGGGCATTGATCCTATAGGGGAATTAATGCAGACTATTACCACTATCAAATCATTACAAGCCTTAAAGACAGGATATTATTAGTAAGGAATATAAAAGGATAAAAACAAAGAGAAACAGATCCTGAAGATTAAAGATGGTGGAATTCGTTCTTTACCTGGAACACAGAATTTAAACACTAGAAATGCCAGAAGATAGTTCCATGATAAAAGGTGGATTTAATACAGTATATCAAATTATAAAACAGAAGATCAGAACATCTTTACAAAAAATATGTAAAAATGAATTGGAGGAAAATATGGGAAAATGAAAAGTTGAAAGAACTCGAGAGATTACGAAGCGGAGAGGAGAGCAGGATGTTCTTCCAAAAGCGGGTAGAAAAGACTTAAAGCCCAAGTCAAGTGCCTGCACGCTCCTAAATTTCACGCAGTGAAACTGGAATGCTCCTAAATAAAAAGATGGAAGCAAGTACTTGCGTAAATATTTTAACAACCTGCTTAATGGTGTCCAACAGACTGATGAGTGACGACTATTCGATACCACGCTTTGAAGAAGATGAGATTGAATCTCATGATGAAGTAGAAATAACCCAGGCATTATTCAATCTTAAAAATAATAAACACTATGGTAGTCTGTCCTTGGAGCTCTTCATGTTTGGTGGTGAGGTGCACAGGAAAGCTATGCATGACCTGATTATTCGCTTATGGATAGAGGAAGTAATGTCCAGGCCTTGGTATAATACTATCCTCTGTCATTAACACATGAAGGGAAGCGAACTGGAGTTGAATAATTATAGTGGCATTTCTTCCTCACATGTGCCTAAAAAAATTTGTCTAATATTCTCTTTCAGAGACTGAGTTCTGAGTTGTTGAATGCATGGTGGATATCCCAGGAGGACTCTCAGAGCCAATTGTTTCCAGAAGCCATCACCTCACTTGACTTATACTAGACCCAGATCCACCCTGTCTTATTGAACAGATCAAAGACTTGAACCATCTCAAAGTCAGATGAGCAAATGCTCCTTGTGTTTGAGAGGAAATTCTATGCTGAATCTACGGTCCAGTGAAAGTAGGCAAAAACTGGCAACCAAGCAGTAACATGGAGCTCGACATACTGGCAAGATAATTGGACATTATTAGAGTCATCAGCATAGGGAGGCTTAGTGAGCTAGATATGTTCCCTGGATGAATGAAGAAAGTGTTCAAAAAAATATCATATCAACTATATGGATCAAGAAAAGTCAAAACTGTGATGATTTTATTGGGTTGTCCGGAAAATACTCCTCCAAATAATAAACTGTTTATGTTTGCTGGACTTTTGACTTTTATAAATGTAAGCTCTTATTAAACCTCTTTCAAACAAAAATGTTTGTTTATCTCTTTAACATTTTGCTACTTGGAAATAATTTTGTCTTTACTAAGAAATCAAAGTGAGATTTTCACATGACTTTGTTTTACAAGTTCAAACAGGGCTCTAATGCCCAGAAATATCAACAAAGTCTGGGGCGAAGACAGTATAAGTGAGAGCACTGTTCAAGAGTGGAAATCCAAAGATTGCGAGAGACTTGAGCCTTGAAGACAAAGAAGGTCACCGCAGAAATACTGCCCTTCATGATGATATTCTTCAAGCTTTAGTGGAACCAAGTCACAGAAATGTTTGAGGACAGGCAGGGATACTCAAAGTCAGCAAATCAACCAACGATAACCATCTCAAGGTGATTGGGAATATGAAAAAGGTTTCCTCTCACATTAAAAGATCGCTAAAAAATCAGCGGTAAGAAAGTTTTGTTACGCTTCTTTGCCAAAAACAATATTGATCCTTTTCTGTTCACCATTGTGCCTTGCAATGAAAAGTAAATTCTCTAAGACAACAGCAGATGATCTGGACAGTGGCTTGAAAAAGGAGAAGCATTACGACATTCTCCCAACTGGGCCCATTCTGTTTTCTGGAAAACTCAATAGTAATTTGCTTGGCGTGCGGTATTGGATTTCGGTCTGCACAAGATAGAGAGGGATGGCAAAAACTGCTTGGGGAGGCTCAGACCAAGGGTATATATTGGGTTGTTGAACCACTGATCATGACAGACATATAGGTAATTATTTGCCATATTGTTATCAAATTCATCTTGTCCTAAAAAAATTAAATCTCCTTTTCTGAAAAAAAATTTGAGTTAAATATTTTAGGAACACCTTTCTAGTTGTATTTTACCATATTCAATCTTACATTTTTTTTTTAATTCATTAGAGTTGTTTTTCTACTATTCTTTTAATATACTTTAATATTGTTTGTGTTATATAAATAATATTGTATACTTGTTATCAGGGAGTCATAGATCATATGTTTGATAAAATATAAAAAGAAAGCTTGGAGGTTACTAAAATATAATGTGTGTTTTTTAAACTGGAACTGATTTTCTTATTATGAATTATTACTGTTCATAAAAAAGTTTGTATCAAGACACTTCTCGTTCAGATATTCATCTACTTCTCAATGATCTATCAATTAAATCAAATTTGATTATTGACTACTATAAACAAAAGGAAACATTTTGACTATCAAATATTTGGATGCCTATAAAATTTTAATTACATACTAAAATGGCAAAATTAAAAAAAAATAAATAAAAAGAATAAGTTAAATAATTTATTTTATAATCTTAAACAGGTTTTTCTACATATTTCAAACATTTATATGAATGTTGGTTTTATCAAATAATTATGACAATGAGAATCAAATAAAATCTTAATATAATCTAATTTAGTACATACAACAATAAAACAAATAATAAACTCAATAAATATGCAATAAATTCATTTATATATAATAAGCCATCATTCATACTATATAAAACAAATTATACATCTCTAATACCAACATTTGAATTGGTTAAAACAATTTATATGCAGTTAAGTATGAAAAGTTAAAATAACATTTCACAGAGGGAAATAACTATTAATCATAATTTTAAATTAATTAATGCACAAAATCGTCCTAAAATAGCTATTAGCATCACTCACACAAATTTACATAACAGACAGTTTACTTTTTAAAATTGTAAAACCATTCACTCAATATAAAACAAATATTACAACAAAACTATATAAACACATTCTGAAAGTAAATACTGCTCATTCATTATAACTGTAATTGTATCTAGATAACATGTCATAATCGATTATAGAATCATCATAATATATACATCTATACATACTTATGAATATGAATATATATTGTGATGACTCTCTCTTTTAGAATAAATTAAAAATTCAGAAAGATAGAACACAAATGTACATCTCTAATGTGGAACAAACATTTGCCAAATACTTCTTTTATCACATTAAATATAATTTATAGAATAAATTAGGTCCATTAGAAATAATCTTAAGCTGTTAGCCATCAAAAAGATATTCAAAATGAGTTGAGGAGAAAACAGTTTTCATGAATAATATCAAATTATGAATAATATCAACGTTATAACAAACATGGTATTCTTCAATGCTTTTAGCAGATTTGACTTTCAGATTTTTTTTTTTTTAAATCAAATTACAATAATATATTAATATATATTCTATGTACAATTTTTAACAATAAAGTTTCTAAAGTCAAACTTTTTTTTCACCATTACAATGAATAAGTTTGGATAAATTAATCAATGTAGAATTAAAGATATGCAATTAACTGCATAAAAATTGGTAGTTTACAAATATTAGATTAATTTAGTACATCCTTGTGTACATTGTACATTCTTTGGTGATGAATCATGAATTCAATATATTTTATCACTTATAATGCAATACTTATGAACCAATTTCATTGAAACAAAAAGGGAACATGGTAATTATCAGTAATTACATCATAAGTACAAGTTACATTTGTACTCTTTTAGAGTTATTGTATAAACTACAAGATTATTATTCCTTAAAGCCTAATAGTGAACTGTCTAATTTGGACTAGTCTTAAAAGTTACAGCTAGGCATTTTCAAATGTATGGGAGCTTCTTCCACCATTTGATGAGCCACTTTCACAAGTCTGCAAACAGTAATTTAAGTTTAAAATATAAGATAAAATCTGTTCCTGGTTTGAAAAATGAATTGAGATAAAAATGGTTATTTTACCTTTTTTTAGAAAAATATATCACCCTTACATATTTTGAGTAGATTAAGATTTTAAAATAAAATAGAAATATCATGTACAATACTCATGAGTCAGGACTTTGAAGTGGCCAAATAAAACCAGGCCTAACCTTTTTACAAAATATTGTTGATATTATATAAAATTTAATATAATTATATATATATATATATATATATATATATATATATATATATATATATTAGTATGTTATAATTATAACATATATAATTATGTTTACATAATCCTTTTGTTTAATGCTTTATAAAGGATAATGTTGCATTTCAGAGAAAAATTTATTGTGATGGGATCAGTTAAGTTTTTCCAATGACCAATTAGTTTCTCATTGCCAATATATATATATATATATATATATATATATATATATATATATATATATATATATATATATATATATATATATAGAGAGAGAGAGAGAGAGAGAGAGAGAAAGTCTCTAAAATGAAAAAGATGAACTTCTGTTTTATGTTTATTATCAAAGAACATAAATTAAACTGAAACATTTATATCTATTTAGGTACATAGTTAAAACTTTAAATATTACTTTAAATTGGTCATACCCATTGTTTCATGTTGCATTTCTACCTTATATGATGGATTGTCATAAGCAGCTGTGTGTGGTAAAGGTTTCCTTTGTACTGCTGTGGTGATAGGAGCTTTGTTATGTCCATGCTTCCGTGCGAGAATCACAAGCAATCCTACAGCAACTAAAATAGCTATTGCAGCAAGTATTGAGACACCAACAAGAGGGCCATAGTAATCATTGACTTCTGCCAAAGAAGCACCTTCAAACTTTCCTGGAAATTCATATATAATGATAATTTTAAAATAATTCATATTCCGAAACTTTCTTAATATATGTATATTTTATTATTTTATCTTTTTTTTTTTTATACAGTCAATGTTTGAAATATTAAATATGATTTCCAAATAACTTTGTTGTTTTTACATAATTTAAATCTAAAAACTTTTGACAAGATAATAACCTTGACGGTCTTAACCTTGATAATAAAGTTTATCTTAAATATTACTGAATACATAAAAACTATGAACACTTGTATTTCAATAAGTTGAATATTGTTTGAAGTAACAAAATAAAGGAGGAGGCCCAATCAAAGCAAAATTCTTTTCAGACTTTATATTCACTGTCCTAAAACTTTTTGGGAATCCTGGTTACAGATTTTTGTCTATATAATTTAATCATATTGAACTAATAAAAAATTTGATTATGGTACATAGTGATTGTATAAATATTTTGCAACAAATTAAAGTGATAGATTTAAGGAGAAATAAATGAGAGTATAGAATGCTTTCTCTATTCTGGTACTCAAATCAATCATACAGCCAAAAAATATTGATCTGTTAGTTCTAGATGATAACTTCTTGTTTCACAATCGAACCTTAATAAAATAAAATACTGTAAATCAGTAATAGGAAAATGAAAATTAAGCAAAACTGAATAAAAATTTGGTTGACTTAAAAGTTATTTAGTACCTTCAACAAAGATAAAATTGCTACAGAGAAGGACAACATCTTCGGAATATTTATAAGAAATATGAAACTTATAAATATTATATTGGCCCTTCTTAACGTTGCTTATAAGATCTTTGCCATATTATATAACAGGCTGACACCTTACATGGAAAGCACCGTTGGCGATTATCAAGTAGGCTTCCGATCAAATAGATCAACAATAGACGACTAAATCTTCACCCTCAGGCAACTGGGAGAAAAGATGTATGAATTCGGCCTCAATCTTTGGGTGCTTTTTGTAGACTTTGAGAAAGCGTACGATTCAGTGAATAGGAAGGAGCTATGCCGTACAATGGAAGAGATGGCTATCCCTAGAAAGCTGATTGCTTTAACGAAATGCACTATGAAAGGGAATACTAGCCAAGTACGAATAAAGGGAAAGAGTAGTGGACCATTCAGTGTCAACACAGGGTTAAGGCAGGGTGACACATTGGCACCACTACTGTTTAACATAGTCCTCCATAGAATAATAAGCAGAGCAGGATTGGATCATGACGGCACTCTATTCACAAGAATGGTACAAGTACTAGTATACGCGGATGATGTGGCAATTATTGGTAGATCACTAGGCAGTTTAGAGGAGGCTTTTATAAAGATAGACCAAGAGGCTAAATACATGGGTTTCTAAGAATAAAACAAAGATGATGTGCATCAGGAGAAAAGATACGGTCCCAGAACAAGTACAGCTAGGAAACTGCACTTTCCAGGTTGTCCCTAACTTTCAATATTTGGGATCTACTATAACTGAAAACATGGACGAGGAGGCTGAAATAAAGAACGGACTGGTAGCAGAAAACAGAGCGTACTTCTCCTTTTCCAAAATTATAAGGAGTAGATTATTGAGTCTTGCTACAAAAATGAGGATCTACAAATGCCTCATAAGGCATAAGTAGCATCCTATACCTGTCTGCCTATGGACTCTCAACAAGTCCGATGCACAGAAGGTGGACCGCTTCGAAAGAAAGGTCCTGAGACGAATAATATGGACCATACCAAAGAAAATGGATCCTGGCGACTACATCAGAATATGGAGTTGTAAAGGGAATATCAGAATCTCAGCCTTTCTAATTTCGTCAAAGTGCAGAGAGTAAAATGGCTCGGACATGTTATTAGGATGGAGGATGGGAGGTGTCCTTCGAAGGTGTACAAAAATACTCCAGTCGGGACTAGCCCTAGGGGAAGACCTAGATCTCGATGGAGGAACAATGTACTAGCAGACGTTAGACAAGGAGGATTAAACGTAGCCCAAGCTGCAGATAGACAATCCTGGGGCAAAATGGTTGAACTGGCCAAGGACCGCTTAGGCATTTGTCGTGCCACAAGAAGAAGTAAAAGATATAGGCAATAAAAACTAAATTTATCAATAAACTCTTATACCTTGAGCAACATCTACAGATGAGCCTGATCCCTTCTTTGTGATAAAGTCTTTCACATTACTTTTTTTTATTTTTCCATTAGTTAAGTAAGCTTCAATCCATAATCTATACCTGAAAATAATAAATTTAAATACATAAATGTTTTTTTAATTCCACAATACTACAATGAGCATGTTATCTTGAACTTTGTTACTTGTATAATTGCTAATATATGTATATAATTTTACAAACAAAAAACAATACATTCTAGCAAAAATATTTAATCAGCTCTTATTATTGAACTAAATAGAAAAACATTTTCAGAGATATTTATAAGTGATTATATAAAATGATAATTTTATCAGAAACTTAATATTTGTATCGCTAAATAAAGTAGAGATTTTTTTCCTGCATAAAAATTTCATTTATAACTTTAATTTGGATTTTCTTTAATATCACTGATTATAAATACTCATCATCATAATACAAGAGCTTCTCTACCACTAAGCTATAGGGTATTGTCCTTTATGGAGTCATATGAGTGTTAACAGGATTCTGTAGAGGGGGTATATAATTGATATAATAATTAATACCAATTAGTTAGTTCAAACATGAGTACACTATAAATTTAAAACTACTAAATTAACAACTCCATGAGATTCATAACAATAGTATAGTTCACTATTTAAATACAATTTTTTATATAAATGTATAATATTAATACCTTGTGTCAGGTTTCAGGCCTTGAATCAAAGTACCAGATGGGGAATCTCTTTTAGCAACTTTAAATGAGTTCATGTCTTCCCGACCTCCTTCATATTGATAAATTGCTCTGAAAATATTTACATATTTATCTTCTGGATAGGGAACACCGCTCCAAGTGACCTCAACAGATGTACTTTTGATATGATGCATATCTAAAACTAGCTCAAATTTGTAGGGATCTGAAAATTAGAAACAATCTATAAAAAAGCTGAAGTTTTTGATCTTTTTCAAAAGAAAATTTTCTTCTACTAGATCAAAAATATTCATATAATACTTCATCAAATTTACTTAATAGTTAAAAATAATGTAAAAAATATTTTACAGATGTTATTGATTTAGAAGGAAAAGATGTTGAGGTAAAAATTTTAATTTAGGGTGATAGGAGAAAACCACAAAAAATATAAATGTGTGAAATGCAATAAAACAGTATTAGGACAACAGGTATTTTTCACAAGACTCATTAAAAACTATTATTAATCTACAATTCAAAGTAAATAACTCTGAAATAAAAAATGTGATGCAATATACAACACCTTACCGTTTTCCATAGTGGTTGATATAAGCACAGTTTTCTGTGACTGTAGTTCAGTTGTTTGTCCAGGAAACGGGATCAGAAGCATACCTACTTCATATTGTGATTCAGGTTTTAAATCTTCAATAGTGTGACTTGTTACTGCTCTATGGATCAAAGGTGTTGCTTGATAGACCTAAAAATTTAAATGATATAATATGTAATCAATTTTTAAAAAAATATTAAATGGTTTTTTAAAAATTATCTTACTTTTCCTTCAATTTCTTTGTATCGAAGTTGAACACCATCTATAAATTGTAGTTCTTTTTCTGCAAACTTTCTCCAAGAAAGAGTAGCTGAAGTTGAATTCACATCAATAACATGTAAATCAGGGTCTATGGGAATAGCAGGGGGTAACGTTGGTGATGAAAATGCTAAAAAGAAGATATAAATGAAATGAATAACAACATCAGATTATATAACTTATTCTTAGTAAAATACATACACGCTGGTGGTGTTTTAACTGTCAGTATCTGACTGCCAGGTGAATTATCCAAGTCTCGCATAACAACGGTTATTTTAATTTTATATTCAGTGTTTGGTGTTAAACCTTCAAGTTTAAATTCAAGTTCAGGAGTAGCAATAATATCATCTGGTGGTGCTAAAACTTGTTGTTCCCATGTGTCTGGATCACTGTTTCTGGAAAAAAAATCAGTATGCAAAGGTAAAATAGGAATAATTTATTATAACTACCAAACTATTGAATATAATAAACTATTGAACAATATATATATATATATATATATATATATATATATATATATATATATATATAAAATAACTTTTCATATAAAAACCTGTGTTTCATTCAAAAAGTCATGGACTTATTGACCCGCCCTTGTATATATATATATATATATATATATATATATATATATATATATATATATATATATATATATATACACAGGGTGTTTCAGGGTTAAATGGCCAAACTGAAAATTTGAAGTAAGGACCTCAAAACAAGAAAAAAAATTCCTATTAAGGTATGTCCACAAACGCTTTGTTTAGGAGATATTCACATCTAAAGATTTCATTGTTACAAATTATTTAGGAATAGTAAATAAATAAAACTTATTTCATTTGTTCCAACTACTTTATTTATTAAATGTAAACCATTAACATTCATATTAAATGTTCAAAGTAATTTCCTTTAGCATTCACACAGGCTCAGCATCTTTCTTCAACAGCAGCAGTAGCAGAACGGCACTGGATATGTGTTATTGTTTCAGAAGACTCAATTATCCTTCTTCGTAAAGAATTAAGGTCATTCACTGGCCTTACATAGACTTTTTGTTTAATGTCACTCCAAACAAAAAAATCCAATGGTGTCAGGTCTGGAGAGCGAGCAGGCCAAGCCACTGGTCCTGCATGGCCAATCCATTGATTAGGATAATTAGTATTTAGCCATTGTCGTATAACTCTTCCGTAATGTGCAGAACAACCATCTAATTGAAATCACATGTTCCTTCTCAGTTGTAGTGGAATATCTTAAACTAAATCGTGGTAATCATTATTAAGAAATTCCAAAAATGTGTCCGCATTGAGTCGAGGTGGTAAGAAATACGGGCTTATTAAAATATTATCTATTATCCCGAACCACAAATTGCACTGAAACTCGTGCTGAAAATGATGCTAACGAATTGCATGGGGATTTTCATGCAACCAGAGATGATTATTTTTCTGATTGAAGATACCTCTTTTTGTGAAGGTAGCTTCATCTGTCCATAAAATTTCTCCTGAAAAGAGTGAATTGTGATCAGCTTGATTTAAATACCAATCTGAAAAATTTCTTCTTTGCCGCAAATCTCGCGGTAATAAATTTCGTACCCGTTGATAATGATATGGGTGACGTCCATCTGCAATGAGAGTTCTCCATACTGTAGTTGGCGTAACATTTAATTCTGCTCCAGCTCTTCGTACACTGGCAGATGGATTATCATCAAAATATTGTAATACGGTCGCACTCCTTTCTTTATTTAGTAAAGGGGCTAAAATACCATCAGCATGTGGTATGACAGCAAATGCACCAGTTTCTCTAAGACGTTGAAACGTAGAGTAAAAGGTAGACTTACTAGGTAATCTTCTATTTGGAAATCGCATGGAATATTCACGACTAGCAGCATTGGCATTACCATTGAAAAACCAGTACACAAACACCATATCGGCATATTCAGCATTAGTATAAATGGAAGGCATAATGAATACTCTGCGAAAGCCTCAAACAAACTGATAAATGTTATTGATAGTTCTATTCTTATTATTATTTGTTATTGATGTTCTATTCCAAACAGTGTTAATCCTAAAGTCCATAGTTTATCAACAGTTAGGGAGACAAGGTCATATTAATATTCTATCTAAATTTATCTCCTAAACAAAGCGTTTGCAAATATACCTTCGTATGAAATATTTTTTTCTTGTTTTAAGGTCCTTAGTTCATATTTTCAGTTTGGTCACTGCTGCTGTTGAAGAAAGATGTTGAGCCTGTGTGAATGCTAAAGGAAATTACTTTGAACATTTAATATGAATGTTAATGGTTTACATTTAATAAATAAAGTAGTTGGAACAAATGAAATAAGTTTTATTTATTTACTATTCCTAAATAATTTGTAACAATGAAATCTTTAGATGTGAATATCTCCTAAACAAAGCGTTTGTGGACATACCTTAATAGGAATTTTTTTTCTTGTTTTGAGGTCCTTACTTCAAATTTTCAGTTTGGCCATTTAACCCTGAAACACCCTGTGTATATATATATATATATATATATATATATATATATATATATATTGATACATGACGCAACTATCGTCTAATGAAGAAGAATATAATCACTCCTTAATAAACCTGGACACAAAAACCGGAGGATATTTCCTAGAGAACTTTGAAGAGTTTAAGTAAAATGCCGCTAGGGGTCGGCAGTCTCACCTATCCCTTTCATAGATAAAACAAGCACTTCAGCTCAAATCTTCCTATAAGTAACATTACACTTCAGTTCAACCCTTTCAGCGAGTAACATTAGACACTTCACTTCAACCCTTTCAGCGAGTAACATACGAGACTTCATTTCAACCATTCGATCAAGCAACATCAAGCGCTCCATCTCAAGCTATGGAAGAAGATTGACCATAGCGGGGGGAAGGATCACCTTGTCTATCAACGCAAGTACTATATACCATTATTCTGCAGAATAGGTCGATAGCTACATTTTGTTTAGAGCTCATAACATTTAAATTAAATAAATTCAAAGCGCTATATGTATATTGATTTAATCTGTTAATTGGTTATGTTTTAATCGTAAAGACATTTGATAGTAAGAAATTAATAATTATATTTAATATTTGATAAATGTAAATTTTCAAGATCAATTTCTTTGATTTGTTCATTATACTGTTTTCTATTGAAATTAATTTATTCATTATATTATTTTATATTGAGATTAATCTGTTTATTATATTATTTCCTATTGAGATGGATTTGTCCATTATATTGTTTTAAATTGAAATCAATTTATTTATATTATTGCTTTTAATTGTGGTTAATAATAAATCAATGTTAGTGAAATGTATTTTACCTTATCTATTGATTGCCTGATGTTTATCCTTATTTATATTCAAATGATAAAAGGTTTATTAGTAGTTAATAAGAGTAATTAATCAATTCAAGGTAAGATTCTCAATTTAGCTTTAGTAATTTATTCCAGTTCTTATCAGTGAATATAGGTAATTAAAATCTGCCTATTTAAACCCGTAAATACCTTAGATAAGCGGAAGTAATGAGTATCAATTAACAAAATAAATTTTCATCACTGGTGGGAATGGAATAATATATATATATATATATATATATACGAGGGCGGATCAATAAGTCTATGACTTTTTGAATGAAACACAGGTTTTTATATAAAAAGTTATTTTTAATTTTTTATAATTATTGGTCATTTTTTTGAGTCTTAAATATTTTTATTTTTTAAAGAGAAAAGATAGGCCCTCGGTCGGGATTTGAACCCAGAACCTTTGTCTCACCGTGACATCGCTCTACCAGTTGAGCTACCCAAGGCTGCCTGCCGGCCGAGGACAAACCTTTTCTCTCATAGATCCCATGTCCCAGTGCTTTCGCCATTTTTGCGATGAATACACTGGAACGAAGTTCTTTGAACATTAATTTTAATTTTAGGATCTTATTGACTTATGTCATATTACTATTTATAATTTTTTATAATTATTGGTCATTTTTTTGAGTTTTAAATATTTTTATTTTTTAATGAGAAAAGATAGGCCCTCGGACGAGATTTGAACCCGAAACCTTTGTCTTACCTTGACATCGCTCTACCTGTATATTTAAAACTGGGCGTCCAGAACGTTCGGCATCTGCCGTACTTGTAAGGCCACATCGAAATTCAGTAAACCACTTCTTTACCATGGACATGGATGGTGCAGAGTCCCCTTAATATTTATCAAGCTTAACCTTAGTTAGAGTGATGTTTTTTTTTTCCCAAAAAATAATGTTTAATGAGCACACAAAATTCACTTTTTTTCATTTTCTTCTCACAAAGCACGGTAGTCTGCTATCAACAGCTGCCAAACACAAACTAAATGACGCAGCTTGTTCAAATTTAGACAGGAGTCAACTGACAGTTGCCTGTTGATAGGAGCAGTGTTGCCATTTCAATTAAGAGGCCGGAAATTCAAAGTCATGGACTTATTGACCCGCCGTCGTATATATATATATATATATATATATATATATATATATATATATATATATATATATATATATATATATATATATATATATCGGTTTCTACTTTTTTGGCCTGTTACAAGTAATTTATACTTGTGGTTCTCGATTGTAATATGAGGGTAAATATTTTAAATACAAATGTATTGATTTCATAAAGTTATTTTACTAAATATCCTTTCCTTTGAAAATGGACAATTCATATAATACAACCCACAGTACAACCCCCAGTAGTCAAAAAGTAGACTTAAAGAGCACTAATCAACAAATACCTATTTGGGATCAAGATTGATCTTATACTACTTTCAAGACATGTGTGGGTTTGTATAAATTTTGTAAGCTTATTATAAGGCCAGATTGGCAGAATTCAATGGGTAAACTTATTTCCAAAGAAAAGTTAGAAAAGATGTATGCAATATACTGGTGATTATGAATTGTAGAACCTGAAAACATTACATTTCTATTTTTTAATCTGGAGACATGCAACAATTTTCTTTTTAAAATTTTCTTGAATTAATTTTACATGTTCAAGTATAATTGTTTTTAAACGAATATTTCAAAAGCAACATTAATTCTTTAGTTAATAAGAACCAAAACATTTTCTTCATTATTTGCAAAAATGAACATGTAAGAAGCATATTTTCTAAAAATGAAATATTTAAAAATTACTAATTCAACTTAATGTTTTAACATTTATTACATAATAATATTTTTAAAAAAACTGCTCAAGAATAATTAAAAATTAAAAAAAAAATTCTAACAGAGAAATTACTATTGGTACATTATATATCATACTTATTATCAGCAGTATATCGCAACTCGACACGCCCATGAAGTCCAACTAAAATCATGGGAACAGAAAACACAAGTCGAACTGTATTTTCATCTATCGCTTCCAGTGCATGGACTGTAATTGAATCTGAAATAACAATGCATTAAAAATATTGTAAGTCTATTTTGCATTAATATACAATCTGAATGTAAATCATAACTTAGTTAAAATTGGATTGATCAGTTTTAACAAAGTATTTAATTAAACTATTTTTTTATTAAACATTTATATTTATTAAATTAATATATATTTAAATTTTTATATATATATATATATATATATATATATATATATATATATATATATATATATATATATATGCATATATACAGTTTATGAGTAATTAGTTATTAGAAAGTATCTAGAGAGAGTGATGAAGGTGTGTCACAATGAAATACATGAGTATTTAAACTAAATAACAATATACAGTAGAACCTCGATTATTCGTCAAGGTATGGGACCAAGATGGTGACAGATTAGGGAAATAGATAGATATGGGAGTGAGTCATATTTCTCATATATATATAGACATAAATCGAACAATATATTTCAAACATTCAACATTATATATGTACTCGTAACTTATTTACGTACTAATAAAGTATACATATGTAGTAAAAATGTTTTAAAAAGATAATAATAATTACGTACATCGATGGCTAAAAGGACAATCATTGTATGTCCAATTTTTCCCTCTTGAGAAATTAATATCAATTTAACGGTGGAGTTTAGCTCTTTCCTCGTGCACAAACGTATTATGCCCCTTCTTAATAATCATTAAATGGTAATATAGAAGGGACATACTCTAGGGGTCCCCCGCACGTTTTATACCATTAATTGTCGTCCGAGGAATTTCATAGATTTTGGCTAAGATTGAAGCATTTTCACCTTTTCGTAAACGTTTTACAATTTCAAATATAGTAGCGAGATCTAAACCCTTTGTCTTTTTTTCCCAAATTATCGTACGTACTTTTAAGAAAATTATAAGTACCCATAAGACAAGAATGAAGACTGAAGATAGTTCAACTGCGGAAGCTACATCAGGTTGAGATGAGAAGATAATTAATTTCTGAGAAATGTGTGCGAGGATGCCTAGGTTTAGAGTAAACAACAGATTCTAGAAAACGAAGTTGTCAAGACACAACGATTGATTCTTAGCTGGCGTCTATGACTTTAGCAACAAAACAATACATATACATCTTTTTTTTTTTTTTTCTCAAACTGAGGTGACAATAACAGAGAGTGACGGTAAATAGAGTGACGGATAATAGAGGTTTTACTATATTTACTATTACAACAAATGAAAGTAACTTTGACAAGTGTGTAGACTGTGTATTAGTATGATGGATAGAATAACAAATAATATAATTGTGCGATATGTATTTATGTAAGTATGTATGTATAATATGATATTATATTTACAAAGTTTCATGCATTATATATTGGTAGTAAATGTGCATTATTTAATTAATAATGTTGAAGCATTAAAAAGCAGTGCTCTGTGCAATCATAAAATATCTAAAGCAGAGGCTTAATCATAAAATATATGAACTCACAAAATACATTTAAATTTAATTTTGAAATCTTTCCAGTTTATTTTTGACCGAAACAATATAGAAACATTGCAAAAGTAGAAATTTACCCACATTTTGCATTATTATTGAGATCATAGAACATTGGGTAAATGATAATAGTGATAAAAAAACATTCAAAAAACTTTTTAAAATAATTACTTGTTTTTATATGATGTAAAGATTGATTTTTTTTTGTATTTTCTGATAAAATATAAATTTTATTTACTTCAAAGATATATATTTACTAATATTTTTATGTTTATGGAATAATAACTCACTTTTTTCATGTGAAGGGTGATTACCAAAATCTTGAGGATGATATTGTTGATTGACACCTTAAAAAATGAAAAACAGATATTATGTAATTTTTTAATATATAAATTATAGCTTTCAACAGAACATTTATTTTTTGTCTTTTAATGAACAATGACATTAGTTTCATTAACTAGCATGTGCCTCTATATCTTCAACGAATTAATTACAAAATAGCTTGATTTTACAAAAGACTATGAAAGTTTGACTCAAGATAAATAATATCAAAGAAATAATAAATAATTAATCTTTTGGTAAATAATTGTGGAGAACTTATCGAAGTTTATACTAGGAAGAGTTTTCTGGATGGCTAAGCTTTTTCATTTAAATAGATGATTAAAAAACATGAATAAATAAATAAGGGGGAAAAAATCTGGGAATCGTAAAAAAATCCTAAGAAATATCTATCCTTTCTTTCCTGAAATCTATCTGTGTTTTAATTTACAGTGGATACAATTTTAACTACTTGAAACAGAGAAGACCAAATATAAATAAAAAATAAGTTAAAAATAAATGGAGATAACTGATTTGTCAAGAAAACATTCTTTTTACCTGATTTGTCAAGAATACATTCTTTTTTAATGATAGGCTTTAATATGATTGTATCTGTTAACATAAAAATATATGTCTTGTATGCATGTAATCAATCTTATGATCAGGAATTCAGATGTTTACCTGCTATCAATTCTTGAAACCGGCGGAAGAAAGATATATGTTAAACAAAGGTATATTACATGGCAAATGTTTGTTTCTATTGTACTTAAGAAACTAACTGAATATCATTTATATATTTTTCAAGAAGAGGATAGCTATTGTTCATATGAGGAATGATAGTTGAGAACTCAGAAAAATCTTGTTATGCATATTCAGTTGAGTATTTTATATAAAGGTTACAAATAATATAAGATAAACACAATATGAAAAATTAAAAGTGTATCATTAAATCCTACAGTATCATAGAAGTTCAAAGGGATGTTTTGTTTTAATAGTCATACAAAGGAAAAAGCATATTTTTTAAAGATGAATAACTCCCATACTACGAGTTAAATGGGAAAAGCAACTATAAATTGTGTAATCTACATAATACACATTTTATCAGCATGTTTTCTCAATTTTCTTTTAATCATAAAGTGATAAAAATGAAATATTGACTAAAATTCTAAAAACCATAGAATCAAATAAGCACATAAAAAAGCATTATATTATCAAATAATACAAATACTTAATTTAACTTTTTTAATTAGATAAATGATTAATTTGTGTAATTAATTTATTTTCTTCTTCTTTATGTATTAATATTGCTATTCTTAAAGGTATTCAAAATCTTCTAGCAGTAGGGAATCATGAAAATTTCCAAGTAATATATACAGGGTGTCCCGAATTTAAATGGCAAAACTTCAGGAACTTACAGGGGACAGAAAAACTAAGACAAAAATTCCTTTAGAGATTTGCTCGTTTTTGCTTAGTTTTAGAGAAAATCGCATACTTATTTATTTACATTTATATTTATGTTATGTTCTTTTTAACGTAAATATTGCTCAAAATGTTGTCCTCTTGTACCAATGCAAGCATTGCATGTAGCACTCGCTTGATAAATTGCAGCTAAACATTGTTCTGATGATATTTGGTGCACTGCATCTATGATTCGGTCTCTTGATTGCTCTCTTATCTTGAGTTGATTGATACCGAATAAACTTTCTGTTTCAAGGTTCCCCATACGAAGAAATCCATGGGTGTCATATCAGGTGATCTGGGTAGCCAAGGTACTACAGTAAAACCTCGAATTAACGGACAGCCCTGGTGCAAATATTTTTGTCCTTTATTTAAAGGTGTCCTTTAAAGAGAGGTTTTATTTTTTCATAAGTATGTATTTGTACAAATTAATTCTCTCTTATTCAATTTCCCATGTGTTTAAAAGGTAAGTAGAATAAAAAAAAAAAACACCGCACGGTTTTTGAGTGTTCCCGAAACTTGTATCCTACCGATATTGAGTCTTTTCGCTAGCGCACGTACGCTTAACTTTTCACGGTCATAAACGTCGATTACATTTATTTTTTGTTCTAAAGTGAGTCTCTTACGTGCGGGAGACATTTTCAGCCGCCTGCCACGAGGGTTAGAACAGAACTAAATTTTAATAAAGCAAGTTCGAGAATAAAAAAAAAAGTATTTATGTGGAAAACCTTTACTCAAAAGTAAACACAGCTGTCCCGGACCGGAAACAACTAATTGTTTCCGAGAAACGGGAAAGGGATAAAGTCATACTGTCCGTCTTTTAGAGGTTTTTTTAATCGATTTCTAACCAACACAGCCTGTCCGTGACCGTTAATGAGAGGTTTCGTTAAATAGAGGTTCAAATGACTTAAACACATTGTATTAAAATGTTGGTGCAAAAAAAATCGTCCGGTAATGGGGAGGGACCGCTATTTAGGGGTGTCCGTTAATAGAGGTTTTACTGTACTCCTCCACGGCCAATCCATCATTGTGGATAATTTATATCCAGCCAAGCTTGAGCAACTCTGCTATAATGAGCTGGACATCCATCGAGTTGGAACCACATTTCAATCCGCTGTTGTAAGGGAATGTCATCTAAATAATTAGAAAAGTCATTCTTCAAAAAATGTGTGTACCATTCAACCTTCCAGGTAAAAAATATGGTCCCACCAGTAATCCGTTCCAAATTCCAAGCCAAACGTTAATAGCAACTTCATGCTGAAACCTATTCTCTCTAATAGCTCTGGGATTTTCAAGAGCCTATACATGATAATTTCTTTGATTAACAATTCCTCCTCTCGTAAAGGTAGCTTCATCGGTCCATATAATTTTTAATGGAAATAAATTATCATCTCGAATTTTTTCAATAAACCAGTTACTAAAATTCAATCTCTTGACATAATCTTAAATTAATAAATTCTGAACTTTTTGAAGATGGTATGGGTAGTGATTATCATCTTTCAAAGTTCGCCATATTGCTTGCCGCGATATTGCTAATGCAGCAGATGCTCAGTCGATTCTAGTCTCAGGATTGTAATCGAAGTGGCGTTGGACACAATTTCTTCTCCGATAATCTGCTCTTACTGCTGCCTGGAATTGGTCGCCTTCATTATGTATTAAGAATTACTACGACAGTCTCTCGTAGTCTATTAAAAATTAATGAAAAGACTCGTCGATTAGGCACTCTTCTATTTGGAAATCAGCGCGCATACTCCCACACCGCTTCTAAAGCATTATCGTTATAGAAACCATACACAAAAATCATATCAGCGTATTCAACATTAGAATATGTATGCGGCATTGTGGTTGATGCTATTCACACAAAAATATCTGAGTAACTGACTGAAAACTGATTTAGGAATTATAATCATCAGGAAGCCAAAAGGTAAACAAATAAAAGAATGTAAAGGATAACATTAAGTGTTTACATATCTCACTGCCTGGCCTGACGAACTTTGAAAGGTGATAATTGCTACCTGTAACATTTTTGTTTTGTTTCTTTTTTTTTGTGATTTTCTCTAAAACTAAGCAAAAACGAGCAAATCTCTAAAGGACTTTTTGTCTTAGTTTTTCGGTCCCCTATAAGTTCCTGAAGTTTTGCCATTTTAATTCGGGACACCCTGTATATGTACGTATGTATATAGATAAAGGTTGTCCCTAAGCATTATTAATAAACTAATATTGAAATAAGACTAGACACTTTTTTTCTTTTGCACATACTATTTGTATTAAAAATAAATTTAAAAGTCACTATTACTCTGGGGTGTTTAGAAAGTAATATTATTGAACAATCCATTTAATTAGTGTTCCCATGTATTGTGAAATTGGCAAACTTTACAGCCATAACATAAAACAGATTATTAGTTAAACTAAATAGATAAATAATAATAAATTAATTTTCTAAATTGATAAATCATTTTGATACTGAATTAAAATAGATTACGCTTTTTAATGTTACACCTTTAATTTTTTTAATTCATACTATTTTAAAGAATAAATAATATTATTAAAATAGATAATGAAATTATAATTCCCTAATAGGCACTAGTAAAGTTTGAGTGATATTTTTATGTTCAAAATAGTTTTTAAACAAACCTTGCCCATAGTTTGAAGGCTGTGAGGATATTACAAACACGTGAGTATCTTTAGATTGTAAGTCATCATGTTTAATGTTATCAATTATGTCCTCTAGTTTCAGTCCAGTCGATGATAAATGTTCATGGAGGTAAGAAGCATCATTCTTGTAGCCATTAGGGGGAAATGCTGTGAAGTATGGATGCTCATTTGGTACAGTCAGTGGTCTTTGTTGACTATGTTTTAAGTTATAATTTTCAGTAGGCAGAAATGGTGAACTTGGAATAGGGTTTTGGGTGAATGGTTTTTGATTATGGAAAATTTGTTGATGGATTCCACCAATGAGGCTAAGAATTTGTTGTGGGTCATTTTCATGATGAGGATGACGATTGATTACTTCATAATCAGAATAGTCATTTTGCTGTGGAATATTCTTATTTATTTCATATGGCACTGCATTCAGCAGGTTTTTCTGCTGAATTGGATGTTTTAAATGCACTAAATGTAATGGTAGCTTGGAATCTGTATGCCCTAAATCTTCACTAGAATATGTTTCAAAAGTTGGCCTTTGGTGCTGAGTTATATAAAAGGGTATGTTTTTATCGTCATCGATAGAAGTCTTAGTATTGCGATAAGTAGGGACTTTGTTAAAAATGCTTTGTTCGTCTTGATTAATATTGAGATTAGGAATTCCTGTTTCTACAGGTTCCACAATTTTTGATCCATTAAAATGATTCAAGTTTTTATTTATTATTCCAACAGGAGTAAATTGAAAATCAGACTCATCAGTGACATTTTCATTACTAACATTAATTCCAGGATAACTAAAATGATCTTTTGTTTTGTTATTAAAATTACTATTTATATTTGAATAAGAAGTAGTGTTAATAACCAACACATTTTCGTGTTCCATTGGATTATGAGGTTGGAATTGCTGGTTTGCAAGTAAGGAGGTTTTATTAAAAAGATAATTGGGGTTATATGGTCCAAGGAAGGGTTCAAAAGGAACTTTATTAGAGTATTTCGGTATGGTCTTGTCATCAGTCATTTTCTTTTTTGTGTAGTCACTCCCTGCAAGATTAGAATAAAATATTTTATAAAATCAGAAAGAAAAATTAGCAAAGAATTTAAACATTGTTTGAAAAATTGAAAAAAATCGATGCAACAGACCAATATCACATTCAAGAAGGAAATGTTTTAGGTAATATTTTAAAATAAATTATAACTGCTAGTTCCATTCTTATAAACAACATTAGCATGATTCACTCAATTATAATGTATCATTAAAATATTCAATTAATTAACCTCTTAACTTGCACGCTCGAGTTAATTCGAGCGCGCTAAACAGGCCAAACTGTGCACACTCGAGATAATTCAAGCGGCGTTGTATTTGATGCTGCTATAATTTTTCACACTCGAATATATTCGAGAATTGAAAATAACAATGTGAAAGCTAAGAAAAAGAATCGTGTTATTGATATTTATCATTTACATAGGATTGTAAGCTGTAATACCTTCATAATACCTTGCATTCTTGCATTTCTGTACTCGTGACGACTGACTGCGATCCGTCACAGTATTTTCGTGAATTTATATAAAGGCCATTGTATCTTTTATTTTACTATTTAGACGTGAAATATCAAACACTTGTTTCTGTTGTTTTATAGTTTAGTTCAATAGTTACCTAAGTGTTGTAAACTTGCAAAGATAAGTGTATCTTTATAGACAGTCAGTTATTTTGTGATTACAGAAAATAAAATTGGGTATATTGGATATTTATACAATTGGTAAGTTTTTTTCATTTTCAAATTATTATTATTATTATTATTATATTTTATTTTATATTATATTTTAGTAAAATATATATTGAAAAATGAGCGATTCAGAATCTGAATATGAATACGCAAATTTGTCGGAAAGCGGCTCAGAAGAAAGTGATAAAAATTTTGATTAATTTTGAATTTTTTTTATTTTGTTGCCAAAACAATGTTCTAAAGTTTGTTTTTTAAAAATTGATTTTTTTTGGCCGGTTTTTTCAAAAAAACTGTGCGTTAAGGGGTTAAACTTCTTATATAAGCACTATACAAATAAATTCCTATTTGGCTTATATCCTTAAACATAAATAAGAATAGTAGTTCTAAAAAATAATTGAATATTGTTAATCATTACAAAAAAAATTAAATAAATATTCTGTTGAACATTTGTGAAAAATTTGAAGCCAGTGCCATAGCAATAACATATTAATCGAAGACAAAGTTTTTAAAATAAACAAAAAAATGTAACAATAAAATGTATACCAATTAAGTGTATATTAATTACACTTATTTTCATTTTTATATGCTCTCATTTACAATGGTTTAATTTAAAACAAAAAATATTGGATTGATTTTTTATATATTTTTTTTACAATCCTTTATAACAAAAAAAAATAAAACATGAAAACTAACACTTATTGATATAGTGAAATTATATGATCATAGATTCTACAGAAAAAACCCTGATTGTTACTATACTAGAAGTATAAAGAAAAAAATAAGGAAAAAATAATAAACTAACTTTCCTTACCATTAGAAGAGGGACACATCCAGTGTAAACAGCAGCTGTCATCAGGGGGATGTGCAACAATGGGAACAGCATTGGAGGCACAATGCATGTCTTGAGGAGGTGTTGCTGGGATAGGTGGACATCTTGGCATGCAATTAACATTACCAGCTTGACAATAACATTTCATTTCACAACCACTTAATTTTGTAGGTATATCAGACCAGTTTTCAAATCTTAAAAATATAAGTTATAATTTGATTATTTATTTACTTTAACTGAAATATTTGACTATACATTAAATTTAATCTTACAATTCTCCTTTGTAAACACAAGATCCATTATTAACACACACTACTGAATCAGGACAACACCGCGGTGGTTCTGGTTTAAAATCAACTGGTCTGTTTTCCCATTTCAAACACTGAGGATCTAAAACATCTAAGCCAAAGTCAGTAGGACATTCAATTGCTGCACACTCTACACCTTCTTCTGCACACATGCAGTAAGCGGTACAACCATCATGAAATTCAACACCTATAACATGTTTTAAGTATTGCAGTTAATAATATTTTAGGAAGTAATGCGATACAAAAGAATTATTTTTTAACACTGTCTCATTAATAATATAAATAAATAAGAAATTGACAGACCTTTTTTGTATGTGTTGCCTTTATATTCACACAATGAAGAATTCACACTTAATTTTGGCAGTGTGCTTGAAACTATGTTTGATACACCAGAAGCAGATACTACCCGAAAATAATATGTATTTCCTGGTTTTAGGTCCTGTACAACATGACCTGATGTTTTCGCTACTGACCATATGGATTTATCTTGGCTAATTTCAGCTTTGATATGATCTGGTACAGTTAAACTATCAAAATTCAAAATCACTGCAGAATTATTAGCAGGAACAGCAGAAACTAAGTTAAGTTCAACAAAGTCATCATTATCTTCCTCCAAACCTAGAATAGTTAGACAGCCAAATTTTAAAATAATATTACTGTGGTAAATAAAAAAAAAAAAATGGTTTTGAACTAGAATTTAAAAATTTTATATCTCAAATGTTTATCATGAAATAAATTATAGTGTTTTATGCATTATTTTTTGTCAAGCTATTATTACTCTTTAGTATATTTTAAAAATATTTTTCTGAAGTGATTTTCAGTATCATAGTTATGAATATCATAAAAATGAAAACTACTGTATGATCTCTGATTATGTTGATAACTGTTTAATAGTTTTGATAAATAACAATAGGGCAGTATAGACATGAAACTAAAACACTTGTTTCAATATTGTATCTACTACAACTATATAAAAAAAAATCATACCATCTTCACTTTCATTGACATCACAATAGAGTATGGTACAACAGGGATCTTTCTTATCTGGTACAGTTAAACACCGGTCTGAATCTGAATTGGTACGATTAGCAGTTGGAGGACATCTGTGAGTATAAAAATTATATGAATATTAATAAAAGAAGAAGAAATATTGACTTATTAACTATACCTTTATTTTCATTAAAACTGTTTAGTAGTAATACTAATATACTAATATATATATATAAACTTAAAACTGAGTTAGTTAGTTACTAACTAAGAGTTCGTCACTAACTACTCACATAACTCAGTTAGTTATGTTAGTAGTTAGAGACGAACCCACATTGTGCCCTCCCTTCCCCCCCCCCTCGACAGCCTTGAAGAGGACCTGCAATATGGGTTGTAACGTTGGCTCTTAAATAAACATTTCTCCTAATTTAGGAGAAATTTTTTATGTCCCCCGGACCATTTTCTTCCACATATATTATTACTGATGTAATATTATTTATTCTATTATAGAATGTTTTTTTGTTGTTGTAAAAGTTATAATATGGTATTATAGTATTATGGATCATCATGTCTTGTCGTACTTTTTAGTTGAATGTATTTTGGAAATAATAATCCAGAAGGATGTAGAAAGAGGAAGAAAAATCCTGTTTGATAGTTCTAATCACCTTAAATAATAAAACAGTATCAAGCTGAGTAATGTGTGCATCACAAATGTTGAGCTCTCAAAAAGCAGGATAAAGTTGATGTAAATACAGTATTATTGAACTCCTCTAAAAAAATGTAATCTATCTATACACCTAGAGAATAAGTGTACTTATAACTAACTTAAGAATAAATAACCATGGACTTATACACTTGGTGATGCACACATGTCTTTGGACCAAATTAAATAAGGGCTGACTGCTCTGGTGGTGAGAAACTCCATGAAGAAATGTTACAGCTAATATGGGATGTTAGGGCGACAGAAAAGATCTTAGACGAATGGAACTTGGTGACTATTGTACAGATTCACATCAAATATTACAAAACTGACTGCAATAATTACAGGGGCATTGCATTATTGAGCACTGTTGACAATGTGTTTGCAATACTTCTGAACAGAAGGCTGTCAGTTTGGTCTAAGATAGTAATTGGGGACTACCAATGTGGGCTTAGGTCTGGCTGAATAACAAAAGGCCAGACATTTGCTCTACGACAGGTATTGGAGAAAGACCAAGAATATAAAGTTGCAGCACCAGTTCTTTATAGACTTTAAGCAGAACTACGATAGCCTAAACCATATCAAACTGTTACATACTATGCTAGATCTAGGAATACCAAGAAAACTTGTTCGCTTTACAAAGATGACCCTCACAAACACAAAGGAACATGCTCTCTGGGAAATTTGCAGTGGTTGAAGGTCTGAGACAAGGTGACCCATTGTCACCAGTACACTTCATTTTTGCCCTTGAAAAAACAGCATGGGCAATCCAAACAAACCCAGGTGGAACAATATGCAATAGGATGACACACCATTTAGCCTATGCAGATGATGTACTAAATGACAGGAGTAAAACAGCAATAGCAGAAATCTTCCAGGAATTCAAACAAGCTGAGAAAAAGCGGGCTTACAAAAAAACGAAGCCAAGACCATGTACAGGTGCTCCTCAAGAAGGAACATACAGGTATAAGATCAAGTCCCATTTATGGAACTCAGCTTTAAGCAAACTCAAAATGTTAAATACCTGAACACAACAGTTACACACAGCAATCAGACATAGCAGGCTATACAAACAAGACTTGGCGCTGGTACTCGCTGTTACTATGCAATATAAAAGCCTCTTAAAACTAAGCAAATGTCAAAAAGGGCTAAATTGCCTTATATAAAACCATCATCATGAGACACAGATCCTTTTAGGACATCAAGGAGCTATTTCATATTCACATATATATAATTTTCAATAACAAATACTGTTACAGCTGTGATAATTTTCAGTCACCATGTAAATTATGGTTACTATATCACAAATTTGTTGAAGCAAATGATTAAATGGTCTTTTTTAATTATGTATTTTTCCTGATCAAATCATGACTTTATGCTTATTGTTTGTTGAAAGGAGTATAGTTTATTTTTTTTTAGAAAAACTGGCTGATACATTTTGTTTAAAATAGTTAATATAAGGAACCTATAAGTTAATGTAAGACACAGAAATAGGTAGTAAAAATATTATAAATGTGTCAAATTCCAGAAACAAATTATATATATTACAATAATAATAACAAATTATAAAATATTACAAACAATCACTATGTTTGTTTAAAAAAAAAATAAATGTTATATTATAGTGCATATGCCACGCAATCAGATAGTAAGAGCTTTAAGTAACAAAATTGACTATCTGTCTCATCAAACTGTTTTCATTGAAAATTCCTCATACTGGTAAAATTAAAATTAATAAGAAATAACAAGACTAACAGTTAAAACAAAATGCAATTTCAAAGAAAATATTCTTGAAACTTATTTTCTAGGAATGACAATGTTCTTTCTGCGAAGCCGTTTCAGATAATTGAAACTCTACAGTATATATGAAATTGGAACACAATCTGTGTACATAATGGTATCTATTTGAATTACTACATTTAGACTTTAATTTTTAATTTCTACTAAGTTTCATTTTCATTTAAGTAATGTTAATATGTTACCTACCTAGGTTTACAATGAACAGTTCCCTTATCAGTGCATTGACAGGTGGTACAATCAACATTAAAATGTTCCCCTTTTTGATATGTTTGGTTTTTGTATGTACATGTCTGCATCATTCCTTCATCTGGAATACCTAGATAAAAAAAAAAATAATAATAAATTTGTTACAGGAACACAATCAATAAATAACCAAAATAACAAGTTCAATTGAAATAAAGCTCCCCAAAAAAATAAGAGAACATTTACATATATATTCAATTAATAACTGCATTAACTCCTAAACAAAGTCTTGAATTTCCCAAATATCGGTTAATATTTAACCAGTCAATGTTTCACCAATTCAGGCACCATTAGGGCTGAAAAATAAATTTAACACAAATTCAGACTATAATACTGTATCCCACATCAACAGTCTAAGCACCTAGAGATGTGTTGCCTCGATTGGTGAAATATTGAAACTTCTGAAAAAAAAATTGCTCTTAGGGATGTGAAAGGCAGATATTTGATGGGAGGAATGTTCAAAGGGTAGTGGAACAAGTAAGAAAGGGACACTTAAATGTATTAGTTGAATGAGAAGGGATAGGAACTCTACCTGATTAATTTATCTTATTATGCAATTCAAGGAGTTATAATGAGATGAAGGATTTTCACAAGAAACTTTTGTGTAGGAGTTACCATTTTGATTTAGAGTAAGGAGCAGAGGAAAGGGCTTCTATGTCATAGTTTGATTTTACTTGTGAATTAGATAACTCACTTTCCTCATCGGAATGAGAACAAATCAGTTTTGAGCAGCATTCATTTTCCTGTTTAAGAAAACAATTGGGATCAGGGCTGGATAAAGTAGATCTCACCAAAGGCCCTGTACAACGTGGTCTGCACTCCATTCGACCATTATTGCACTGGCATATCTAAAAAAATAATATTCAGCATCAATCAGAATTTTATCAGTATCTCAAACATTAAAAGTAATTAAAAAAAAACAGAAATTTGGACATGAGTTTCTTTCTGTGACATGATCTAGTTTTTCTGCAATGATGAAAATAAACTAGGATCTAATTTAACATTAGTCTAGGAAAATGAAAAACTGTATGACTCATAATATTACTTATTCCATCCTATAACCCTAAACCTAAATGAAATGATTCATTGCTTAAAAAGAAGGATGATAGATAATAACTTCAATTAGTAAAACAGTTTTGTCCTATATCTGATTAATCCTATTTTTGTTGGTAAACTAGTTCTAGTTCTATTGGTAATAATTCATAATTATATTAATAATCAGTGAATGCAACTACCAATGTTTCCAAGATTGAAACTTCCTATTTCGCTTGCTATTAAATCACCAAATAAACATAGAATAACAATAAAGATGTAGTGGTATCATTCAAAGACTCACTTTTGTGCAAATGCTTATTGAGTTCACATCAATCGGAAATGAGACAGATTTTTGGTAAGTAGCTTTGTATCTGTTGGTATTGCTATTTACATTTAACAATTTCAAAAATACCGTTCCCAAAATAACTCCTAGTTAATTTTCCTGAAAACTTGTAGAGTGCTGATATTTGTAAGTTGTATTTATATTGAAATCAACAAAACACAATCAACATGAATTATGTATGTTTTATTATTGTAAAGTAATGATTTAAATACAATAATGGAATTTAAAAAAAAATTATTATATTGAGTTGTACAACTGTAATATATACATCTAGAACAATTGCTATAAGAATAAATAATACATGATATGACATGGAGAGACACTACCCACTGGCAGCAATCTAATAAAATTTCTATAATAGAAGGTCCTGAGGCCATCTTCTCTTCAGATGCCTAGGAGGATTGTTCGGGATGGAATTGGATGCAAGGATGGAAACAAGTGGGTTTGGATGGGTTTGAAGTTTATTATGAAATGATAGGTATCTGGAATGGGCTATATCGATAAAATATGGAACGTTAAGGTCATTATGGATGGTTTTATTTGTGACAAAATAAGGAGTGTTTAGGATCTTGCGAAGGATTTTGGAATGCAAGGATTGGATACAAGAAGAATTTGATGGTTTGGTGGAGCCCCATAGTTCAATTCCGTAGGTCCATATAGGTCTTATAACAGTAACATAAATAAGTCTTTTGTAATTGATCTGAAGCTTTGAGCGTTTGTCTAGTATGTGTTGAAGTAGTCTGAAGCATCTAGCGGTTTCTTGTCTTTTCAGTCTTGTGTGAGGGTTCCAAGTAAGACGTTTGTCTAAGTTCAGTCCCAGGAACCGAATCTGTTCAACTGGGATAAGTGGAGTACTATATAAGAACACTGTAGGACAGGAAGTCATGGGTTTTCGGAGAAGGGTAACAGTAATTAATTGGGACTTGCTGGAATCGATTTTCATTCTCCAATTCCGACACCATTCTTCGAGACTTGATAAATGTGATTGAAGAGATTGGGATGCAATATATGGAATGGAATTTGAAGTAAGATGCTTGTGAATCAGCAAGTCATAAAGGAGACTAGGATTTCATAGACTTGGTGACTGTTAAGTTTTCGATCATTTCTAGGTAACTATTAGTTAGAAAAATAAATAAAAAGGCTTAGCAAACCAGAAGGGCTGATACCATCAATCGCTGCTTTCAAACTTCTCTCCACGGACCACTACCCAAACCCAAATTTACCAGATCACTCTTAATGCAATCTTCCCTAATCCTCAGTCTTCCCAGTCAGCACAGTTCTTATAAATTGATTAGTTGTCCTTCCGATTTTCTATGACATATGTGTTTTCCTCATTTTCTTAACTTTTGAAGTTTTTAAGACTTGTAAGAGGAGTCATACTTAGATTTTTAAGGCGTCTGATACCTTTTTTTCTAATATAAAGAACTAGAATTTCAAATATGACTATATAATTCTTTCATGGCTCTATTTCTGAGCCTTGGCCTCCCCTGTCCAGTCAGCGGCCTTCCAGTTCCGAACATTTAATTTGGCCCTGGAGTCCTCACTGACTCCATTCGGCCTTCCCAGCTTGGGTCCCCTCACTCGTCTTATGATCTGAACTTTCTCTCAATTACACTTCTGTGCCCTTCAGCACTTGTCATTCTGGCAACATGGCCAGCCCAGTACAACCTACCATGCTTTATTACTTTGACCACATCCGAGGCCTGAATTCTGTTTATGATTGCATACTGCTGAATTATAATTTATTAAATTTTCTTAGAAAATAATACTCAAAAATAATAATTCGTGAAAGCTAAATATGCCTTTCCTATATCAGTGTTACATCTCAATAAAGAATTAGGAAAAGGGAATTTCTAATATTGTGATTGAAAATACAAACTGAATTTGGAAATGGCATCCTTGAAAATCTAATACAATGCCTACATCGAAAAAAACTATCACTGAACTGATAATTAAAAATTAAAAAAATGAAATTTCAACTTCCGAAAAGCCACTAAACCAACCTGTAACCATATAAACTTAGGGTAGTGTCTAAAAATCAAAAATCAGATAATGAATTTTAATAATGAATTTTAATATGTTAATAAGGAAAATGACAGGAGATGCAAAAATCAATAAACCAATTAATTGATCGGCATTTACTGGATACACCAAAACCAACAAAAGCACATTTTTTCTTTTTAACTCACTAACAAATTTATTTTGATTTTAAAAGAGAAACCCACTTAATAAAGCAAATATTCGAAGATTTAATTTGTTGTAATTTTTTATCAATTTCATAACTTTCTGATTATTCATCGGTTAATCCTCCCAAAATTAACAATCATACTTAATTTAATTTGTATAATCGATACTTTTATTTAAATATTTAAAGTGTATAAATCAATTAATTAAAGCTACTGAAATAATTTAATAAAAGGAAATGAAAAGAATTTGCTCTAAAAGGATGATCAAATACGAAAATCAATTATTTTGGAGAGACGAGTAACATCGAGCCTCGTAAAAATACGTGCAGGACAGATACTCATGTACACGTCATAAAGCTACAAGTAAACAAGTGGGTGGAATTCTCCGTCAAATCTGATATAGTTCTGACCAGGGTCGTCTTTCGGGTCGTTCTTGATGGTTACCGATGCGTATTTGGTTACGCGGAAAGGTTCCGAAACATCTCTAGCTCACACATTCCTGAATATATGAGGAAGAAAATGGTAATTCCATTATATAATACAATACAATATAAGGTCAACTGTCAAGATTCCTGAATACAACACGCACCTAAACTAACTTTAAACTTCTCGTATCGAATAAGTTATTAATGCCAGTAGCCACAATATTTTGATTAATTTTTTTCATATGGTATTCTTCAGAGATCAATTCGAATTAAGCGTGAAAAACTAAAATTACTAATAATCTACTATTACTAATACAAAGAAGCTGTGAGCATACTTTCATCCTTATATCGAAGTATACATTAATAGTTAAAGTAGATTTAAAAAAAAATATTTTGATGCAAAACTTGATAATGGACGAATGGCTTATCATAGTCACTTTAGAACACAAACCAAGGAAGATAAAGTAAGAAAAAAACCCAGAGGAATTACTAAAACGTAAACTACAATATGGTTAATTTCTCGATATAATGGGAAAAATATCGTCATTCATTTTTTTCTCAGGTTGCTAATTAGCATCTAAGAGTGCCTTAATACTTTGCAATTTCGATTTAATTGTTTTTCATTACTTGTTGTTTTATTACAAAAGTCATAAAATATTAATAATACGAGATGGGTATGAAAATTACATTTTTTTATTTAGGAGGATGTATTCCTCTGATTCCCTCTACTTTTTAAGGCCTCTGACAGAAATGTCCACCATACGGATAAAATAAAATAGATAATTTATGAATTTATGATTTATGATGATAGTTGTAGCCTTCATTGAGTTTATATTTGTGTTTTACAACACCTACATACATTTTGAGTTTTATTTTGTACATTTATCCCAAGATGTATCAGTAGGTTATCTGCGGTATTAGACGTGTGAAAGATGTGTAAAAAGTGGGTGCTACAGCTAATTATGCAATGTATTTTTAGGAGTTTGTAATAATTTACGATTTTTATTACAGATTTCTTTTAATTTTTAAATATTTGTCGTACCTCATCACATCCATGCTCTTTTGTCTCTCCATCTTGGCAATGGGCGTCTTCGTCCATTGTGACGTCATCGAGGGCTGATTCCGTCAGGTTTGCCAATGCACGTCCTTCCTTCACGCCTAAAAGAAAAATACAAGTTTAATAAACGCAAAGACTCAAATAAAATCTTATTTTAAAAAGAACAATTTTCTGTTTAAAATCTCTGGTTATAATACAATTCATATACTGCCACCTTTACAATACAATATAATATTTGTTGGATTTGATTATTTAATGTTTTGAGTATAAGAATGTCCTCCGTAAGGGATGGAAATAATTTTATATCTCTCTCTTTATATAAAAATTTTTTTTAGTGATGTAATAATTTATCGGCCTAGCAGCTGATCAAGGAAGTAATTTCGGTTTAGTCTCATATCGTGCTCGATCATTTAAATTATAAACATTTCTAAAATTGGAAAATCACAAAGCCACTGTTCCTGATTTCTTTAGTCCGTTAAATAAAATGTAGTTTTCTAAAAATTTTAATAGACAAAATGGAACGTCTCGATTTAAAAAATAACACAAGCTAAATCTTATTTAAATATTTCGAATTTTGGACTGTTATTTCAATACAGAATGCAGTGAAATAAGATTATGACACTCTTCAATGCTGTTACATACATTGGGTCGCTCGCGATATTTGCATTATTGAGATATATCCTAAACCAATAACAATTTTTTTGCGTTATACTTAAACTATAAATGTACAAATTATTATTATGCTTTATTAATATATTTGAAACAAAAAATAGAATTCCTCTTGCAATTCGCGAGATCCTATAATTCCCTTTGTTGTAAACAATGATCAATCAAAAATTTGTTTTAGGTTATTCTTCATAATATCGTATACAATTAAAAACATATTCAATAATTTTAATTAATATGAAGGAATGAATATAAATAAAGGAATAATAAGTTTAAAAATTGTTAATTCTTTAATTTATTCGTTATATTCATCATTTTTAAATATTTATAATAACTATTTATATATAAACAATTATTATAAATGTAAAGGAGATAGTTGGGGGGTGCAGTCAATAAGAACACAGAATAAGTAATAAACTTATATTATGTGCCGACGTTTCGACCTACAGTGTAGGTCATCTTCAGGGCGGTTTGGAGAGCGATGCCGTTAGATTTAACGGCTGGCTAGCACTCTCTGGCTAGCAATTATTATAAATATTTATAATTTATAATTACAAATAAAATAAAATAAAATAGATTATAATAATATATAATGACGTATGTCAACAAGATCCTAATTAAAGTAATGTTCAATGAATGAGAAACAAACTACTAAACCCAAGATCGCGGGTTCGTAGCCCGGCAGGTGGCCCTAGGATTTTTTTTAAGGGAGTAAAAAATCCTTAATTACGCCGTCCTTCGGAAGGGACGTTAAACGGGGGTCCCGAGCATGTACGATGTCAGGTAATCGTTAAAAATCCCTATCCTAATTAAACCTGGATAGGCAAAATTTATAGCTCCCACTGTAGCATCGTCCGGTTAGCCATAGCAGCATAAAGTGACGTTAAATGAACTAACTAACTGGGATCAGAGAAAAGAAAGGATGTGTCTGACCGAGATGCGAGCCAGGTTAGCTCAGTTAGGAGAGCACCACGCTAGAGACGTGGGCGACACGGGTTCGAATACCGGTCCTGGACATATCTTTTCTTTTCAAATAAAAAAAATGTGTTTAATTGTTTAAGAGTTCCAACTCCCAACCCGCAGTACACCGAAACTGTGCGGGAGTCGGAAGCGAAGACCTCGGATTAGATAATAATACTAGTATCCTTTTTTTTTTTTAACTCTCCAAAACCGGAAATTGTGTTTTTGAAAAATATTTGCTTTTTTTTATTTATATTTTTCGATTCTTATAGTGATACAGAACTCGAGAAAAATAATTTTAAAAATTTGCACTAAACAGACTGTCAGAGCCCCTTGCAGGTAGATGCAACGGTAATTCACCCTTAACAATAATAAAAGAGAAAGGGGAGGATAAACACGCGCTACTTTCTCTTGTGACATAAACGTCACACTAGGCTTTGGAGGGTTAATTTAATGTGTTTTAATATGACTATTTTAAATTTTAATATGATTCAATTTTTTACAATGTAATTCATTAACTTCCAAACAGATAGCCCCACTCAAAAAGTACATCAGTGACATACTAAACCTCTCGTTTCAAGTTGGGAGGTTTGGTATATTGTAGCATAAGAACAATTCAAATTATTTTTATTAAAATACTCTAAATTGAATAAAAAAGTTATTTATTTGACAAGTGAGGAAAGTGCCACTTTATTACTCCCGAGTGAATTTTACCACACGAGCCGAAGGCGAGGTGAATTTTAGCAAACCCAAATCCGCCCGATCACTCTTAACGTAATCCTCCCACCTACGTCTCGGTCTACCCCTCAGATGTTTCCCAGTCGACACAGCGGTCATTAGCATCTTAGGAATTCGTTCGTTATACTAAGCCCAGCAACTTTGCAGGCCCATCTTAGTCTACGTGATGCTATCACTTAAATAAAAATTACGGGATGCTTAGCAATGGACAACCAAGATTTTTTTTAAATTAACGTCATCAGGTTTGTTTACATTTTTGTGATAAGAAATTCATATCGTCATTGTCAAAACAATACCGCCTATCTACACTTTGGGCGATTTTACAGGAGAGGGAAGAAAACCGAGCCATATGTTATACTCGTATCATCTTATGTATATCGGTTATGTTTCAATTGCTAATTACAACACCGCCTTGCGTTTAACTTTGAAAACTTGTTTTTATATTGTGTAATTCAACCTGTAGAAGGCGTTACCGTTACTAGCTCATTTTCGGCGGTTTTGTTTTGACAGCGAAGATATGATGTTTTTGCATTTTCATATAGAATATTGTGTTCATCTTGAGAAATAAAACAATTGCTTATTAATTAAATTAACTTATTTCAAGTAAAGAGTCAATTTTTATTATTATTGGCATCTTTTTATTCAATAACTATTAGTTTTATCAACATAACCTATATGTAACAAAGGTTTCTTTATGATATTTTTTTGGGTGTGCTTAAAACTTTGTAATGCAGAAATGCTTTCTTTATCACAATCACTTGGTTCACTCAAAGACAAATCAGAAAAATCTTTATCTATTTTATTATCAACATATGGAAATGTTATCTGAATCACTGGAGTCATCACTAAAAATATCACTGGCAAGAAGTTTTGGTACTTTCATGAGTGATGTTTGCATATTTTTTACCAATGAAATAGGCGATGATATCTTATCTTTCAAACATGCCTTTGTTTGAACAGCTTTGCTTCTGACATGAACTTGTTTAGCATTGTGTTTTTCTGATGTCCGAGATACTGGTGTTTCTGCATTTACTTTCGAAGAACTTGTAGGAATTTTCATTATTGGTTCTAAGAGTCTGACTGCGACATTCAATCCTGTGTTTTCTATGTTTTCATTATTCCATAAGTTGATCCATAAGTTGATGGTTGCAAAACATCACTGATTAGTGATTGTCTCATTCTTTTGAAACCGAGAGGTCTTGGTTGAGATGAATGTGCTAGGACCCTCTTTGTTTGGCAATTGAATTTGGTTGGTGCTGTTTCTTTTTTCAAAACCATTGGCCCCCCGATTAATATAACTTTAATGATATTTTCTACTTCTTCTTCTACCTGGAACAGATGAGGAAAAAAAAAAGATCAAACTCACTGCATCTGGAAATGGGGTTTGTTTATGAGAGAGTTTGCATGTACTATACACTGACTAGTTATTGCTGAAACTATTCTAACTTTACACTATATTGAATGTAGAAGATCTATAATAAGGAGCTATAAAAAATCTTTTAAGGATGTTTTGTACATATAATTTGACTGATAACATTATCAAGACAACCATCTTATTTAAACATAGGGAAAGACACATTTAGAGTGCAGGATAAGTGAAGTGTACAAAGCTTAACCTACATTAAAATGATCTTCAAAGGCATAACAGTTTGTAGAAGGAGCCAGGTTACATTATATCATTTAATCAGGTCACATTATCATATCATCATCAAAACTAACCGTTTAGGCGCGAAATTCAAATAGAAAATTTTCGAAGTCAAAAATTTAATGTTAAAAAAAATTTTGCCATTAAAATTAGCGGTAGCCCATTATTTAAAGTTGATAGATTTCATTGAAACGATTGTTAAAAATCACCTTGGTTGTCCACTCCGCGTTATGTAATCTCCTATATACCCCAGTGGAACGAATATTCTATGTAACACCTTATTTTCAAATACTTGAAAACGTTGTTCATCTTTCAGCGTTAGTGGCCAAGTTTCACATCCGTAAAAGAGAGTTGGGAGGATGATGGTTTTATAAATTTTGATTTTTAGGTTTCGGAACAAAAGACGGGAGCTTGGTAATTTTATTTTTTTATTTATTTCGTCCTTTACTTTCTCTTGAATTTCGTTTTTTTCTAGTTACCATAGACCCTAAGTGCTTAAACTTCATCTCATGTTCGAACTTATTCCCTCCTACAACATTATCAACAAAATTTCTCCATTTTTTGCTGCTAACCATGTAACTTGGTCTTATCCGAATTTACTTCCGGTCCTATTTCCTTACCTGCATTCATCCGTTTTTATGTATTTAGCTTTATATTTGAAAAATATTAATAAACAAATTTTTGGTTGTAAATTTTAAGAAATTCTTGAAAGACAAAGTTGCATGTCTTATTTATTAAACAATTAATCTTAAAATTATTAAGAAAGAGATCAGTTAAACCATCGAGCGTTTGCCATACCACAGAGAGAGTCTCCTTGTTTTGTTTATTCAACATCTATATTTATGTGTGTATATATATAATAGTATAAGATCTCTCAGCCATTATAGTGGAAAGTTAACAGAGAAAACTATTCCGGTTTGGAAGAAGTAGGTAAGTCTGTGGAAATTTCAAAATAGCTCAGAGGAATTAGAAAGTCCTGAAAGCATGGCAGGCCTTTGACCCGCTGTTTCACGTTTTACTTTCGCACTTCATAATATTTTTAACACCAAGCAGGTAATTAAAATAAATTAATTTTTAATTATTAATGTAAATTGAACCAAAGTTTTAACATACCGTCCAATCGCACGAAAAAAATAGAAAGACAAAAAAAAAATTAGTACTAATAGACTCTTTAACTGTAGTGAAAAACATGAAAGCATTTAATCTAACCAGCAGTTACTATTTTTATTAAAATAATCAAGTATGCCATCAATCCATAAGTGTTTTTAAATGCGTTCTGTTTGCTACGTTTAGATTATTTAGTTATTTGTATGAGTACCCTTCCAAAACATTCAGTATAATGCTCTTTTCCATTCTGGTCAAATCATTAAAACAATATCATCATTCTATATTTAGTACCATAATGGGGAGACGGTGTTGCTCAATGTGTAGAACGCTGATCTACAGACGTTTCTGGGGTACTTATATAAAGTGGGTATCTTTTATTTAGTAGGAAATCCTGGTGGTTGAGCGTGTTCTCGTACAAATAATCTCCCTGCAGAAAGACCTGTTACTACTGTTAGTAACAGTGCAGTGTATGCCATATACTAAATCCAAGATTCTTCATGGGTTGTAGTGGTACAGGATTTTTTTTATGTGCCTTAATTTTGAATCATTATTATTTTAGAGGTAGTGACAATGTGGTTTACTGAATTAAGAAATTTCAATATACTTCAATAGTAATTAAAGGAAAAGGAATTGAAGTATGTTGAAATTTCTTTATTACATGCTTTTTTTTTTAGATTACCTATATTCATTATATCTTTAAATTTATTTTAAAAAAACTAAAATTAATTTGAATATTTTTTATTTTACATATTTCAACCATTTTACGCTATAATTATAATCTTCCGGAATGCGGTAAAATCGGCACTATTTTATTATTATTACTTTTTTTTTAGGTGGGAGGCGAAACGATAATTGTGAACTCCGACCGTTGCATAGACACTTAGGAGACTATCTCATGCCAAGTGTAAAAAAAATCTAGGTCAGTTTAGTGGGAATATTTGTATAAAACCTATAGTTAACAATATGGGGTGCGGCGAATGTGAGTGGTAGAGCCCTAAGTTGCTGTGCCGAAGATTCAAATCCGGCTCTGATAATTGATTATATTTGTTAACAGCCAGAGATGGATCCTCCTGGTTGGGCTTGATCGAGGACTAATCACATCCTAGGACAATCGCTGTTCTAGAAACAGTACAGTCTTTACAGGTCTTTTGATTTATGATTAACAATATATTCCTAATCAGACCAACATTAGCGAAGATATTGAAAACAATTTTAGTAACGTATTTGATGCTAAACTACATTGTAGACCTTAATTGGGTCTCCACAACCAATGAGAAGTAGAATAAGATTGGACAAGACGCAGGCTTGTCATAAATCTCAAAACGTCGGCATTAAATAAATATTAATAATTAATAATAAACATAACAAATAAATATAAATAATTAAGATCTTTTTATTTTACTACGTACCGCCAAAATGGAACTTCTTGATTACAAGGATCAGTTAAGGAACGTTTTGGATTATAATATATTATGACGAACAAGTTATTACAAGAGCTTATCAACGCGTAGTTTACACATGCGCACGGGATGTGCCGCAAATAAGGTTACCTTCTAATGAATTATTTTTACCTAAGCTAAAGTGGTACATTTTTGGTTTAAATAACTATCATAATTCGTTTTTTTGTTGTTTATTCATTTAACGTCTCTTTGTGCTATGGCTAATCAAAAGATGCTACATTGGGAAACCTAAGTTATGCCAATCCAGATATGATTAGGATAAGGATCTTTAACGAGTATCTGACACCACTCCCGTTTTACGTCCTTTCCGAAAGATGGCATTACCAAGGAATTTTTACTCCTTTAAAAAAAAACCTGAAGCCGCCTGTTGGGTTGCGAACTCGCGACCTTAGGTGTAGAAGTTACGATAGCAGTTGAAAATACATTGTATACATTACCCTTTAAATAAATTTGTAAGGGAGTACAGAATATATGCTTATAAATGAATATATATATATATATATATATATATATATATATATATATATATATATATATATATATATATATATATATATATATATACAGAAAATCCCGATAGGAAGTTTAGTAGGATCCCACAATATTATGGAAGCACTACCAGATAAAGAATGCTGCGCACACAAATGAGTAGGAGTCGTCTACACATGCGTTTTTTTAAAATAAACATTAACAGATAAATGATAAAGACAGTTAATATAACAAGCCAATGCTGCAGGATTTCTATACAACCGATATTATATTTTTCATGTATAAATGTTCATAAAAAAAAAGTGTCATAACAACCAACAAAGGGTCTTGGGTTCACTTCATGGTAGAGACTGTACTGTTTCTAGGACAACGGTTGGGTAGGGAGGTATTTTGTCCAACATCACACTCAACCACCAGTTTTTTATGCCCAAGTTGAGGGTACCAACATTGTAGAGAGAGGGTTAGCCCCATGAGTACCTGAAAAAAAAAAGTCTGAAGATCTATGTTCAGGGTCTGTCTATGACTGTTAATAGATCAAATAATTTATCTGCCTCAGCCGGATTTGAATTCGGAACCTTCAGCATACCAATTCAGCACTATACACACAAAGAGGTACTCCGCTCCCCCAGTTTTAATACAACAGTTTAAAATACGGTTTACAAGATTCCGGAGTACCCTAGAAGCACTACCAGATAAAGATTAAATAAAGAAAGAAAAAAACAGGCGTTTATGCTTCTTAAACATTTCTACAGAAATAATGTTTTTCATGCATAATAATTGTTAATCAAAATCTATAATTCTAATTTCTAGTCAATTTTGGATCCTCAACAAACTTAATTTGGGTTTAATAATGGCACCATCTCACCAATCATTTTTTGTTTTTTGGTGAATCACACAAGTTTTATGGATAACATTCTATGTATCTTTTTTATATTTTTTTTATTAATTGTTTTAATTTTTAAATATTTTTATTTTGAAGAGAAAAGATTTGCCCTGGCCGGGATTCGAACCTGGGACGTCTCCGTGACAGCACCCTACCAATTGAGCTACCGGAATCGCCTCTCAGTCGGGACAAATCTGTTCTCTTAGCTGATCTGATCCCATGTCCCCATGTTCTCGCAATTTTTGGCATGTATACACGAGAACGAATGTGTTTGATCGGTGAAAAGAACGGATTTGTCCTGACTGTGAGGTGACCACTGGTAGTTCAATTGGTATCGAGGTGGACGACCCGGTTTCGAATCCCGGACAGTGCAAATCTTTTCCCTTCAAAACAAAAACATTCTATGTAACATACAAATACGATTACCATAAACAAATAACAGATCCAAAAACACAAAATACAAGAATTGGAACATGTGATTTTTTTCTCACTCTGCTTTTATATCGGTGTCAACCAAGTAAATACCACCCGGTGATATTAACTGTCATTGGTTGATTCTATTGAGGTGAGTAAATAATATTCCCGGAATTGTGTCAACGTTGCAACAGCTCAATTTTGTGCACCTGACGTCACAAACACGCAACAGATGATCGACCGTATTCTCTCCCAGATCAGAGCAGGCCGTAGGCTCTGCAGAAATGTGTTGGCTAATACTGAATTTTCTTCAGTTAAATTTAAATTGAATATTACAGAGGCTGGCCGAGCCCTAGGAGGGTCTTTAGGCCATATGAGACCGATCCAGGTTATATTCGCCATAGGTGGTCTCAACCCGGGCACAGCATTCTACATATTCAGCACCGCTTATATATATTATGAAATAATAACATTTATGATTTATGTATTGCTATTATAAGGCAACAATCGAAATGGCTGCTAAAATAATAAATTAAAACTGATTCGATTTTTTTTTTCTTTATCAGTTCCGCAGGTTGCAGCTCGAGTTGAATCCCAACAATTTTTAACTTTTCGTTTCTTACCTTATTAAAATTCTCGAAAATTTAATACTCTTTCAAGTTTCCACGGCCACTATTTATACACAAAACTTCAGTGGTTTATGGTTTAGATCGTGTTGTTGAATTTTTCTTCGCCAACGTTTCGCCAGACATACTGCTAGCTTCTTCAAGGTTGGATCGAGAATCTCTGGAATCTCCAGCCTTGAAGAAGCTAGCAGTATGTCCGGCGAAACGTTGGCGAAGAAAAATTCAACAACACGGTCTAAACCAGAAACCACTGAAGTTTTGTGTTATAATAATTTAGTTTTAGAATGAAACAAATAATGTAATTATGGGAAATGTGTATATTTCAGTAATCATTTCATTTAGACATGAACATTTCAAAAAATGTTTCGAAGTATAGATGATGATATAACCTAACAGGATGTGTAGATCGGTTCTTTAATCTATATACAGTCAGTAATAGTTACTACATACAGACAATAATAGCTACAAAATAAAGTCATGAAGAAAATTATTTTTATTTTCGAAAATATTAAGAATGAAAAGTTGTGACTTCACACATGAATAATTCACCCTTAAAACATCCCACCACCTCCAAAGCTCAAATGCAACTAATGAAGGAAGGTTACTCGACCCCAGCTGGATAAGGTTAGATAAAACAGCTGATACATACTTCAGAAATTTAAAATTCAATATGCACTCATCAAACTTCAAAAAGTACAACAGGAAAAAAATGAATAATAGTAAACAACACAAAAACATAAGACAAAAGGCCATATAAAAAAATGAAAGTAAAAGTGCAAGAAAAAAAGAACATTATCAAGAAACCAGTGTACTTATGGCTATTCCACAAAATAAAGTAATAATGAAAAGGGAAAGGTAAAAAGAAAACTTACATAAATGTTAAGAACGGGGAAAAATTCTAACGAAAAGCCCTCAAGTCTCCAAATTAAAACAGAAATTGAAAATATCTTTCTTATATTTCGCCTATTCAGGTATCCTCAGGGTAGAATGAGAATAACAGCAAAACAAAACATGAGTAATGCACCCAAGATACATTAATATTATGAATAGGCGAAATATTGGACATATATTTTCAATTTCTGTTTTAGTTAGGAGACTTAAGGGCTTTTCGTTGGAATTTTTCCACGGTCTTAACATTTATGTAAGGTTTCTTTTTACCTTTCCCTTTTCAGTATTAGGAATTTATTGAAATTTAAACTTCATTTTTTACGAATTAGTAAATGATTTAGTTGGATTTAGACAAATAAATGTTCAGAAGACAAAAAGAAATGACTCGGAGAAATGGTAATAGAGTACTAGAAGAGAAGAAAAGAACAATTATTAAGAGAATTGAAAATAGCACATGTTCCTTAGTTGGCCCATTAGACTGAAAAAAATGGTTAAGCTTAAAATGAAATAATCCTTTACAAACCACTCATTAGACCTGCAGTGATGTATTTTTGTAATCCTTGGACACTTTCAACACCACAACTAATTTTAAAATATTTTTATTTTTATAATCCCGGCCGGGGCAAATCTTTTCTCTTCAAAATAAAAATATTAAAAAATTAAAACAATTAACAAAAAATTATAAAAAATCATAAATAGTAATATGAAGTAAGTCAACAAGATTCTAAAATTAAAAGTAATGTTCAAAGAACATTCGTTCCCGTGGATACATCGCAAAAATTACGAGAACTCGGGGACACAGGGATCAGAAAAGAGAACAGATCTGTCCCGACTGAAAGGCGACTCCGGGAGCTCAATTGGTAGAGTGCTGTCACGGAGAGACAGACGACTCAGGTTCGAATCCCGGCCGGGGCAAATCTTTTGTCTTCAAAATAAAAATGAAAAAAAATTTAAAAATTAAAACAATTAACAAAAAATGATAAAAGAACTACTTTTAGATGATGGATGAATTTGAAAGATTCGCTGCCAGACGTATCCTTCAGCCAAGGAAAACGGCTTATGGAAATGAAGGCATAATTTTACGAGCTTTATGGTGAAAGCAGCATCTCTTGTTTCTCTAGGATAGAAAGGAAGAAGTGGTAAAATGACTTACCGAGAGAGGATGAAGAAAGGATGGGAAGATGAGTGTACGAAAACACCCACATGAAGTTAGATCAAAGAACAGAATAAGATACAAAGCTCTCTAAATGTAAGAATGGAATAGATGGAAGTGGCCCAATATTGAGTAGGCCAAGGATGGATTCAAACATCTGTTGCGCCACTAAATGAAGAACAAGAAAGGATTTGCATGAAATAACTATTAGATTCCCGTTTCTATCTTTTTCTTATGTTTTACAATGCATTGTCATTTATATTATATTATCATTAATAATATATCATCATTATGCCTTAACTTGTCTAGTACACTCATGTGTTTGAGTTTATGATTCTGAAATTTTACATTTCAAAAGCTCATTTAAATTTAATAATGTAACTGTATTAATATTAATATCGATCCCTTAGCCAAAACTGTAAAACCTTTTTTTTTTCCGAAGACCAAGATTAATTTTAGTTTACATAGAACTGAATGCATGCATCGAATATCTCACTGTTTCAGTGGGAACACATATGCTAAAAGTAACAAGGCTATAGAAAAATAGGTTTCATTATTTGAGAAATGGGCCCTATTTTTGTACTTCCCTCGGGGGCCTAAACCCTTGTTACGCCCCTAATTACCTTGTTTAAAAAAAAAAAAAGGAAGGTTATGGTGGTTTATAAGAAGTCATCATAATCTTCATATCCTATAGGATCTAGGAACCCTTTCTGGGGCTCACCCTGGCTCTATAAAATGCGTACCAAAAATAAGGGAGGAAAATCTGGCGGTTGAGCGTGATTTAGGACAAATCATCTACCTTCACAACCATTGTCCAAGAAAGAGTACAGTCTCTACTATATACTGAAGCCAAGACCCTCTATGAGATGTAGTAGTTACAGTTATATTAAAAAAACAACAAACAATAAAACTACTCATACAGAACAAATTAAAACGAAGTATAATTATTCTGCGATGTCAACTGTAAGATGTGTAATGCGTTCCCCAAAACGCATTTTAAATGGATTGTTCTATTGTTTTAAAAAAATGGATTGTTCATTAAGATTAAAAAATAATAATAATAGTAATAAACAATAAGTAAACGATTGATAATTCTATAAATCTTATACTTTAAACTCCCTCAGTTTCAATCAGATGCACCAGAAGAAAAACCTTGATAAGAGCAAGTGCGAACGAAAGGTTGGTAATAATGCTAACAAAGCATAGTAATGCAGAGAAAAGAGTCGTGGACAATGTGAATACGAACTGGCCCGGTACGGGAATATGATTAGAAAAAAAAAAGTCGTTCAACGGATGATGAACGAAAGTAGTCCAAAGCAATGCCCTATCCGAATTTAAAAGGTTGGAACTTATTTTAGGCCGCTTTTAGAATATAAAAATACCAATGTAAGAGTTGCTGATTGCATCATCATAAATATCCCTAACTTACGGCAAACAGATCTAAAAGTTTAAGACCCAACCAATATAAGTACATCATTGGGCACATCTCTGGACTTTGATTATCCGAAATTTTTATAGGAATAATCGTTCATAAAATAATGACAATTCTAGATATCTCCTGAACTTTAGCTACATTCGAGGAATTCACAGTTGCATGCTAACAGCATAAAGACAAGCATTTTCTTGAAGATCCATTTCTGTGTCTTGGGAAAACTTATCGACTATGAGCTCCGGTTGCAAATTTCCAATGATTCAGAGAAAGTTTGTAATTATTCAAGTTGGGTGTCCAGGGCGGAGGAACAAGCAGGAAAATATTGCGGTAGCGTTCCTGAAGGTCACTAGTTCTCTTTCCAACATGATTTTGAACAACTTTATTAGTGTTGGGTAAACAATACTAGCCCCTATTCATGTATCAAGGGGAGTACCATAGTTGCTAGCCCTCAGAACTAGATTAGATTCCCTTAACCCGGGTGGAGTCGCTAACGAGCCCAATCTCATATTTTTGACTAGCCTTAAGTCAAAAACAAAGTTATGCTCACGGGGGTCTAGGACATTTATCCTTAAACTATATGTAACACGAAGACTAGAGCTCAAACGAATTTCATGCTCAATATAAAGCACTTTGGATTATTTTTTTTCCAAAAAACGAAGTTGGGGTCCCAGAACGACCCCACCTGGTAGTTACTTTTAGCCTTATCACCGAAGTCACAGACTGTGCCTTTTCAGGCTCTTTATATAATTTCCTACAAGAATATGTATTTTCATTTACAGTGTCAGTTTGCCGGTGTGGGTTCCAATTACCGTCGTAAATATGTATTATTATAGTTAATATACGAGTATTTTCTGGATGTCGTTCAAGCTTTGGTGTTCTTATGTTGGAATTCTCTCTCTTTTCTTTCTTTTTTGCATCCTTTGTTCAGAAGCTATGAATTCTTTGATGTGTGCCAGTTCCTTGACATTTCTTTGAAAGAGAGAAAGGGTGGGGGGGTCTAGATTTTTCAGAACTCTACTTGCAGAAATTCTGTCCTTTGCTTATTATCACAGCGGAAGCATCCTCAAAAATGATATTGAGAAAAAGCCTGACATCATTGCCCATTACAATGAAACGAAATGAGGAGTGGAAAATCTTGAATGAATGAATGATAAGTGAGTATAAACTAAAATGAGTTATTTTCAAAATAAATAAAATTATACATTTTGATAGTTCAAAAATGATTTGCTATTGCTTTTCTACAGTTCTATTCTATCAAAAATATAAGGAATGTCTCTTAGATGGATGATATCATCGTAGCTGATGGTAAAAAAAGATGGGGTCCTCCAGCGACCCCACCTGATATTACGTGTAACTTTTTTCACCCGGCTTTAGGAGGGTTAATACGGAGCTATGCGATCCAAAAGTTGCCATGAATAGGGCGTTGATTAGCTCATAATCATGGTCCTGTTTTACTAACAGTTTACGCGGATGATCAAGTAATGGCCACCAGCAGAGATTAAGCTGGAGAAAGAACACGAAACTGCGTTAGATATATTCTCCGGACTATCAAGGCAATAAGGTACGAAAAGACCTACCATGGCCTAGATATCAAGGTTAAAAAAATGGGTGATTCTATTCTGACAGTATTCATTAATGTTCTGTACTGTTTACTCTTGTTATCCATTAATAACCTATAAATAAAATTTATGATCCTCATGAACTTGTTTCATCATTTCTTTCATATAATATAACTTGCAGTTCTGAGAAAACTTTTCAGTCAGTGCCGTGTCGTATCCATTTCTAGAATTTACCTATGAATTAATTTTTTTTTGTTTGCAATAAATGATCCAAAATAATTAAGTCGCATATCCCAGGGTTCAATTCTTAAATAAATTTAATACTTTTTCGGAAGGATATCACCTTTCTTTATTTTTTCAGTATCGTGGATGAATGAGTCAGTGGCATGGACAATTTGAAATTTCATTATTACACTCGATATTTTGAAGTTGTAGCGAAATACTCTGGGAATTTTATTTTTACAATAAAATAGAGTAATTATATGCATTAAAAATTTTAAAAAGTTTAATTATAGTATTAAAAAAATTGTAAAAAAAAAGTAACAGAACAGAATATCCCATATACGTATGGATCACATGAGCCCCAAAACATAGACTATGTCATCGTTATCTGTTATATGCTTGAATATAGATCTATAAATGTTTTCATGTATTTTATATTGATATTTTTAAAAATATTTCAGGTTAAACAGTAAGGGAGTTTGAGAATATAATTAGCCTTTCTAGAAACTTTTTTTTTTAATATAAAAAAAAGCACCCATATATAAAATATATTCCCTAACTAAAGGAAAACGTATAGTAAAGTGTTGGCAGGAATTCGGCGGAAGACGATTTTCGGTAAAAGAACGGAGATTCGGAATCAGGAGAACCATCCCTTACGTGACTGGTAATTTTTGGAAATGTTCTCTGGGTAGTCTCGAAATCTGTACCAGGAATGTCTAAACTATTATTTTAAACCCAATGAGGATCCTACACCATCAATTATTTAATTAGACCATCATATTATCCTGGTTTCAAAATTAATATTAATTGTTTTAATACTAAATTTAGTTAGGAAATTCAATGGAGTCGAGCAAAAAAATTTCAAATTGTCCTTTTGTTCATTTTAAGCATTGGGCTCCAGTGAATCTGAAGAGTGCTAATTTCTTTCGAATTTGGCAGGCCACCTTTAATTAATTATAATGAACCTTTTCATAAATTTTAGGTTAAAAAAATAGAATATAGGGGTAGGTGAGGTAAGACCATTAGAAAATGGTGTTGCGCAGAACTTATCTGACCGCAAATATTCTCGACTTCGGCAATGAAATAGTTAAGCCGCAAATTACTAAACATATAGTTGTAACACTTTCCACTCACCAGCTCGTATGACAATAATCATTTATTCACAATCTACCTGGGGGTGGCTAAGTGGTAGAGTGTTGAGCTGCCGTGTAAAAGTCCCGGGTTCAAATCCGGCTGTGGCAGATTTTAATCCGTTGACAGCTGGGGATGGATCGTTTGTGATTTGGAGTCGTCTGGGGCTCACTCACCCTCTATAGCGTGGATACCCAAAGAAGAGGGAGAAACCTGACTGTTAAGCGTGATCTTGGACAAATCACTACCCTATAAAACCGTCGTCCTAGAAACAGTACTGGCTCTACCATGTACAGAACCGAAGACCCTCAACCCCCAAGGGTTGCAGGGAAACAGGTGTTTTTTTTATTCCTGTAAGTTTGACTGTGGCATCAGGAAATTTAAAGTTGAATAATATAAATTAAAAAAAGTTAAATAATATAAATAAAAAGTTAATAAAAACGGCAAAGGGTTGAAGATTCCCTATCCTGAGGGATAGGGACTACTTTAAGGATCCTCCAATTTGGTTATATTTTTTTTATCACCCATATCCTTAGACGACTGTATATATTATTATTATTGTTTGGTGTTTTGTCTATTTCACGTCACTTTATGCTTCTTTGGCTAATGGGACAAGAAACAGTGGGAGCCCTAAATTTTGTCTATGCAAGTTTAATTAGGACTGGGGTCTTTAGCGAGTGCCTGACATCGTACAGGCTCGGGACCCCCGTTTAACATCCTTTCCGAAGGACGGTATAACAAAGGATTTTTTACTCTCTTTAAAAAATCCAAGGGTCACCTGCCGGGCTACGAACCCGCGATCTTAGCTTAGTAGTTTATTATGCACAGGTCCGCCCTATTGCCATTGTTTATTATATATTATTTTAATTTATATGCATCTTTTATATTATGCCTTGAAGAAGACCTGCAATGTGGGTCGAAACGTTGGCTTTAAAATAAATAGTTCTTCTAACTAAATAGAATATTTACTCATCTCCACCCGGACCACATTCTTCCTCTTAAACTTTTGTATATTGGTATATAGTTCTAGTTTTTGGTTATCAAGGATTAGATAATGGCACTGAACTTGGCAAGATAGTGTAGAAGACATTTCCATAAGGGCCATCAGGTATTCATCAACAGTAACTGAAGAATTTGGCCGATGATTGAGAGTCGCTGAGCGGACTTCCTGAGGCCGGACTTGGAGGACCTTCGCCGGAGGGCACGTGGCTCCGGGATCCTCGGCCATTCACCCAACCCTTTCTTGTTTACCATCCGCTTCTTTTCAGGTTCTTGAGGCACCGTTCAATCATGGAATTTATATAATTAGTTATATTTGGAGCGTATACTTAATTAGTCAGAATGCAATTTTTTTGGTCAGGCACTCCCCAAAATTGACTGTATTGAATATATAAGGATTAATCCGTAAAATTAATTTTAAAAAATACATGCTGAATAATGATATTTGACCTTAAATATGGTAAAGAGAAAATGGTCCGAGTGGAGGTGAAAAAAATTCTCTTAAATAGGGAGATTTGCTTTATCGGAAAACAAACGTCCCGACCCACATTGCAGGCCTTTTTCAGGGCTAAATATAATTATTATATTATATGCATATTACATAATATTATATGTATCATGTATGTAGGTCGAAATTTTGCGTTTCCAATAACCCATACCAATAAACAATCTATTTAAGAGTTTTTTTGACCTTTACATTTTCTTCTTCATGATAAATTACGCCTTGACTAAATAGTATTCATTAGAATAGAATATAAATATAGAAGAAAATGGTCCGGGTGGAGGTAAACAACATTATTTTAAACATTTAAGAGATGGAGAAACAGAAATAAGAAATGCACACTTTACAATATTTTATCAACAATATTTATATATTATTATTCCCAATAATCCTTATTTGCATTTCTCTATCTCTATTCGGTTTATTTGAATTAATTTCTTTACTACTTATTTGATAATACTCAACAATTATTCCCTTTGTTTTGTATATTTATCTAAGGGTCCCCCATCTTTATATTTTATCATAAAATAAATCTTAATCTTTATCTTATCTCCATCCTTTCCACCTTCACCTTTCTTCGCACCTGTTTCTCACACCTATTTTTGGCATCCATCATATGTTAATAGCATAGAGTTCATTATTATTAAGCCTCATATTTTTACATCTACTGAATTTCTATACCTATTTTCTATATGTTTATGTTATATTCACATCTTATTTTATATTAATACTACTTCTTTCTAACTGTATACAGTTATATATTAACTTCCCTTACTTATATTTTCTATTTTCTTTTCATACTTTAGAGTTCATATTTATAAACACTATTTTCAATTTTTAATTTTTGAAATTTATCAATCTTTTCTTTCTACATATGCTTGTATTATTACATTTTACCTATGTAACCTCTAGAAGTCTGGTATCAAATCAAATCCATTTATATCTATAATTAAACTGTTTTTTTCTAAATCCTTCATATTCCACCCCCTTTTTCTATATTTTAATCTTCTCATTTTGTATCTTTCCGTTTACCTCCTCATTTTTCTTTCCCTTTATATTATGTTTACATTTCATCCTTTCTAGACATTTATTTTCTGTATTTTATATTCGTATTCTTTAATTATTATATCTGTCACTATTTTAATTTTATTATATTCTGTAACCACTTTTATATTCATTATCTTTAGTTATCATATCTATTCACTATTTCATCATATCTAGTCACAATTTTAATTTCCACACTTGTATCACATTACTACATTACTTGTCACCATATTCTTGTTACTGCAACGTTTTTTTATAAGTTTTTCTGTTTGTTTCTCTCTCTTAGCCCTGAAGATGGCCTACATTGTAGGCCGAAACGTCGGCACACAATAAATAAGTTACACTTATTAAGGTTTTTTTATTGACTGCACCCCCAACTATTTCTTCCTTATATTAGAAGTTACAGTCAACCAATTCTTCTCTAACATTTATATTTTATCACTCAGATACCTTGATGCCTATATGTATTTTTAATTACCATGTACAATTTTAATTTGTCTACATTTTGTATATTTAGCCCAGAAGAAGTCCTGCAATGCGGTTCGAAACGTTGGCTTTAACATAAATAGTTCTCCCTATTTAAGGGATTTCTCTCTATTTTTTTTTACCTCAAACCGGACCATTTTCTTCCTCATATATCTATACTAATGAATACTATTAAGGCAAGATTCAATCAACGCCAAGTCAAACGGTCAAACGCCAGGTTTTCCCCTAATTAAGGGTACTTACTTTTTAGAGGCTATTTTAAGCTCCAGAAGGGTCTTAATGCCCCACCGAGTTCACCTCTGGCTGTTAACAGATTGAAGTTATCTGTCACAGTAAGATTTGAACCCTGGATATTCAGCATAGCAGCTCAGCGCTTTACAAACTTAGCTATGCCGCTCCCTGTGTGTGGTTATTAAAAACCTCTATATCCATCGTTTAGCGAATCGCCTCCCTATACAACCGTTGTCCTAGAAGTCTCTAATACGTACTGAACACAAGACGCTTAATGGTTAGTTTTTTTTTTAATAACCACAAAAAATCATACAAATTAATACGTATTACATATATTTAATACACGAGTTAGGTTGTTAATAGACAGCACTTCACCTAGACTAAATCCGCGATTAAAACGTTGTAAATAAATCGCTTTTGACTGAGGATGGGAAGGACAGGTGGCTGCTTCAGGTAAAAGCCACTTAAACTGATCCGGAAGATACTGGGCAAAAAATAGGTCCTTAGAGATGGTTTCTACCTGAACGGCGCCCGCTACAAGCTCGTTCCAACTCTATTGGTGACATCGCAGGCAGTTGCGCGTCAATGCTTTCTTGAATATAAGGCGTACGTAGGTATTCCAACGAGTTATAGGCGAAAAACCTATGTGCCATCAGTGCCTACGGTTAACCTTTTAATAGAACTGTTCCGTCAGAGGGAAACGCAGGCGGAACGCCCACACGCAGAGACCTTGGTTCAGTAGGTCAGGTTGGCGGGTAGAACGAAGTACGATAATGAGAACTTAAAACAATATAGCAAAATCTCCAAAGTTACTTAAGTATTTTTCTATAGTCTGTTAAATTTAGGGAAATCTTTTCTATCAGGAACACTAATACAGCTGTCTTCACTCAAGCTAATAGTCGGAAAGAACAACATAATCAACCAGTCTCTAGTGTCTTTTTTTTTTGGGCAATAATTTTTTTAACACTTTATTGAAACATTACAATCTGCCACTTGTGGGCAATAAGTAATGGTGCTATGTAGCTTACAATCATTCCATAATAAAACAATGGTATAAACCAAATAAAATAAATAAATATACACATGCGGAAAAATATATACAGGCGATAATAAAAAGAAATTAATGCGAAAATGATAATAAAATAAAGTCAATAAAATAAAAAATAATAAAAAATATAATGCTCACATTCATACCCTACATTGTCTATTAGTGACATAATCTTTTGGTAGTGTACTAAATAATATTTTTTTATTTGCGTACATGAGTTTAAAATTATCCACAACCTTAAAAAGTGTTGCTGACTGTCTATCATCGAATCAAATTATAACAATTATAGTTATTTATTTCCAATAAATATTTTTCATATTATAAATAAATTAGCTACCAAACAATTATAGTGATAACGTGATTTCTCAAAATATCGATGCTAGGTTCTAAATATAAACATATACCTATTTAAAAATGAAGAAAGTCAAACATGAACGTTTCTGAAATACACTGCACAAAAATGAATAGACATACCAATAATTATGTTATATTTATTTCGCCTAGCATTTTAATTTAATTTTAATTTTAAAAAGCATTATTATTTATTAGAAATTATACTACACTTAATACTAATGTAGTTATTAAATGTATAATTCTATAAATGGTAGGTAAAGTATATACTGAAAAATTAGTAATATCCCTATTCATTTTTGCGCAGTGTAGATTTTGAATAGTTTACAATTATTATTGTCATTATACAATGTATTATAATAAGGTATAATAGGAAAAAAATACACAAATAAATAATTAACTAAAGAGAACTATGATTGACTTTTTTATGTAACCCTTATGTTCTAAGCAAATTTAACTTAAATGTAACAAGTAAGTATATATTATGTATTTTTTTATAGTTTCGTAATAGGAAACAACTTATAATATTTTGAATACACAATTATTATATAAAAAGCCTGTAAGACTACAACTCAGGAAGAATCTTTTTTTCAGTACATGGTAGAAAATGTTCTATTTCTTGGATAACGGTTCTGCAGGGAGATGATTCATCCTAGGTCATTCTCAACTGTCATGTTTTCCCCTATTTTGGGTACCAACATTATAGAGGCTGAGTGAACCCCAGAACTGTTCCAGATCCTAAAGGATCCATCTCCTACTGTAAACAAATTCAACAGATAAAATCTGCCACAGCCAGCACGGCAATTCAACGATCTACTGTTAAGTCACTCCATATTCAAATTACGCCATTACGCTTTTCTGTAAAACTCACTTTTTGACATGTCGCTTTGTAAGTAGGGACCGTCGATATATTTATTGATCTAAATATTTACTTTAAAGGTACATAATATGTAGATGTAAGGAGTGTGCCGATGAATAAACAATCCTTTCAAAGGATTACTTTGGAAGGAAAAAAAATCTAAGTCCGTATCTTGTCATTAATCACATGGTTAATCACCTTTACTCTATTTACAATGCTTTCAGGTGATAATTTTTAGAAAGCACAAATAAAAAAAAAAACACGTTTGGATGAGGTATACATAACAAGACATTAAGACAGGCAATCGTTTTTTCAAAAGATACGGTTTGATGGGTCGGAAGAAACGTCATTACGAAATAGCGAAGAGCAGAAAAGCATTTCACGATTTCGTCCGTTTATGAAGATAATAAAATGCCAGCTGGGGGAATCATGTTTTTAAAGAGCCGTACACATTATCAATCGCATGGAGTGTAGTTCATGCCAGTTGGCAGGCTAACTTATTCCATCCACTTCAATATTTGTGTGTGTGTGTGTATGTGTGTGTTTGTGTGTTTGTATGTGTGAGCAAGAGAAAAAATAATAATCTAAGTTACTAAGTTTTTTAATAATCTAATAACTAAGTTTTTTTTTTTAATCTACACAGTTATCTTATTTACAAAATAATTGACCTTGAAGAAGAGTGCTAAAAGATTTCCTGCCCTCCAGTATGCTTTCATAATATCCCACTGACTCACGCAGAACAAACCCGATACTTAGGATCACATCTTGATAAACGTTCAACTTGGAATCCTCCAACTAGACTGAAAATACTAGAAACTGCTCGCCGTTTCAGGCTCTAAGCTTACTCACGGAGTAGAGCTTTGGGGCACCATTAAATATTAGTAAGCTCCAATATATATCGATTGGCGATTCTGATATTTAAATCGTACAGCATTTCTGTGCGATGAGCCTTAAAATCCCCAAAACGCAAAAAAATACGCATATTGCTTTTATCCAATCTTGCGTACATTTCGCTACAAACTACAAAAAAAAAAGAAAGAGCTACATACTACATCAGTCAAACTTGACTTTCTAATTCAGCCGAACATAATAAACAAATCAATATGAAATTTGGGAGGATTGTTGGACGGATAATTATTGGGGATCTAGTTTTAAATTTTAATGTTAATGTTATATTGTATTTCGCCTTTTCAGGCCACTTCAACACTTACTCAACAAACGCACAAAGCTCCCAATTAATTACAAAAGACTTTATGCGTGACTATTATTAGACTTATTTAGAATAGTGGAGTAGAGGTTTGGGCTCCACTAAACCATCGAATTCCTCTTGCATCCTTACAATACAAAATCCTTCGTAAAATCCTTAATGCTCCTTACATTGTAACGAATAAAGTCATTCATAATGGTCTCAACGAATCAATTGTTGATGATTTGGCCCGAACCCGATAACAATCTTTTCATGATAAACTTTATTTATTTCTCACTCAAAGCCACTAGTTGCAAACCTAGCTACTTCTTCCCAATATTCCTCCGAGGCGTCTGAAAAGAAGATGGCTTCGTGAACTCCTAAGTTGAATTTATTTTTTGAGTACTACCACTGGCTAGTTTTTCTACTCTCCTCTATCCTTGCCATTATGTATTACTTACTACCATTATATTGACTTGTTGTATTGCTATAAAAAAGTTGTAAATTTCGATAAATAAATTTTTAAAAACCTCTCGCTACGAAGTGTCGGTAAGATCATGAATCTATTTGAGAATATTACGTAGCTATTGAATCAGAAGTACTGGATGACACTGGAGCTGGAATAATCTATGACGCTGGAGCGACACTAAGCTCACCAGCAGGTCGTGATGTTCCTACTTACAGCTAGGTCGTCAGGCCAAGGGCATCTTCTCCCCGGTTTTCAACTATTAGAGAAATAAAGCTTTATACAATTATGCTAATAATACTCTTTCTTTTGGCAAATAGGTAAGCAATAAGCAAAACAGTTGAGTCGATAATGGTATTACATCACGGAAACTAAATTATGCGCGAAGAAAGAGGATAAAGCAGGTAGCACGTTTTTATTTACTTAAATAATACTCAAATATAACTAACGAAATATATTTGTTTGATATTTTGTAATTTAGTTGTACATATAATACTTTTACATGCTCTAAACTTGAAAGACGTGAACAGATGAAATGCTCACTATATAATCTGTTAACAATACTTTGGAAAGTCGAAAGACCACTAAAGTAATGTGGATTGTGATCTATTCCCAAGCTGTTACTCATAGTTCCATATCAATACGAGTAATAATTATATATATATATATATATATATATATTATAATAATAATATAGGACTTTTAAGGACCATCTTTCAGCTAACTGTCGAATTCCTTCTGACCTCAATAAGTGCATAAGTATTACTTTCATTGGACAAAAGTGTGAAAAATACTAATACTGATATATATATATATATATATATATATATATATATATAGTGAGGTTTACAGGAGAACATAATGAAGAGTGATTTGAATATGGAGTGGCTCAACAGTAGATCGTTGAATTGCCGTGCTGGCTGTGGCAGATTTTATCTGTTGAATTTGTTTACAGTAGGAGATGGATCCTTTAGGATCTGGGACAGTTCTGCGGCTCACTCAGCCTCTATAATGTTGGTACCCAAAATAGGGGAAAACGTGACGGTTGAGCATAACCTAGGATGAATCATCTCCCTGCAGAACCGTTATCCAAGAAATAGAACGTTTTCTACCATGTATATATATATATATATATATATATATACATCCAATGATACTTTTATTGTATTAAATATAAATAGAATATTTTTTCAGATGCCTCAGTTTTTTTCAATATTATCGAAAATCGATAGGGAATTTAAGTTTTTAATAACGTTTCACCAGCATTTACAGGAATGGTAATGGTGGATTTTACAGTTTACGAGCGATTATGGAGTGTTTAGTAAAAAGAAAGGTTTACAGAATGCCAGATTTAGTACCCACCAGATTTATCACGATGCCAGATGACGCTAAATGACAGGAGCGCGCTAAGACATAATAGTAACAATTATTTAAACAAGAATATTATGATCACATAATATACAGGATATATATAGAATATATACTATATATAGATATAAACGGCTATGGGCGGAGTTGTTGAGAACGGAATATGCAGAAGAAATGAGGAGAACATGTTTGGAGAACACGACATGACAGTATCAATAAAGAGAGCCTGAATAAGACGGGTGGGACACGTGGAGAGAATGCCAGGCCATAAAATGCCAAAGAAGATGCTCTATGGGAAACCGGACAGCAAGAAAAGTAGTGGACGTCTTCGTATGAGATGGCTGAATGGTCTGGAGGAGGACCTAAGGATCTGTGTTCGAAGATGTATAAAAATTTCATGGGATCGCTAATGTTGGTTGTGACTTAACTGGAAGTGACAACCAGCGGAGCTGATACCCAAATAACTTGTTGGGTTATTCAATACTCCCAAAATAAAAAGTAAATATATATGCGTTTTTTTCGGCTCTTGAAGTTCAGTTTAAATATACAGCTGCTGTTACAAGTGATGTTATTATAAGTCAAAACTGTCACCATAAATACTAACGGAACGGCAATACTCTGCACCTCCTCCCGATAGCATGAAGGCGGCAAGATCTTTTGGATCTGACTTTTCTAAAAATTGTTGGATCTATTTGGCAAATGGTCACCCAACCCATAAATCCATCAACATCCAAGCCATAAATTAAAAATCCGTAATGCTATCTACAATACAGACTATTGTTATTTAATATATTTCAGAAATCAGCGCAGGTTTTCACTATTACTCCTACCCACTTCGAATTAGTCTATGTGCTAATTGGATCTCAACCTGGTCAGAAGCAAAGATCCTACTGTCCGTCCTGTAAAACGTTAGGTTGTAAAACCCCCACGAAGCCGTGGTTAATAACAGATCCAGCGCTAACTTCTCGTATCCGTGCTTTTAGGTCAGATAGTAGTTTCAGGATCCGTTAAATAGATAAGTGAGTAAACATTCAACAGTAAAATTATCGGTATCATTGAAATCGTCTGATCAATGGCGTTTGAAATTGTCCTTCTGTAAACAGGGCATTCAAACGCTTTCGAACGAGGATGATGGCATTTTTAAATCTTAGTAATGATATAATCGAAGTTTGTTTAAATAAATGTTATAAAGTTATATAAAATAAAATATTGAATAATGGTTTCAGTTCAGCAGTTTGTCGCCTCGAGTTAAGTCAAGTTTTAATTTTTCATTCGTTTCCTTTTTAATATTCTCGAACATTAAAGAGACGTGAGTTTTAGTATGAAACAAATAAGAATATACAAGATAAAAAAATATTTGAGACTGAAATAAACAACTAAATAATATATAAAAATGGAACTATTGGAAAGAAAATCACACAGAATTCATTTTTTTTTAAATTTATTTATTGATATCTACAACTGTATTACAATAATACAACAAGTAAATAGGCTGAGTGATATATAATGACATGATAATGACAAGTAGAGAAACTACCCACTGGTAGTATTCAAATCAAAGTTCAAGTAAGGAGGTCACGTGGCCATCTTCTTTTCAGACGCCTTGGAGGATTATCGGGAATTGAAGAGGAAGCTAGGTTTGAAACTAGAGGGTTTGAGTGGTAATGAAGTTTGTTATGAAAGGATAGATACCGGGTTCGGGCCAAATCAGCAACAAAAGAGACATTAAGGTCGTTATGGATGACTTTATTCTTAACAAAATAAGGAGCATTGAGGATTTTACGAAGGATTTTGGACTGTAAGGATTGGATCGTATGATGGTCATAGAATTAATTTGAAATATAAAATAACATTTTTTTTAATTACTGAACTAAAACTAGTGTATACTATTAATAAGATTGTCCTCTCATTATAAGATAATAAGATTGTCACATTTTATTATTATTCTTTTGTTTTCACCAATATCCCATAGTTGTAGGCAAAAAAATAACCAATTTAAGATAAGACAAATATAAGCATGCACTGTTAATATATCAAGAAAGTTACGGTTTTAGTTTGTTTTTTTCAAATCAAAACCATAGAGATAATTGGAATCAAATGACTTGAAATTAAAAAGAACCAATTCCCTGTGATTATTCTATACTGTTTTCAGAATATTGTATATTTTATTCAATCGTCGATGAAGTGATGATGGAACAATACAATAATAATAATAAATATAAGTTGATGTTTATTGATTACGCAATATAAATGATTATTTGTCTTTTTTCGTACCTGGCTTTATAAGGTATTTATAAAAATTGAATTTCAGGCATATTCGTTTTTATATAACAAAAAATAACTTATTTATCTGGAAGAACTCGACAGCCTTGGAAAATGTAATTATTTAAGTTCATCTTTAAAGGTTTCAAGTACTAATAGCCGTAAACAAATACTATGATTAATACATCTAATTACTTAAAAATGCCAATAACAACGTAAAATATCTTTAAGCTGTTTCTATTAGCAACGATGAAACAAATTAGAATAGTTCAAAGTAATGGAAAATTGGCTCTTCTGAACAAATAAAAAAAATCACAAAAATGTGACATGGCGTGCATGAAATGAGAACTTGCTATGAAAAAAAATGTATTGCTAACTATTTATACAATTTTGATTTCTGATTTACATAGAAATACCGTTGTCATGTGTTACTGTTTATTAGTTTATTTAATGTGTTTTTTCATTATTTAACTTTAGTTTTCCTCTCCCAGCTTCCATTGGCGTTTAATGCCAGTGACGCGTCTGGGAAAGGGGGCTGGGGCCTCCCGGATTCCTGCTTTGCCCTGATTCCTGGGGAAGAAGCTTAGTTCGGGGAACCCAGGCAAATTGTAAATAGGGTATGAATGTGTACATTATATATATATTTTTTTTTTTTTACTTTATATTTACTTATCCTTTTCACATCTAACTTCTTTTTATTACCGCATGTATATATCTATTATACATTTATTTACTTATTTATTTATTATATTTACTTATCATTTTCGCATTATTACCATATATATATATATATATATATATATATATATATATATATATATATATTATACATTTATTTATTTTATTTTGTCTATATCATTGTTTTGTTATGGAATGATTGTAAAATGCTACATATCACCATTATTTACTGCCCACAAGCGGCAGATTGTAATGTTTCAATAAAGTGTTAAAAAAAAAAAATCCTCTAGGTTCAGTTATATCTGTTTAAGTCCTAATATTAATGTGTAATTTAATCGAAATGTCCAGCCATAATAACAATCATAATAGAAAACAGAAAGTTTAAATTCATTATTAATGCATTAAATTCATATGAATAATGCATTTTTAATTTTGTATGCCTTGTTTACAGAGATTACCGGGACTAAACCGGTTTGGATCTTCAATAAGTGAGTCAAGTGTACATTTAATTTTTAAAGATTGGATTAATGGGGAAATATTAACATTAATTATCGTTAATTGGGGCGATTAAATAGAAAATTTATCGAACCTAAGAAGAAACCGAAAATGTTTTACTTGGAGGAGATGGGAACGGCAGCTGGGTCTCGACCAAGGACGACGACTTCTCAACCACATATATTTCTCCACTGCCTTACATATATCGTATATAAGGCTCTATGTATACAGAAGCGTATTTGCTTTTTGCCGCCTGGGGCCCCTGAAGTGAGAAGATTACTTAGGAAAAAATTACCCTAAAAACCCAAGAATATATTACATGTGACAAGCAGAAACTTATAAATAAACCTCTAATTCTTGAATTGTACCTGGAACAATAAGGGTTGATGGTAGATCGTAAAGTTTGTTCGGAAACGTCGTTTTTGATGAATAATAAGTTTACAATACAATAATGGAAGGTATTGTTGGTATCATAATATAAGTAAGGAGTTTGGGATACGTTTGAACTTTTAGCTGCAACAAGGAGTCATTATAGTTTGGGACTAAATGGCGGTCTGCAGAAGAATAAATTTGTAATGACTGTCTTTTAACTTTTTATTACATCATCATATCAAGTCGTAATGTAAGATATTGTTTGTAAAAAAATATAAATAAGGACTTCAGAATACGTTTGAAATTGGAAAATAGTTCCTCCTTGCTTCAACAAGATGTGATGATAAAGTTTGGTCCGACACGTAGGTTTTGCAGAGTAATAAATTTGTATTGACAGTCTTTTGACTATTTATTACATCATGTCAAGTCATAATGTAAGATATTGTTTGTAACAAAATATAAGTAAGGACTTTAGTATACGCTTGATATTCGAAAATAGTATCTGTTAGCTACAACATGTGATGATAGTTTGATGATAAAGTTTGGTCCGAAACGTAGGTTTTGCAGAATAATAAATTTGTATTGACAGCTTTTGACTATTTATTACATCATGTCAAGTCATAATGTAAGATATTGTTTGTACCATAATATAAGTAGGGACTTTAGTATACGTTTGGAGTTTTAAAATAGTATCTCCTAGCTGCAACAAGGAGTCATAATAGTTTGGAACTAAACGGAGGTTTTGCAGAACAATAAATTTGTATTGACTATCTTTTAACTTTTTATTACATCATGTCAAACCAGAATGTAAGACATTGTTTGTACCATAATATAAGTAAGGACTTCAGAATACGTTTGAAAATGGAAAATAGTACCTCCTTGCTTCAAAAGATGTGATTATAAAGTTTGATATGAAACGTAGGTTTTACACATCAATAAATTTGTATTGACTGTCTTTGGACTATTTTTTGCATCATTTCAACTCATATTGGAGGGTATTGTTTGTAGCATAGCATAAGTAAGGACTTTAGGATACGTTCGAAGTTCGAAAATAGTATTTCTTAGCTTCAACAAGGCGAATTACAGTTGAAAGGTGATAGGTTTGATGATAAAGCTTGGTACGAAACGTAGGTTTCGGAGAGATTATTGACTGTCCTTTGACTTTTTATTATATCATGACATATCATAATGTAAGATATGGTTTGTACCAAAATATAAATAAGAACTTAGGTATACGCTTGAAGTTCAAAAATTTGTATTTCTTAGTTTCAGGCTGCAGGCCATTGAATAATGTAACGAGTACAGAAACTTCCAGCGCAGTTGATAGAAAATTATAAACAAATCAATTGGTTTAAAAAATGGAGATGGTATATTTTACGAGGTAGCTGTCTGAAGTCCTGTTGAGGGAGAAAATATAAAAAAAAAATTGGGTAACATAGCTCAGTTGTAGATCACTGATTTGCTGTGCTGAAGGTCCAGGATTCAAATCCAGCTGTGGTATTGAATTATTTAATCTTTCAACCACCAAAGGTTGCCCCTATTGAATAGGCGGACCCTCTTGGGGTTCACAAAGCCTCTATAAAATGGGTACCCTTGATTGGAGAGAAAATATGGCGGTTGAATCTGATCTAGGACGTCACCTCCCTGCACAACCATTGTCTCAGAAACAGTATAGTCTTTACCATGTACTGAATCCACGATCCTTTAGGGGTTGTAGTGCTACAGATTATTTACTTTACTATTACTCGAGAAGGTACACGAGTTAAGCTAACATAAACTTTATAACATCAGTCGTAAACAGGAATACTCTTGTGTTTTTGGTAATCTTTTCTTTTAAAATGCTTTCATCACATTACATATAGTAAGCAACTGATGAAACATGGAAAAACAAGACTCCAAGATAACCTAGCGCATCTTTTTCAACCGTTTCGCTGGCATTATGTAAGCTATCAAATAAATTGTTAAGTTGAGCAAGTCATATGAAAGAAAAAAACAGTCAATAAAAACTTTAACATCCTCAAACACGCGGGGTTTTCTTTCATTATACCGCATATTGTAGGAAACTGGCATACACGAAAGGAATACCTGTTGTAAATTTCTTGTACAAATAAAAATTAGTTAATAATTTTAACATGAAAAATAATAACTTTTAGCTTTATTTTTTTTTTAAAGTTGATGTTTAAAGTTTTAAATAATGTACTTCATGAATCACTACTTATGCTTAAACACTGGTGAGTATTTGCAATGCCTTATTTATTTATTAAACAAGACCTAGAATTTTGAGGGGTATATCCTGAAAAAACACGCCCTGTATCTATGGCATCAGTGGATCCCATCCTACAAACTAATCGAAAATTTCAGAAAATTCGTGATAGAATCAAAAGCTTCTACGAAAAATACTGTCGCAAACTGGCTAGCACGAACGGAAATATAAACTTCTCATACAAATAAGAGATAGTTAATAATTTTAAAACAATCGTATTCAATATTCTCTTAAATGCCATATAACTATTTATTTGAAACCAAACGTCTCGACCCACATTGCAGGTCTTCTTCAGGGCTTATAATTGACAGTGGTGTCAACCGGACCATTTTCTTCCACATATATACAAGGTCAACTAATTATATTTGAGACGATCTTATTTCACTTTGTGATGAAACAATAAAATATATTTAATGCTGTCGTAAATATGCAGTTACTAAATGTTAATTCAAGGTATACTAAGGCGTGATAAGATATCGTTCATTATCACTTTTTACAGCAGATCACATATGATTTAATTAATAAATATAAATATTTATACTATTATTTAATATATAAATTTATATATGGAAATTATGGCTGTGTCATAGTAATTATAATGATGATCCATATCGAGAATAAGGATGTTAATTTTATTTTATTGTAAAAACTAGATTATTTTTACCACTGTAACAAGACATAAATTACTTATAATGAATAACCTTTCATGTAAGAATAAAATAGGACGACTGTATTAGATCCACTGATTAACGCAATTAATAAAGAATACAAAACAATAATACTTAACAAACTTCAACAAAATAAAATTAATAAATTGAGTTTAACCTTTATATGGTAATATTAATAACAAATATTAGTTACAAACATAGAAATTCAGATTTTAGGAGAATTTATTCAATAACAATCAACATTCGTCTCTCAGTTACAATTATTTAATTCTTATAAATAACTACACACTAATTTTAACTACATAATGGATTGCTATTGTACCAAAATATAACTACACTAAATCTCTTAGCTCAAGTTAATTTTAAAGAGAGAAAATATATAATAAATTCCAAATTTTAAACATGATTATTATTTAGAAAATCTTGAATAAATGAATAAAAAATAAATACCTGGAGTTGGTGAGGGTGTGACATTATAAACCATCCCTGAAACAAAAAGAAAAAATTAATTTCGTATTTTACTAACTAAAATTTAGTATCCAGAAAAATTCAGAAGTTCTATTTTGAAAGGAGTATTTGAAATAGTTTTTCAAGCAAAAACCCTTTTTTTTCATAATATGTTTATACGCATAGCTATTTTCATATTTGAAGGTATTTAGATTTTTTTATTTTAGTTTAACTCTCAACACTGTTTTCGTACGTATCAGTATGGTGATAAGTAAATTAATGGTCAACCTTAGGCATGACATTTTAGGGGTGTGGGAAAATAGTTTTTCGGAAGATGGATTGAAGATTTCTTATGTTAGATATTAAATAATATTAAGTACTAAAGGTTTATGTTCTCTACTTATGAAATCAATAAGTGGTAAAAAACAGATGAAAAATGATTGCAAAATAGTTCTGTATTGCCCTAACCGAAGATTGAGTTAACTCAGTAGGTAGGGTGCTGGATGACTGTTCTCAAGATATCTGAGTTCGAGATCAAGCGTGCCAGATAATTTATTTATTCTATTAACAGACGGGATTCTACCCTGTGGGATCTGGAGATCCTCCTGGGGCTCACTCATAACCCCTCATAAAGTGAATACCCTTAATTGAAAGAAATCCAAGGGGTTGAGCATGAACTCGCATAAGTAACCTTGCACAACCTTTAACTCCCAGGACCATCAATGTGTTGAACCCAACATCTTTCATAGGTTGTAACATGGATACTCTTGAGGTTTTAAAAATTATTGGAATGCTTCTACAAGTTTCCATCTTGAGGTGATAGAATCTAAACAAGGATTATAGTTTGTCCTATTGAACATTTTTATCGTTCATTTAAGTTTATTATTCAAACGCTAAAATTTCGAAAAAGGGTCTCACATACTCAGAGTCCAGTGTCATAACTATGTGTCATAACTGATGAAGACCATGCAGCTTTTTGGAAGCTATCGGTAAATTTGTCCACTGCCTCTTCTAAGACTAGAAGACCAGAAATTCTTAGGAAGTCCTTTGTGCCTTTAATCAGCACACTAACACCGAAGTTCTCCTTATGTTGTTGGGTTCATGTAATATAACGAAAAGGAAGGTACAAGGGAATGATCAGACCAAAGGACAGTACTAATGTTTATAAAACTATAGTTCGTAACTATTTCGCAATAGAAAAGACTAACAACTCGCGAGATTCCAGTTGTAAATCAGGCAAGTAAGTGATTTAGTGCCTATAATGACAACTCATATAAAGCAGCTCTTAATTTATTCCTCTCGGTGTGCATAGCCATAACCCCCAACATCGGCAGTATGTATTAAAGTCGCCGCCTACAACGATGCAACGTCCTTGACTTTAAAAATAATTACAACGCATCCAAGATGTTAGAAGGTATCTCGGAAAAAACATACTCATACACTTAAACTATGATCATTATGTGATGTTTCTTATTGAATCCACGCGCCGGTGTGTAAATGTAAGTTGATGTGTTTTAGTAGCATAGCAGGACTATTCTGGTTATATGGTAATAGTTTTCTGGTTAAATCAATCTCTGAGTTCATAATACAGATGTTTCTAGTAACCATAAGTTCATCGACTGAAATTTTAAAAATGTCTTCTTATTTTATTTTTGTTTTTGCATTGTACCAACAGAGTTGTCCTGCGGAGATCAACGAAACCATCAAAATCTTCTCAAACCCCAACCCTTTGACAATCCACATTACACCATAAATGACTTTAATACAGTACTGTATGTATAAATATATCCCATGTTGTGACCTACCGAACATAGATCACATTAGGCGTTGAGGATCAAAAGCGGATATATCCAAATTTCAAAAACTGACATTTTCACATTTTTCGCTAATTAATCAAGTAATTTTTTATGGTTCACAAATTTCAGGTTCAGGACCGCACTAAAACTATGAGAAATAAGGGCGTAAATTGTCGTTTTAGAATAAATTGCTTGTCAAAACTAGCGAAATATGTGAAAAAGTAAATTTTTGAAATTTTAGTAGTAATCTGCTTTTGATCCTGAACCTCTCATAAGATCTACATTTGGTTGGTTCCCCAATATTGGACACTTTAATGCACACAGCATTTTAATGTAATGGTTTTATGGACTTATGAGTCAAAGGATTTGAAATTAAAGAGATTGGTTTTGGGAGGATTTCGATGGTTTCGTTGATCCCCAAAGGACTGCTCTGTAAGTAATAAAAAAAAAATAATATAAGAAGACGTTTTTAGAATTTCAGTCGTCAAACTTTTGGATACAACAAACCGCTCTATAACAAACTCAGCGGTTGACCCAGAGGTCTAATAAACATAGTGAATAATTTTTTTTGTTAACATTTGAAGTTCAGTAACGTAATTATGAGTTATTATTATAATCTATATCATTCCATTTCCATAGCGTGAAAAAGATCTGAAACCAATGTGGTTGATATATTTTTCAGGACTACTATAAGCCTTTTTCAAATATTTTGCTAGACCAAAAAGAACCATCGGTTTCCTCAACCTCACAACAGGAACAGAAATCTCATTTTCAGGTTGTATGGTTTATTACTCCAAAATGGGGATTACTAAATATCTCTCAGGCCAGGAAAGAAATGACTTTTCGTAAACTGGGTTCACGCTATGGTCGGAGATGAAATTACTGCAATGATTGCTCAGTGGAATGAGTTCTGCCCCAAAACATTTTTTTTTTTATTATTTAATTACAGTTCTTTCAATTAAAATACCACGTTAGAATTAAATTACAGCAATTAATACTGAACTTTTTTTCCATTTATGAAATACATATGGTCATATATCCAAAGCCCCGGTGAATAAGTGGTTAATTCGGATTTTAAACAGAGAGAGTTAACTGCTTTCAAATAACAGGAATCGTATCATTTTCGTAGTTTTTGGCTTCAAATGGAGTTGTAATATAAACAATAACTCCTTTTCAAGCCAATGCCAATGCCCCTTATTCACTACGAATATAACTCGATTCCGCTTACTTAAGTACAAGAAACTCATATTTGAGAAAATTAGACTTAATCACGTATTCACCGGAGCTGTAGGTATAAATTTAAAGGAAATCTAAACAGATAAGAATATAATGCATAATGTAAATGCATTTATAAATCGGCATAGGGGCCCTGAACTTACTGTACAACTAAACGTTTACAATAAATCTAGAAGTTTATTTCATAAAAAAATCTGTATCACTGCAACCCATGAGGAGTCTTTGGCTCACTACATGGTAGAGGCTGTACTGTTTCTAAGCTAGCGGTTTTGCAGGGAGGTGATTTGACCGAATGACTTAACCGCCAGGTTTTCCCCCCAATTATATGCACCTACTTTAAAGAGGATCGGTGAGACCCAGCGGGGTCTACCGACCTCAGAGGGTCCAGTCATGGGGATTTACAGATTAAAGAATTTATCTGCTACAACTTGATTTGACCCTAGTATCTTCAATACAGCAACTCAGAGCTCTACACATTGACCTACTTTGGTACTTAACTCTCTAAAGAGACAAAAAATCAGTTTTTATTTAAATTTTATTAGACAAAATATTTTATATCTCCTATTTTCTGGTTTAAAAAAATCTGAATTAATAAAAAAGAATATTGTTAGTGCTCAATAAATACGTAGTTACCGGTATAATTCTCCCATGTGACATGTCTAATACTGTCTTAATCGCTCACTCACTCACAGTCTGGCGCTACAGTCCTAGTAGGACCTGGGCCTCCAAGCAAACCTCCTCCATCTCCGCACTCCCATCCTACGCAGATCCTCTTCCACATCTTCCATCCATGTCAATCGTGGTCTCCCGCGTTTTCTCCTTCCTCCCGGATTACCATACACCATTTTTCGAGGAAGTCTCATCGGATCCATGCGTTCAATATGACCTAACCAGCCAAGCCTTCTTTTTCTAATGACCGTGACTAAGTCTGGCTCCGCTAGTAATTCCATCAGTTCTGCATTACTTCTCATTCTGAATTGCTCGCCTTCCTTAATAGGGCCCCATATATTGTTCTTAATACTCTTCTTTCCTTAATTCTGAGGGAATATTTGGCTGTTTTTGTTAGGACCCATGTCTCGCTGCAATATGTCACAACGGGGCATATGGGCATATGGTCTTGTAGATTAACATTTTATTTTTCCGGGAGAGATTCCTAAATACTGTCTTAATAGAGTTTATAAATACGTTACTTAATACAGCAGAAGATTTATAATAGTTTTCGTTATCTAGGAGGTTTCACGGAGACAATAACGATATGTTATAGATAAAAATTAGAACATTTTTCCAAAAAAAATTAGAACACCTAATTGTTTAAAACCCTTATTTAACAAAACCTTTTTTTTTTTAGAATAATTTATTAATATTTACAACTGTAATTATATTACATCAAGTAAATCTGCTGTCTGAACAAAGGAAATGAAAAAAAAAAACACTCATGGAGAAACTACCCATTGATAGCACTCTACAGTAGAAGGTCTCGAGGCCATCTTCTTTTCAGACGCCTCGGATGGTTATCAGGAATATTATGGAAAGCAAGTTGAGAGACTAGCGGATTCAAGTGTGCATGGAGCTTGTCATGGAAGGATAGGTATCTAGTTTGGGCCAAATCAGCAACATATGGGATATTAAGATCATGATGGATGAGTTTGTTTGTGACATAATAAGGAGCATTGAGGATTTTGGATTGTAAGAATTGGATACGAGAATTAAATGTCAACTCCAAAACTTGAATCAAAACTCAACTCCGTATGTCCAAATAGGTCTGATAACTGTCATGTAAATGAGTTTTTTTGTAATTAATTGGGGGCTTTGAACGTTTGTCCATTAAATGTTGAAGTAGGCGAAAACGTCGCGCAGTTTCTTGTCTTTTCATTCTTGTATGAGGATATTTAACAAAACCTAACAATTAATCAACGGCTGTTTACAACAGTTAATTCTCTGTAATATTTTACTATTACTTGATGATTATTTTCTTGTATCCAATTTCAGGGCAACGTTAGGTTCGAAGGCAATAGCGAAGATGCAATATGTAGAATACGGTTTCAGAAAAATAAAAATAAAAGAACGATTATTCCATTTATATTTCTAATCAACATTAATTCTTTTTTTAATTTTTTTTTAATAAAGGATTACTACTTGCTGTTGAGTCGTTTGGTTTTAATTATTAAGTAAATGGAAAATAGTGGAAAAAGTTTTAACTAAAAAAAAAACACTTTTTAAACATTCTACTACGAATTTTTATCTACTTTAACAACGGTAGCAATCACCTCCATGCATAACCGTTATTCATGAAACAGTAGTCCCTACCATGTACTGAACCGCAGACCCGTAAACGGGTTGTAGTGTTGCAGGATTTCTTTTGTTTAGGTTTTAACAACGGAAGGGAGCATTTGCTATATTTTAATCTTTGTAATCTTAGGTCATCGTGTAGAAATAATGTCAGATATTGGATACCTAATTAGCATATAACTGTCAGGGGTTTTTCATATTGCATTCATTTCATATTGGGTTTTTGTTCATTTTTATTTATTTTAAAGAATATTAAGTGTTTTATAATACTATCCCCCATGCTTTGGTATGTTTGGAGTTCCGCAATAAATAAAAAAACAACTCACTATCATAAATGAGCCAACTTATCCTTTCATTAAGTCGTCACCTCATCATGAATGTATGCACATCAATCATGAGATTTCAAAGTCGAAGGCCAAATATAGGATTGCACGTCCCGGAAGCAAAATTGGTAATAATCAGGGATGATGTCATAATCCGCGGATAGCAGTGAGATAAATTTATGACAATTTTTTTTTCTAATAATTTATACTCACCACCATACTTGAAAACAATTGTAGATATTTATATTAAATTCTATTGGCAATTCCATCATATGAGATTAACATAGACACATTTATTTTTCTTTGAATAAATAATTAAAGTAGGAATTATCAACTGAAGCAAAGCCGCTTAATGTTTTGCATTTTTCCTTCATGCACTATTACCTTCTATTTATTCCTTTATTATAGACGAAACCGGTGCCTGCAAACCCCCACGCTAGACTTCTAAACACAATATAAGGGAACGTTTGGTGCAACGGTGCGTGTAAAATAGTAAAAAATGTATTTTTAAATAAATATATCTGTTAATGTTTTTCCTATCTTAAATATATCATTTCAATAACAACTATTTTCCTGTTACTATTTTTTCATGCTGGACAAATTAATGGATGTTTTAATTATATAATTATGTTTAATTTTAATTAAGGGATGGATCGTTTTAACCCTAGTGTCCTCAAGTGTTTTCCTAAATTGATTATTTACAAATAGCTTAGTTCCATATTTATTTTTTTTTTAATTTTATGCTCAAGTACTCTTTATTTGATAATTGTAAGATTTAAAGAATATATACTTAACATTCATATGACAGATACATGAAATACACACCCACGAAAATTCTGATTGGAAATTTTTGACTATAAATTTTTTTTCTGTTACGGTAAATTTCGTAAATAGATAATTATAATTAATTTAATGAATTATAGTTATTCGAAAATAAATTCTTATATAAAAATATAAAGTCAATCGTAACGATTTTAACAATTAAGATTTATCACACATATCAAACAACAATTAAGAATAATTTAAATTTACATTATCATCCATGACCATAATTAAGCAATTGGCCACAAAGACCTAAAAGAAAACAAGGATATTTAATTAACGTATTTTTAATTTTTTTTATTTGAGGGATTGATTTATGCAAGTAAAGTTCCTGAATTATTTTTTTAGAGAAGCATGTCGCTTTCATTTCAAGAATTTATTTATTTATGAAGAGATAAATTACACATTTTTTTTTTCTTTTATTCTCAAGTCCTCTTTATTTACTAGCAGCTAGATTCAAAGAATATATATATAATGCTCTTATATCCGAATATTTTCACTAATATATATAATCACAAACATTCCATTGATATATATTTCGTAAATAGACGACCATAATTAATTTACTTTAATATAGCTCACTTAAAAATAATTTCTTATATAAAAGAAACATTAATCATAACAATTTTTAACAATTAACAAATCAAAAAAGTAATCACACATCAAACAACACCTAAGAATAATTTCAATTTACATCATACAGTAATCCATGACCATAATTAAGCAATTGGCCGCAAATACTTATAAGTAAAACAGGATATTTAATTAACGGACACGTTTTTAATTTAGGGATGGAATTTTGCTAGAAATGTTTCTCACGTAATTGTTCTAGTGAAGCATGTCGCTTTGTTTTTTTCAAGAATTTATTTATCTACGAAGAGATAAATTTCATATTTTTTTTAATACTCAAGTCCTCTTTTTTCACTATTAGTTAGATTTAATAAATATATTCATAATACTCACATGACAAATATATGAAATACACACCTAGTAAACTTTCCATCAATATATATTTTTTAAATAGTAAATAAGCAACCATAATCAGTTTACTTTATTATAGGTCACTTAAAAATAATTTCTGATATATAAAAAAAACACTAATCATAACGACTTTTAACAATTAACAGATAAAAAGTAATTACACATATCAAACAATTAAAAAAAATTAAGAACAATTTAAATGTACATCATATAGCAATGCTTATCCATAATAAAACAATTGACCAGAAAGATTGAGATTTGCGAGTAATGTTCCTGAATTATTTTTTAAGAGAACATGTCCCTTTGTCTTTTCGTAAATTTGATTATTTACAAAAAACTCCACTTCATATTTTTTTTTAATACTCAAATCCTCATTATTAACTAATTGTTATATTCAAAGAATATAGAAGGATAATTTCGGAAGACTAGGAACAAAAAGTTATAAAAAGACTTAAGATCTAAGCAGGATAAAAATGATTTTATATATTTTTCTGGAACCGAGAAAAAACAAGAATAACTTAAAAGTGAAAATCATTATCAGCACCATAAACGTAGTGCCAAGTTTAAACTTTCTATTTTCTAATCCGAAGTTGAAAGTGGAAAAAAAATATCATGGAAAAAATAACAATACTTAGCAATCATATCATCCGTATGACCTGTACCACTACAACCAGTAGTGGGGTTCAGTACATGGTAGAGACTAAACTGTTTCGAGGACAACGTTTATGCAGGGCGGTGATTTGTACTATATCACGCCCAACCGCCAGATTTTTCCAACTTATTTCGGGTACCCACTTTACACAGGCTGGGTGAGCCTCAGGACGGTCCTAGATCCCATAGGATCCATCGCCGCTCCATCCTGCTAACAGATTAAATAAAAGTCTTGCCACCAGCGGGATATGAAACCAGAACCTTCGGCTAGGCAACTCAGCGCTCTACTACTGAACCACTCCCCTCCATCATACATATGATTACGGATCATTGAATGAGATCTGGAATCTGATTCAACATGTTAACCTTTGTGTCAACATCTAGTTTAAGTGATTCTGTAACCTAACACCTTTAGAAATGTTATCCAATGGTAACTATCATATGTCAATCCTATCACTATCATAAGAAGGGAGTCTGTGCTATGTAGCTCGTTTATTTATAAAATAAAGTAAATAATAAATGTTCTCATTTAGAATCGAGATAAAACAAAAGTAGCATTAGAAAAACAAAGCAACATATGATATATTACTGGAACATATTCAATGAAAATCAACTATATAAATAAATCTTTTTATTACAGAAAAATTGGAACAGATTCTTTATTTAATTTTTTAATCTCATTTAAGACTAAAGAATCGCCAGCTGGAGCAGTATTAGGACATTATCCACCAATAATACATTAAGATTAAGAATAGAAATAAAATAAAAAGATTTTTGAAAAGTCTAGGAAAAACTATTTTATTAAATTTATCCAAATATAATATTTTATTCAATATAAGTTAAGGCAAATAAATTCAAATTCTGTATACATTTTTATTGACCAAAGTATTTATTAGATTTTCTATAAATCATATATCCAATGGTTTTTCTGATATTGATTGTATTTTAACTCTTATTAGGAACACGAGTAGCTCAGTGTATGGAGTGCTAAGTTACTGTGCACAAAGTCCCGGGTTCAAATCCAGCTGTGACATATTTAATCTGTTAACATCTACGGATTGGCCCTGTGGGATCTACAGACTCTTCTGAGTACACCCCAGCTTCTAAAAGTGGGTACTCTCATCTCCTCTGCACGACCGTTGCCCTAGAAACAGTTCAGTCTCTACCATGTACTGAACCCAAGACCCTTCATGGGTTATAGTAGTACATGTTTTTATAACTTTTATTATTCTTTTTCAAATTGATTTAATAGGCACTATACTATTATTACTCTAGTTTTCAACCTAATAAAATATTCTTATTTTTAAAAGATAGGCCCTCGGACGGGATTCGGACCCGGAACCTTTGTCTTTCCGTGACAGAGCTCTACCATTTGAGTCACCAAGACCGCCTGCCGGCAGAGGACTAATCTTTTCTCTTATCCGATCCCATGTCCTCGGTTTCTCGTTTTGCGATGAATACACTAGAACGAAGTTCTTTGAACATTAATTTAATTTTAGGATCTTATTGACTTACGTCATATTTACTATTTATAATTTTTTATAATTATCAGCCATTTTTTTTATTTTTAAATATTTTTATTTTTAAAGAGAAAAGATGTTGATTTTTAAATATTTTTATTTTTATAGAGAAAATATATTCTCTTTAAAATTCTCTTATATTCTATAGATATTCTCTTTAAAAATAAAAAAAACTGACCAATAATTATAAAAAATAATAAAATATTCCTTTGTTTTCCTGCTTTGATTATTAATAAAAATCGTCTATTATTATTACTAGTGACGGTTAATGGCTTTATTAACATAATTAAAGGTGAATTACACAATTAAACGAAGACTTCATATAAAATTTTAATTTTGCATACTATTTACCTTGCAGTTTTACAGTGATTTATTACTTAAATGAAAGGTTAAAGGATTTTTAACAGATGATTTTGTAAAGAAAATCATAATCATGCCAATGAATGACAATTAAATCTACTGTTACTTGTTTTTGACGAAACAGTCGCTATGAAATCTATTGCACAATGATTTTATTTTGGGCTAGGCTGTCTACATACTCCCACATGCATATTAGCAAAAACGATTTTGTAAGACTTAATTATTTTGACTCTGAGGGCCTTAAATTTGTATACATAAAAGAGAGTTTAGTTATTGACAGTGCTATTTCATATGCAGTATTGATTTAACAACCCAGTTCTTGGAGTTGGTGACTTTTTGTGATATAATTATAGAAATTTTTCTCAAGGAAGAAAAGATTAAAGAAAATATGAAATGTCAACTTAAGTCACACTATATTGTGTGACACAAGATGCCGTAAGTGGGAAACGCATAATCGTTGATTTATCTTAAATAACTGCATTCAGATGTAATATTATTGAACAACCCTATTATAAACATGAGTTTGTTACATATTTCACGATTTTTTTTTAAATTTATTTATTGATATTCACAACTGTATTACAATAATCCAACAAGTAAATAGGCTAAGTGATAAACAATGACATGAGATAATGACAAGTAGAGGAACTACCCACTGGTAGTACTCAAATCACAAGTTCAACTAAGAATGTCACGTGGCCATCTTCTTTTCAGACGCCTCGGAGGATTATCGGGAATTGAAAAGGAAGCTAAGCTTGAAACTGGAGGGTTTGAGTGGGAATGAAGTTTGTTATGATAGGATAGATACCGGGTTCGGGACAAATCAGCAACAAATGGGACATTAAGGTAGTTATGGAAGACTTATTCTTAACAAAATAAGGAGCATTGAGGATTTTAAGAAGGATTTTGGATTGTAGGGATTGGATACGAGAGGAATTCGATGGCTTAGTGGAGCCCCTAAGCTCTACTCCATAAGTCCAAACAGGTCGTATGATGGTCATGTAGATGAGTATTTTGTAGTTAATTGAGAGCTTAGAGCGTTTGTCAAGTAAGTGTTGAAGTAGCCTAAAACGTCGAGCGGTTTCTCGTCTTTTCAGTTTTGTATGAGGATTCCAGGTTAATCGTTTGTCGAGATGTAACTGCAAGTATCGGATCTGTTCTACAGGCACCAGTGGGGTATTATTAAAGGATATATCACCATCTGATGTATCATCACCATACGTGGTAAGGATAGCATTAGGATGAGTTGGGATGTCAGCTGTATAAACTGTTTAAAGGATTGGGCCAAGGATACTACTACCTTGAGGATGATGTGATATTTGAAATTAGTATTGAACAATCCTATAATAATCATGAGTTAGTTATATTTAAACCTAAGAATAATAAAGGGGTTGCTCAGTGCTATGACAGATAAATTATTTAATCTGTTTGCAGCCACGGATGGGCTCTGGGATATACAGACCATCCTGAGGCTCACCCAGCCTCTATACAGTGGGTATCCTTAATTGGGGGATAAACCTGGCGGATAAGCGTAATCTCGGACGTCACCTCGCTGCACAACCGTTGTCTTAGAAACTTTTATAATATTCCTCAAACAATGTTGGTAAAAAATCAATATTCATTATCTTGCATATGTTTACAATCGCGAAGAGAATGCAAACTTTACCGTCAAGGCTAATACATCAAGTTTAAAACCGCACAATGTTTCTAGTACTTAGGCAGGCAGCTGTATAACCTGTTTATTGCGATATACTGCATAATTATTTCCATTTCGAATTCCATTTATTTCCTGCAATTATATACTCAATAGACATGAGATCACATCACGTCATTAACAATATAAAATAATGAATAATTAACAGTATTTTGCCAGGATCGTTCAAGGGACCGGGGTAACTCAGTGGATAGAAAGCTGGGTTGCTATGAAGGTTCCGGATTCAAATCACGCCATGGAAGATAAACTGTTAACAGCCGTAGTTGGACTTTGTGAGATCTGAAGACCCTACAGGGGCTTACCCAGCCTCTATAAATATGATACACTTAATGGGGGAAAAACCTGGTGGTTGAGCGAGATCTCGGACAAATCACCTACCTGCATAACCGTTGTATTCGAAAAAGAAAAGTCCCTACCATGTACTGAACCCAAGAAACTTTAAGTGTTTTAGTGATACTGATTTTTCATTTCCTATAAGTTGGACTGGGCCCTTGAGAACTGTTAACTATTACATAAGCACTACACAACTTTGCTCCAACATAAGATAGTTAAGTCTTTGTAAATGGTGAAAATTAGTTAGGTTAGTCAGTTTAATAAAAAATATTGATATTTAGTTGTTTTTTATTATTATTTAAATCATTTTAGCCCCCATAACATTTTAATATCTAACAATTTTTTATCAGTCATTAGTTAAACGTCGCTATGGATAATATTCAAAAACAGGACGGTATTTCCAATAAGAATCCACAATGTATAATATTTCGTTGGCTGAATGAATTCTAAATGCACAGTGAGCTATTTTGTTAAAACAATGGCGCAATTACATAATATGATCGAAATGGAACTATTGTTTAATTATTATCAGAAATATCTAACGTAAATTATATAGTGAATTCGACTCTGTTATTATATTTAACATTAAATTATTTCCTGGAGCCCTTATGTTAATGGGCTTATAAACTAAATTCCATTATACCTACCTTACTATAGAATGTATAACTCAATTTTCTATTTGTTGAAAACTACAATTAAGTAAAATTAAATAAGTTATAGGAAGTGGTTTGTAGTTTGAATATATTCCCCCAAAACTTTATACATTTATTCGTAAAATGTCATATAACACATTGGTCAATATTATACGACATTTCATCTCTTAAATCATCTTGGAGTATTATCAAATATTTCTTTATTTTATAGTTTGAGAGTTCAAAAAAATTACTTTGCAATTTGAAAAAACAACAACATATTTTTCTCATGTTTGTATTATTAGTTGACTTTATGTAAAACATTTACTTATTTGTTGTTAAATATAAAATAAAATAATTATTTAGTACCTGGAATAACTGTTGGGAGTAAAGAAGACACGTTCTGTACATCTGAAACAGAAGTATATGTTAGTAAGGAAAACTTATAAATAATAGCAAAAGTAAAAAGTAATGCCACATAGGTTCAACTCAGGTTCAGAACATGGTAGAGACTGCACAGATTCATGGACAACGGTTCTACAAGGAGGTGACTTGTCGTAGGTCACGCTCAACCGCCAGATGTTCCCTCTTACTTTGGGTACCCTATTTTTATAATATTTTATAGAGGCTGGGTGAGCCCCAGGAGGGTCCTAGATCCTATCTGATCCATCTCCGGCCTGCAAACAGGCTAAATAAAATTAATGCGGGATTTGAACCAGGATTTTCGGCATGGCAACTCAGTGCTCTACCACTGAGCCACTCCGTTCCTAATTCCACTTAGAGCCTATTTAAAAAAAATATTATTAATGCAATTATTATAGAAATATGATTATAACTTCATTTACAACAAATTTAAGCCTATATGCTGGATAATGATGGGTATATAATTATTCTCCATTGTTTAATTTTTACAGATACATTGTATAAACATATCATAAGAAAAAAAATAATAAATCATTAAAGCGGAACTATTAATAGAATAACACATAGGTGACATGATAAAATTTTAATATGAATCCGAATTGGGAAAAACGGCCTAAATTTTAAAATCTATTACATTAAAATTTTCACTTTACTCAAAATTAATTTTGTATCAACCAAAATAATTGTTCATGTCTATCTTAATTTGAATTTCTAAGGACTTTAAATCCCAAATAAAAACCATTTTCCAGTAATGACTGGAAAATGGTTTTTATTTCTCTTACCCTAAAAAAGAAGAATTAAATCTAGTTAATTTAATTCTAATTTATAAGAATCCCAAATAAAATAAAAATATATGGTAATTAATTGTAATTATATTTTTTAATTACCTGATAGAAAAAATAACTAACTAGGTGTTGTAAGTCATTAAATAAATATAAAATTTTACAATCCCTGAAATAATGAAATATTTATTTAACATATGCATTAAGTATCAGGACTGATCGATTTTCAAAACTAAAATAATTGATTAACAGTCCTTTAGTAAAATGGAATATTTTTATACTTTCTCTTATAATGAATAATAGCATAATGTTATGTGATTCATAATACTATATATATTATAACAAATAATATATTATAATGTTATAAATATTAATTCTTCTTCAACTTTTGCAGCACCCTTTCGTGTCTCTCAGCCTAGGGGAACGTTCAGCCATTACCCCTATTCTTCCCTGGCTATTAATAAATAATAATAATAATAAATAAATAATATATTGAATTATAATAAAGAAAAGTATTTGAAATATTATACTTCATGTTTTCAACAGAACAATACGTTTTTTAAGATTCCCGAGTTCAGTGAGTATATGTGAAGACAAGTTATACCAAAATTTGCACGAAAGTGAAATTGCGTATTTAAGTTATATGCCAAGGATACTACAACCACTTTTCCAAAACAAAATTAACTAACAGAAAGTAATTTCCTCGAAAACGACTTGCCTTTTTGATGTAACAAACACATTATATAAACTAGACGGTCTTAAACATGATTGAGGTGTTAATGAGTTTCATCACTGAAATTACTTTAAAGGACTTAGAATGCTGAATATTCAACATGGCTTCCTGTCATGTACATTTTATTTTATTTAAATAATTTCAATCAATAACAAAACTGCGAGGCCATATTTATTCTAAACATTTTGATCTAGATAAATGGAACACCCCTTTGATTAATAATCAATTCGCGCACGAGGTCAAGAATAGCTTTGAAGTATTGAAATCATTTGGGGATGATGGAGAAAACATGTAGACAAGTTATGAGAGGAGATTAGAAATAACATTAATGAAGTCTGTAGCTTATGTCTTGGGAATAGACATGGTAAAAATAATAAAGCTTGGTTTAATGAGGACATAACTTGTTTTCTAATTTCTATATTCACTGGATAATAATAGGGACGGGGACCGACGGGACGGTAGCTTTGTGTGTAAAGTGATTTGCTGTGCCTAAGGTCTAAGGTTCAAATCCGGCAATGGAAGATAAATTATTTAGTCTGCTCATAGCCATGAATAGACTGCTAACGGATCTGCAGACTTTCCTGGGCATACCCAGCCTTTGTAGAGTAGGTACTCTTAATCGGGGGAAAAACCTGGCGATTCAGGTTGATCCTGGACAAATCACTTCCTATTGCAACCGTTGTTCTAGAAACAGAACAGACCCTACCATATACTGAACTCCAAGACCATCCATGAGCTATACTGGAACAAGTTTTATTTATTTACTTTATTACTTTTATTTATTTTTTATTCAACTATTTAAATTATTAATTTACATTAATTATAACAAAAATATACAAATCACCTCCTTGAAAAACCGTTGTCCATGAAACAGTACAGTCTCTACTATGTACTGAACCCCAGAACCTTTCACGTTTTTTGTTGTTGTTTTTTTATAACAAAAATATATTTAATGCATATTCTCACTCACAAGAGTTCTTAACCGCTTTTGAAGCTAAGTCCATTTTTTTTGTCACTTCTTGGGTTAGTAATGATCCGACAAGAATTTTTTTTTTAATTTACTTTTACTGACTACTATGATGTCATTCTAATGCTCTTATCAAAACATCGATAAGATGTACAGCTTAAAGATAATTCTAAAGTTAAAAAAAGAAATCAATGAGTTTCCATTCCATGTATACAGAATGCTTTAACCTAACAGGCTTTTTTTTTGTTGTTGATTGAATTTTTTATTGGACACACTGATTGCTTTTATTGGACTCCTGTCAATATGAATATACAATATTTCGCCAATGATATGGAAATATTGGAAACCTAGACTAAATCAAGGGAAAATCATCAGGCTACTTCATTTAATAATGATTCTTTAAAAAAAAAAAATGGAAAAAAGAACACAGATACTTTTACCAGCAAACTGGGACAATTGCAATTTTTTTAACTACTGACAGTCACAATCATAGTCACGCTCTAACCACGGAGTTTTTCAGTCCAAAAATTGTTGTTTTTTTCCATTTTCACACTGTGAAATAAGTGCCACTTTATTGAGGCATCGTGAGTTCTAGGATTCATTTTTTACCACGAACTTATTTTTCTCTTAAGTTCACATCTCTCAAAAAAACACATTCTATTTAGAAAACGGCCGAAGTTGGCTTGATAGAATTATACTTAAATACAATTTATTTATTATCTGCCGACATTTCGGCCTAACTTATAGGCCATCATCGGGGCTTTGAGAAAAAAAAAAACCAACAATTGAGTACCATATACAATATAACAGCTGTAAAGACGATAAAGATTGGAATGAATAAGAATGAACAAAGTATTTGTAAAACTTTAAAATATTAGATGAAAATTAAAAAATAAAGTGAGTGAATTGACACCCACTAAGGAACATCAGATCATAATAAATAAGTTTGATTTTTTACATAACTCAGGATATCTACGGTCTAACATTTCATTATAAAATATTCTAAATATAAGGATGTATTCTGATTTTTATTTTAAAATAGATAGTTCTGAATAAAAAATCGTATCGACTATTGTTCAAACTTCAACGCTGAAAATCGACATGTTTACCGAATTTTACGGTATTTTCTATTGTAACGGACAGCATACTTATGATAAGAATCCTCGATATAGTTGGAAAAAGAATACATTATTATGACAGGAGAAAATGAAGCTATTTACAAGCGTGAAAGTGCCTTTACTAAATTCCCACGTTACTAATGTGAGCGGGATGGAAAGGAAAACGGATCGACACCCAAAAAAGGGGAAAAAAAAGCACAACTTAAAAACAAGCAATGAAGAACTTTGCTGAAGTGGGAAACATTTGCTTCAATTTGGAGGAAATTTCTGCGAATTTTTTTTCGCAAAATTGGAAAGCGTGTTGGATAGTTTAGAAAATGTATAGACCCTACTCCGAATTTTTTAATGTCGTTCATATCAAAAAGTATCTGTACTTAGCCTTAAATGCCATGAGAGGTGTTGTTTATTTATTGAAATATAAAACTGCATTATAACAAACATTAAATAGAATCAATGATACGTAATGGAATCTACCCCCTCTTAGTACTCGAATAAAAATTCAACTTAGAACAGTCCAACTTCTTTTCAGAGGTCGCGAAGGATAATCTGAATTGAACAGATTATCAGCAAAATATGCTATGTTTGAAACTAGCGGGTTTGAGTGGAAATGAAGTTTACCATGAAAATAATGATATCGGATTCGGGCCAATTCAGCAATAAATAGGACGTTAAGGCCATTATGGATTACTTTATTCGTAACAAAGTAAGGAGCATTGAGGATTTTATGAAATATTTTGGATTGTAAGGATTGGATAAGAGAAGAAAAAAAGTGTAAGTTCAATGTTCAAATCCTTTAGTAAAAATAGGGCTCATAATACAAGATCTATTAAAATATAAATATATACTCTGGTGATGTTGAAATTAACGATACGACCAAAACAGAAAAAAAAGACGAAAATAATTGTTTATTAAAAATATTTTTAAATATTTTATTTGAAAAGATATTACCAGGACCGGGGCTCGAACCCGGGTCTCCCACGTGTCCGTCGTGGTACTTAGCCACCTCAGCCATCCTGGTTCGCTTCTCGGTCATGTCTTTTCTTTTCACTGATCCTATATCTCCGTGTTCTCGTAATTTGGGATGTCTACACGGGGAGAATGTTAACTAAACATTATTTTTATCTTTATTTTTCAAATAAAATATTTAAACCTGTAACCACTACGACCCGTGAACGAGTCTGGGGTTCAGTACATGGTAGAGACTGTACTGTTTCATGGACAACGGTTCTGCAAGGAAGTGACTTGTCCTAGGTCACGCTCAACCACCAGGTTTTTCCCCCTTATTTTGGGTACCCTATTTTTATGGTATAGGGGCTAGTATTAGTATTTTATAGGGGCTGGGTGAGCTCCAGGAGGGTCGTAAAATAAAACATTTAAAAATATTAAAAAAATTATAACATCTTACAATAAAATAAAAAGGTATAAATTGTTTTGTTTTTATCTATATGGATAACACTTTGCAAAGAAATATGAAGATTCACTTCTAGGATAAGAAGGTAAGTAGAAACAATTTCATTTGAATACTATATTAATGTTATAATACAATAATTTTATTTTTACCAACAACAAAAACATATTAATCAGTAACCGTTGTAATGTGAACCCATTTTCATTGTAAGGGATTATCCCACCAATGTTTTAAAATTTGTATATATTTTAAAATAAAATGAAACATTTTAAATATTTAAAAAAAAAATAATAATTTTATTACAACATTAATATAACATAGAACAATAGTAGCATGATTATTCAATTAGAAAAATTTATTCAGGCGAATAAGAAGGTTCAAGCTCTCATTTGAGGATTTGCTGAGTTTAGGTATGCTAATTTATAATTGAATGAGTAAATAAACTTATAATGATATTTAATTGAATACACTGCTTAATATAGTGTTTTCAGAATGTATATTTTTCTGTATTTGTTTCATTTAAATATTTAATATCGTTGTGGTAAATGGATGCATTTATTTTTTATGATTAACATTACACTGTATGCCTTGCTTTCTATTTCTTAAATAGAATAAGGTGATAATATTTTTTTTTAAATTAATCTAAATGCCTTAAGTTCATCATAGAATTTTTAGGTAGAATAATGAAGTAATTTTTTCTATATCTTAATTTAACGAAAATCTGAAAGGGTTGATAACACAAGTCTGCGATGAAAAAATTGTAGCATATTAACTGGGTTTAACAGAATTTTTGTGCTGATTACAGAAAAAAAAGTAAAAAAATTCCATCAACCCTAGATAATTCACTTTTTTTTTTCATCGATTCATCAGTTTGAAAGCTGTACTTCTTCACAATGGTAACCGCTATGCTTCTGTGCATGTTGGACACTCAGTCCATTTGAAATAATGCGACGAAAATCTTGAGTTTGTTCTTAATAAGCTCGGCTGCTCTGACCATAAATGGACCATTTGTGGAAATTTGAAAATTATTACCACGTTACTAGGTCAACAAAGTGGTTACACAAAGTTTCCATGATCCTCTGTTAATGGGATAGCCGTGACAGGAAACAACACTATGTCAAGTGGTCAATCAGAAAGGGTCCTATTGCTAGAGTTAAAATTGTTGAAAGACAAAGTTATTTGGATCCTAAAAAGATCTTACTTCCACCACTTCATACCAAATTGGGGCTAATGAAACAGTTTGGGAAAGTATTACCCAAAGAAGAAGAGTGTTTCAAGTACCTTTGTGAACAGTTTCCTAGTATATCCGATGCTAACCTGAAAGAGGGAGTCTTTGTTGGGCCTGACATCAGAAAACTTTAAAAAGATGAAAGCTTTGTCACTGAAATGGAAATGGAAGAAAAAAATGCCTGGAATTCATTTAAACTTGTTGTAGCAGGCTTTATTGGAAACAAAAAAAGACCTAAACTAAAACTTTGGCTAGTGAATTGTTACAAAACTACAAAATGTTAGGCTGCAACATGAGTGTCAAAGTTCATTTCCTTCACTCATATCTGGAATACTTTCCAGAAAATCTTGGGGCTGTAAGTGAGGAACAAGGAGAACGTTTCCATCAAGATATAAAAGAAATGGAGCGCAGATACCAAGGTCGATGGAATGTCTATATGATGGCAGACTACTGTTGGATGTTAAAAAGGGAAAATTCACAAGAACACAGCCGAAAAAGTACCAAAAGAAGCGTTTGGAAAAAGAAAACGTTTGTACAAAGACTTATAATAACTTTACAATAAATGTACATCACTTGTATGCTCATTTTAGCTAGGTATCGTTGTTGTTTTAATTTATGTTAAAATAATAAAAACGTATCCAAAATTTTCTGTTTTTTGTACTTTTTCCAAAAACTTCAACATTATTTTATAGGCAAGCCTTAGAGACAAAAAAAAATCCAATGTCATTTTTTAAATCAGCGCAAAAAAACTACATAGAGATCAGTTAACTAAATCAAAACAATTTAAAAAAAAGTTTTTTTGCAGATCTGTCTAATTTAGGAAGTATTTTATTCTTCATTGAAAGTAATATTAAATGAATTTAATAGTCCTTCAGTGGAGCATTACAATCCCAATAGGTTACTATTAATAGTAATAAAAAGTAAAAACAATTTATATTTACCTTGAGCTAGTGTTGTTGCCTCGGTTGACGCATTGGGTTGCAAGTCTGAAAAATTAAAATACATTTAGTAGGAGAAAATTAATGTCATATTTTCTACAATTTACTAGGAATAAGGATATAAAAATCACACACAAACATATATATATATATAACATATACTATTATTTAAATTTTAAAAGAATTTCAATTATAACATGTTTCAATTTAGAACATTTATTTTGATGTCTTTACAACCGAAGCAGTTTAATCAATTTTATTGAAATACATTCCAGCATATAAAACTTTTAGTATGCTAATCTTAATTTTTTAGAGTTTCGGATTCAGAGAAAAATAATACAAAACATTAATCCTAATGTCTTTGCATGGAACGGAGTTCTGTCGATTTTATCAAAGCAATTTCCTGGAATGTCCAGCAAAAAAAGTTTAGCACTGGCTATCTTAATTTTTACTGTTTCAAATTTAGATTAGAGTTTTTCGAAATAATAACTTTAATGTCTTCCATTTATCTTATCATGACGTACTTTTATTGATTTTTTTAAAAGCAATATTGTGCAACTTATAACTATAATTTACAATTTTTAAAAATTAGACAAACTTAGAAAAGAGTTTCTGAGTTTGATAATAGATCTCAGCCAAATCACTATTGTTGGTACATCTTTAAAATGTAATATATTCGTTTGTTCATGTTATTTTTTAAGTTTGAACACATTTGACGGTGGCAAAGGCAAAAATAAAAAATAAGGCAATTATAGTGTAATACGAAAATAGCGTTCCAGCTAAATTCAATTTCAATATAATTTATTTTTATGAATAATTTAAAACTTAAAACGGATTTAGCAAAATTTCAACTCTAAGGAATTATCTTTTTTGAATTTATAACAAAATTCAAAACGACTGTAGAAGTATATATTAATTTTAAACATAATTAAAAGTTAATTGCGATATCCAATCCAGTTATTTCACAAGAATCATTCGGATATATTACGGATAACGAAATTCCTCAACTTTAATCAAAGAATTATGCGGAAATGCTTTGGCCTAGAGGAAGAAACTGGCCAATATTCGAAACCGGTTCAGACTTGGAACATTTTTAGCTTACAAACATCTTCTTTTACTTTTTAAGCAGACTCGGCCGTTTGATTACTCTGGACCGAGATAGGTTTTTTATTATTTTTTTGTTAGTGTGAGTGTATTTTTTATTTGTTTACAAATAATTCCAAGGCTAGCGCGTGTTTCTTGATTACGCAGGCATTTAGATTTATGGAGTGAGAACTCTTAACGCCCCGCGACGATTATATTGTAACTTATTTTTTGCATGATATAATTATTTATTTTAGTAGACAGTAGTGTAGACATACTGTTACCAAATTAAAATATAATCAAAATCCTTAGTGATATATATATATATATATATATATATATATATATATATATATATATATATATATATATATATATATATTGGTTTTTACTTATCTTGACTGTTATGGAAATTATATTGTGTTTTAATTCTCGAGTTTCAGTCTTTCTTGAACTTCCTCTGTCTGCTGTTCCTAAAAATGGATTACTTACTCATTGATCATAGCTATTGCAATACAAACATTTTATGCTGTTTTGCGAGGTAACTGATTAATGAAAACCTGATCCATTCTTTGGAACTTGTAAGTACACTCTATCTATTACAACTTACACAGGTCATTTTATATTTATTTTAGTGTCTATTTAATGTTTTTACTAAAGGCCATTTGTTCACTGTCAGGGCGTGAGTATGACACTAAGCTAGTCTCGAAACGTCGCCTAAGAAGTTTAAGAAAGACGGAAACTCGAAAACTAAAACACAATATAGATATGAAACTTGCACGATTAGAAGACAATTTTAATAAACAAATTGTTCTTACAAATTGTTAATTGTGGTAAATCCTACTTAGGAACATCGGAACAATACCTAAAACGAGATTAAAAACACAAAGAAAGTTGCAATTCGCTAATAGAAAACCCAAATAAACCAGATCAAACTGCTCTCTCTACATATTTCAGAAAAACAAAACATACATTCAAATTTGTCAACCTAAAATAATACACTAAAAAAGAAATAGTTTCAAAGGCTATATAAAATAAATTATTACTTCAAAAAATACGTAAGAATCGCGCGGTGAACCGAAAATCGGATAATATACAAAAAAGTAATTTGAGGAAAGTATAAAGGATCATTTAAAAATAATTTTCATTCTATTAATGTAATATTAAAAACAATATTGTTTTTTTTAACAACGTCTTAAGGTATTCGAAAATGAGGTGTTGGGTAGAATATTCAGCCCAAAAAATAATGAGACTTGTGAGAATTTAGAAGATTACACAAAGCGGAATTCAGAAGCATGCACACGGTCAGTATTTTGGAAGTGATGGTGTTACGAAGATTAAGATGGGCTTGTAAAGTTGCTGGGTTTAGTAAAGAAGGAATTCCTAAAATGTTAACAAGCACTGTGCCGAATGGGAAGCGTCTGGGGAGGGAAGATTGCGTTAAGAGTGATTTGGGTTTTGGTAGTGCTCCAAGGAGAGAAGTTCGTAAGATTGGTGGAATCGGCAAGCCTTCGGTGGTATTCGCTAAGTCCTATTATTATTGTTTTTTAGATTGGCTCTATTCGCTAAGCGTTATTATTATTACGCTGTTTTTTACAATGCACTAACGATCTGTTGTTGTAGAGGTATCATTTTTTATTTATGCATTGTATGATATTTGAATTCAATAAACGTTGACAGCTGGGGTATTAGAGACTTAAGGCTTAAGAATCGAAAATAATTAATAGCAACAATATATCAAAAAATTTAGATCAGTACTGCCAACAGCACCTTCTTATGTTGATCAATTTTCAAAATATAAATAACAGTTTTAAGAAATATATGTTCCTCCAATCCAGCTAGTCTTGTAGACAATTCCACTTTGAGAAAAAATCAGTTATAGAATGAAATATACTGCAAGAAAAATGTGTATGTATTTTGTAGAAAATATCTGGATTGGGGTACTAAATAAGATCCGCTTGACAAGAAAGAACTACATTTTTGGTATCTATCTATTAGTGTCCTCTTTTTATTTCTGAAATACCCAATTTATACTGTATATATTACATAGAATGTAATATATTTATATATAAAATAAAATAATACTTAGAGAATGCACGCAACTCGAGAAGCGACAGAGTGGAGACTGCAATAACGGTACGATTGGTCACAGCAAGTGCAGTAACAGTTGCCATTCTTACCGAGCTTCCCGCTACAATAACCTCCACCATTTGCGATTCCAGTCATCCGAGACCGGCTCCCATTGCACTTCTTTCTAAGCAGTCGGATACATGAGCGTCAATATCATAGTTTCTTTAATTTATTAATGAAATTTACAACTTTATAATAGAATACATCATGTAAATATCATGAATGATACATAATGCCACTGGATAAAGGCAAGTAGTGAAACTACGCAACGGTAGTACTCGAATAACAAATTTAACATAAGGTCACGAGGCCATCTTCTTTTCAGACGCCTCGGAGGATTATCAGGAATTGAAGAGGTTGCAAAGTTTAAAGCTAGTGGGTTTGAGTGGGAATAAAATTTTGGGACATTAAGGTCATTAAGGATTACTTTGTTCGTAACAATGGCTTGGTGGAGCTTAAGCTCTACTCCATAATTGTCATGCATATGAGTCTTTAGTAATTAATTGGGAGCTTAGAGCGTTTGTCTAGTAAATGTCGAAGTAACCTGAAATCTATTCGGTCTGTTTCTTTTCATTTCAGTCTATTATGAGGAACCCAAATTAAACGTTTAAGGTCCTAAGTACCGGACCTGTTCTACTGGAATCATTCGGATGTTATTAAACGATACAGGACGACATGAAGTCATTGGTTTAGGTTTATGGCGGAGGGTAAAGGTGATTTGACGGGATTTGTGGGAATTTAGTAATAATAGTAATATCATAGTTAAAAACAATAGTAATAAATAAACACAGTTACACAATAATAATAAATGAAAAAACAGTTTGGTTACTACTCCATGTTATTTTTAAATTTAAGGAGGAACATAGAAGCTCCTTATTCTATTTTTCCTATTTATTTCATTGAAATGAAACAAAATATATTCAGTAAACACCATTGCAAATCATGCACCGTTCAAACTCATACAATTTCAGAATTTTTTGTTTTGTTTGATGCACTTTATGCTGCTATAGCAGAAGGTGATTGAATTCTTTACTAAGTTTAATTAGGATTTTCGGCTCTTTAACGAGTACCTGACATCGCTCAGGCTCGGGACTCCTCATTTACGTCATTTCCGAAGGGTTTTTTACTCCCTTTAAAAATCCTAGGGCCACCTGCCGGGTTGTGAACCCCCAAGCTCGGGCATAGGAGGTTGTTACGCTAAGTACTGCGTACAAGTGACCTCTTTAGTATTAACTAAGGAAATACTTTTAAAGAGTTAAAATTAAATAAAATTTCGTGATACCGTTCCCTTTTCTTTTTTCCATAGAGTTGAACTATAGGAGTAAATGTATTAACGGATTTTCACCAGGATTCGCTTCTTCGCGTCGGCATTCAGATTATGAACCGAATAACATCGTTTCCTTTCCGTGCCGATTTTTCACCATTAACTTTCTAATAAGAAGGCTGGAGAAACCCGACATACCATGATGTCATTGAGGAAGGCTTGAATAGCCACGAGTTTCATGATGATACTTATCAACGTAAAATGATTATTAATATTGTTTATAAATTTCTGTTTGTAATTATTTAAATTAATGTAAAATATTAAAACTGATAATAAACATTAAAAATGATTTGCGCATGGTAGAGTCATTCAACATTTCAAATGTTGAATCACCGGTTACTGCTGAAAATTTTTGAGACAAGAAAATTGTAAAGGAGGTGAGTGTTTAATAGATATTGCATCCGGTCTTATAATCACTATGATTGGAAGTTAAAAGTTCTTATTATGGTGCTGGTAATAGTTTTACTGAATTTCGACTAAAAATATTGTATTAAGTTTAAAAATGGGGTCCTCCGAGGCGTCTGAAAAGAAGATGTCCTCGAGACCTTCTAAGTTTAACTTTTTATTTGAGTACTATCACTGGGTAGTTTCTCTATTTTCCATTGTCTCTGAACATGATTTATCTTGCATTATATTGACTTGATGTATTCTGTTTACAGTAGTATATTTCAATAAATACACTAAAAAAAAAGTTTAAGAATTAGTAAATAACTAACATTGTAACGGGGTGTATACAAAAAAATGACCGTTTTTTAAACAAATATTTGTATTATTATTTCGTTGATCGATGATTCGACACACCACACTTCCTGGCAAGTTCGCGAGTACTTGTGGACGGATTTGACTCAACAGCTTCCTTCAGAACCTCATCAATATCCATTAATGGCCGCCCGGAGCCCTTCTTCCTATCCAACGTCGTACCTCCACTGCTAAATTTTTCAAATCAACGCCGCGCAGCGCGTTGGTCAAGGACACCATCCCCTTGATATTTAATAATTTCACGAGTTGCTTCAGCGGCTGTGAATTTTTTTTCCCAGTAATGTCTTAAAATTACAAGAATTTTGTAGAACACTATCATGTTTCTTTTTTGAAATAAATAACTAAAGTGAGGCTTTTTTTTTTTTAAGAAGTCCAGTGTTAGTAAACAAGCTTAGAGAATGCTCTAAATGGATTATTAAGTGTTGATAAATAATAAATTAAAATTAGTGTTAGAGAAGAATTGGTCGACTGTATCTTCTAATTTAAGGAAGAAATAGTTGGGGGTGCAGTCAAAGAAAACACCAAAATAAGCAATACTTATTTATTATGTGCCGACGTTTCGGCCTACAATGTAGGCCATCTTCAGGGCTAAGAGAGAGAAACAAACAAAAATATATAAAAACGTAGCAGTAACAAGAATATATAAAAAAAGTGGTACAGGAGTGAAAAAATAAAAATAGTGACTAGATATGATGAAATAGTGAAAAGATAAAATAGTGAATGGATAAAAATAGTGACTAGATATGATGAAATAGTGAATATATATATATGATAAATAAGAAAGAATATAAGACTGGTTACAGAATATAATAAACTTAAAAAAGTGATAGATAAAAATAAAATTGTAGATGATGAAAAGAAATTCTAATGGTGACAGATATAATAAACAAGAATACGAATATAAAATAGAAAAAATACATGTCAAGAAAGGATAAAATGTAAACAATAATATAAAGGAAAAGAAAAATGAGGAGGTAAACGGAAAGATACAAAAAGAGAAGATTAAAAATATAGAAAAAGGGGGTTACATAGGTATGAGGGGTTACATAGGTAAAGTGTAATAATATAAGCATATATAGAAATAAAAGCTTGATAAATTTCAAAAATGAAACATTGAACATTATTTATAACTATGAACTATGAGGAATGAAAAGAAAAAGAAAATATAAGTAAGGGAAGTTAATATGTAACTGTATACAGTAGGAAGCAGTGGCATTAATGCAAAATAAGATGTGAATATAACATATACATGTAGAAAATAGGTAAAGAAATACAGAGGATGAAAAATATGAGGCTAAATAATAATGAACTCTATACATTAACAAATGATGGATGCCAAAAGAAGGTGTGAGAACAGGTGCGAAGAAGGTGAATGTGAAAAGGATGGAGATAAGATAAATACCAAGGTATGTACTAACCGAATAAAACACGAGGCAGCTAGGAGAGCTCAGAATGAAGTGAGAGCAATAATACGTTATAATAATACGTTAGGCCGGCTGGCGGAAGCGATACAGGCGATCTCTGACGGCCAAAAAAATAATGACAAAGAAGGGGGGAGGAGAAATGCAGATGCAGAGGCAATAAGAGACCGTAAATAATGTAAATAGCGTGAAAAATTAAAAACTAAATAAAATTAAAAAGGAGAAATGCAGATGCCTGGATATAAGTGACCGTAAATAATGTAAAATGCGTGAAAAATTAAAAGTCAATGCTCAACATGTAATTAATAAAAGAATGGTATAATAAATTAAGAATGTAAGGTTATTTTAGTAAATTAAAAATTTGGGAGTAGGTTAGGGATAGGTGATGGGAGTCGGTCTTGGCATTAACGGTAGAGGAATCTAAATTGATGTGAATGGTTTCTGAGAGGATGCGTTTATTATAATTAGGAACGGAGGCCAGGATCGACGTATTTTCGAAGTCAAAAATGTGGTTAAAGGATAGGGCGTGTTCGGAGAGTTTAGAAGCGGTTGGGTTGTGGGAGGAGATGGAATATTTGTGTTGGATAATGCGGTCTTTAAGTAGGTTTTTGGTTTCGCCGATGTAGGAAGAGTTGCAGTTGGGAGTAGAGCACGGAATGCGATAGACGACCTGAGAGCGATGTTTTAGAGGAATGGGATCTTTGACTCGGGTATAAATATTGGAGAGTTTGTTGTGGGATTTAAAGGCGATGCGTAAATTGGGGATCGCGGAACGTAGGGATTTTTGAATGTTATTAGAGAGGGAGGGTATATATGGCAAGGATCTGGGTACTTAACATTTCTTCCACCAACATCCCCACCCATGTCAACAACATTCTTTCCCTAGGACCTAACTTTTCTGCACCCTCCTCCTCCTTCAAAAAAATTATACCTGACCAATTGACCGACTTAGAATATATCCATAATGACCCCCTCCTCAACCATTCACATGTTCAACCTGATCTTTCACGCGTCTCTTTAGCTAATATCATTTCCAACTTCCTTCAGCACCCCCATTCCACCCCTTCTAATTTCTCCCCGCAATTTTTCAAAGACCTTGCGTCCACACGCTCTTTTCTTCAATCGCATGACGACTTAATTGTCACCATAGCTGACAAAGGTAACTCTACTGTTATCATGGACCTTTCTGATTATAACCTCAAAATTAATTCCCTTCTTTCTGATACGTCCACCTACCAACCCATACCTCGTGATCCTACTACATCTCTCCAAAAACAATTCAACCTCCACCTACAAAGCCTTGTCAATTCTAAATTAATTACTTATCCTGTTTACAGAAACCTCATTTCCTATAATTCCTTAGCCCCCCGTTTTTATGGTCTTCCCAAAATCCACAAACCCAACAACCCCCTCCGTCCTATTACAGCTAACGTCAATTCACCATCTACAAAACTTAGCAATTTCTTACTTTCATCCTTACAAGTCCTCAGCCGTAACAACCCATATGATATCCAAAATTCTTTTCATCTACGTGATCTTTTAACATCCCTCACCATTCCTGATCATTACATCCTCACTTCCTTCGATGTCGAAAGTCTTTTTACCAACATACCCTTAGATAAAGCCCTTGTCATTATAGATAACCACTGGTCACTAATAGAACCCCATACCTCTCTCAACCGGTCCTCATATCTCCAATCCCTTAAACTCTGCTGCGAATCTGGCTACCTCACTTTCCATGGACAGTTCTTTAACCAAATTTCTGGACTGGCCATGGGAAATCCCCTCGCTCCTGACCTCTCCAATATTGTCCTAAATGACCTTCTAGACTCCATCCTACCCCAGTTCCGTGACGATGCCATTTTCATTAAAAAATATGTGGACGACCTCCTCCTTATCCTAAATCCTAACATCATTCCAGGTTTATTATCATCCTTAAATGCATACCATCCCCGCCTACATTTCACTGTTGAACTTGAACATAACAAATCACTACCTTTCCTTGACCTCCGTATCATTAGAAATCCCGATCACACCTTATCCACTGATTGGTATACTAAACCCACCTATTCTGGCAGACTCCTCAATTATTACTCCCAACATCCGCACCACCAAAAAATCAATGTCGCCAAAAATATCATCCACCGTGGCCTATCCCTCTCCGACGCTTGCTTCCATAACACCAACACCCAACGCATCAAAGAAATCCTATTAAAAAACAATTTTCCTCCCTATGTTATCAATAAACTCATCCATCACCCACCCACCCGCACCCGATCTCCACATCCGCCTTCTATCCCTATATACAGATCCTTGCCATATATACCCTCCCTCTCTAATAACATTCAAAAATCCCTACGTTCCGCGATCCCCAATTTACGCATCGCCTTTAAATCCCACAACAAACTCTCCAATATTTATACCCGAGTCAAAGATCCCATTCCTCTAAAACATCGCTCTCAGGTCGTCTATCGCATTCCGTGCTCTACTCCCAACTGCAACTCTTCCTACATCGGCGAAACCAAAAACCTACTTAAAGACCGCATTATCCAACACAAATATTCCATCTCCTCCCACAACCCAACCGCTTCTAAACTCTCCGAACACGCCCTATCCTTTAACCACATTTTTGACTTCGAAAATACGTCGATCCTGGCCTCCGTTCCTAATTATAATAAACGCATCCTCTCAGAAACCATTCACATCAATTTAGATTCCTCTACCGTTAATGCCAAGACCGACTCCCATCACCTATCCCTAACCTACTCCCAAATTTTTAATTTACTAAAATAACCTTACATTCTTAATTTATTATACCATTCTTTTATTAATTACATGTTGAGCATTGACTTTTAATTTTTCACGCATTTTACATTATTTACGGTCACTTATATCCAGGCATCTGCATTTCTCCTTTTTAATTTTATTTAGTTTTTAATTTTTCACGCTATTTACATTATTTACGGTCTCTTATTGCCTCTGCATCTGCATTTCTCCTCCCCCCTTCTTTGTCATTATTTTTTTGGCCGTCAGAGATCGCCTGTATCGCTTCCGCCAGCCGGCCTAACGTATTATTATAACGTATTATTGCTCTCACTTCATTCTGAGCTCTCCTAGCTGCCTCGTGTTTTATTCGGTTAGTACATACCTTGGTATTTATCTTATCTCCATCCTTTTCACATTCACCTTCTTCGCACCTGTTCTCACACCTTCTTTTGGCATCCATCATTTGTTAATGTATAGAGTTCATTATTATTTAGCCTCATATTTTTCATCCTCTGTATTTCTTTACCTATTTTCTACATGTTTATGTTATATTCACATCTTATTTTGCATTAATGCCACTGCTTCCTACTGTATACAGTTACATATTAACTTCCCTTACTTATATTTTCTTTTTCTTTTCATTCCTCATAGTTCATAGTTATAAATAATGTTCAATGTTTCATTTTTGAAATTTATCAAGCTTTTATTTCTATATATGCTTATATTATTACACTTTACCTATGTAACCCCTCATACCTATGTAACCCCCTTTTTCTATATTTTTAATCTTCTCTTTTTGTATCTTTCCGTTTACCTCCTCATTTTTCTTTTCCTTTATATTATTGTTTACATTTTATCCTTTCTTGACATGTATTTTTTCTATTTTATATTCGTATTCTTGTTTATTATATCTGTCACCATTAGAATTTCTTTTCATCATCTACAATTTTATTTTTATCTATCACTTTTTTAAGTTTATTATATTCTGTAACCAGTCTTATATTCTTTCTTATTTATCATATATATATATTCACTATTTCATCATATCTAGTCACTATTTTTATCCATTCACTATTTTATCTTTTCACTATTTCATCATATCTAGTCACTATTTTTATTTTTTCACTCCTGTACCACTTTTTTTATATATTCTTGTTACTGCTACGTTTTTATATATTTTTGTTTGTTTCTCTCTCTTAGCCCTGAAGATGGCCTACATTGTAGGCCGAAACGTCGGCACATAATAAATAAGTATTGCTTATTTTGTTGTTTTCTTTGACTGCACCCCCAACTATTTCTTCCTTAAAATAAATTAAAATATTTACAGACTTTTGAGCTCTGGAATTTGATAAAACGGTAATTTTTTTTTTTATACATAAAGCACTTAATAAAGTGCTTTTTGCACTTTTTGAAGGAATGGAAACTATTGATAAGTGATTCTAATGGGATTATACCCATTAAATAAGATATTTATAATCATTTTTAATTATTGAAAAGTAAAAAGACATTGCATAAATGTTAAGACCGTGGAAAAATTCCAATGAAAAGCTCTTAAGTCTCCAAACTAAAATTTAATCTGTCCTATGGCGACAGATAATTTCAATTTCTGTTTTAGTTTGGAAACTTAAGGGCTTTTCATTGGAATTTTCCATGGTCTTATCATTAATAAATAATTATTTAAAAACTTGTAGTAAAGGGGTTGTTGGGCGTGTTTCGGTATCAATGGTGGGAGGAGGAACAAAATAAAATTAAAAAAAAAAGTGTTGTAATTAATATTACCACATGTGCTATGTAACAAGTACCACTATAATCAGTGAAAAGTCTTTGGTTTAGTACATGGTAGAGACGATACTGTACCAAGGAAAACTGTTGTGCAGGAAGGTATTTTTTCCGAGATTACGCTCAACCATCAGGTTTTCCCCCAGTTTTGGGTACCCTCTTTTTAAACGTTTTTTGAGCTTGAGAAGGGTCCCTAGATCCCACAGAGGCTGTTAACAGATTAAATAATCTATCTACCAGAGCCGGATTTGAGCCAGGCAGCTTCGGCTCAGCAACTTAAGACTCGCTCCCTTACATAATACTAACTCATTTCCTTGATAGAACTTATGTCAAAGCAAATAACCAGAAACAGATATATCTTACTAAATCTAAAAATAATTACTTCATTTTTTCAGTTTTGATTTATTATTTTTTAATTACTAATAGCTTAAACCTTAAAAATTTTCTTGAAATATCGTACTACGTTCATCACTTTCTGTTTTGCCTTGAACAAGCCTAGTAACCTTGCCTAGGGAGGAAGCTTCATTCATCTCACGTTAATGAGTTTCTTGCCCGAGCTATTGATAATATGTGGCTTCATTAATTAGATTAATACCCCGGAGAAAATTAATTTATAATGATTTCCAATTGACACTGGGTAAGGTTCGACAATAAGGAGTCGTTAGGAAGTATTCTATTCATGCTAGTCCCTTTAAAGACTACTAGTTTATTCAAAAACAAATTAGACTTCCGGGTGTTTTGTTCATAATTGGATTGATAATTTCCTTATTATGATGGCTTACACAATTGGAAGGTTGTGTATTTACACAAAATGTGTACCCACATACAGTGCATTATCGTTTCTTACATAGCCCTACCTAACATTGGTGAATGCTGCACATATTTCGGATTCTCTGGTCCATTGTCCGTTTCCATGATTCGCCAATTCTGTAAATAAGCTTCCTCTGTAGCTAAAGGCAGCTGGTAGTTGAAGACGACGATTCAATGAACTGAAAACTACAACTCAGATTTCCAACTCTGTAGAGGAACGGGTAAAGAAACGTCAGATAAAAAAGTGCAACTTCTAACACATGATTGTGGGTTCAATGTTCCAATTCAGCGAAAGAACTACCTCTCTCTTTTTCCGAATCGTCTTGGCCCATTTCTAATCCATGCCTTAACAATCTATATATATCCCTCCATACACTCCTATATAACACACTATATAGCAAACTATATACCACTCCGGAATAACTCCAAGAAATAGCAAGTATCCTTAATGCGGTCACTGCACTCTAGCACTATGTAAAACACTTATTTATTATTATATCAAAACTATACAACTTTCTCAACTCCTTGTATTCAAAGAAAGCACTGAACAAACTTGAGGAAAAAAAAAACAATATAGCAGAAGTAGAAATTGTTCAAAGAATCGCTTTATTGTAGAAACGTTTATTTTCAGTAATAATTTACTATTGCGCACGAAGGAAGGAAAATTATTATTTCTATTTTTATCAACAATACCCTTCAATGGCTTCTTCAGTAGCCATCTTCTGAAAATATGTTGGTCGCGTAAAATTACCTAAAATAGTTCCATTTCTTTACAAAAAGATGGTATTATCCTAAAAATTAAAAATTATATTTTATTTTACTTAAAATCCTTTTTATTTAATTTTTTTTTGTCTCATCCTTTTTCGAAGCATCCACTTTCTTTTTGGTTGAACTAACATAGCATTATATCAATTTAAATGCTTCAAGTACAAACGAGAGAATAAGAGGATACAAGAAATAATCGGGAACTGTGTACAATTTTTTCGAAACCTGTGACATTATGACTGTGAATTATTATTATATAACTTATATTCTAAATGATCGAGAACTCAAACAGTTTCGAAAACGTTTATAATCATCGACGTGAAATCTCTTGCGCCTATAACAAATACATTGTCTTGTTGAAAAAATAATGGTCTAATTAAAGCTCTTACTCTGGCCGTGGTAAGATAGCATTGTCTTCCTCCGGAACATAAGGATCCAAAGATATTCATCAGGGAAGACGATTAATTAATAATTACTACTGCTACGCTCTCACTTCCAGAAGCGTTTAATTTAGTTATATATACACACAAACACACATATATACATATACACACACTATACATAAATTATAAAACTATTCATATAATTCTACCACAGTAGATACTTAACGTTTTAATTATAGTACCACGATGTTTTTCTAGAAATTGAAGTTCCGTTTAATAATTATTCTGTACCCTTCTAGTGAGCCAATTAAAATACGAGCACACACGTAGTTTTGAGATATTGAGTATTTTGTTATTAACTAAAATAATGAATTTTCTATAATAGGTTCGTTCTATATATTTAAAAAAATGGTTTATATGAAACATGTCTCAGTCTTATTTCACCTAAAGATTTTATTCAGTTAACTTGATTGAGACGAGAAACAATAAAAACAGTTAAAATGATGTAGGAAAGTCACTTAGTTTACTTCAAATATATTATGTCTTAAGAAATAGAGTAAAAAATATAAAGAAATCCTTGTGTATGAAATAATAATACATGGTCTTGACATTGTATTGTATACTCGTGGATTTAATGAAGAAATTTTCAGTAACATCAATGTCTGGGTTTTTTTTAGGTAAATCTATTTTTACAGCGTTTAAAAATTGAAATATTTTATTTTTTAAATTTATATTTAAAAATAATGAATTCTTTTGACAAGTAAATAATGATATGTAAAAAAAATATGTTTTATTAATAAAAAATTATTATTTTATTTACTATAAAAAGTAACTGATTATTATATTTTCCCATAAAAAAAATCCTGCACCACTACAACCCATGAAGGGTCTAAGGTTCAGTAGGAAATTTACTGCTTCTGGATCAACTGTTGTGCAGGTATATGATTTGTCCTAGATCAATCTCCAGGTTTTTCCCCAATTAATGATGTCCACTTTTAGAGGTAGAGGGTGAGCCTCATGACGATCTCAATATCTCAATTAGTTTATCTGTGACAGATTAAATTATTTATCCACCACAGCCAGATTTGAACCCGGGACCTTTGGTACAATAATTCAGCGTTCCCATAACAAAAAATCATTAAATACGGATTTTTTTTTTCTACATCTTCCATCAGATTCTTTAATTTTGATCCGACCATACTCAAGGCCGTTTTTTGCCACCCAATGAGGACCAAAACACGATCAGGAAATATAAAACCATAAAGATATATATTGTTCATGGATTCGGCGAATTAATGATGAGACGATCTGCATACTTTATTTTTATTGGCCGTGCGGTGACGCCCTAGTAGCGACCGGTTCTGGGTATTATGTCATCCCAGTGTTCTCCCGTTTGCCCTTCCAAACATTCGACTCCAGAGTAAACCTCAAAACCAGTCTCTAACACAAACTTAAATCTTCCTGTTGACTGTGTGTAACCTTGTAATTATGTATGTATATCTATATGAATATCATACAATACCCATACAAATATTATCTTTGGTTGCAGTTCCATAAGTTGTCGCTTCGAATTAAGTCACAAATTTTAGCTTTTCATTAAAATGTAACTACAATTATAAATAAATACTATACATAAAATAGTCTTGACATTGAGTTTTTATTAGATAGGTATTAAATTTCATGTTTTTAAGTCGGTCTATTTTTATATTACAGCGTTTAGAAATTTTAATCAAATATCATTTGAGATTTTTTAAATAGATATTTATTATAATAAATTTCTTCGAGAAGAAAATAATGATATATACAAAAAAAAAAATGTTAAATTATTTTACAATAATTATATTACTTTTCATTTTTAATATTCTTGATCCTCATACAAGACTGAAAAAACAAGAAACTGTTCGACGTTTTCGCCTACTTCAACATTTACTGGAAAAACGCTCTAAGCTCCCAATTAATTACAAAAGACTCATTTACATGACAGTTATGAGACCTATTTGGACATACGGAGTTGAGCTTTGGGGCTCTACTAAACCATCCAATTCATCTCGTATCCAATCCTTACAATCCAAAATCCTTCCTAAAATCCTCAATGCTCCTTATTATGTCACAAACAAACTCATCCATCATGATATTAATATCCCGTATGTAGCTGATTTGGCCCAAACTAGATACTTATCCTTCCATGAAAAGCTCCATACACACTTGAATCTGCTAGTCTCTCAACTTGCTTCCCATACTATTTCTGATAACTCACCGAGGCGTCTGAAAAGAAGATGCCCTCGAGACCTTCTACTACAGAACTTTTGGAGTGCTACCGATGGGTAGTTTCTCCACAAGTGTTTTGTTTTTTTTCATGTCAATTGTTCATATTAGCAAATTTACTTGCTGTAATATTATCACAGTTGTAATAATCAATAAATTAATCCAAAAAATATATACATTCTTGAAAATAAAAATGATAATCAGTTTCAGTATGAAAAAAATAGTGTGATTATGGGAAATACATATATATATTTCGGTAATCATTTCATCAAGAAGTGAATGTTCCAACTAAGATATATCATCTTAAGTATAGATGATTAGCTTTAAATGATACCGATATGGCAAATTATCCTACATTTTCCGTAGAATACGTTCATAGAATTCATAGAATACGTTCGGGAGAACAACTATTAAATTATTTTAAAAACGAGTAAGTGTACTCCAGGATTTTTTCAGTTTATTAATTATTTATATTTAATTTGTCAAGGGGAAAAAATCTGGTGGTTGATCGTGAACTAGGCCAAATCACCTCCTAGCAAAACCGTTGTCCATGAAACGGTACAGTCTCCACCATGTACTGAACCCCAGACCCATTCACGGTTAGTAGTGGTACAGATTTTTTTTAATAATTTTTTAAAATTTAATTTGTTATTTAAATAAGAGTAAGCTTAAGATGCCTGCTTTTAATTAATATTTCATAAAAAATGTAATTATTACTATATGTAATACATTATTATTTGGCTCTTACATACTCCATGGCCCAAGGTGCAAGGGTTGCCACCGATCCACAGTGTTTCGATTAGCAGGAGCTAGCTGGACAAAATTATTTTTCGGTATTTTTTCATATCTTTCGACTAATTAAGTATTGTAATTATTATAAATGTTTTTTAAGTACTTACCAACTGAATTTAAGAGGTATTGGTAGGATAATTTATCCAACTAGGACGTCAAAAAATAATATGGTGTGCCTTAAAGTTCGTATAGATCATTATCTCACACTAGAGAGTGCAAAATCTGGGAAAAGAGTTAAATCACTATGATGATTTTTTTTAAATTGCATAAAAATTAAATAAAAAGTAAAAATTTCTTTTAACGTCTTTTGATACAATAACTGATAATTTCAAATAGTATAAATAATATAATATAAATATATAAATTGTTTTTACTTATCGAAATTTACAAATGTATTCAATTATACAACAAGCAAATGAATTATATATGGCAAATAAGTGTAAAAGCAACTAGAGAAACTACGCGCTTGGAGAACTCAAATAACTGATATAAGTTAAAAAGGTCACAAGGCTATCTTCTATTCAGACGCCTCGGAGGATTATCGGCAATAGAAAAGGAAGCTAGTCTGAAACTAGTGGGTTTGAGTGGGAATACAATTTTTAATGAAAGAATTGATGTCGGGTTAAGGCCAAATCAGTAACAAATGGTGCTCATTATGGATGACTTTATTCGCAACAAAGCAAGGCCGTAGCCAAGGGGAGGAGGTTAGGGGGTCAATCTCCCCGAAATCCCGAAATTTAGATAGTATTAAAAATTAATACTAGGTTAAAAAAGTGCAAATTAAATTAAAAACAACACACACAACAGAGGATCCAACACATTTTACAACATTGTGCATTGCAACAAGCATACATATATTTATATTTGCTTGAAAATGTCCTCCAAAAACCTCGCAATAATTAACAATCGTATCGAAAATCAAGAATTGAAGTATTGTTGCGTATTGCATTTAAATCATTCATCATCCAATAATAGTTTATATGGGCAAATTTATCCAAATTTGAAAATTATCATGAATAATAGTATTGAAACCCTATCCTGACCTGACCCCTCCCCCCCCCGAAATGGTTTCCTGGCTACGGCCTTGAAACAAAGTAAGGAGCACTGAGTATTTACGAAAGCTTTTGGGTTGTAAGGATACGAGAAGAATTCGATGGCTCTACTCCGAAAATCTAAATAGGTCTTATAATAGTCATGTATGTCATGAGGCTTTTGTAATGAATTGGGTGCATAGAGCTTTTGTGTATTAAGTGTTGGAAATTTAGGATTCCAATATTAACATTTGTCAAGATGTAGTTAGTCATAAGTACCGGATCTATTGTGCATAAAGCCTTAGGGTATTATTAAAGGATACTAAAGGATAGGAAGGAGTTGATTTGAAGGGATTAATATAAATATATAAAATATACTTTATTTTAATGTATAAATATAATCCAATAGAAAACAGCCTTAAGTCTCCAAAATACTGGAACTAAACCAATCAACTGGAACAATCAACGTTTCGCCTTTCTGGCACACATATTACAAGAAAATCACATCAAAGAATACTAAGTTCAGCACATCTCACACTAACACTTTGTTAACTCTTAAGAGTTGTTTGTGGAGTGTAACGGACCAAGGATGCCGTATCTATTTGATCAATACGTTTAGACTGTTATTGTGAGATGTGCTACTCTTTGTTTCTTTGATATGATTTTCTTGTGATGTGTGTTCTGATGATGCAGAAATAGGCGAAACGTTGGCTGGTTGTTTTTGTTCCAGTAATTTAGAGACTTAAGGCTTTGATTTTGGGGATTGTTCCTTAAGGAACCTATGTGTAATGTTTCTTTTCGACTTTTGCTCACATTTACTAACCTTTGATTAAGGACGTGGGGTATACAGTTCCCTAATGGACTTTGAAACGTTTCTCAAAACCTGAATTTTTTTCTTAAAATTTTAATTTTTTTTTACTTTTTCTAAAATCAACGAATGATTAATTTTATCAGATAATAAAATTTACTGAACAATTAAAACAATGAGAAAGTCGCTGGTTGGGGCACTGAGTACCCCATCTCCCTACAAACGTAACTTTTCTTCCCTCCTAGTTCCGGCGGGCTATGCATGATTTTTCGTGCATCTGGGCTTTTAATTTCAATAAGGAATCAGGGAACAGCCTTATCTCTCCTCATTTGAAGAGAAAAATAGAAAACCCTAGGATCCCTAAGACGCTGGTCGCTAGAATGCACCGAGTTATATTCAAAGGGGGGAGCCCACAAGTTACAAGAAGTACAACTACTCTCCAAACACATATTGATCGAAAAAGGCCCAGAAAACCTAAATTACCTGCATCACGTGTGCTCGAAAAAGTGATAAAAAACTACCAAGGTGTGCAACATTTGTCTACAACCAACATGCAAGCAGTATTCCGGAGTGCTATGCCAAAATTGTGCGAAGAAGTAGGAAAACATAAACTGTTGCAGTATTTTTTATTATTCATTTTTTTCCAATTTTTAAAACATATTTGTATTACTTATACATCCCTTTTTTAAATTATTATCAGTTTTACATTTATTCGTTTTTTCTATACGTGTTTTTTGCCTTTATAATGAATTGTAACCATTTGACCGAAGTTTTTATAAAAATACATATTTTTGTTCTCAAGATTATTTTTTCAAGGATCCAACTATCTACATATCTAAAAGAAGGTTTAAATAATTGGAATAAATTACTTGAATGTAATTAAAATAAAAAATTATTTATGTTTAATTATAATGACTGGGGTTCTCAGTACCCCACCTCCCAGAAGATGGAAGTTTTTTCACCTCCTTACGTTAAGGTTAATATATTGACGAATAGAGGACCTGGTTACAGACGTGGTTTCTATTTTAAAATTATGGTAAAGTTATTTTTCTTCCAATGACTTGGAATGGAAAAAGAACAAGACGGAAGCTTGTTTAACATGTACGTTTGTAGATTCGTACGCTCTACATCCATCGTCATCCTAATAATCACGGGTCATTATTATTTATAGGACTGGAAGATAAAGAAGAAGGGCTAGTAAATATTGTAAGGGAATTGGGGCGAGAGGAGTGCTAAGGAAACAGGTCTGGCCTCGATGACCAACTCAAGGTCAGGAGCCACTTTCATCGTCGGTACCCTCCGCCAGTTTCGTCGATACGCCCCTCGGAGAATTGAATGCTAAGGCTCTGAAAATCATTGGGATCTCGAGAGACTCCCTGTCACCAGATATTACGAAGAGTTGGAGTGACTTAACCCTTCCTAGCTTCCTGTCTTTACCAAAGCTATCCAATCCCACAGCACAGCATACTTTTCCTATCTCCTGTTCAAAACCTTGGTCCACTCCCGTAAATTAAACTTGAATGATTGAAATTAATTGGTTTACTATTATTTGTTATTAAGTTCATGTCAACAAAATTTTCTTCTTACCACCAGAATTTTTCTATATGTGTTTAATAATAAGGGTTATTTCGAGAATGTAAAATTGTATTAAAAAAATATATGTATACTTTATTTTTGGTACGTAAAATGTTATCTACGTTGTCACTTTTTAATAATAATTATAAAATCTTTATTTATTCTGGGACAAGTTCATTTAGAATAATAATACAAAAAGAAAAATATGAGCTATAATATCTTAGAGTAAAATACACCTACAATTTAATTAATTAACTAATTAAAATAAATTCTGAGTTATCTTACAATAACAAATTAAAGTAAAGAAAAATATATAAACAAGATAACAATAATTATAAAGAAAGAGAAACATATATTTACAAATATATAAATTTTATGAATAAATAAACAATAACAAAGGAAAAAAATCTCGGCTCTCAGCTCTCAGATCTATCTACAGCATCCCACCTCCTAGTTTTTGGCAGAATATGCCTTATCCGATCCTCGTCCCCCTGGAACTCTATATATTCTTCCATTCCTAGTTAACATAATCGTTAAAATAATATTCCGACATATTTAATCACCTCATACCCTTACAATTCCCAAAACACAGGAAATAGTTGTTTAGTTTTATAATTAAAACTTGTTAATTGATGGATGAAGGATGTGTTTTAATTTATGTTTGTATGTATGTATATGTGTGTGTGTACATATATATATATATATATATATATATATATATATATATATATAACTTAAGTACTTTGGCTCGCGAAACATAAAAAAAAAGAGTAAATTGGGAAAGAAACTACACACTAGCAAGCTGGTAAAAACACTGACTTTATTTATCAAGTAATCCTTCTTATATACTATCTGGGAGTTGTTTACACTCTTAGTAGGATTAAGCTCCACTATTACCAGGGCCTAACCCTTAACTCCCCCCCTCCAGTTTCCAGACACCTTTTGGAAACTAAAAGAAGTGACTAGGCTGGACAATTAGTAGAGCTCGCTCCTGTACAACTTACAGCTCCCAGACACAAATAATTACAGTCAATAAGGAAATAACAAAGCAAAAAAAAAAACTGTAGCATCCTGCAATGAAGAAAAATAACCACATACAATAAGACTATTTAAAAAACAATCATTGTCTTTACACACAAAAAATACTGCGGTTGACACACAAAACTGAATATATACAATTAACATGGTGACATCTTAATCTGACATGACGGACTTATATAGAGAAAAGATAAAAAAAAAATTTTTAGACACCTCTTGGTTTGTTACAAGTTTTCCGTTTGCACAGGCGAAGGCACCCCAGATCCCAAAGGAAACTTTAACTGCTCAATATGAACGGTTCGTCGTCTTCTTGGGTCTCCAACGCTCTCGATGGTGACTACGTTGTGTTCTCTCAAGACAACGACACGGAATGGCCCCTCGTATCTCCGCGGTTCTTTACTCCTATTGGACCCAATTCGCCGGTATACAATCATGCCAAGTTTCAACGCCCCCGTGCAGTCTCGTAACCTCGCGTTCTCCCTCGTCACCCTGGTCCGTTTTTCCTTCCAGATTTTTCTCCGCACCTTCTCCCAAGCCCCGCGAATTTGCACGTGGTTCGCCACAATATCGCGAGCAACCGTATCGTCCCCGATTGTCTCGCCAAAATCCCTACTAGGCCCCCGAACTCCGAACAGCACCTCAAACGGAGAAAACCCTGTTACGGAATGAATCGAGTGGTTATATGCCGCAACCGCTTTCCGCATCGCTACATCTGGAGTCAGCCCTTGGTCGACGTGATAAACTCTGAGATGATCGCTGAGTGTACCATGCAAACGTTCCACTCCTCCCCTACCCTTCGGGTGTCCCGGAGTGTTGAAGTGCCACGTGACCTCTAACTTACGCATTTCTTCACTCACCACCGCATTGTCGAATTCCCTCCCCTTATCCGACGTTATGCTATCCGGTACCCCGTAAAACATGAACCATGTCCGGAGAGCTGCCAACACGGACTCTGCTACTTTAGACGTGATCAGGTGAGCCGTGGCGATTTTACTGAACACATCGATGACCGTTAACCACGTAAACCCCCGCCAGGTGAACGTGTCAACTTGCAGGTCCCGGAGCGGCCGATCGCCCGTTGGTGTTGCCTCTTGTATGGCTCGCGGTGGGTGACGGTCGTATTTCGTAGTCATGCAGACTTCGCATGCCCCTATGACTTCTTGGATCGTTTTCCGCATCCCTGACCAATAATACCTTCTCCTGAGCGCCTGTAACGTCTCATTGACTCCGCGGTGATTGGTCTTGCCTTGGTGATACGCCCCTGTTAGCTCTTTCTGGCGCTCAACATCCCTAATGGTTTCCACCATGACCTTGCACCGAATGAAGACGCGGTCCGGAATCTGGTCCGTCCTCCACACTTGCTTGATCTTTTCCCAAATTGCGGCGTTCCCCACATATAGGTGGTGTGTGCGACCTGGTTTCGACGCGTCCTTCAGGGCCTTACAGACTAGATCCAACCTGATCCCTGGTTGTGACGAAACGACGTTGACCCGCGATCTTCCGTAACGGGAGTATTCTATGGACAGCATGCCCGAAGTCTTCGTCCTCCAGATGATCTGGCGCGGTTTATCATTGACAATCTCGTCAATTTCTTCCAAATCTTCTGGTCTCTCGTCTGTAGACCCGTCACTGGCTGAGGACACCTCTTCCCTTTCCGCCGCTGTGGTATTCTGTTCTCCTTCGCCTCCTGGTGACCAGTCCTGAAGAAATTGGCGGATGTTTTGCGATGGCCCCGCAGTGTCCTCCTCTAGGGCATTTACCATCAGTGCCCGGGATAACCAGTCAGCGACGACATTCTCTTTGCCGGGCTTGTAGACGACGTCCATCGAATACTGGTTGAGCCTCTCTTTCCAGCGTGACACTCGCGCCGACGATTCTTTCAATTGTCCCACCCATTGCAGCGGTCTGTGATCAGTTTGTACCCGAAATCTCCTACCGAACAGGTATGGTCGGAAATGATCAACCGCCCAGACGATGCCTAGCAGTTCCCGCTCCAATGCGCTATATCTTGCCTCCGCATCCGATAACCGCCTACTAGCATATGCAATGGGCCGCTCCCCGCATGTACTGTCTTGGGACAACACCGCACCCAAGGCATATTCACTGGCATCTGTGGTTACCGTGAACTGTTTGGTGAAGTCGGGAAATGCCAACACGGGTTCTCCCTTGAGGTGTTCCATACAACGCCGTATATTGTCCTCCATACTGGGTGTGACAATCATCCTTGCTCCCTTCTTCAGTAGGTTGTTAATGGGAACCAAACATCGGGCCATGTCTGGTACAAACCTCCGGTAATAGTTCAGCGCTCCCAGCAGTCTCCTGATACCCTTTACATCGCGGGGGATTGCCATCTTGGTAATTGCCTCCACTTTGGACTTATCCGGTTTCACCCCGTCCCTCGACACGGTGTGACCCAAAAAATTTATTTCCGCCCTACCCAAAGTGGACTTCTCCGGAGACAATTTTAACCCGAACTCCCGAACCCTCTCAAATACCTGCCTCAGGTGTCGTTCATGCTCCTCCTCTGATCTACTGAACACCAGGAGATCATCCATGTAAACCTGGCAGATCCCTTCATCGATACCCCTGAGGAATTCGTCCATTAAGCGTTGGAACGTAAGGGGGGCATTCTTCAACCCAAACGGCATCCTGGTGAACTCATAGTGTCCCCGTTCGAATGTGAAGGCCGTTTTCTCCTGATCACGAGGATGAAGGCGGATTTGGTGATATCCAGCCTTCAAATCCAGAGTACTGAAAACTGTGGCTCCGCTGAGTCTGTCCATGATGTCGTCAAAACGCGGAATCGGGTACGCTTCATCTTTTGTATTATCATTCAATTGACGAAAGTCAACAACCACCCTGTATTTCTCCTGCCCCGTCGGAGCCTTCTTTTTGACCGCCCACAGGGGGCTATTGTACGGGGATGAACTATTGATGATGATTCCCTGCCTACGTAATTCCTCCAACTCCTCCCGAATATGTTGTCGTAACGCTTGAGGATAGCGCCTCTCTTTCACGTAGGTAACTTTTTCCTGTTTTAACGGGATTTCATGTACAGTTTTACCCGTAACTCCTAATACTTCCCCTTCCTGAAAAAAAATGTCGCGGAACTCATGCAATAAATTCGCTCTCCACTCTACCCCCCTACTTACGGCCCCTACTCGCGCGCCCCTAACTACCCGATGACATGCGAATGACCTACCGGCTAATCTCACGAACCACTTGCCCTGCATATTTTTTACCTCCACGCCCACTTTTTGTAAAAGATCACACCCAACTATGACCTGGTATTCCCTGGGCATACTCTCTACCACATGCACCCGCAACTGCGCCCCTGTTTTACCCCACTCGTCCAACCCAATGGTTGTCTCGCCCATTACTTTACACGGCCCCCCCAAAGTAATTAAATTGCAATCGCATTCCTGAATCTGAAGTGCCTTCCCCCTAACACATAGACTCTCTATCGCTATTTTCGACAACAGGGTGCTCGAGCTCCCTGTGTCCACAAGGCACTTCACTCCACACTTAGTTTTGATAATAGGCAACCAATTCTTAAGCTTACCTTCTACATTGTTGATGGTGAAAGCTCGGTCGCCACTCTCGACGCACCCTCCTCATACTGACGTCTGCTTTCGTCTCACCGTCAGCACCTGGCGCCGTCCTTGATCCTGAGCTGCTTTCCTCTGCCGGTTCCGGCCGCTACTCCAGCTACCCTCGCCGCCACTGCTCCCCAGCTCCTCCTCCGTCTCTGACGATCCAGATCCACTGGTCGAGTCCCTGGAAGCCTCACCTCGCCTGGCCGAGTATCTTCTTTTTCGCATCTCCTGCGCATTTATTTCCATCGGCTCTCCGTGGTATGCATCTTTCCTGCGGAACATGTATGGGCATTGCCTGGCTAGGTGCCCTTCCATTCCACACTCGTAACATCTGGTGCGAGGGCATTGTGCGAGTGCTACCAGATGTCCCGCCTTGCCACATTCATGGCACTTCCTTTCCTCCTTTCTAACGTTCTTCTTATCTATGAACGACCTTCTGTCTCTGGGTAGCGTTTCTCTTCTACCCCCTTCTCCATCTCTCTTCTTCCCTGGGTCTTGTCTTCCCCTATACTTCCTTACTTCATTTCTGCGGTAGGATACTCTACTCCACCCTGGTTCAAAAACCTCCCGTTCCTCCTCATCACGAGCACTTGCATCTACCATTTCCTGGGCCCACTCCACGAACGCCTTATCCCTAGGAAGCCCATCCTTCTTGCCAGTATCCCTGGCCAGCTGTACCTTGAGCACCGTGGTCATAAAGAGCATCCAGGCTTCAACAGAGCTCGTGTCCATTACCTCTCGCAGCTTCTCATTGATCTTATTCAACCTTGCGAGGAGTCCTGCAGCGTACTGACCATTCGACTGATTGGCCCTCTTGGTCTCCCGAAACAGCTGGAGCATGTCTTCTTCCGGGGCCCATCGCCCCCCTCCATAAGCCTTTTTCAGCCTTTCCTTGATAACTGGCCAAGTAGTATCCTCGTCGGCTTGAATCAGGTTCAGAACGCTCCTCCTTACTCGACGTGCCAGGGCGACTCGTAATCTCTGCGCGTCTGCTCCTTCCAACAGATCAGCTGCCACCTGTGACTGAATACTGGCCATGATACCATCTCCGCCCTTAATAAAGTGGTTAAGTTCACCCACATCACCATTGAACCTTTCCAGGTCCGATATCTCTCTCCTGATATCTTGTGCATTGGCCTTTTTTATTTTCATCCTCTCTAGCTCATTTGTCTCCTGTGCGATCCTGTTCGCTTCTTGAGCTGCTAAGTCTGCTCTCGCCATTGCTAGTGTGGTAGATGGATATGGAGGAAACTCTGGATTCACCTGTTCTGGCTGCGGTGGCTCTAAAGTTAACGTTGCCGGCCTGAGAATGTTTTGTCCTTGTTGTTCATTCATATTGAACCTGTTTTCCCGGTTTCTTGAGAAGAAAGTGACAAAACAACAGAAATAACAAAAAAAAAAAAAATTAAAGTACTTCACGAAACAAACAAAAAAAAAAAAAATTATTCTTGTGACTTCCAATAATTTTCCCGGGTTTCGGCACCACTTAAGTACTTTGGCTCGCGAAACATAAAAAAAAAGAGTAAATTGGGAAAGAAACTACACACTAGCAAGCTGGTAAAAACACTGACTTTATTTATCAAGTAATCCTTCTTATATACTATCTGGGAGTTGTTTACACTCTTAGTAGGATTAAGCTCCACTATTACCAGGGCCTAACCCTTAACTTATATATATATATATATATATATATATATATATATATATATATATATATATATGTATATATATATATATATATATGTGTATATATATATATTTAATTTCGCTGTTCTCACATCCAGTTGCATCGTTTTAAGATCGATCATAACATTTTTATTTGATTTTTTTCCTTTGTTATTGTTTATTTATTCATAAAATTTATATATTTGTAAATATATATGTTTTTATTTCTTTATAATTATTGTTATCTTCTTTATATATTTTTCTTTATTTTAATTTGTCATTGTAAGATAACTCAGAATTTATTTTAATTAGTTAATTAATTAAATTGTAGGTGTATTTTACTCTAAGATATTATAGCTCATATTTTTTCTTTTTGCATTATTATTCTCAATGAACTTGTCCCAGAATAAATAAGGATTTTATAATTATTATTAAAAAGTGACAAAATAGATACATTGTACGTACCAAAAATCAAGTATACATATATTTTTTTAATAAAATTTTACATTCTCGAAATAACCCTTATTATTAAACACATATAGAAAAATTCTGGTGGTAAGAAGAAAATTGTGTTCACATGAACTTAATAACAAATAGTAGTAAACAAATTAATTTCAATCATTCAAATCAGTCAAGTTTTATTTTCAGTTCTTGAGATTCATTCGTTTAGTCATTAAACTATTAAAGTTTTCGGGACTAAATTGTTCTTACAATCCTGCCTTGACGGTCCAAAAATAGGTTTTTGGTTAATTACATTAAATAATACACTAGTCTAAATATAAAATTGACACTTGTGCGATATCATCATGTTATTAAGTAAATAATCAAGATGTCTGTTGAATATTACCTACCATGTATTCTGTAAATATAGTAAATCGGTCCCCAAAAGATGGTTTAACGAATACACGACTGAATCTCAAGAACTGAAAGTAAAACTTACATTATACTATATGTATATGCTATATATTTATATAATAATATTATATAATTCATTTTTATTTTATTCTTTCTATTGTTTATTTCCTTATTCCCCCTCCAGAAGAGCGAGTGATGAGGAACTCATGCTTCTAATATAGCACACCTCCGTTCTCTGTTAACGTTCTGTACAACGCTCTAGTGGATTCCTCGCAAGAAGTTATCAATTAATAACTTCACTTTTTCATTGAGTTATATGTTTTGATTTTTCGATAAGCTTCTTAATTGGAGAATAAATCAAATTCCCATACTTAACCACAACTGTCGATTTTATAATGATGTTTGCATGAAAAAAATAAAATAAATAACTAATAAATAAGTTCCGGTTTATCTTGGCGTTTTAAAAACTCCACAAGAAGATCCTGTTTCTATTTAAAGTTGAGGAATATTTTATAGTTTCAGGATTACATCCTGTTGGATCCTTTACAACTAAATGAAGAATTTATATGCAAAAAAAAATACAATATTTAATAGCTTATGGCTTGTGTTGCACCATCTTCTATTCCTGATTTCTATTTGTGATTCAGAATATATCCCTCAGATTAGCAATAATAGATTCTTTCCATCATTCGCCCCACGCGTCCTCCATCCGTTGCCAGGGCCATCTTTGGTATTTCCTTTGGACGCATTCCCACGTCGGGCCTAGCGGTTTGAGAGTTGCTGCTGATTGCAACTTAAAATGTCATCCAGAAATCTATATTGCAATTGATTTAGATGAGGTAATCATGATTAATAAATTAAGAGATTCAAAAACTAAATTATCTGTATCAATCATGTCGAGCAAAGCGGATAGTCATATCCTACAGAACCAGAATTTATATCAGGAAGAAAATGACCCGGATGAATGATCAGGAATCGATACTGGACTCTGATGCCAAATCCTGATCTCACTATCCCTGAAGAAGACCTGAAATGTGGGTCGAAACGTCTGCTTCCAAATAAACAAGAGAATTTTTTTACCTCCACCCGGGCCTTTTTCTCCCTCATTATATAAGGTCAACTAATATTATTCAACAGAATTTATATCGTTTAATAAAATTATTAAATACAACACTCTATCATCGCAAATGTTCGGGAGCATCTAATTATATGATTGTTTTTAACGATTTTGTTTCTCATGAGTCTACAATGGGCTTAGAGGTGTTCATCGTTGCATTCCTGGTGCTTGGTTGCACCCTATATTCTTTTTCTTTGTTTTTCAAAATTTAAACTGTTTCCATCAAAGAAAATATAGATAAAAAATGATTCAAATAAATAAAAATGCCTCACAAAATGAAGACATTTAGATTACAAGAAGAAAAACATAAATCTTTATTAGTTTATTATTAGTGAGATACTTTTATTAATAGTGGTGTACCAGAGGGAAGGATCAGGAGGATATAACCCACCTTTGGAATACTTAAAAAATATATGATACTAATCAATACAAGTGCTAATAAATGTAACAATGTATTGAGATGAAGTTTCTCCACGAAACCCACAGTTGCTGCCGATGTAGCATCGTGAGATCTGGAAAATTCGAATATTAAATGGGAAAATGATGTATTCTTCCGAAAATACATTTTAAAAATAAACTAATAAATTCAATTAAAAAATAATTTGTTTCGTAGCTGAGAGTGCTGAGTCGCTGTGCTGAAGGTTCAGGGTTCAAATCCCGCTGTGGAAGACCGATTACTTGTCTACAGTCGCAAATGAACCCAGTGGGATCTACAGACCCTCCTGGGTCTCATTCATGACAAACTTCATTCCCACTAAAACCCAATTGTTTCAAACCTAGCAAACTCTTTAATTTCTGATAATCCTCCAAGGCGCCTGAAAAGAAGATGGCCTCGTGATCTTCTAAGTTAAACTTTTATTTACCACTGGGTATTAGTACTACCGCTGGGTAGTTTCTCTACTTGTCTTTTCATGACAATGTATACATTCAATATATTTACTTGATGTATTCTGTTATACAGTTGTAAATTTCATTAAATAACTTTAAAAAACAACAACTTTTATTGTAGGATATTAAGTAAACCATTCATAAAAACAAAACAATTGATTAACAATCCCTTAGTACACTGGTATATTTTTTATACTGTCGCTTAAAAATAATAACAAATGACGATGATGAACTGTTTCGAGGAAAGGTTGTGCAGGGAGGTGATTTGTCAGAGGTCGCGCTCAAACACCAGGTTTTTCCCCTAATTTAGGGTGCCCTCATTATAGAGGCCGGGTAAGTCCGAGGAGAATCCACCTGTGAGTGTCAACATATTCATAATTTATCTAACACATAGTATCCAACATACTGAGCTACCCCGCCCCCAATCATCTTTAAAATAAACAAACTATTTTTTATATAATCTTATTTGTAACATTTTCAAATATATTTTCGGATGAATGTATCGTTTTTCCATTGCAGCACATGAAACATATCCCAGTCAGGGATACGCTAGCGTTACCAAGGACGAAAACTATCAACTCTAAAAGGTACTTGAGAATACTTTAACACAGTAAACGTGACAAACGGCCAGAAGAAAGAAAGAGAAGAAGATAAGTTATCCAGAAACGCACAAATACGTGAGCAGGTCAAGGACCATTCGGGGTCAAAACAAGGAAAACTAGTATTGTGTGTGTGTTTGTCTGCTTATGAGTGTTAATCATCCGTTTTTGTTTTTACTTCCTTCTAAGAATACGATTAGCATAAAACCGCAACCTTTTTCGCATATTTGAGAACCTTAGGCAAATTAACTGTTAAAAATGAGAGAAAAACAAAAAAAACTGTACCTTAACCAGCGTTTACCAGAGAATCCGTAGCAATGAAAATTTAAAAAGCGTGTGATGGAACTAAAAACATATTAATTACTAAACTATTCACTCACTCCTTGACACTACGGATCTACAAGGGCCTGGGCCTCATCCACCAATGCCTGCCAATCACTCCTGTCCATAGGAAGTCTTCTCCAATGTTTGATTCTCAGCTGGTGAAGATCGGTCTCCACATCATCAGCCATCGGGGCCTTCCTTCTATAAAGAGGGTAGCCTTATTCAGGAGAAAACCGGGAGATTGAGCGTGATCTCGAACAAATCACCTCCCTGTACAACCGTTGTCCAAGAAATTAATAAACAATACTAGAGTCCTAGAAATGGTACTACCTCAACCGTGTACTGACCCCAAGACCCTTCATGGTTTGCAGTGGTGCGGGATAAAAATAAAGAAGTACAATAAGTAAAAAGTGTATCAGGTTTTTATTTTAATATTGTTGTGCCAGTTAGAATCGATGTTTATCGATTTTACATCATTTTTTCTACTGATCTAACTACCAGAATATTTATTTCTCTCCTTCTTAGTTCATCACAGATAATAAATAAATAATAAAATATTTCATCATGGAAAGCCTTATATAAAGAGAGAGAATCAGTATTCTTAGAGGTTCCAGCTATTAAAAAAAAAAAAACTACCACTACAACCCCCTATAACAACGGTTGTGCAGCTGAGTGATCTGTCCGACATCACGCTTAGTTTACAAGTTTTTCTATGAGGGCCAGGAGGGTATCCAGATCCCACATCGTGGCTGTTAACAAATTAAAAACATTATCTGGCACAAACGGATTTGAACCCAAGACCTTTACCACATCAACTCAGCACTCAACACACTGAGCTATTTGACACCCTAGTTCCAGCTATAATTCAAGTTTCATACAATGCCTGTATTTTTCTTATAAACTCTGCAACTTTAAAAGATATACATTTTTTTTAATTATAGATTCATGATATAGTTCAAGATTGGTGAATTCGAACTTCAAGTATAGATTATTTTGCGGTGTACTTCCCAATAGTAGTTTTTTTTTTTAAGTAAGTTCCGAAGATTGCCAAAACAAGGAAACGCCATTACAAGGTGATTAGGATAATGGTGTAAGGTGTGTATCGAGGAAGCGGTGATGCGATGGAGGAACGCCTCACCGTTAGCTCTTGTGTCACCTCTGGAATATTTTCATTTCAGCTGCTCTCCTTACTGGCACCGCTAGGTGCTAAGGAGACATTTTTCTGAAATTTCCTTTTAAAATTTCACTTTTTCCTTTTAAAAAAATTTTTTGTTAATGTTTATTTTTCAATTCGACCCCCCACCAAAAAACTGATTATGTTTGTTGGGGTCCGGGGTAGAGTGTTATACTGAAGGTTCTCGGTTTGAATCCGACTGTGGATAAATTATTTTTACGAAACTGATCCAAAACACAAACTCCAGAGGGTGAATCAAAGAGTAACAATAAAAATAAGAAAGATTATCTAAACCTAGGGGTTTTCAAAATCGAAAATCTGGAAGGTTAACGTTCATTGAATTCATGGCATATTTTTTTTTAGAATAATTTATTGGTATTTACAACTGTAAATATATTACATCAAGTAAATCTGCTGTATGAACAAAGGACATGAAAAAAAAAACACTTGTGGAGAAACTACCCATTGATAGCACTCCAATACTTTTTTTCTTAAAGAAACTTATAGGTATGCATGGTTCTATCAATATCTTAGAGATTTGAGAAGACCCCATTCCTTCCTGATGATAAACCGTCGGCAGAACATTGCTACAAGAAAGAAGGCAGAAAACTTAACTCTCTTCAGTTGGGCTAATATGAATCATAACTAATGAAGTAATTTTTAAAAAATTGACTTATTCGATTAAATATTACAATTTTCTCTTATGTTTTAGAGAACTATAAAAAATGTATAAAGTTTTTTAGAAGAAAAAAATAGGATACTTTGAAAAGAAAATCTATTTATTCGACTTAAAAAGGTGTGGCCTCGATCTTTGTTTTATCTCAATGAGGTTCGGAAAAAACTTCCTTTGAGATACTCGAAAATATTTCCTAACTTCGAAACTAAGAATGTGCGTAGCCCTATTTGTATATAGATATATTATATTTCTTAAATTCAATTGAATAAGATATACGGTATAGGAAGTTGGTAATTTTGCCATATATTTCTTATAACTATAACTAAAAATACACGTATTTTATGTCTCTTGTGAGCTTTCGCTCTTCAGTGTCGATGTAAAATTAAATAATCGTTTTAAACACTTTGGAAGCCTCATTATGCAAAATACCGAATAGAATTTGTTTACGGTCATTGCCCTGAACAAATGGAGTGACTAAATTTCATGTTTCAGAATATTCTTTCAAACAAATCACTTTTAGTGCTAAGAGATTCCTAATATAAACCTTTGTAGTAAAACTATAAGAATAAGTATATAAAAGAAATGTTTCGCTTGATATTTAAAAATATATCTATAATATAAGTGAGAAGAAAAACAAAACTAATAAAAATATATTGAAGTTAAATAAGAAAATGAAGAAATCGAACCATTACAAAAAATCCTCATACAAGACTGAAAAGACAAGAAACTGCTCGACGTTTTCGCCTACTTCAACATTTACTAGACAAACGCTCTAAGCTCCCAATTAATTACAAAGGACTCATTTACATGACAGTTATCAGACCTATTTGGACATACGGAGTTGAGCTTTGGGGCTCTACTAAACCATCCAATTCATCTCGTATCCAATTCTTACAATCCAACATCCTTCGTAAAACCCTCAATGCTCCTTATTATGTCACAAACAAACTCATCCATCATGATCTTAATATCCCACAAGTTGATGATTTGTCCCAAAATAGATTCCTATCCTTCCATGGCAAGCTCCATACACACTTGAATCCACTAGTCTCTCAACTTGCTTCCCATACTATTCCTGATAACCCTCCGAGGCGTCTCAAAAGAAGATTGCCTCGAGACCACCTAGTAAAGAACTTTATTGGAGTTTTTTATTCATGCCATATTATCAGATTTACTTGTTGTAATATTATTATAGTTGTAAATATCAACAAATTAATCTAAAAAAAAAAGAAAAGTTTCATGCGTTATTTCTAAATAGGATACTTTTAGAATTTTTAAAATGGGTTTTAGTTAAGGATTAGTTTTCAGTTATAATAAACTAATTCTAGTTGTATTTGCAAAAGGTCACATTGCTAATTATAACTTTAATTGGGAAAATATTTAATCTGTTTTTTTCTCATCTCTTATTTTCGAGTTTTCCTAAATACTGTTGAGGGAAAGAGCTTATTATTATTATGCCATTATAATAGATAATACCGCATTATCATACCAATGCTTACATAGAACACATCAAAAATCTATAGATTTCGTAGCAGTGTCACTTAAATTTCAGAAAAAGAGAAACGAGAAACTTAAAAACAGAGTGAAAGGTCTATCTACCCCTACCGATCGAAGACAGGTACCAAATCAAAATTTCTAATAGTTTTTATTAATAATTAAATATAACCACTTTTTAAAATAAATACATATGTGTGACATACCATTGTAAATATTTGTATTCGCTCGCAAATAACATTGATAAATTTCATTAATATTAAATGACTTATATTTAATAATATTACATAATACAAGAATAGGTTCTGACAGATGCCATAGCATTCCTGATAAACGGGGCTCTACTATCGGAATATCAATGAAGTTTCCAAGGATGAACCATCGGAAATGGGAAGAACATTACGGAGTGTTAACTTCCAATAGGTACTAAGCGAAATGAAAATATTAGAGTGGCAGGCAACGAGGAAGAAGACGAAAAAGTAGAACACAGAGTGCCATAGCCACACAAAAGACGAGGGTGACAGACAAAGAGATAGGCAGACCCACTAAAAGAGAATGGAAAAGGAATGAGGGAGGGGGAGGTACTGCGATGTGGAAGAACCATAGTTTGTGAATAGAGCGTAGTCCACATCTCAAGAATAATCCTCAAGAAGGACATTATAACAAAGGAGTTCTTTTAAATATATGATACAAGGATCCAGGCCTAACCGAATCTCCGGAAGAATGGATCTTGATTATGAAACTGAATAAAAGCGTTTCTTTCTTTTTAAATACTTTAGAGAAAATAAAGGAATAGAAAAAAGTAGTTTAAAAAACACGCATTTATAAGGAATTTGTTTTTTTTTAACTAAGTAGAAAATAATTTTTAATAAGTTAGAGCGATGAACAAAAATTTCATTTTATTGCAAAAAGGCGTGGGGTAGATTTTAAGATACTTTCATAATTACTCAATTTTACGAATAGCATTAAATAAAATATTTACAAAAATTGTTTTATAGCTGTTTTATAGTTTTAAAAAAACCTGTACCGCTACAACCCATGAAAGGTCTTGGATTCGGGTCGTGGTAGAGTCTGTACTGTTTCTTGGACAACGGTTGTATAGGGAAGTGATTGGTCATAGATCACGCTCAACCGCCAGTTTTCCCACTTAATAGAGAGCACCAGATTGAACCCAGGACCTTAGCCACGGCGATTCAGCGGTCTACCACTGAGCTATCCCGTTTTTTTATTTATTATTATTTTTTGATTTATTATCTAATTTTTAGTTCAGCTAGCTAAAAAAGCATATATTTCTATTATTCATTGTTGCAAAATATACGAAACCCCCTAATTGAGTCGTACGATTTTCTCAAACATTAAGCCATATATGCCTTAGTAAAAGCTTTAGTACTTGGCAAAAGACACTATTGCCTCTTCGGATATGAAAAATCGCTAGTCCTGAAGACATCGGTCCTTCGGAAGTGTGCTTAGTTCTAATTCAATTCGATGTCTAGAAGTGTTCCGTAAACATACGAACAAACTGGCGAAACTAATAAAATCGTGTTAAAAGATTTATGTCACTATTGCGTAAGAAAAGCTCCATTCCTTCATCAAGATCTTTCTGCCACTGAAGTCGAGGCGTTAAATATATTCAGAAGCAATGGGGTAACGCGCGAATGTGTTGGTGGAGAAATAAATGTGAGAATCGTTAGATTTTTTTTCTAGTTATTGCAGCAACATAGCATTGAATAGAAATGATGTAATTCGAAACATTAGAAAGAGCCATTTCTTACTCGTGTGGCTAATAGTGTACATTTATTTTATATTCAAAGAGTTAACTTCTTATAGAAAGACATAGAATATTCAATGCTCCGTCATTTATATGCATCGTAAACCATTCCCAAATATTTTTTTTATTTCATACATTTGCTAACTATATTTACCATGTGAAACTTAATTTCGATGCGTTATACACTTTTCGAGGTGGCTCAGTGGTAAAAGGCCGACAAATCCGGCTGCTGGCAGATTTTTTTTAAATCTGTCAACATTCGGGGATGGATCCCTTCAATAAATTCTCACCTCTTCTTCCAACTTCTTCCTAGGACGACCTCTTCCTCGTTTTCCCTCCAATTTAGCTCGGTAGGTCGGGAGGGTAATTGCATGTAATAATTACCCGCAAGTGGTAATTGTTGCATTCTGCTTCTTGGGAGTAACGTCCCCACAGGTTACCACAGTTCAGTACACCTAGCGTACTCACCAGAACAGTAAGCTAAGAACATATCCTTAACATATGATCATTTACAGTACACGTCCTAGGGCAACCTTTTCTAGGAGTTCCTTCCAAACAGGAGGAACATACCCGGTTACACTTAAAGGCAGCCCCCCACTGATCTGGGATGGGACAGGCCGATACCCTGCCCGTCCGAATCTTCAAATATCACCAGGAAAGGAAAATATACAACCGAAATATTTCTTGTTTTAGTAAGATCTCTGGAGTATGAAGTATCATGTTGTATGCAAATATTTTTTGAATGCAGGTTCTTTGATTAGGTTTATTTCTGGAACAACCTATTAAATCCTGAATTCAAATATGGTCTTCATATTGCTTATGATAAAGCGTTGATGGTTAATTATTATAAGAAACCGAAACCATATTACATACTTATGAAGAGCATTATGTCCTCGACTCAGGCAATGGCATAAGAGGAAGTCAAAGAAAAGACAATATGTAACGTAAAAAAGAACAAACATTGTTTCTAACATGTAATACAGAATTTAGCCAACTAATAGAAAAAATCTCTTATGTTATTTTCAAAGTTTAACTATGAATTTTTTAAATAAAATAATCAGCAGAGGAAGCCTATGGATATGTAAATTAAAAGGATTACAGCACAACGAACAAGCATCTGGTTTATATATTTACATATCCATGCCACTATAGCCCATGAAAAGTTAATTACTATAACCACTCAACTGTCAGGTTTCTCCCCCAATTAAGTCCTCTTTATAGAAACTGAATGAGCACCAGGAAGATCTGCATATCTTACAGTTACAATCTATGGGTGTTAACCGATAAATAATTTGCCTGCCACAACAGGTTTCGAACCTCCAGCTCAGCAGCCCGGTACCTTCAAACGACCCAACTCAATAACAAGAGATTTAAAACTAGAAAATTACTATTTAAAACTTAAAAGCGTAGAACGTAATGGACCATGATGTAAAAAGCATCAACTTATGTAAAGTTGTAGTTAATGCTTTGTACATTTTTCAAAATTTGATTTTAACTAAATGGCAACACATTCATGGAAGCTTTTAAAATTTAGAAATGGAATAGAAACACAATTCAGGGACAAGGTGGTCCCTTTAGAACAGGGGTACCCAAACTTTTTTGTACCACGCCCCCCTTTTGTTGAAATGAAAGCTTCTCGCGCCCCCCTTAACAATAAATTGTGTGGGCCTAGGAACAAAACAAAAACAAATAAGTATTACATTAAAAACAAACTATTTATTTATACTGCCATAAGGTACAAGAATGTCAGCTTTCATAAAATACAAAAATTATTAATAAGAGAAATATAGATTAGGTTGGTTAGTGAGATGGATGGGCTTCCATTTTTCTTACTAGTATGCCCTATTCGTGGCTGAGTTTTAGTAAGTGCACAACGCAAGTCACTTGCAACATCAAGTTTATTCCGATACTTTTTTTTTTAATTGCCACAAGTGTTGAAAATGATTTTTCGCACAAATAGGTGCTTGAAAAAAGCAAATATAAAAGAAGAGCTTTCTGTGATACACTAGGATACACTATGAAATATTTTAACTAAAATGAAGGTTTGTCCATTATATCAAAGTGGCAAATTTTCTAAACATCATGGTTAATTTAGAATTTTAGAAAGACTACTTAAATTTAATTTAATGTTAACTTGTCTCGCGCCCCCCCTGACAGGCCCTCACGCCCCCTCAGGGGGGCGCGCCCCCCACTTTGGGAACCGCTGCTTAAGAATAACAAACATGGACAGAAAAAAATTATATAAGTCTGGCAAAAAGGCTACATAATAAAAAGCATAAGATATTTACAAAAGTCTCTAGTAAGTAAATTAAAAAAAACAGCAAACGGAAACAAAAAGTTATGAGCAAAGAAACTAAGCAATAAACAGCATTATTTAGTTCTGATCAGTTTAAGAGCATAATTGCACAGAGGGCAACTAATTGGAAATTGAAGAGATATTGGGAAAACATGGGTTTGAATGAGACTAGAGAAGAAGAATGGCGGATATTAGGTACGGAGGTAGGATTGCGTGCCAGATGGTAGTGGATCGGGCAAGAAAGGAACACCCGAATGTTTTGGTTCTTTATGAGCAGGTATAAAGTTAGGAAACGCGAGACCTTTTCCTGGTACTGGACTGAGGATATGAATTGAAGTTGACTGCAGATGTGGGAAGGGTGAAGGTAGTTAAAGGGTTGGTAAAAGAATAAACCAAGGAAATATTGTCAACGGACGGAAGGGAAGAGCCACTTTGACTCGTCATAAAGTTGGGACACACGATACTGCCTAGGAGTACCCAAAGAAATTAATTATTCCCCTCAATCTTTTATAATGTATGTCACGACAGATGTTGAATTATCTCGATATGATACTTCTCGCTAATTGTTCCAAAAGAGTATTGTTAGGAATTTAAGCATATAGTCTTGGACAAAGAATGTTCCCTTTCCTCACTAATTATATTCTCAATCAGTCATCACGCAAAACTGTTATCAGCTGGCCTGATTTGAATACAATATTATAATAATGGAGAAATCGATGCTCTGGCATTAATCAAGATGTAATTGTAACACTTATGTCTGTTCGCCAAAGATCATTAAAAGATTATGACAATGTTTTGTCTAAAGATCACGCAGAAAAATATGCAATTGGGATGTCTTATCATAAAGATATCAAATATTCTGGAATCATTAATGCCCGTTCCATAGCACTATTCAAACACGAACGCAATTAATAAAATCAGTTCTGCATAACGAATGTGAAAGCCGCTATGGAACATAGGCCTAATAATTTCCCTTTTCGGAAAATCATCAAGAGAAATGTAGTGCATGTGGTGAGGGCATTAGGGACTTTCTAAAACCTCTTACCGAATCTGGTGCCACCGCAAATAGACTGGTTTGGGTCGTTGGAAAAAATAAATAGACAAATGAAAATGATACGATGGCTTGATTGGATAGATTAAATGGAAAGTGTGCGGTACAAGAAAATATTGACTTAAATAACCGAAGAGTCATGCTCTTGCAAACGATATTTAATAACTTGTACCACTGCAACCCGTGAAACCTCAGTACATGGTAGAGACTGCACTGTTTCTTGGACAACGGGTGCGCAGGCAGGTGATTTGTCCTAGATCACGTTCTTTGCCAGATTCCCCCCCTTATTTTGGGTGCCTACTTTATAGAGACTGGTTGAGCCCCAGAAGGACCCTAGATCTCCGACCGCAAACGATTAAAAAGTCTTCCCAGCAGCGGGATTTGAACCCAGGACCTTCAGCATAGCAACTGACAGCTCTGGCACTGAGCCACTCCGCTCCCTAAATTAAGATTTACTATTTATAATTATAATTTTTTAGCAGTTATTTGTCGATTGAATTGAACTTGAAAATTTCAATCAATTTAATGGTAAATGAAGAATTGATTCAAAGAATTGAGTGGAAAATTATTGGGATTGTACATTGTAGCTTCTGAAAATATTGCTAAAACGGGGATAAAACAACTTAATAATTATTTTTTCTCAAGACCAGTATTTTTATATTCCTTCTACATACAATCCAGAAATTCCGAAAAAAATTCCAGTGGAGTTCAGAAAACAAAATATTTGCTTATTTCTGTTATGTACAAAAGTTATTTCTTATTGTGGAAATTACATTGAATTAAGCAATTTAATAACTCAAAATGCAATAAATTAGGATTAAATTTTATGAAATATAAACTCTAGAAAAAGAGAAGAAAAAATCTGAACTATAACAACACATAAATCTCCAGTGGTCGAGAAAGAAGTTCTGGGATTACCTGGACCCGGGTTTTGCCACAAAAGACAACCTTGGTTTGGGGTTCAGGGTGAATTTTTGTCTCTTTATTGTAACTCTAAATTTAATTTCTTTATTTTGCGTATTTATTCAATTTCCAATTTCTTTTTCTTTATTATTTATGAATTGCTCATTGCCTCTTATTGGTGGAGATTGTAAACTTTGACAATAAAAAGTGTTATTCTATTAAAATCATTTATTTAAATTTCGGTTCAGCACTTGATACGAACAGTACTGATCCATGAAAGCTATTCAAGTACGTGTAGAAGTTAAAATTATTGTTATGTATGACTGAAGTGAATTCCTGACTCGCTGTAATTTTGGACTGAGTAAATATAACATTTTTTTGCTGTTTTGTTTATTATCTCACCTACGCTTCGGATTTAAGTTAGGTCATTATGAATCAGTTTATAAATTGATAATGGAACAACAATGTAGGGAAAATATAATCAATATTAAATTTTTTTTTCAAATAGAGGGACAATAAAAATAAAATTAAACATTGGATATAAGAGTAGATATAAAACTGCGATCACTTAAAAATCTGGAGGAATATTGATCAGAAATTAATTATTCATCAGTCAATTTTGTGATCCGTAATTGTTAATGGAATAACATTATTCATTTTTAACTTTAAATTATTATTATTTATTATTTAATTTTCATTTGCACCTTCACAATTGCGCATCCAGTAAACTTGATCCAGGTGTTTTTCTCTTTGCTTTTATCCAGGAACATCGAGTTTTGGAATGAAATATCAAAATTAGGTCTTTTAGCCAATGTCTTTTTATTCTTTTCTTATCAAGTCCAAGTAACAAGGAGTAGGAAACCGGAAGAACGAGTGGATTTGTGTGATTTTGTGTCGATGAGTGGAATATTATGTATTTGTTATGAATATATGATTTTACAGTTGGAATGTTCATGTCGTTGTGAATGGTGTGATCAATTTTAATTAACTCTAAAATTTTTCTTTTCTTTTTTTTAATTTTTATTAAACTGCTATGGTCCTCTTGAATATTGCAATAAAAAATAATGCAACGTGTGACTCATTGCCAACTTAGGAGTTAAAAATAAACATTTCATATGTATTTTTTAATAATTTTCATAAGCGACAAGTTTTATTGTTACTATTATTATTTTAAACTTTTTAACATCTCGAATGTGATAAAACTAAGCCTATAGTTTGTCATTTCTTAAAGAATAAAACACCTTAAATTCTTCACCATCCAAAAATCTTCTGCTTCACCATTATTGAGGTAATTTAGGTTTAAACATTGTTAACATATTACTTCTTATTAGACAAAAATATGAATTTTATCTATTTCGCTTACTATAAGTTGATTAATCATTAGTATCTTGATTAATTTATTAGTAAAACTTTAGCTCCAACTTAACCATACAACTTAACAAATGTTAATCGCTGTGGAATTACATCCCAAAGAAAATAATACATATACATTAATAAATACAAATATATTCAGAAGCATATTATACGGTTTAAAGAATGAATGTATTAAATATATTAATATTTAAAACTATCGCAGCTAGAGCAGACTAAAAGAACTAGTGGCCATTGACTCCGATCTCTTCGCTCAGAAAATTCAGTTTCTTCACAACTCATTGTTATCTAACTTACTCAACTGTAAACAAGTCTCAGTTATCGAAAATTATTCTTTCTTAATTCCTTCACACACACACACACACACAGATAGTAATTAGTTGCGTTAAATGTTTAAGATAAAGATCCGAATCTACAAAACAATGATGATTGAAACTGTCTCGTACGTGTTTCAGGGGCACTTATTTAATTCTTTAATACTTTTTGGAGAAAAATCGAAATTAATAAACCGTTATTCATATTCTCAATAATCAATCAATTTTAATTAATCTAATTTCTAGCTGAGTAATACAATAAATTTCCTCACGTTTAAAAAATAATAGACTATAATTATTATTAGTAACTGAAAATTAAGGTATTGGATTTTTTGTTAATGGCGATTCATCAGTTAAGGTCCTAATAAATCTGTATGTCATTCCCTAAAATAATCTTATATAGCTCGACAATTTTCAAAACGATCTGCGCAGAACTCGCCTAGTTCTATGTTTTGATTTATAATTATCAATATTAAATGACTACGCAAGATGGATAATAAGAGTCGGATATAAATGGCAAAAACCTATTAAAAAAGAATTGAACGATATTTTAAGCTTTAGCTACATTTTTAACGAATTATGATAAACAAATTTTTATTTTGTATATTCTTTCAAATCCAAAAGCCTTCAGTCTAACAATTTTGAGGAAATAATTCAGCAGTATTTTTGTAGATTTTCAACACTTTTGGCTATCTGTAGAATTTATTTCGAATTTTCAAAAATCTTGCCTATACAAATCCTAAGACAATTTAATGGAAAAAATCAAGCGATTTTGACATTATTTACAATTCCTTACGATCACACTATACAACTCGTTTTTTGTGTCTGGTCAAATACCGTAATTTTTCATCATATTATGCCAAAATAGAGTGGAATATGAACTTACTATTGAAGAATGATTGCTTTTGTGGCGGGGAGCTTGTTTACTCTAGTTCGGAATCCTGAATTATTCTTAATACGGTTGTTAATTAATATGGCTGTTACGTCATCCCATTTTCCCTCTCTGCAAAGTCAAGACAGCTGATTATTCTACTACCTTCTTATTGGCCGAAACATTAAAAGGGGATCAGTAATTAAATAAATAATTTTTCTTTCATTTAATATTATTATAAGGGCAATTTAGAGCACATTGCTTGTGAATTTTTCAACAACGGTCTAAGCTTTGTTTATACTATTTTGAAAGTGAACATTGTCCTTTATTTAAGGTATTATCTGAGTTTATTTTGTTTTGAATAAAAGAAGTTTAAAGTGTTTTGTGTTAGAATTCGAATTTATTACAATATGAATATTTTAGATGTTCATGTCTATTAAAAATATACTAAAAGCATACTCCTGGCTTCAAAAGCAAATATTTTCAGTAACCCTGTTCATTTTTCTCAATGTTAAGGTCTACCAAGCAAACACAATCACTTTCGACCCAGACACAAAAAAAAGGTTCAATTTCGTTGTCTAGTGTTATTTACCATAAATGCACACCAAGCGGGCTATGCGTGAATAAAGCTTTTTCTTAAGATTTTTTTAAGATGGCGACGAAAAACCCAAAAGAAGTAGAAAGTCGAAAGCTAAGATTTCTTAAGCTTATAACAGTAGAAATACAAAATCTGAAAATCAAAATTTTTTTTTTTTCAATGTAAAATGAAAGCTCTATTGTATATTGCCAATTTCAAATGGTCTGTTTAACCGTATTCGACTTATATTTAGTGCTCATATTTTTTTTAAATAATCTTCATTTAACCCTATTACCCCTTAATGCAATGGTTTCCAAAAACCTCCTTTAATGTAATGAATACAAGACTGAAAAGACAAGAAACTGCTCGACGTTTTCGCCTACTTCAACATTTAATGGACAAACGTTCAAAGCTCCCAATTAATTACAAAAGACTCATTTACATGACAGTTATCAGACCTATTTGGACATACGGAGTTGAGCTTTGGGGCTCTACTAAACCATCCAATTCATCTCATATCCAATTCTTACAATCCGAAATCCTTCCTAAAATCATCAATGCTACTTATTATGTCACAAACAAACTCATCCATCATGATCTTAACATCCCATATGTTGCTGATTTGGCCCAAACTGGATACCTATCCTTCCATGAAAAGCTCAATACACACTTGAATCCGCTAGTCTCTCGACTTGCTTCCCATAATATTCCTGATAACCCTCCGAGGCGTCTGAAAAGAAGATGGCCTCAAGACCTTCTACTATAGAACTTTATTGGAATGCTATCAATGGGTAGTTTCTCCACAAGTGTTTTTTTTCATATCCTTTGTTGATACAGCAGATTTACTTTATTTGATTGATTTGAGTTGTTAAAACAACATTAATGAACCAGTTTCAATCTCAACCTTTTTGATTTGACAGAAAATACGTAGTAGTGCGGTATTTCTACGGATATATGACTTCAGAGTTTGCTTTAAATAAGTCAGAATATTTCGGCTCTGATCTTCTACTAGAAACGCGATATTCAACAAGGTCGCTGAAGCCATGAGGTGTGATGGAGATAAGTACAAGCTTTATCCGCATCAACTTCATTCTTAACATATGTATATTCTTAACATATGGATCCTACTTGTGTTAATAACTACGAAAATCTTCTATAAAAACTATATGAACTAAAAATTTGTTTGTACAATATACATATCGTGTGTATTCAATTAACTTCACTTCACGCTGCTATGTCTGATCGGACGATGCTACAGTGTGAGTCCTTAATTATGCCGGTCCAGGTATAGTTAGGAAAGGGATCTTTAATAAGTATCTGGCACCACACAGGCTAGATACCTTCATTTATTCATAACACCCCTTCGGAAGCACAGGATAACCAAAAATTTTGTTCTCCCTTTGAAAAATACTGAAGGGCCTTATGGGCTGCGAATCCGCGTTATGAGATATAGTGGGTTGTTATGACAACCACTACGCCATACCTTATCCTACTTATCATCTTTATTTCTATCTGAAGCGGTCATAATTACTATTAATTAAGAAAAGGATGAGAAATTGGAATGTGGTACTCTGATGGCCTATTCATGAAGAGAAAAATTCTTTATTGAAGCAAATAACATACAAAGAATAGTAGAATAGGCTCTAATGTTATTTATATGTATATATATATATATATATATATATATATATATATATATATATATATATATATATATATATATATATATATTTAAAGGTAGGTAGAGAAAAAGAGCTAACTAGGACAGTTTGGCGACCCCAGTTGCGTTATCCTTCGTTGACATCTCATACGAAGAAAATCGGATTCGCGACGCTTGTACCGGGGCCAAGGAGGGGTTCTTGCATCGACTTGTTATACGGATTATCGTCAGTGATAATTAACTCTGTAATGCGAATCATGTCACGGCCTCAAAAACCGTTACTTTTTGGTAGTAATGAAATTGGAAATTAATAGTTCGATGGAAAGCTATTCCAGTCAATCGTTTCTTTTTAAAAGGGGTCAACTACGAGTATGAAGATATTTCCTAGAGGAAACAAAAGTAATGTCCATTCAAGTAGATATTTCACAAACATATAACATAATAACTCTCTAAAAAGTAAACCCGACTAAGGATGAAACCACTGGAGAATTTAGGAGATTACACAACCCGGAATTGCAGGGCATCCGGTTAATACAACGGAGTGACAACATCGCGGAGGTTGAGATGGGATTATTAAGTTCATGGGCCTGGTAGCGAACGATTTTCAAATAAATTAATAAGCGCCTAGTCGACTGGTCCAATGAGTAGGCCGAGGTGTAGGTGGGAGGATTGCGTTATGATCTAACGGTTTTGGGTATGGGTAGTCCGTGGATGAAAGTGTGTAAGCAAAAATTGATGGTATCGGCTTCGAGCTTTCGGGTTCACTAATTAAATATACTTTAAATTAAACTATCATTATGCTACTTGTACCCTACTTAACAAGTTCTGAAGAAGATCTGCAATGCGGGCAAGTTCATCGCTATTTAAGAAATTAATTCTTTCACCTCCGCCCGGATCATTTTCTTCCTCCTATTATCATAATTGACTACAAAAATAATTTATTTTTTCTTGAGGTGGTGATTTTTCAAAATTAATATATTTCTTACAAACACTAATAAATATTTAGTATTTTTTTAATCCATATATACCCGTCTTAGAGAAAAAATCTAAACATCTATTTTTACTGTTCGTTAAAAATTATTACACCTTAACCCAGGTCCTAAAAACTGGATCAGTAAATGTAAATTAAATTGGAGAAAAATGAAATTCAAGATTTAACAATTTACAATGTTTCAGAAAGATATCAGAACTATAAAAAAATTATCAAACTGAAATTAATGTCCCTTTTGCTGCCCGAGGAATTCTAAAAACTTTTTTTTAAGGCTTCCTTTTATTTTCAATCCTTCAATCAGCAGTCTCTTGGAATTAAGTTTTTTTTTTTTTATATTTTGTGTATAAAAAATAAAACTTTGTTATGAAAAGTTCCCGCTGTTCACATTTTAAGTTTAGGCTTCAAAAAATAGGCTCTTATTAGGAATTATTCGGCTTAGGACAATCCTAAGGCGTATAATTCCTTTAATGGGATTCTTTTCGATTTCTGAACCAAGGTTTAGAAAACCTCAATGCTGATTCGTCTCAATCAAGGAGGCAATGAACCCTGTACTCCTTAATGTGTATTTCGATTCTTCTTTCAATTTCAACATAATCAGCCGGTTTTCCAAAAGATCTGTAGGGACTGGTAAGATTTTCCAAAAGCTATCCTATAAAAAAATAGATAATTTTCGCAACAAAAAGAAATGAAAATGATAAATATTCTATTAAATATATATCAAGTATCTTCAGGATTCAGCGTTCGATACGAAAATATATATACACAACTTACAATCGAATTATAAATGCTGAATTCATTTATTTACTTTATGTCAGAAATATGTTTACTAACTGTGGATAAACTAATATTTTAAGAATGAGGTGTCTGTCTATTATCTCTCTGTTATATAAAAAAATGTTTCAGTAATAAATAAATATTTTAAAAAAATGCATACCTAGGACTCCATCTGGAGAAACGTCTCACTTGGAAAAATGAAGAAATCGAACATTTGCAAAAAATCCTCATACAAGACTGTAAAGACAAGAAACTGCTCGACGTTTTCGCCCACTTCAACATTGACTGGACAAACGCTCAAAGCTCCCAACTAATTACAAAAGACTCAATTGCATGACAGTTATCAGGCCTATTTGGACATACGGAGTTGAGCATTGGGGCTCTACTAAACCATCCAATTCATCTCGTATCCAATCCTTACAATCCAAAATACTTCGTAAAATCCTCAATGCTCCTTATTATGTCACAACCAAACTCATCCATCATGATCTTAATATCCCATATGTTGCTGATTTGGCCCAAACTAGATACATATCCTTCCATGACAAGCTCTTGAATCCGCTAGTCACTCAACTTGCTTCACATATTATTCCTGATAACCCTCCGAGGCGTCTGAAAAGAAGTAGCCTCGAGACCTGCTATAGAACTTTATTGGAGTGCTACCGATGGGTAGCTTTCCTACAGATGAACTTTCTTGTCATATTGTTTCTATTAGCAGATTTACTTGTTGTGATATTATTAAAGTTGTAAATATCAATAAATTAATACCAAAAAAAATTGCAAATCACACAGTCACTGTTTCTTATTTCTTTAAGCCGTTACAAAAATATTAGTAATTTTTTTAATTTAAATGGAATAAATTGAATGCGTAGATTTAAAAAATAAAACAAGCTTATACCAGTATTTCGATTTTAGGATTGTTATTGCAATACAGAGAATTCAGTGAAATAAATACGACTAAGACAATTTTCTTATGTACTATACATTTTTTTTTAATCTATACCTAAAATGAAAAGAAAATCATTATCCCATTAATGCAATGCATTGCATATTTCAAAACAATGTTAAGTGGGAACTCATTTTTTTATATGTTCGCTAGGGAGTTATAAAGTATGTACTAAGCCGAACTTCAATTACTTGAATAATATCGGTGTATTTGTACTAAAACTTTAAGTAAGTACTGTAGAACAACTAAATAAACAGTTTTATATTCTGTAAATAGTGGTTAGTTAACCATAAGGCGGACAAGGAGTATCCCCCTAATATTTTTTTTTTTAAATGCACCAACACCTTCCTTCTTTGAGACAAAAGCTGCGTCCTTTTTGTGTTTCTCCAATGAGCAATGTCTACATACAATTACAAATCCTTAGCTAATTTGTTTATAACTGTTGCGAAATAATCAGATATGGAGCCGCTACTGAGCTGGAAACAATGGATTTTCTGTTCTTGTTGCGCTGCTTGAAAGTAAGAGCCTTTGCGGAAAGTCCTTGGCCAATTAAAACCGATGGAAAGCCCATATTAATCAAAACTAAACGGGGAAATCGCTAATTATTTTACCCTGATCTGTAATCGCTTGTAATTGGTTCCTTAGTGACGCTTCAAAATATTTTGATGAATCGTACATCGTCACTTAAAGGCATTAGGACACAACTTAGATAAATGAAACTTAGACGTGAAGCAGGTACCTGCTTTGGAAGCAAAACACGATCCTGGCCAATTCAGTTCGAATATTTTCAGTCCAATCTTATCCTACATAAGCTCTGAATGACTAACAAAGTCGACATAGTCTTGTGGATTTATGTGACAACTGCTTTTTTTTTTTCAGTTTCTAATTTTCTAGCTTTAAACATTTTCAATAAACCATCCATCATTTACCAATTTCAACACCTAAATTGTATGCTGGTGTCTAAAGTTGTAAAATCCACAAGTCAACAAGACCTATGGTTTGCTATATAAAATTGTGGTATATTTGTCGATGAATAACAGACAAACAAGCTCATTCATACATAAAAAAGCGCGCGCGCACAGAATCTTAAGGGAAAATTGTATGATTCTAAAGAGAGTAGGGGATTAACGGAACTTTTTTTTTTCAAATGTAATTTTAATTAATTTGATCAGATCATCCAATAACTTATTTGTATTGTTAAAATTATTGTTATTTTAAATAAAATTTGACGAAAAATAAAATGATTTTATCCATGAACATCAAATAAGGGGCCCCTGATCATTTCTCAGAAACAGCAAAAAAATGAACTTAGACTTCAATACGTATTTGTTTAATAAGACCTGTAAACCTAATTAGGTACCTAATTAATTTTACTATTACTATACCTAATTAATTAGGTAATTTCATTTGTTTCTCTGAATCCCTTCCTATTCATTTGGTTGGTATTTATTTTTTAGTGAATTTCGATTATCCGAAGTTCACAACATTAGTTCGGATAATCGACCTTCCACTATACTTTCTTATATTTATTCAAATAGTAATATTTTTTAAGGTTATAATCAGAATTTCTTTTTAGCCATCGTCTATATATGTTCTTAACTATTATATATTTATTTAAAAATAGTATACAATAATTATTACTGTTTCAAGCTTATATGTGTGTCCTTTAAAAGTAAAAATAAAATCTTTGTACTAGTAAAATATTTGTTATAAGGAGCCAAGATTGGCTTTAGCGATTTGGATAATCCAACATATACTGCCAGAAACCGATAAGGGAGAAATTTATGGAGATCAGTCCTCCAACTAAATTCCTGATTTCGTAAGAGAATGGTTGGTTCTCTCGTAGTCCAAAAGAGCCAAATATAAACAATAAAAAATTGAAGTTCATTCAAAGAGCAATTTTTTTAAAAACCTCAGCTTTGATATAGTAGCATATCATTAATATGCATTAATGGAAATACTTATATTTAAGAATACCCTATCGAGCTAGCTGGACATGTCTTAGTTTAACTAACGGTGGATTAAATAAAACTTAAAAATGATTAAAATACATTTTGGCTAGTAGCGATTCGACGGAGTTAATGATACAGATGTTGCGAGCGACTATAAATGATGTTGCTTTATAAAAATGTCCTCCTTTTCTGTAGGCTTGTATTTCAAATAGTTTACTCGCCTCTTATATGCACAATTAATAAATAGTCCGTGCATGCAATTAACTTTTCGTGTAAATATTCAGAAATTAGAAAAGAGCAGATTATTCCTTCCTCTTTCAATCTTTTCCGTTGCTCTCTATTCCCTGATGAAGTCCAATGGGGTAGGAACATGAAACAGAACTTAGAAGAACATGGATCATAGATATCTACTTTCACTACCACACGCTCCACAACAATATAAATTATTTCTGATTATATCATATCACTGTATGAGTATGTCAGAGATATCAGGAGGCCTCATAAGGGCCATTGTCTCAGAACAAATGGATGCTGACACACTAGGTACTACCAATAATGGTCTGAGGCAACTATGGCAGCTAATATAGTCTAGTTTAATTAGTGTTCTCTGTTGAGGAGGTCTTCGCTATTAGGCCATCCTCAACGGGCGTTGTGTAATCAAACCAATTCATCGAGCTTTTCAACCATCCTTATAATAGAAGCGTGCTCAGAGCATGGTTCAACCCTAGAAAGAGTATCCTTGAACGAACGAAAGGACAAGTAACTAACATCAATGCAAACAGTGCAGTGCCTTGATATGTACGCACTTCAAAAGTATTAAAAAAGTCTAATATAGGAAAGTGATTATCATAAGTATTTAGCTCTGGAGTAGGGTAACTCAGAGTATAGAGAGCTGAGTTGATATTCTGAAGATTCCAGGTTCAAATCTGACTGTGGAATATAAATTATTTAATATGTTAACAGACACGGATGGACCTTGCGGAATTTTTAAACCCTCCTGGGGAGCCTCTATAAAGTGGGTATCATTCATCTCGGACATGTCACCACCCGGAAAGCAGTACAGACACTACCATGTATTGAACTCAAGACCGTTCATGGGTTGTAGTTGTTCATATGATTTAGCTGGGCCTGGATATTCCCTTTGGTTTCCTAAATGTGTCATCAGATTCATTCCCGAAAGATAATATCACTTAAATATTCCAAAAATCGCACTCACCTTTAAAGTGTTACTCACTGCTGTACTCGCCTTTTAACTGGGAATCAACAACCGTTTACTGTTAACATCAAATATAGAACTTAGGGGTGGCGCTTATTAGTTTCTGTATTTAAAAAACATAACATGCCTGGTAGATTATCTAAATTCTGCTAAATTCGTAGTTTATATACGGGAAAAAGTCTCCCTCCGGTAACACAGCACATTGGTTCAACAAAGAAGCACTTTGTTCCTTAAATACTTATTGAAATACAAGTTCGATCAAAATATCATCTTTTTTCGCCTAAGACAAGGAACAATAACCTTTTTTATTTAAGATTAAAAAAACCTGTATTAGCCGACAGACAGTTCAGTTTTCTTTTCATTTTTTATATTGTGATAGAAAAAAAATAGAGGGTTTCAATACAAAGTGTGTTTTAAAAAAAAAATAAAAAACCCTGTACAACTACAATGCATGAAAGGTCTTAATTTCAGTACATGGTAAAGAGAGTACAGCTAACACGCAACAGCCAAGTTTTTGCCTCAATTAAGGGTATCCACTCTATAGAGGCCTAAACTAACCTCTACCCCAGGGAGTCAGCAGATCTTACCGAGTACATCTATGGCTGTTAACAGAATGAGTATGTGATTTCACAATGATTTTATTGTTCAAACACTGTTTTTGCGTAATCGTGTTGCAACTATATCAGCCCCTTAATCTAGTACATAAAATATTACATACAAAATTTAATGTTACTTAAATCTCTCTTGACGAAGATGTTCACAAAATGAACTGGAAGAGAGTTATTGATGAAAACCTGAAAAAAAGTCACGAAGGAGAGTATGTTGGACTATGAAATTGGATCGGATCCGATCTAGGGTTGGAAGACCAATCTACATTTCCAGTCTTTAGTGAAAGTACTTTCGGCCTACACGAACAACAATCTTCGTGAAATCAGACACGTTTTTTTGGCCTCAGCTCCTGGTCTATACCACAGCCAAGTTTTAATGGACTGAGAGAAAAAGAACGAGAAATGGACTACATACGACGGGTATAGGGGTGGTTACTCGAGCACGGTGCACCTACGCCACCTTGACAGAATGGTACAGAATTAACACAATCTGTGGCTGATAAAACAAATAATCTACCAGCCACAACTGATACCTGGCCAAGTACCGGCAGATTACCAGTAAAATACCCTTACACAGAGCCAATTCGAAAAAAAAAACTATTACAACAACACTTGAAGAGTTCTAGGTTTAGTAGTAGATACCCCAAAACAAACGCTGCCTTACTTAGATTCCAATAAAGATTTGCCAGCTTAAATGATGAAATCGGCACCAATGCATCCCACGAGATTCTCGAGTCACTACTTGGTAGAGACTGTACTTTTTCTAAAACAACGGTTATGCGAGGAGGTGATTTGTCCGAGATCACACTCAAGAGCCAGGTTTTCACCGAATTAAGGGAACCTACTTTATAGAAAACATCATCTACCTTACATTGCTTGCTACCTTCTTTAGATTTCTAGATCGATTCGACAGCTTTTAAGTATGAATATATTAAGTATGAATATATATATATATATATATATATATATATATATATATATATATATATATATATATATATAATAAATTCTATAGCACTAATATGCATACTGGGTTAAGTATATGGTAGAGACTGTACCGTTTCTAGCACAATGGTTGTGTAGGAAGATGATTCGTTGGTGATTTGAACCGCCAGGTTTTCCCCCAATAAGGGGAAACCAATTCATAGAAGTTGAATGTGCCCCAGTAAGGTCTCCAGATACGTACATTAAATAATTTGTTAATAATAGCCGGATCTAAACCCGGGATCCTCAACTTAGCAACCAGTACGCTCCCTTTCCTACATATATAGTAGCCTTCAATTCAAATCAGTAAAGTACCAGGAATAAAGATCTCGACTTATAATAAATAAATAATCCGTTTAATTTCTAACAAAAAATTTAAACTGAAAACATAAAATATTTTAAATAATTAAGCATACGTGCAAGACGTAATTACGAATTTTATAATTGTACATCATTTACATTCTACAAATATTTCAATATACATACAAAAATAAATCTTGAAAATTAAAAAAGTATAAACGAGGTCTCTAAAACAGCAAATAAATATAATTAAAATTTTACACAGACAGAGGTTCGGGGTTCGAATCCCGGCCGGGGGCATATATATTTTCTCTTTAAAAAAAAATATTTAAAATTAAAATTTTACTTTCACTACAAGATAAAAAATATTTCGGAACTTCAAGGCATATGAATTATAAATAAACTAAAATTGTTAATTTTATTTCAGTTAACACTGACATTTTTTACGTAATTAATAGGGGTGACTGCATTATTTTAAAATAATATTGTATGCTTCAGGAATCTTCAATCAGATTTCTTATATAGTTAATGTAATAAAAATATCAGCAGAAAGAAATATGAAATGATCAATCATAAATAGATTACCTATTCTATTTTTCTCTAAAGTTCCTATATTCGCTGTACAAAAAAAAATCCCCAGACTGCCTGGCATATTTTTATTTAAAATAACCTATATTAATAAATAGAACGCATACTTACAAACAATAATACTCACATTTCACCTAACTGAGTAAAAAGAATAAAATGATTACCTGAAAAGAAAAAAAAATATTAGAATATTTCATCAAGATATAACATCTTAATAACTTATACACAATATATATCAGCTCACAAAAACAAAATAATGATCAAGTTTAATTTTGAAGCTGATTATTAATAGGCTATTAACTTATTATTATTATTATGTAAAGGAGATGGTTGGGGGGTGCAGTCAATAAGAACACCGAATAAGTGAAGTACTTATATTATGTGCCGACGTTTCGACCTACAGTGTAGGTCATCATCAGGGCGAATGATGTCAGCCATAGCAATAGCCCATAGCAATAGCCCAGTACACTCTAGCCGCGATCTCTAACGGTCACGCTTCCCATCATTCGCCCTGATGATGACCTACACTGTAGGTCGAAACGTCGGCACATAATATAAGTACTTCACTTATTCGGTGTTCTTATTGACTGCACCCCCCAACCATCTCCTTTACATAAGATCATCCAGTCAACCATTTTCATCTCATATTATTATTATTACTATTATTGACTTAATTACAGTCAATTTATTATTAGATGAATAATTAATAACATTTTTATTAATTATGAATATATTTTAACATTTTAGAGTCCATTTTGTTTTCTTTTTTATGTGTGACTTGCTCTTATGTATTTACGCCGATTTTAAAAACATCCTATTCGACTTAACTACTTGAAAATAAAATAAATAATTTTTGGGGTTTCAATAACTATTAATCGAAAAAAAAAACATCTTAGTCGTTTTGAAATAATATATTACAGAATTATAGCTCTATAATATTACAATAGCTTTATAACAATAATATGGAATCCATGATTAAAATTATAATCCTATACTTTACTTTAAAATATTATATTTCCTTGATTTATTAAATTTCAATTCAGTAATACAGTATTCAAATAAATTAAGAAGGACATTGATTCATCAAATGATACATTTCGATTCTTGTTAAATCCATGTTAAGGATAATTTTAGCAAAATTACTAATAATACACTTCTTCAAAATGTATCTGATGATGGAATAATTAGCCAAAACGAAATATGTCACAATAGTTTAAAACATTTTTTTAATAATATCTTCGACAAAATAACAATATAGCCAAACGATTTATTACAACATTAAGGAATTGTTTGATATCAAAATTCATTATTTTAACGGAGGTGCAGTTATGGAAAATACCACTTTTAACTTTTATATTCTGCCATTATGGATTATTAAGGTTTACTACCGATCCTCAAACACCGAAGTTTATATGTCATAATATCAAATCGATTTATTTCGTCATTGCAAATTCTTTGCATACCGATTGATTGCAGGTGCAGTTTTTGTATTTAGTTTCAATGTTGGATAATCGGAGGATTAGATTTTATTTAATATTTTTTCAATATTGTTAAATATTTTATTTTAAAAGTAAAGATATAACCAGGACCGGGACTCGAACCCGGGTCTCCCAAGTGTCCGTCGTGGTGCTTAGCCACCTCAGCCATCTCTATTTGGTGGTCTTCGGGTAACTGTAGTCCACCAAATAGAGAATAGTTTCTCAATGATACATCGTGGCAGGTTTTTGAGAGTCGTTTTCTGTTTCAAAAATGTCTTCTTCCGTGGTCCTGCGCATGAAATCAGATTCAGGGATAACAAATAAGTTCCTCAATTCAGTTGAGAAACAATAGAGCACATTAAATCATTTATAAATCGATAAAGCGCAGGTTTCGTCAGCTTAAAAAAAATCCTTTTTTCCCGGCGAAATTTCAGATTGGTCCCGCTTTTTGGTGGACACGTCGCTACCGCTTCCTAGGCAAGGAATAAAAATGGCGTTTATTTAGTGAGTAGCAAGTGAACCTCATGATATGCTTCACTTTCTGCAGTAAAGTACCCGATATTTATTCCACCTAAGATTATTGTGTTATATGTGACACTATTTGGAACGCTAGAAATATGTTAATAAATAGGTTAAGGGTCACTGAGCAGGTAACATAAGTGTCCCTTAGGATCTGTACCTGAAGATAATGGATGCCTTAAGATTTAACCTTATAACCTTAAGATTAAGACAGCGACAGTCGTGGACAGAACAGCAGATACTCAAGATGTTAGTACTGACATATAACCAAATTTTTTTTTGTAGAAATATAAGTTTGTAACCATGACTTTGTAGCTATAATTAAAACAAAAAAAACAACTGTACAACTACAACTCCTGAAAGGATCGGGATTCAGTACATGGTAGAGACTGTACTGTTTCTTGGACAACGGTTATGCAGGGAGGTGAAGTTCTATTTCACGCTCAACCACCAGATTTTCTCCCCTTATTTTTGTATCCACTTTATAGAGGCTGGTTGATCCCGAAAAGGGTCCTAGATCCTGTAGGACAGAATAAATAAAAGTCTGCTAGCGAGCGGGATTTGAACCCAGGACCTTCGGCATTGCAACTCAGCGCTATGACTATGATCAGCACATAATAAATGAGATGAAAAGGGATCTTTATTTGATAAAAAAAACTCTTAGTCAGTCAGCCATGTCAACCTTTGGAAAAGAGAGTGATATGTTTTAAGTCACTAATGTTACAGTATTGCTATACCTCAGTATTAACGATCTCAGGGGTGCCATCCCATGTTATTATCTAAATATTTTTCAGACCAAAGGATCTTAGTTTTGCCTGAGGACATTGTTTGGGCAGTGAAGTCACGTTAGTTGATGATTTCGAAGAGAGTGCTTGGCTATGTTTCACTTCTTTCATAACTTTTAATCTATAGGATTTACGCAGTGCTATAAGAATGATCTACAAGAAATAATGTTTGAATAGTCCTATAGATTGAAATACCCCTGTGGAGAGTATATTAGAGAACGTAGAATCAGGTTACAGTATTTAGAACAGGACGCAGTACCGTACCCCTCCACAATGCCTAAAACCCTCCAAGTCACTAAGCTACTAACTGTATCTTAAACAATTTAGTGTTGGAGGAGCGGAGAGACCAACGAAGCCAGAACTAACGGGAAAGGAACTTATGATGTCAGTTCCTGAAGAAGCTAGCGTTTTCTGTTGTCATCAAGTAAATATGGAACACGGCGATTCATGGCATGGTTCTGTAGTTTAAGTTGGAAAAATGTATACCAGATAGATTTAAACGACTATATGAACATTGATAATGATAAAATTGCATAACGTGACGATATTTTGACTTACATAATGGATTATAAGAATCAGGCAAAAAACAAAATAAAATAGGTTTTCAGAGGTAGGAAATAACTTTGAATTTAATTTTGATTTTTTACGCTAACATTGCGCGATATAGAGTTTTAAAATTTAAAAATATAAAAAAAAAAATTGTATTCAAGAAAAATAGGAAATAAAAAGGGTATCCAGCAAACGAAAATCTTCAGAAATATTGTTTATTGCCAATTCATTCTTATAACACTGTGAATCCCACAGATTCAAACTAAAGAAGAAACAGATCTTTGTCTAACAATTTCTTAAACTGTAGTATGTAACTAAATGAGTAAAATGATAACAAAATTTAAAAATTCTGAAAGCTTAGAAAATACATTTTTTTTTTAGTTTTGAAACCAACCGAATCCGATCTTTCTTAACTTTGACCATTTTATTTAAGCAAAATGAGAAATACTATGGGTATCTAGTAAATAATCTTTAGAAATATAATTTATTGCCGATGCATTCTTATAACACAGCGTAAATCCCACGGACTAGAACTTCATACGAAACGAATATTTGTCTAACACTTGAGAAATTTGACAATAAAAGAAAAAAAAGAAAAAAACACCAATAATAACTAATAATAACTTTAAATAAGAAACGATATTTCAAAATTTATGTTTCCAGAGGTTAAGAATAAATTTTAATTAAATTTTTGTCTAAGAACTTTTTTTTAAAATTTAACATTGTGTGGTATGGAGTTTAAATTAAAAAAATATATAAACTATTTTTAAAGCATACCTACTGACTTTATTGGATAGCAATATTATACAATATGGTACACTAAGGGCAATACGTATTATACATTTAGGAACACATTCAAACCTATATACGGTATTACACACTGTCCAAAGGACCAACCCACCATCTGAGGATAGTGAAGCAAAACCTATTTATAAAATTACTAGCTCTTGCCCGCGACTTCATCCATGGTGATTTTAAATAGAAACCTATATTGAGTTTAAACGGAGAGTGAATTTTGAATTCCATAAATGAACTCCATATTATAAACAATGACTTAGAGCATTTGTGAATTCAGCCAGCCTACCAATGTTTATCCCTTTGTTAATAGATTTTAATAAACTGTCCTATTAAATATTAAATGGCATAATTACAGAACTATCGATAAGTTTTGTATTGAAATCCACAGTTTGGATATAATATAAAAACTGTAAGGGGTTGAGTTTGCAAAATCATGAATAAAATTATTATTATGTTAAAATTTAAAGCCTGCTTACTTATTAACTTAACATGTTACGATTTCTCGTATTTTACTCTTTTAGGGGTAGATTTTTCAAAATTAAAAAACACATATTTCTTTATTTTCAATGTAGAAGCTAAATCTAAAATTTCATGGTGCTGGCACTAAAAATGAGGTTTTTTGTTTATTACAAACGTTTGTCACCTTTTTCACCTTATTAGGGGAGATGAAAGGCCGGGGAGTAGAGGGCAGCAAAGTAAATACGGTGGGTGTTTGCATGACTCATCCTTACCTGGTAACTAAGCCTTTCATCCTTAGGGCAAACTAAAAAAAAAAATTACTACGAGTATAACTCAAGAACGCCTGGACCGATTTCGATTTTTCTTTGGTATTCTTCTTTTTTGGACGGAGACCAGTCCTAAATGGTTCGAATCATCGAAATCGGTCCAGGCGTTCTTGAGTTATTAGGTCAGTAACTAACGCCACTCTCTTTTATTTTTATATATGTATATATATATATATATATATAGAGAGAGAGAGAGAGAGAGAGATTTATATTAAATTAATATGTAATTAAATGAATGAAATTATAACAGCAATTTAATATTCTCGATACATAGAGAATACTTTATTTTTTTGTTAGTATTGAAACCAACCATCTTCGTTTACTTTCACTCTTTCATTTAAGCAAAATGGAGATATTACTATGGTTATCTATAATAACAATCTTTAGAAATAACATTTATTGCCGATTCCTTCTTATAGCACTTCGTACATCCCACAGATTCGAACTTTAAACGAAACGAATCTATGTCGAACACTTTCCTAGAGAAATACGAGAATCAAAGAAAAAAAAGAAAACATTAATGACCAAAAACAAAAAAAACTGTAGCGTGTAGCAAAATGAATGAAATGAAAACAAAAATTCTCGAAACTTCGGAAACACTTTTTTCTCTTAAGTTTTAACCAACCGGTCACTATTTCCTTACTTACAGAATTTCATTTAAACAAAATGGGAAATAGTATGGTTATCCAGAAAATAACAATCTTTAGAAATATTATTTATTGCATATTCATTCTTATTATACTCCGTAAATCCCACGGATTCCAACTTTCTTAGAGAAATTCAACAACCAAAGAAAAAATACAAAAAAAGGAAAACAGCGTCATTAATAGATATATGAACAAAGTAGCCTGCTGGAGAAAGTGAACCTGGAGCCCTGAAGTTCACATGCTGGAAACCAACCCCTTCGAAGGCCTTTTTAAGTCTGGGCCAAGGAAGTGGTCGGATCGTCTTCTCCACAAAGCGGCACAAATTGGGAATTTCGAAGGGAAAAAGGGATTTTTTTTCTTATAGCTGAGGGGGAAATCGTACAATGGCGGGAAAAATATTCTTTAAAAGAAGCCCGTGCTTTATCGATTTCTAAATGCTTTATTGAGTTATATTTATTCCTCGACTGCATAGAGAGACTTGTTTGTCATCACTGATCCGAATTTCACGCACAGGCTGTTGCGAAAAAAGACGCACAAAACAGAAATCGACTCTTTCACAAAATCTGCCATAATGTATCTATGAGAAACTAAACTGAAGTAGCCCCTAATCATAGAGCCTGAGAATTATACTGTGAATTATTATTACAGGTGAGTTCTACCCTAATTTTTGTTAAGAGAATAAATAATTATTAATTGTGATTATTGTTAGGTTTCTAAACTCTAAAAACTAAATAATTGTTCGATTAATTCTATTAATTGATAATTAATTAATTGAAACACTGTAGGTTTTACACTAATACTTTAGTACTTAAACTTAGTACTATTTAGACTTAATAGACTTAATACTACTTAGAAATATGTAATTTCTAGGCACTACTTAGCTTTGAAGGGTTAATTTCAAAAACCATTAGAAACCTAAAAACCTAAAAACCATACATTTCTCTAAAATTAGTTAAACGTATCTTTCATTTAAATAATTAATCTCAATAATCCATAATAATAATATGAAATTCAATCAGACTCGTGATTTATTAATGAAAAATTAAATAATAAAAACCGTTTGGTAACAAATAAGAAGAATTATAAGAATGGTTATAAATATTTTCAAATTCGATAATTATTCAGTTTAAGTTTATTTCTTCCTCATACAAGACTGAAAAGTCAAGAAACTGCTCGACGTTTTGCCTACTTCAACATTTACTGGACCAACGTTTAAAGCTCCCAATTAATTAAAAAAAGACTCATTTACATGAAAGTTATCAGACCTATTTGGACATACGGAGTTGAGAGCTTTGGGGCTCTACTAAACCATCCAATTCATCTCGTATCCAATCCTTACAATCCAAAATCCTTCGTAAAATCCTCAATGCTCCTAATTATGTCACAAACAAACTCATTCATCATTATCTGAATTGCAGATTTGGCCCAAACTAGATACCTATCCTTCCATGAAAAGCTCAATACACATTTGAATCCGCTAGTCTCTCGACTTGCTTCCCATAATATTCCTGATAACCTTCCGAGGCGTCTGAAAAGAAGATGGTTATACCTTCTACTATAGAACTTTATTGGATTGCTATCAATGGGTAGTTTCTCCACGAGTGTTTTTTTTTTTTTCATGTCCTTTGTTCATACAGCAGATTTACTTGATGTAATATAATTACAGTTGTAAATATCAATAAATTATTCTAAAAAAAAAGTTTATTTCTTCGTATTTTTTTTTTTTAATCGTACCTTTTTTTCTAACCATAATTATTTTATTGTAATAGTATACAATTATCTACTATATTGTACTGTTTATACTCGTTTCATTTTAGTAATAGTCTTATCATTTTTAGCACTTCATAATTCCGGTAGGGCGTCAATGATCTAGAAGGTTAACATGTAGTAACAATGTATATACATTATTATGTATAAATATAAAATACAATATTTTCATTATGAAGCGAAAAGATTTGCCCGGGTTCTCCGCATCTCTAGCGCGGTAATCTACCAACTAAGCAAACCCAACCAGGGTATATATTTTCTCTTCAAAATAAAAATGTTTAAATAATCACAAAATAATAAAGAACTACAAATATAAAATTGACGTACGTCAACCAGATCCCAATTAAAATAATGTTCAATGAGCAATCCCCCCCATCAAATATTGCGAGTTCTGGGGATGTGAGATCGGTGAAGAGTAGATTTGTCTGGTCTGTTAACGAGCTCTGGAAGCTTAATTGGTAGAGTTCCGCGCTAGAGATGCAGAGGATCCGGGTTTAAATCTCGGCCAGGACAAATATTTTCTCTTCAAAATAAAAATATTTAAATAATCACAATAAAATAAAAATAAAAAATGATAATGTAATAATTCACTATCAATTGTACTTTTTTTACCTTAAGTTTTGTCATGAGTAAATAGTTTCTTATATATTATAATTTTAACGCTAATGACAACTAAGTTTATTCCGTATGGATCTTAAAAAATAATAAAATTCCTTAAAATTCATTTTTTATAACACCACAACTATAATAAAGTCATTAACAGCTGTGACTACTCAATATTGAATGAACCCTAATTCAACAAAATTTATACCTGAGCCCAGAATCTTATACCAATGAAATACCAAAAGCTTAAATAAATTGATAAACAAACCAACTTTATTAATGCTATTTTCAATAACTGCACCTGAAATCAATCGGTAATAATCCTTGGTATGCAAGGAATTTGCAATGACGAAATAAATCAATTTCAAATATACTAACTGTGCTGTTTTCAATACCTCCGACCGATCGCCAATAAACCTTAATATCCCAATAATCCGTAATGGCAAAATATAAAAGTTAATATTGGTATTTTCCATAACTCCATTTTTCAAAACCTTATTAAAAAGTGATTTTAATATTAAACCTACCGAAGATCGAAGATCGTCGATGATGTTATAAAAAAATGCACCTCCAATAAGACGAACATGGATCTTAAATTGAAAACTTAACAATCCAAAAATATTTACTGCATGTCATATTACGCTTTGGTTAATAATCCCATCATATAATACATTTTGAAGAAGTGTAATTGTATAATTTGTAAATAGTAATTGAATGGTATATGAATATGAATAGGCTGAGTATGTAAGCCATTGTATATGTTTTGATAAATGAAAAATGTACGTAATGCGTTTATGAAACATTATGAATCTGAGAATGTATGGTATGAATTATTATTAAAAATGCGAGGTACTTTATTTCTAAATTAAATTTATAGAGTATATAATTACAGTTGTAAATATCAATAAAAAAAAAATAAAAAAATTTATAGTGTAGTGGATCGATGATAATTGAAGTCATATATCGCTCCTTCAAAAGAATAATGTCATAACTCAAAAAAGAGTAATACTAATATAGGCTTAACTTAAAAATGCCAATTTCGAATTATGTCGCTATTATTTTAAAGGTTTTAGATATTTAGATAGGTATTTTCGGAATATCGCAGGGAATATGAAACCTCAATTTAAAATAATCGATATGTTTTTGTTTTAAAACGATATTTTTTTTAATCATTTTATTGAGCCAACCTTTTTTTCTTTCTCTTCACAAACCCCAAATAGAAAAAATGTTCCTTTGATGTAGTAAAGCCTCTATTTCCGATTTAAATATACGATCATGGCCAGCTGTATTATATAGATTTTGACGATTTAACTAACTATAGAACACGACTTCTTTAGGACTCAAAATAACCAATTAGAACTTCCTACTTTTCACTATTTCATACTATGCAAGGCAGCAAAGCCAACAATAATTTTTTCATTCAACTGTTGTGGAGGTAAGGGGTTGAGAGAGATTGACACCCCACCGAAACGAAGCGACTATGGCACAGTTGACAGTAGAGAATTGCAAATATCTTACAAAGCCGTTTCGCTCAGCTGATCCTCAAGGTGCTGTTTCGAAACTATAGTACGTTTTCGAAATTCTCAATACACTGATACTTACCGATAGTCTACTTGTTATGGAAATTTATATCTAAGTCGGAAAAAAAGAAGTGTTTTTTTCTTATTCTACATACTCTTTTTTTATACGTAAAAAGCGGCTTTTCCTATCTGTTTGAAAACACTTATAAAATTTCAGGTTCATAACAGCACTTTTCAAATAATTTACATCCACTTCAGCCACTTTGGCTTTTTTAAACTCTATTTATAGTAACGATATCGTGCCAGGCCTGTTAATTACAAAAACATAAAATTTGGAATAAATTCATGGTTTTTCTCATTTGTTTTCTTTATCAAAGGTTCTATTTATTTACAAAGTATTAAAAATAGTTCAGAAGCATTGTTTTTCATGACTCTACTGCTTAAAGGCAAGCGTGGTTCTGAAATTTACAAGATCCTCAGTCGATGAGCACTTTATAATGAGAGTATTTACTGGTTAAACTCGATTGAATTCTTAATAAAGTAATCTGACAATAATAATGCTTCCTAAAAATCACTTTAAGTGATCGTATAATTATATGTATATGAATGTTTATTTGTATTTTTATTTTTTTATTACCTTAATGTTTTCGTATTGGTTTAATTTCTTAAATATTTTTTTTTCCTTATACTTTACTCTATGTAAAAATTTAAGTATGTCGTGATATTATGAAGGGTTAGGATGATTTTGAATTGAATTGAGACTGGTGTAATTGAGTGGGAATAAATTTGTCATGAAAGGATTGATATCGTGTTCGGGCCCAAAAAAAAAGAGCATTGAGGATTTTGGACGAGTCTTTTATAATTGACTGGAAGCTTACAGCGATTGAATAGTAAGTGTTGGAAACGAGGATTTTAACAGGTTTGTCAAGATTTAGTCAGTAATAAGTATAGGATCTGTTATACAGGAACCTGTAGAACACTATTGAAACTGGAGGATAGGAAGTCGTTTATTAGGAATGTGATTTGGCGGAATTAATATAAATATATAAAAAGTACTTTATTTAAATATATAAATGACTTTATTCGTAACAATATCAGGAGCATTATGGATTTTACGAAGGATTGGATACGAGAGCAATTCGACAGCTTAGTAGAGCCCCAAAGATCCAGTCGGTAAGTCCAAATAGATCATACAATAGACATGTTTATTTTTTTGTAATTAATTGGGAGCTTAGAGCGTTTGTCTAGTAAGTGTTGGAAATGAGAATTCCATCAGTTTGTCAAGACGTAATCAGTCTTAATTATCGCATCTATTACACAAAATACTGGGATATTATTAAAGGATGCTGATGGATAGGTAGTCATTTGTTAGGAAGGCGATTTGACGGAATTAATATAAATATATAAAATTTACTTTTATTTGAAATTTATTTTATTCTTAACTGTGTAAGGAGCATCGAGGATTTTCCGAGGATTGGAGACGAGAGGAATTCGATGGGTAAGTGAAGCCCCAAAGCTCTACTCCGTAAGCCCAAATAGATCTTAAAATAATCATATGAATCTTTTATAATTAATTGGGAGCTTAGAGTAAGTATGGTAAGTGTTGGAAATGAGGATTCCAACAGGTTTATCAAGATGTAGTCATTCCTAATGTCATTCCTATGTAGTTTTGGATCTATGGTGGAGGAACCATTGGGATATTACTAAACGATACTAAAAGTATAGGAAGTCATTCGTTAACAAGGTGATTTGATGGGGTAAATATAAATATAAATGCGAATTATAAAATATTATTTTCATATATATATATATATATATATATATATATATATATATATATATATATATATATATATAAATGACTTTATTCGTTACATTATCAGGAGCATTTTCAAGGATTTTGTACTGCAAGGGTTGAATACGAGAAGAATTCGATGTCTTAATGCAAAGCTCTACTCCGTAAGTCCAAATAAGTCTTATAATACCCATATGAGTCTTTTGTAATTGATTGGGAGATTAGAGCGTTTGTCTAGTGTTTAAGCAGATTATTTTCTTTTCAGTAATAATTTATATAAAAATAAAAATAGATTTCCAATGCTTATTTTCTCTAAGTATTACTCTTGCAGTGGGTTTGTTTGAAGGAAAATTACCTAGTTAGATTCTCAAGAGCTCCTGATATAAGCTGGAGCGGACTATGTATGTTTTTAGGCGCCGGTGAGACAATGATCTATGTGTAGTGGACCGGGACCTCATTCCCACCCCCCACCAACCTCGCGGTGTTGCTTTGAAAAGGTTACGTTCCTTCCCTCTGAGCTATCCTTATCTCCAACATCGGCCCTTCCGGCTAATTGAAGATGGATTGGAAGAGGTTGGTATTGGAAATGTAATAAACATCACAACAATAAACAATGAAAACTATAGCCAAAGTGAATAAAACCGGCGGCATAACAGTGAGCTCTCTGCACACTCGTCTTCCAAAAATATCGGATGTTATAAAAAAAAGAACTGAATTTTATGGCCACTTGTAAAGAATGAAACCTATCAGATTAACGAACTTCTCTCCTACTTTATATTAAAGAAGACCAAGCCTCCCTGGCAGAAAAAGGTTTACAAGAGATAGAGATTACTTGCAAAGATGTTCTGGAAAGCAACCGTCTCAGACAAAAAAATACTGTTAAAATGACGTGGTCCTTTGTAGGCCAATATGGAGGGGGGGAGGTGTAAACCATACTCCAACAATCATAGCGGTATTAGGAAAGGCAGAATAAGATTCTATGAACATATCAAAAGAATGAATACGGATCGACTGAAGCAAATTCATAAGTGACAAGTTCTCAAAGAGGAGAAACAAAAGAAGATGGAACAACATATGACGCCTCTAAGTCCTTATGAGCTCACTATTTAATAATAATAATAATAATAATAAGATATATAGTTGTAATGGCATTACCAATAAGTATTCCCTTAATGCCTCTGTGTACATAATTTACTTCATAATTCAGACGGATTAAGTAAAACGATATAAAATATATTAAATAGATAAATAACCATATCAAAATTGATTTTTAAGTATGATTGGACCATTCCAAATCAAAGCCCTAAGTCTTTCAAATAATTGTTAATAACTAACCATATATGTTTATATTGCATCGTCATTACAGTAAAAGATAATATCTCATAACATCTTACATCAACAGTACAATACAACCTGTGACAGGTCAATCAACTATCAGGTCTTATCATCGATGTCAAGTTAAATTCTAAAAATCATCTTGACTATTAAATATCTATAAGACTTTCTCAGCTTTCATATTTAGATATAAAAATAAAATAAAAACTGTTATCTAAAATATATAAATTGTACCACTACAACACGGGTATTGGGCTTAGAACTAGAGTTTACGTATATTATTTATAAAATAATTTCAGGGAAAATTTAAACATACATGCAAATATCATGTGAACAATAAACCTCCTATAATAGACGCAATGTGCACATGGTTTTAATGACAATGGTTTTCAAAATGTCTTTGCCATCTTCTTGCAACTCATGTCCCATATAGTTTTATAGCTTAGCACGATGTGTGTAGAATAAGTAATGAGGCCTCAGTCAACTTAATAAGCCTGTTCTACATGGAGTCCACCATAAATGTTTCTATTCAGTCCTTAGATACATTCACAGTCTGCGAAAAATTATAATTATTACAATATTACAACATCTCAATTTATAACCCTGTTTTAGTAATTAATCCACCATTCTGCAAACTTTATTGAGTAACATCATCCTGATTCCTTTAGCAAATTCCTATTTTCGCTAATCCCATTGATCATCATCCAAGATTATAAATTTCAAATCGATGGTTTTGGAACAGGAGTGGTGATAAACGATTCTATATTTTTTTCCAATATACCAGCTTTCCTCATTCCTAAAGAGGTTTCGACGCCACTGAATTTGTAGAGAAAGAAGTGCCGTTGTAATATAAAATCTATTAGAGAACTAATTTTCATAAGCATGGGTAACCTATGTGCTAATTCCTTATACTGTTATTTTTATTTTATTAATATTATTTCAAATGATAAGTTAACTGCTTAAGGCTATATTATGATTAATCATACTAATGTGTTCTATTAACTCTTTTCTCATCAATGTAGTAGCTATTAAGAACCATATGGGGCGACCGAAAAGTCCATAGTAGAAATAAGTAATAAAAAATTATCGTTTAATTTATTATGTTGTTTATTGGTTGATTCAGAAGAATATATAATACATAATAATCAGAGCAATCAAAAACCCATCATTCATATTTTATTACTGTGTGTTGTGCTTCGAACCTTTCAGATTGAGAGAATGCCCTCTTGTTGAGCCTTCAACACTCGGCAGGTGCCTTGTTAATTCGAAATTAGGGTTCAGGTGCCAAGGGATAGAACCACAGCCTTCTTCAATTCAGCCTTCTGAGAAGCTCCGGTTTCAATAGCTCGTTTCAACCAAACAAATTTATGACCAGAGTTTAAAATTGTAAAGAGAAATATTTTATTGCCCTATAATACATTAGGTTAAAACAAAAACTTATAAAACAAAAACAAATACATAATTTTTTGAGAGAGATTTCTTACATTATTATATTTTAAGTATTTATTTTCCGAAATTGCTCTACTAACTCCGTAAATTCCTAACCCCTACATACCATCTTATCTATCAATCCTATCTCACAAATAGAACTTTCCAAGTAAACCATAATAATGTCTATTCATCCCTCTTTTCCCAATCTGCAGGTGTTCCTCAAGGTAAGTCCTTGGCCCAATCCTTTATACAGTTTATACAGCTGACATCCCGACTCATTCTAATACTATCCTTACCACATATGCTGATGATAAATGTGTATCAACAGTCAATACCAATCCAGTTATTGCATTCCAAAGCCTCCAATCCCATATCCCTGATCTTGAAGAATTGTGTGAAAATTGGAGAATTAAAATAAATTCTCAAAAATCGCATCAAATCACTTTTATCTTACGTCGTAAACCAATGACTTCCTACCCTTCATTATCCTTTATTAATATCTCTCTGGTGCCTGTAGAACAGATCCGATACTTAGGGTTGCATCTCGACAAACGATAAACCTGGAATCCAATACAAGAATGAAAAGACAAGAAACCGTTCGAAATTTCAGGCTACTTCAACACTTACTAGACAAACGCTCTAAGCTCCCAATTAACTACAAAAGACTCATCTACACGACGTATTTGGCTTTACGGAGTAGAGCTTTGGGGCTCCACTAAGCCATCGAATTCCTCTCGTATCCAATCCCGACAATCCAAAATCCTTCGTAAAATCATTAATGCTCATTATTTTGTTAAGAATAAAGTCATTCATAACGACCTTAATGTCCCATTTGTTGCTGATTTGGCCCGAACCCGGTATATATCCTTTCATAACAAACTTCATTCCCACTCAAACGAACCTAGCTTCCTCTTCAATCCCCGATAATCCTCCGAGGCGTCTGAAAAGAAGATGACCACGTGACCTTCTTAGTTGAACTTGTGATTTGAGTACTACCAGTGGGTAGTTTCTCTACTTGTCATTATCTCATGTCAGTATGTATCATTTAGCCTATTTACTTGTAGGATTATTGTAATACAGTTGTAAATATCAATAAATAAATAAAATTAAATTATTTATTTAACCATCAATATCATATCAACAGCAAAGATAAAAAAAATGTTAAAACTGACATTAGGAGGGTAGTGAAAACTCTGAATATATTAAATGTATAACCAAGTACATAGAAATAGAAAGCTTATGGAATTATTTAAAATTTAAAAAATAAATTCGTAGATCTTAGGAATATTTCATTTATGTAACAACTACATGGAAGCGGACTAGCTCAATGTGTAAAGTGCCGGGTTTCTTAGCTGAAGGTTTCGGGTTCAAATTCGGCTGTTGCAGATAAATTTTTTAAACTGTTAACAGCCACACAAATGTACACTGTGGGATCTGCAGACCCTCCTGGGTGCCCTTAATTGGGGAAAAAACCTTGCGATTGAGCGTGATCACGGACAAGCCACCTCCCTACAGAATTCTTGCTCTTGAAACTAGATTCTACCATGTACAAGAACCCAAGACTCTTCATGGGATGTAGTGGTACAGTTTTTTTTTTTTAAATGGATTGAATTGGTCAGGGGGTGCAGTCAAAGATAACACAAAATAAGCAAAACTTATTTTAATGTGAGCCATCTTCAGGGCTGGGGAAGACTTTTTTTTTTTAGGTTATAGGAATTGCAAGAATCCTAGTGAGTAAAACAATATTGAGCACATTGAGGGAAGCGGGATCGTGTCATTCTTGTAATTTTAGACTTTAAATGTAGTTATAATATAAGCAATAACTCCATTTCAAGCCAATGCCTGACTTAAACACTTATTCACTACGAGAAAACAGGGTTCCGCTTCCATAAGTAAAAGAAACTCATCCTGAAGTCCGGCTTATATTCACCCTCAGCAGCAGAAAAGATGTTTAAATACTTTTAAAATTCACATTATTTTCCTTCGTTGTTAGATTATTTTATTACCGTTATGATAATGTGGAATGTTATCAACGAATATTCAGTTGATTGTAAGGTTTATTTTAAATTCAAACAACAAGTATTTTCGGAGAATGGAGATAGTTGGGGGTGCAGTCAAGAAAACACCAAATAAGTCAAGTCTTATATTTTATGTGTGCCGACGTTTCGGCATTTATTTTTAGAAGGGAAATTCTCCTTCTACTCCCTCCGGATCTTCCAATAGCCTAAATCCGTGAAACGTTATTAACAGATTGGCTGTTTCCTGGAATTTGAGAGGCTTGAGTCTTCGTTCTGGATTCTTCATTAACCAATAATATCCTAATTAGAGAGTCTAAGAAGAAACAGTAGTGGAACGAGAGCGACTGAAAAAAACCACCTTTAGCCAATTAAGGTCGGCAATGGATCTTGGATATCTCATTCCTGTTTATCAAAGAATCTAATAACCACAATGAGGATAGGCATCCCATCTTCACATCTTCACCCAGGATTTCACCGACCGACTTTTGTATCCTGCAACAACATGGAACTGGAACCTGTTAACATTTCCAACATAAGAACACCAACAATCAGCTAATGTGTATCGTAATAGGTGTGATTTTGTGCGTTAAACGCTCAAGGCTAAGAAAGATACAGAGGAAGTTATAAAAGTTATTCCTAAATTTGCTGTTAAATAATTATAAATATTAATCAGGAGGATAATGGAAAATTTAGTTTAACAAATACTAGTAAGTATTTAGTAGTTAGTATTAAGTCCAGTCAACCATTTCCACGTCAATAAAGTACACTTCAACATATAATTTTTTTTGGTTGGGGGGGGGTGAGAAGTGTCTTATCTTTATAACATCCCAAACATAATATATGTCTTTTTGACTAAGGCTTTTAGCTCATTATCATAATAATAGTATTTCTTATTGAAATGGGAATTTATTCATTTTAACCATGTTAGAAATCACAAATAAAACTTACAATGTAAGAACATCTGAAATGAGATCATCCGATAAATTTATTCTTATAAATTACTATTTAGGAAACATCCCTAAAAGCAAAGCCTCAAGTCTTTAAAATACTCAAATACCAGTCAACATTCCGCTAATTCAGACATCATTAGGGCACGCCAAAAGAAAAATAGCATCAAAGAAGACTAAATGCAGCACATCAACAGTCCAACCAAACCTATCACATAGAAGCAGCAAATTTGACCCAAGACGTTCCATCAACAGCTCAACATTGTCTTCTTTGATGTGATTTTTTTTTAATGATAGTCCTCATGATGCCTGAATTGGCGAAACGTTGACTGGTTGGTTTTTCCAGTATTTTAGGAGATTTAAGGGATTTTTTTATATTGCTTAATAGACAGACTGACTTCCTCAGGACTGACGTAGCCTGGAAGAGGTTGGCGATGGATTAGACTAAGAGGATGGAAGGACGCCTATTGAATGGTAATCAGGGCTCTCCACCCGGGGCAACCTTCCTCCGGAATTTAGATTTAGTTTTCTTGGGCACGGCAACATTAGTCATCAGCAACCATTTCACTGGATCTTCACGGTTTTAATTGCTTTTTTAATGAAGACCAATTTCATTCCGTAGTTAAAAATTATATATCAAATTATATATTTATATTATATATAAAATATATAATTTATATTATATATAAATTTGATTAGAGCACTACTATTCCTTTAAGGGTTCAAATACTCAAAACAAATCACATCACGAGTTAGCAAAAGTATAGGTACTCGAAAATTGATTTCTATTATTACTTTTAAAAATCCTTATCGAAAAAATAATTAGTACTGTAACAATAATATTATAACGCCGATACCGTCATTAGATTTATAAAAGTAAAGATCAAATCATTTGATATAAGAAAGAAGGTTATTAGGGCGGATTGTGAAGATGAAGAGGTGTATCTACAAAATGTAATCTGGCCTAGATCCACTGATGGCATCATGGATTCATATTGGTATGTTTCAATGACCCCTTAGTATGTCTGAATACTATATATATACATATTCAGTGTTTGCTTTGCTGAAGTTGTCGGGTTCATATCCAGTTGTGGCAGATAAATTATGTATTTGATTAGTTAACATCACGGATGGGCTCTGATGATCTACCGTATTTTTTGGGACCCACCCTCTATAAAGAGTTAAGCGTGATCTCGCTGAGCAACCATTGTCCAAGAAATACAATCTCTACAATATAATGAAGGCCCTTCATCGGATGTAGTGGCACATGTGTATTTTAGGTTATTTGTATTGCATAAATCCCAGAAACAATACGTTTTCAGAAGTAATGTGGTTAAGATAGTATATTAAACATTGCTATAATTTAAAAAAAATAGTTGGTCAAAACTTAGTAATAATAATGAATTATAATAACGAATCTACAGCCACTGTGAATAAGTGGAATTGAATCTAAAATGAGTTCATTCTATTGAGAGAAGCCTAATCGTAGTTCAGCTTTTAGTTTTTGGCAATATATGTAGTTATAATATAACCAATAACTTTGTACAAGTTTTTTTTTCTTTTTTAATATCCATAGTCGAGAGAGAGACGTCTAAAAGTAAACCTTATTGGCAATATTATTTAATGAATTTATTAATTGTGGTCTGTTCCAGTAGCCTACGCAGAATATTTTTGTATGGAGAAAAATATACGTTATCGCATACAAAAGTGTCTGTAATCGCCACAAACGTTTTAGTGCAATGCTTCAATTCAGGAGTAAATAAATCATTGTGCTCATAAATGATAAAAGTTATCATAATATGAAAACAAATTTTGTAACAATACTGCTAAAATTACAAATATGATGAAATCGGCTAGCGCATGTTTTGGGAAGTGAGAACCAATTCCAATGAGAACCAGTTTCAAGTGGGGAAGTTTTTCGATAATAGGGATTTAAATGAAGTTAGGAAAGGAGCAGTGAGGATATTTGACGGTAGGGAATTCCAGAGTGTTGAGGAACGGGCGTTCAGTTGTATGGGCTAAAGAGGTCAAAAGAAAGGAGTGTTGTTTCCTGTGAATGGACTGAGGGCTTGGATTGCAGGAGAATGTAGATGTAGAAAGGATCCAGAGCGTTAATGGGCGGATAAAGGAAAGTCGCGAGGAAATATTTTCTAAGAGTGAGAGGGGATATTTACATATACTTTAACGCGACAGGTTGTACAGTTGGTAATAGAAAATCGTTCATTTATGTACGATTGTAGGACTGTAAGGCCTACAAAAGTACAGTGGTAGGATGCTTTTGGAACCGTTTGCCATACCAAATATCCTTTTTTTTTTTATTGAAACGTAAATTAAAATAAAATGTTGATGGTTTTAAAATTGTCTTTGTTTGAGAAAATACAGTCTCAGTACGGCTGATCAATCTTCAGCATATTTAGGACCAGACAACACCTTCAAAGGACATCCTCTAAATTGCTGAATATAGTTATTATTATTATTTAACGCTTGTCATAGAAGTGAATTAGATGAGGAATTGCAAGAGAAGCCAAGAACGACGCCCAATGAGAACCAGTTCCAACTGAAAGAGAAAGTTCCAAAGTACTCCTCTCCAGAAATGGTTAAATGATGATTCACCATGTCCGTTCGCGATGAGGATATTCGTAGTGCACTCTCATTCCCCAAAATATCAAGTAGCTGTATATCCTTGCCGTTATCCAAGAAACAGTACAGTCTCTACCATACACTTCGTGGGTTGTAGAGGAACAGATATTGTTTATATCCTTATCGTTAATATCTCAGTGTGTGGTAAATGAGGCAGATTTGATTATTATCAGTTGTAGAAAGCCACTGTCTTAAAAAGTGTTAAAAATGAGCAGCGTCATTAAAAAATGGATAATTAGCAATAAACATAATATACTGCAATAAAAATATTTGTCATCAAATATGCACAATTTATTTCGCAAGTAGAAATTAGTTTTGATCCTACAGAGTTTTTTGGTGAGATTAAGCTCATTTTAAAACAGTATAAAATAATTTCAGCCTATAAGAATTGCATAAAAAATGTTATTCAAAAAGTTATTTTGGTAAATTTTTTTGAACGGATCGTTACATGTGTGACATTTTAAAAAATACATTTAATATAAAACTAGTTTAATTATATTTTTTCTTAATTATTTATGCACAGTTAAATTCTTTATAAACTTTTTCTTGTAATCATATTTTTTAAAAAAATTGTTTTTAATTTACAACTGTATTAGCATGTCTAGTAATAGAATATCGTGTAAACCCAAATTTATAGCAGCTATGTAATCGTATTAGTCCAGGATCCCTGGTAAATTTTTGCACTTTATTACTATCAAGCTGAATCTTCGTGCATAGCTTCGTTTTGATGAGACGCCCAACAATTTCCTTTGCGAAAATTCTCGATTGTGGTAGCTAACAGAGGTAGCAAGGATAAAATATGTCGATTTGATGATTCTCCAAAATTTAAGGATAACGTACCACGCAATTTGTAGGAAAATATGACTGTTAAATTATATAAATATTAACTAAGTAAAAAAAAAAAAAAATCAGCTGGTTAGCAATCATTTTTGATGACCTCGTTATCGATCGACATGTATCGATAAGATTCAGCTTGATAGTAATCAAGTGCAAAAATGTACCTAGGATTCTGGACTATATTAGTTATGAAAATGGATTGGGATTGGAGCAAATAAACAATTTGAAGAATTAATTGTTTAAGGAAAACGTAAATAAATAATACCCATAAAAAAGCATGTACCACTATAACCCATGAAGGGTATTGGATTCAGTAAGTCGTAAAGACTATAGAAACTGACTTGACAAACAAAACCATAGGTTCTGGGAGCGGTGATTTGGCCGTGACACAACCGGCAGATTTCCTCCCCTTCTTTTGGGTACCCACTTTATAGAGGCTAGGTGAGCCCAAGAACAAACTTAAATTTCGCAAAGAGTAAAAATTTTCACACAATTGAATGATATACATAAAAAATCTTCAGAATAAAAATATAAATAAAGAAATTTAAGAAAACAAACAGAATCTTTGAAATACCATGTTCATTAAAATATCACATTGAAATGTAAATGTGTAAATATATTCATAATACTTTATAATTAACTAAATTCTTTACTCGCTTATTACAATAAGAGACTTCAATGCGGCGTTAAAGTCTCCCACGGCGTTCGGTGAAACCGATGTTGCCCGAATACGTCGCCGCTTTCCAATCAATTGAACATCAGTAAGGCAAAACATTACCAACCTCATTAGATTTCTGCTTTCACCGACTGCAACATGCCGCCAGTCTAGTTCAGATGGATGCACTTCAGAAGGAAGTCTAGTGTATCCATTGATTACGTAACTTTTCTCTATAATTTTATCTTTTCATAATATGGTAATGATTTTGGTAGACTTATAATTCGACCTGTACGATACCCCATCCATTTTACTAGGATCTGTATATGTTACGAAATAAACTGAGTACTATGTGTTGAAAGATTATACAATGAAATAATATTATATAAAGCCAAAAAAAAAAAAAAAAATGCTAAATCTACCAGAATACTGTAATATTCCTTACCCTTTATACCCCTTAATTATTTCTATAACTATTCATTATAAAAACATAGTAAAAATGTTATTAAATAGGATTAAGTCCATTTAAATAACTAATAAACCATATGAAGATTTAATGAGAATGAAGATATTTAGTGTCATTAAAAAAAAAAAAAGCTTGGGCACTACAACTCACGAAGTGTCTTGGGTCCAGTACGTGGTAGAGACTGTACCGATTTTAACCCGACAATTGTGCAGGGAGGAAATTAGGCTTTTCCTTCAATAAAGGGTAACCATTCTATTTATCTGGTTGAGCCTCAAGAAGTTCTACACACCGCAAAGGGTGTATATATATGGCTGCAGATTAAACTATTTGCCTATAACAGCCGGATTTAAAAAAATATATCCCAATCTAAAGGTAAACTGTAGCGAAGGGTCTTACTCAATCGTAACCTTGAGAGGGAGGTTCCTGGTCAATGCTCTTCACTTTGACTCTCCCAAATGTTGAAATTCTTACCCTATTGCAACTGCTTTCGATTATTGGCATTTACTATGCATATAAAATATGTAATTGAAGCATATAAACAAAAGACATTACTACTAGAGCCCATGGAGGATTTGGATTCATTACAGGGTAATGACTGCAGTGTTTACAATCTGACGGCAAGGAGGTGATTTGTCCCAAATCACACTCAACCGCCAGTTTTTCTCCAAATTAAGGATACTCACTTATTAATACTGGAGTCCCACTGGAGATCCAAAAGGTCCATCTATTGATCTTATCAGATAAAATAATGTATTTCTCCTTGTAGGATTCGAACAAGAGATCTTCACTACAGAATCTCAGTTTTCTACTTACAGAGCTACACCGCTCCTATTTGAAGCAAATAAAACACGATATTCTCTCAGAAAATACCATTTATTCGATTGAATTCAATTAATGATGTAGTATATACTATAGATTAAAGCTGTAAAATAATGAAAGTGCTTAATAATCGGAGAAATCCCAAGTATAAACCGGACGCGAGAAACACTAAATAAAAACCGGTAAAAAGTGAAGCGACTTCATGGCAATAAAAGAAAGAATGATGAAAAGAAACAAACAAAAAACGTTCAGGAAACTGCGTAACAGGATTGGTTTGCTCTTAGTTCCTCTCACGACCAGAACTGGAGGTGGGGGAACGCCAGGGTAGCTTGCCACAGACGGCAGAGGAAAGAACGGCTTAATTTTCTTTAACCTTGTCTGAGGGTGTTTGATAATTTTGGGGCATGCGGATTTAAGAATATTTCTCCAAAACGTTTGGGGTGATTCAGCAGGTTGCTTCATGGGCCTTTTGAGTTAGTCACCGAATCCGGCATCAAATCGAAAAGGCAATACCGGTTCGAAAGAATTTCATGCTACCAATTTCACATCGGAGTGACCATTGCCATATTAATAAAGCACCACTATTTTTCTCATGTCCTAAATTTATTCACCAAACTTTCAGAAAAACCATCAACTTAGAAATGAATGGTATAAAACGCCTTTAGAAGCAGCAATTTTAGCATACCCAATACTGGCAGAAATCAAGATGGACTGCCTTCCAGAGCATAGAGAAATAGTATTTAAATTTAAAAACGTCTAAATATTGGCATTGTATGATGAACTAATTCAAAAAGGCAATATAACTTTTTTTTACAAGTTAGTAACAATAGCGTATTTATAAAAGGACAAATACTGACAGCACATTTCCAAGAAAGGTGACGTTGAGATTCAGGCAGGAGGAAAAATTGGTGTTGCTTTCCAATGAATTAATTTTAATAAGTGACAATATTATACTTTACTATAGCATAAATATGATATAATCTGTGAACAGCCACCGATGTATCCTGTGGGGCCTGAAGAAACTCCTAGCGCTTAGGTAAAGCTCTATAAATTGGGTACCCTAAAATTGGGGTTGAGCGTGATATCGGAAACTTCACATTCCTGCACAACCGTTGTCCTAGAAATAGTATAGACTCTACCATGTACTGAACCAAAGACCTTCCTTGGGTTGTAATGGTACAAGTTTTTTTAATTGAAAGCAGGAAATTAAAATATATTTTATATCAATATTTATATGGGATAATTTATGCATATAAATATTGTATATAGCCAGTCCGCTACCTTGAAAGACCAGCAGAACGCAATCATTTAAGTAAAACAAGATGATACCTTGAATTCTAAGCACCATGAGTATTCTTGATGAGGAATGTTCAGTACCTGAGTGGTGAAGTTAGATATTGCATGGTCGTTGCCGGGGGCGGTCATCTAGCGGTCGGGGAACGGTACCGTATCTCGATCTATGTCACCAGCTTCGGGAATCGAACTGTCCTTGCACAATATTGACCGTTTATATCGATTGTTACTCCTTCGAGGTCTTCTCGTATAGGAAGACATCCCAGGACAGCCTGGATGTCTTCGTTACATTACATTACAAAGGGAAGGTCAATCAAAATTCCATAACCCTTCCTAGTGAAATCATCAAAATCTTCAGACCCATAGACTCCCATTCAATGTTTAATCTACTAATAAAGAAAGATTTTTCTTAAATAGTAATTTTAAATATGTACCTGCTGTAGATATATAATTGCGTCATTTTTATATTCTTTGCTTCTTTGTTATTTTATATTCATTTGGGAACTCCAATACCGTGACTTTTATTGATTTCAGACTTTTATGTATACCCATATCGACTTTCGATATTATACATTGCAACATCCCATCCCGTCTGCCTCATTTACTATTGATAATAAATTAATTAAAATAATTTTTCTAAGGATGAGATGAACGTGAGGGTAAATAGAAATATATCAATCTTATTGATACAAAAGCTAAAAGAATTTGTAACAAAATAATTTTATTAAACAACATTTTATTCATTTTAACATATTTTTTATTTCTGTGTTCATTATTTTATTTAATATGAAATATCCGCCATAAAAACTATCAGGGACTAACTTAAAGTCACATAATTGAAAGAATTTCTAGAGTTATGTCAATAAAAATGGTTTAGTCTAGCAGTTAAAATGGAAGTCCTCAGGGACTCGCTGAACACGATGGACATCATCCCTGAGGGTAAAAGACCAGGAATCCCAATATTGTCATACCTGATTTATTTTGAACGCCTATGCAGGAAAAAAAAGACAAAAACAAAGAAGTTCGAAACCTGGCTAGAACCAGAGCAGAATGGCTAAACGCTACCCTATGCAAAGAGCAAAAATGAAGAATGCGAAAGAAGAAGAAGCTATATTATGAAATTATTTACAGATAGAAAGAGTTATTGATTGACAAATTGATATTTAATTCCATTTTAGCGAGGGGCGTACGAGACTTTCATGATAAAAGATTTTTCAAGGGAAAAAAATTAACAACAAATGCCCCTAGTTAGAGATCAAATTTCTGGCTAGAGAAGCAGGAAGGATCATGAATGTGGTCGACCATTTTCTTAAGAGTCTTGTATTACCTTGCCGCAGGATTACTATAGCAAAAGAAATCGACTCAAATCACATCCTGCTCACAAATGGTATCATATTCCAATGTAAACCAGAATGTTTTCTGCATGTTTAGAGCGGAGAAACATGATTGAGTGTTTAGAACAGAAGTTCTTTATGTCCATTCTTCTAATTTTTACAGCATGACAAAACAATGACAAAGTATTTATTTTCAAACCAATAATAAGTATTATAACATTTCCCAAGACCTGTAGTGAGGTTAGGAACGGTGTAGGTTCGATTCCCAGCATTCCCAGAATCAGTTAATATTTATTTAGCATCGTCCAGAGAGATAAATCTAAACTCACACTCGCATTATGAGGTAGTAAACAAAAAAAAAGTAAGATCAGTTTAAAAATGAGCAACAATAAAAATTTTAAAAATAATACACCAATGCGTTGCTATAAAATATAGTAATATTGGTATACAAATATTGTAAAAAACTTTTTTAAAGACCTGAACCTTTGGTACCATTATTCCCCTGCGGTTATTTAGTTATTTATATATATATATATATATATATATATATATATATATATATATATATATATATAAGTGTAATGTATGTTAGTTATGTTTGTTTATGTCTATACAAATAGTATAGATGTTATTTGGAACGGCTATTAGTTGTCGGCTTTGCTAAAACCTAGTACAGGGTTTCTTTCCTTATCTGATTTTTTTTTCTTTAAATATTTGTACTGTTACCGTTTAAAACCCTCTTTAGTTATATATTACAACATATCTCTTATCTGGAACAATTAAGCAGTATTTTGAGAAATGCTTATCGTTGCTAATTAGGAAAGTGAATGGTTGTCATCTGATAATGTTTTATCATGTTAAGATTATATGATATATGAGCCAGTTTTTGTTCCTTTCGAGACATTAGACCCTGGATCTATTCGGGATCTTCGAACAATAATAATTATCAAACCACATTTGTTTAGTTGAGAAGTTATTACGTTATGTTATAGTCCATGTATGTATAATGATAAGCAGTGGGGGGTGGCTCAGTGGTGGAGCGTGGATTTTCCGAGCTGAAGGTCCCGGGTTTAAATCCGGCTATGGCAGGTATTTCTTAACGAAATCGTTGCAACTCAGATGCTGACAAGTATGTTTTTTTTTATTTTACGTCATTTTATGCTGTTATGGCTAATCGGATGATGCTACATTGAGAGTCCTAAATTTGTCCTATCCGGGTTTAATTAGGATAGGGATTTTTAACAAGTACCTTACATCGTTACACCCGTTTCATGTCCATTCCGAAGGACGATATAACCAAGAATTTTTTACTCCCTTTAAAAACTCCTAGGGCCAAACGCCGGTCTACGAACCGGCGATCTTGGGCTTAGTAGGTTGTTATGCTAATCACTAAAGCACAGGTCGCTCCCATGTTTATCAATAGGCACAACTCTTACTAACTTTTTAGGAACTCGTTAGTTAATAAGCTCAACAACTTCACAAGTCCATCTTGATCTTCGCGACGCTATCACTTCAATAATATTAATGTGGGTGCATGCTCCGAAATAATCATAGTATACTAATGTAGTATTGGCGTAATGAAAATATTTAATCGATAGTAGAACGGTTTCGTCTTCTTCCCTTATTCCCTCTTAAAATATCACCAAAATTCCCTCCTTTCCTGTTACTAACAATATACTTCATACAAGACTGAAAAGACAAGAAACTGCTCGACGTTTTCGCCTACTTCAACATTTACTGAACAAACGCTCTAAGCTCCCAATTAATTACAAAAGACTCATTTACATGAGTTATCAGACCTATTTGGACATACGGAGTTAAGCTTTGGGGCTCTACTAAACCATCCAATTCATCTCGTATCAAAATCCTCAATGCTCCTTATTATGTCACAAACAAACTCATCTATAATGATCTTAATATCCCATATGTTGCTGATTTCGCCCAAACTAGATACCAATCCTTCCATGACAAGCTCCATATACACTTGAATCCGCTAGTCTCTCAACTTGCTCCCCTTACTATTCCTGATAACCCTCCAAGGCGTCTGAAAAGAAGATGGCCTCTACTATACAACTTTATTGGAGTGCTACCGATGGGTAGATTCTTCACAAGTGTTTATTTTTTTTTCATGTGATTTGATCATATTATCAGATTTAGTTGCTGTAATATTAGTACAGTTGCAAATATCAATAAATTAGTCTAAAAAAAAAACTATATACTAAAGCGATCGAAATTAAATTTATTAATGATACAGCATTTAACTATTCGTAAAATAATGACAAAGAGCTGCAGCCACTGAGGCATGACATAGAGCATTAATTGAAGGTGAGAAGGAGCTGCAATTACTTGGAAGGCGGGGTACGAAGGCACAGGTATGTGACGGCGATGATGGTTTTTGTCGAGGAGGCCCTGGAGAGTGTAGCGGCACCTGGAGGGCGTAGAGGCCACTTCCAGCCAATGAGGCAATTCACCCGCCCGCCTCCATTGTATCCTATCTTCTCCAGCACAGCGCTACCTCATCATCCGTCCAATAATACCAACCTAAACCCACTAACGACTTACGTCACATCCACAAGTATACAGTCATATAGCATCATGGAATTCCTTGATTAATGTCTATATGCTTATATTTATAAGCCATGTAATTTAAGGGGATCTCCAGATTTCACAGGATCCATACTTGAAAGAGGTATAATACAATAATAAATTTCAACACTCCAAACCAATTTCTATTTATTTATTTATTTAAACACCCTTCCATGCCTTACTGCAATGGACGCTCAGTTTTAAGGGATGTGTTTAAAATCTATACCACTGTGGAGACCCCACTGTTTCTAAGATACCGTTTTTTTTTTTTGTTTTGTTTTTTTGAAACTTTATTGAAACATTACAATCTGCCACAGGATAACGTTAGTGCGGGAATGTTGTTTGGCCGAGATAACCCCCTGTTAAGGGTACCAACTTTGAAGAGGCTTGCTGAGCCCCGGAAGGGTCTCCAGATCCCACAGGATCCATACTTATAAGATGTATAGTACAATAGTAAATTTGAGTACCCCAAAATAACTTCTACATTACTTTATTACTAACTTTCCTAAATCGATTCGTTAGCTTTAACTGATAAATATAAAATTTGTGCCACTACATCCCATGAAGGTTCTTGGGTTCACTAATTGTTAGGGAACAACAACAACGGTATTGCAGGGAAGTTACTTGTCCTATATCACACTCAAGAGCCAGGTTTTTCCCCGATTAAGCGTACCCACTTTATAGAAAACAACTTCTACCTTACTTAGATTCCTAAATCGATTTGGCAGCTTTTAAGGATATATTTGTATATAAATTCTGCATAAATAAATTCCACGAGGGATATTGGGTAAAGAATTTGGTAGATATAGCTATTGTTTCTATACCTACGGTTATGCGGGATTTGGAGGAGTTTATGCGCTAACGCCACCGGGTTTCGCTATTAAGAGCACCCACTATAATAGACTGGATGAAGCCCGGTAGGGTCTACTGATCCCCCAGGATCGATCCGCTTCTCGTAACAGAATAACTAATTTATGCTGCAAAGCTGGTTTCGAACTCGGGGCCTACAGATCAGTAACTCAGCCCTTTACCCCTTTCATATATGTATATGTGTGCATGTGTATATGTGTACATATATAGATGTGTGAGTATGAGTAAGAACTGAGAACGACATATTTGCACGTATTCTCGTAACAGACAGGACAGAGGAAATGCCAAAAGGTCAGATTGAAACAGAACCTCGCTTGTGGTAGCTCAATAAATTTCAGGGGAAATAAAAAACTTTTGCATATAATTAGTAATGGGACAGTTAAAAGTCTTTAAGATGAAGAATATTTTCAGCAATTTTCTTTCATTTTGTGCGCAGTTTCATAAGAATTAATAAATAAGTCTTCGACACTTCATGGCAATTGATGAATAAACAACTGATTGGAAAGAATAATATTATCATTATGAATGAAACCAACGGCAGCATGAAAGATCAAACGTACATAAAGATGAATTTCAGAAGTTGAAATCATTTTTAAAAAGATACGCGAATCTATATCTCCGAACCAACTAATTATTGCAAGCGATAATGTTTTTAAAAAGAAGAGGATTTTATGATTTTGGAGATTTTCTTTTTCAAAATTTTCATTGTAAAAAAAAAAAACAGTTTCCTTTGATGTTTGAGAGCGACATCAGGCAGTAAATGAAAAAATACTTTTATAATTAATTGAAAACATTCGATGTTTTTAAGAAAGGTTCTAGCTTGATTCTTTCTGTCATGGAAGAGTTATAATTTTATTTGAGGACATCCTCCAAGGCTTTAAAAATTTCCATGCCATGGAAAAATAACCGTGAACGAATTCGCAGCAAACCTTCAACATTTAGTTTCCTCATTTTGTTTTTCACACTTGGATCTTGTTTCAAGCTTTCATACTCTTGCAGATTTCTTGTTGCAACAGATCTTGGCCCATCTAAAGGTTGAGTATTTCAAAATATAAAGTGGAATCGGCAATGTTTTCATTTTTAGCGGTTTTATAGTATTTTCACCGATAAGCTCCGTTGGATGAAAAAGCAATTGTAAATGTCGCGTTTTAAGCAACATTATGTCGTTTGTTTGTTTTTTTATATGTTTTGTATGAAGAGTCATGATTGAGTTTGTGTTAATATTAATTTAATAATTAAATGAAGTAGATTTGCTTCGAATAAAATCTGTAACATAGGTGTTAGCCACATAAACTCTATCTAAATAACAACATTTAAAGCTATAATTTTGAGAGTATTCTGTCCAATTTGTTTCAGGTAAAAACTAAAAATTTTATTACTGCCTCTGCCTGTGTTGTTGCTCAATTTATACTTCATTTTTTCTTATATTTAATTATCGTATCATATTAGTCAATAGCTGAGGCGGCCAAGCTCCTTGACAGTACAACCCATTTTTCAGAATTTGAAATTTTTCGCGTGACGCAATTAAGTACGTATTTAAAAGGTATTAAAAACAATTTTTTACAGAAATTATATTTATATTAATACGTTGTAGCTAGATAACAATCAAACAATGCAAAAGAAATTAATGTCATTTGGAAGTTCTTCGTCCTTTAATTTTTCAAGGAAATTTTTGAATTGTCGAAGATTTTTTTGCATTGGTGCGAATGTAATTTACAATGCGTAACGCTGTTTTCATAACATCAGGATCACTCTATTCATATTTTAAAAAAATATTGAAAATATTTTCTACTTTTTAATTAAAAATTATGTTAAGCTAGATATAAATGCACGATCTTTAATTTTTTTTTAAATACATTCATTTTCTAATATTTAGTTCGGCTAGCAACAAAAGAGTGTTTTTTAAACTTTTTTTTTTTTGCAAAATATACGAAACAGTAGTATATGCTTGTCTCAAAGATTGAATGCATGCCTTAGTACTTGGCACCAGACATTACCGCATCTTCGGAAATGAAAAATCGCTAATCCAGATGATCCTGGTCAGGATAATGAGACACATTTATTAAATTATTTTATTGCTATTGATCCTTGAGAAGTGTAGTCATCAATATATTTCGATGTTTTAAAGTGGCCGAAAATCGAGTTCAAAGATTCCGTATACGCATACAGGTGAAGTTAATAAAAATGTGTTAAAAATAATAACATTTCGTTATCAACTAGCATAGTGGAATCCTAGAGGATATTTTGATATACGTGATAAGGAGCCATTCTGAATTAGCATAAAGACTTCTCAGAGAAACGAGGACACTTTCCCCATCAAGAGAATCCTGATTCCGGAAAGTGGAGGGGGGAAGCCGGCCTGGTCATACTGTGAAGGCACCGCACCGGGTCAGAGAGAGAGAGGTCTCTGGGTCAGTTACCAACTTCCACCAAAACTGATTTAAGGAGTTAGAGAGTTTTAGGGAAAGACCAGTTTTTAGAATGTCCGAAAAGAATGTAGGGTGCTAGAAAGGAATGTAGGATTCTAGAAGAATTAATTGGACAGGGTTAGATCGAATTGTGGAAAACAAGAAATTCTAGTACAAAATACATAATTATTAGAAAAAATGTTAAATGTTAAATTAAGAAAACCTTAATTTAACAATACTTGTGCCAGCATACTCCACAATACATAATGGATGAACTAAAGCATGTAGGTTCCGATGGACATGAAAGACATGGAATCAGTACATTCATAACTGTTTGTTTATTTTTGTATTCATTAACATCACTTCATGCTGTCATGACTAATGAGACGATGCTACAGAAGGAGTCCTCAATGTTGCCTACCCAGATATAATTAGGACGATCTATAACTGTATCAAGACATCGTGCAGAATCGGGATCCTCGTTTGAAGTCCCTTCCGAAGGACGGCATAACCAAGTATGCTTTACTACTTGAAAAAATAGTCCTCCTGCCTGGCTGCGAAACTGCGATCTTGGGCATAGTAGATTGTTATGATAACCACTATACCACAGGTCACTCCTGTTAATAACCTGTTAGATGATTCACTCTGATTCGGGTATTTAGTTATATATGTATAAGCCATAATTTAGTATTTAAGAATCCAGACGATACACTTTTGGTGCATCAGAGAAAGGAATGTTATGATAGCCAGATACAATGTTTCCATGGAATGCATAAAAAGGAAAGACAAGATGAATGAACAACGAGGTATAGGATTCAAAGGCAAGATACAAACAGCTTGGGAAGAGAGGAAATCCATAATTTGACAGTTCCAGAAGTAGTAAAGTAAGAGCCTCTTGCTTGAACTTGGACAAAATGGCGGAATAACGTTTACAAGCAGTATTTGCAGAAACTTTGCATAAGTTCACTAGGCCAAGCTTAAACGTTTATTTATAACCGAGCACATCGCAACCCCAACGCTTTCAAAGACCTACGAATACTGCTTCATCACCGTATTCGCCCAACTCTGCCGATGCCTTTCTCCGCACAACGTCGTTAAACAATCACGACTTCTGACTTTCAGTTTTATTGATACAATCGGGTGTTATTGAATTCACTCGGATTGCTCCGGCGTTCGGTATAGTGATTCGTACAACTTTCTAAATTGGTGAATATTTGAAGGTTTTGCTGTATTAAAATATCAAAATCTATTGACTTCTTCACGCAAAACATGTTGAAATGGATTGGGAGGCAAATTAACGAAATAAAAAAGGAATTACCCTTTTATGATACCTGGAAACCGTATCAATGCGATGTTTAGATCAGAATTCATCCATTCCAGAACTAACCATACAATGAATTTTAAATGGAATCAATAACAACAAAGTGCCCTAGAACAGGTATTGAAATTAAGGATAATCATTAGTTTGTCAATTTTTTATTTCCTAATCATTGTACCGGCCAATTGCTTCATAGTTTTTATACCCCCAATCAATCCGTTGGAGATCAAAATGAATCCACAAACGTGGTCAACAACATGAACATGAAAACCCTAAATTCAGACGTCGCATTGCTCAAAATTAAAGTGAGTTCTGGAAGAAAACTACATAAATATCTATCAAGGATTTATTCAGAGCAATGTTTCATCGTACTCAAGTGGTGGTAGCTTTTTACTAAAAAAAAGTACACTCAGTTGTAAAAAACATTTATACCTAATTACACTTTCTGTTAAATCAGGTCTCATCCCCCCCGCCAAAAAAACTATTTAACAAAAGTTTAATAAATATTGGTCATTTCTTCAAAAAGGCTTATCTGTGGTATTAATTGAAGCAATATTAAAGTCAATTTAATTGCTATGTATCACGCATTAATTGAATTAACGCTTATCATTATCCAAAAAGAGTACTTAGGATTCTTTACGATTGTACAATCCCTCCTAATATCCGTCATTCCTCTTCCCTATCCTCAACTAAACCTTTGTTTTTCCAATATCTAAACACTTCCCAAACATATGCACTCTAAGCGGGTTCATGTTATTTGCTCAAATAGATCAGTAGAAAATGATTTTATTGTTCAGGTTTTTTTTGTAAACTCGTCACATTTTATATTGTTACTACCTGTTATTTATTATCTTTAGTTGCTTACTATTTTTTCACGAAATGTATTTTTTTTTATTTTTTTTTTTTGAAGTGAATACCGAAATGTACAAATTTTCCATAATTACACTATTTTTTTCAAACTAACGAATGAAAAGTTAAAACTTGTTGTGATTCAATTCCAAGCGACAACCAGCGGAACTGATAACATTAATAATAATATTGGTATAGATAATTATTGTTATAGTATTTTCGGTTAAGGGAATAATTGGGGTAAGGACTAGTAAGGCTGACAACATAAACACCGCTGGAAGCGGTCGGAGGTCGATGGCCTTGCCTCGCAGCAACAACCTTGATTTGCCTAGCCTTCGCTCCAGGAGAGATAGAGATCCAGGCTACCTCTACCTCTTCCTTCGGAGGGCTCTTCTCCAACACAGTCTTCAACTTCTTGCACACTGCTCATAACGAAGAAGCGGAAGAACGAAAAAGAAGGTATTAGGAATAACTACAACTCGCAAGGTAGGAGACCAAGAAGACTATTTATTTACTATTCTGCAAGTATTAACAAAGTATTCATGTGAAAAGCAGAGTTATCCTCGATGGTCGGTTCAAATTATATCGAGTTTAAAAGCTGTCAAAAAAGTTTCAGGCCTGTATTACAACTGTCGAAGAATAGTTATTTGTTACTCTCAAGAAAATCTGTGTTATATCGTTTAATGTCACCATAAATAATGCTTTCTTACATGTCGTCTAAAGTTGGTTAACTATAAGTTAAAAAAAAGTAATATTATTATATTAATAACCTTATCACAGTATTTTCGGTAAAAGAAATAATTGGGTTAAAGAGGGCTAGTATGGATGACAAGGACGAGGATGGTTGAAGAGACTGTGAACAGAGGGGAGTTCTCTGAACAAATCATAATAAAACGAGCAACTGAATTATTGAAACAATAACTGAGGAAATTGAATGTAAAGTAATCCATAGTAAGAAAAAAAAAGCACTTATGGACGAAATTATAGTTGCTACGGTCGGATAACGAATTTGAAATACATAAATCTTAAAGAATGTGTTTTATGATATTCAGCTTTAAAAAGTTGTTCAAATCTTAAAAACAAAACCTGTACCACAACAATTTAAGAAGAGTCTTGGGTTCATTAAGCGGCAGAGCCGTATAGCTTTTAGAACAACGGTAGTGAAGGATTCGAAGTTATAGTTCATTCATGTTTTAGATTTCTTTAAATTTCGAGAATTTCTTGAATATTCGATATTCTTTTTTTCATGGATGTATGTTCGATCTGGACTTTATCATTTTCTTTTTTATCTATTATACACCTATGTCTTGAGCAATGATCTTATACCAGATTGATATTCGCGCAAAGCTAGTTTCTATCGGAGTAAGCTGTCTACTTAAATTCCAAAAAGATTCTTGTGTTTTTGCATCTGCAGCCCCGGTGAATGAGTACTTAAGTCTAATTTTCTCCAAAAATAGTTTCATGTACTCAGGGAACCGGCATCGTTTTACTTTCGTAGTGAATATTAAGTCACGCTTGAAAAGGAGTTATTGCTTATATTACAACTCCATTCCAAACCAACAACTAATGATACGATTCTGCTTCCATAAACTCAACTCTCCTCAAAAATTGAACTTAACCATTCACTTTAGCCATATCCTTGAATAAATTCGATTTTTATTTCACTGCTCCATTTTATCACATCGGAGTGAGAAGTTGGTGAGGTAGTTAATGGACCAGGAGGATAGAAAAATTCTTTACATTGCTTCGCCCACTACTAAGCCGCGTACAGACTGAACATCAGCCGAAGGATGTCGCAGCAGAGGACCCGACAGGTGCACCAACCGCATTGGAAAGCCAATAAAGACAAGGGCAAGGATATTCCCAAGAATGTGATCGAATTTTTCTTTGTGTAAATTAATTTATTGTCATATATATAGAAGGTATTAAATTCAAGTACAATTGGCGTATGTATGCAGTGCCCTTATGCCCGCTCACATCACTGCAGGTTGCGGAATCACGTACACTACTTCATACACATAACACAAAGGCAACACAATGTACACAAGATCACATACAGTAAATTCCCTAGAAGTTTTCTTAGGTAGCCGTCTAGCAGGTGTCATCCCTACTTGCAGAATAGACTGGAAACATGGCTTTGATCTAGCTACTATATATATAATAAATTTACACAGAAACCTAAAACACCCTCGGAATCAAGTAGATACAACCCCAAGGTTAATTGTATTCTATGCCATTGTAATATCCTATTGCCTTAGAAGCCCAGAGCACTAAAATTTCACTTATTTTCTAAATTAAAAATACTATTTAGACCGAACTGCTATCAAGGAGATATGGGAAAGAAACGTCATTCTATTTACTACAACACCGACGCTGAGGTTAGAATAGTGCAAGAGAAAACAAACGGCCAGTACCAAAGCTAGAACAGCGCAACGTTAATAATTTAAATAATCTAGTACTTCTTGTAATATAGAAATAACTTTAATCAGTGTTGGGGGTGACACAGAAACACATGGACTGCTTAACTGGAAAAAGGAATGTTCAAATATGTAGAGACAGAAGGGGCAAACAAAAAAGTCTCCTCCTCCACACGTGTAAAAGAAGACTGCGGGAGAGAAATAATTGGTTAACTCCTCGAAAGTACATACAGTATTGAGAATCCTTCAGAGCAGATGTAAATAAAACATTTTGAAAATAAATATATATATTGCATAAATAGAGGTTGAAAGCTGCTCCCAAATATGGAGGATGAACTAGTAGTAGGGAAGAGACTTTCTTTGATTCTCCGGAGGAATTCGGAAAGATTCCAATGTTCAAACTATGTAATAGCAACTATATACAAACTATAAAATAGCATTAGCTAGTTCTGAGCAAGACTAACAAATAGTAAGGACACCCGATGATCACAAGTCACCTACAGGATTATTTTAAGTGTGGAGTAAGAAAAGAAGTCCTCCAAGAAAATTATTATCTGAATTTAAACGGATAAAGTTATGATAACAACCAGGGATAATCTTCATAATCTAATATTATAATCTCTTCAATCCAAAAGAAGGTAATTGGCTGGACTGTGCTAACTACAGAACCACCTAACTTAACCAGTTGATTAAAAAACAAAATTCAATGATTAGCTAAAGTATAATCGATTCGTTATGACCCAGATAATCTTTAAAAATGTTTAATTGAATGCTTAACATTCATAATAATTAAACTTTATTTATATTTATTAAGTACTACATTTTATAAAATATAGAGCCAGTAGGTAATTACTATTAGATAAAAACTAAACTTATTTCAAATAATGAAATGAAAACTTATGCTTGCAAAACATCAATATAAGCATAAAGTAACTGAAATCTGTTGATCTATGGAGGAAATATATTTCAACAAATTCCTTCATTTCTTGGTATTTATTTGTATTACACTTTTTAATCAATATTTTTTTTATTTCGTTTAAACTTGAATGATTTCCCAATATCCACAATTGTATTTCCTATTGGGTTTAGAAATGAAGGTGGTTCCTATATAATAATTATTTCAAAATACTGATAATAAAATATTGTATCTTAAAATTTAAATAACAATCATATCAAGAAATATTTTTAACTTTATTAATATCTTTCGCAGTTTCAGGCTACTTCAACACTTACAAGACAAACGTTCTACAAATTACATATGATTATTATAAGACCTGTATAGACTTACGGAATAGATCTTTGGGCTCCATCAAGTCACCGAATTCCTTACAATACAAAATCCTTAAATGCCTTTACTCTGTTACGGATAAAGTCATCCATAATCATTTTCATGCCCCATTTGTTTCTGATTTGGACCGAACCCGATATCAGTCCTTTCATGACAAAATTGGTTCCCACTCAAACCCGCTAGCTTGTACCTTCCTCTTCAATTCCCGATAATCCTCCGAGGCGTCAGAAAAGGAGATGGTTGAATAAGTCATTTCAGTACTACCGATTATTAGTTTCTCTGTTTGCCTTTATCCAGCCTATTATGTATTTATGTTTACACATATACATTTATGCACAAGTACATATTTGCATTTTATGTACTTGTTGCATTGTTATATTACACCTGTAAATTTCAATAAATAAATGAAAAAAATATATATTACTGCTTTAGGTCTATCAAATAATTTAAATTAAATCATTTTTAAGGTAATTAATTGCCAACGGCCATACCACGTTGAACACACCGGTTCCCGTCAGATCACCGAAGTTAAGCAACGTCGGGCGTGGTTAGCACTTGGATGGGTGACCGCCTGGGAAAAACAGGCGGTAACCATCTGGGGAAAAACCGCGTGCTGTTGGCATCTAACTAAACAGTGCACTAAATAATAAATAGCTGGCTGTATGGATGAATGATAGAATCCAACGCCATAAAAAAAAAAAAAAAAAAAAAAAAGGTAATTAATTAATTTTAACTTGCTCATACTGCTTTTTTAAAATAATATCGTAAATAAATAAATAAACGAGCCTAAACAAAATTTCCTTTACTATTAAGCATATCTGATAGATTTTTTTTTTATTACATGGTTTATAATGAAACTAATTTATTTTTAGTTTCTATACATAAAAATTACAGAATTTACATAAAAGATTAAGATCTCATACATGTTTATATTTTGGGGTATCTCATATAACATTATGAGGTATACATAAGTAAGTATTTTACAGTGTTTCAAAAATAAAATTCGCTGGTTAACGAACTTAATCCGAAGCAAATAACCAATTAAAGAATTAAAGCCGCCAAGTGTAATAGACCATTTACTGAAATTGTACTTAAATGTGAGAAGAGGTTGTAAAACTCAAGTAATACATATAGAATGAACGGTATGTTCTCTACGCTTCAGAGTAGAGACATTCCTCACCGTACAAACCTTGAGGTGAACGAGATCAACCAGAACCGTAATAAGCACCCTCTCTAAATTTCACCAGCTGGCCATTTTAGAAGAGGAAGAGTATTTCAACAGTTAAACGTAATGTTTATAAAGTATTTAAACAATAAGACAGCAGGAAATCGCGAAAACCAACCAGAAAAATGAAACGAACTACATAAGTAGCAATAATATATCCTTATATCATATATACGAGTGATAAAAAAAAAAAATATATATATATATATATATATGTGTGTGTAAGTCGGATTGGAAAGTAGAAAACCGCTTCTCTGTCAATGGGAATAAATGGAAATGTGTTTGAAATCATTATAAACAGTTGCAACCAGGTGAAAGTTTCCTGAAGATTGATATCTTGAATTTACCGATTCAGCCTCTTTTCTTGGTTGTTGAGTAACGAAAGAATTCATCGATATGATGAAGATGCAGAAACAGCTCCTGTATTTGACTAATAGTTGGCGTTTTAAAAATGAATACGCTTAAAATCGGTTAAGAACTGTGGCACAATGAAGTCCAAAAAGCAAAGAGATAAAGTAGAAAATGATAATTTAAAAGAGGGAAAACTCGGCGTTTGAGGCTGCTTCAACATTCACTATTCAGACGCTCTAAATTCCTGATTACGCTCCCAAGGACTGTAAAATCCAGCAACCCTTCGTAAAATCCTCAATGCTCCTTACTTCGTTACGAACAAAGTCATCCATAAAGACTTTTATATCCCATTTTTTTGCTTATATGGCCCATACCCGACATCAGTCCTTTCATGCAAAAGAGTATTTCCACTCATACCCACAAGTTTCAAACCTAGCAACCTCAACAATTCCTTACAATCCATCGAGGCATATGAAAATAAGATGGGCTCGTGACCTTTTAAGTTGAATTTGTTATTCGAGTACTACCAATTGTTAGTTCCTCAACTTCCCTTTATCTCAGACCATTATGCATCATTCATTCAACCGGCTTATATTATGTATTATTATACAGTTGTAAATTTCAATAAATAATTTTTTTAAAAAGGGATAATAACAACATTAGCATAGATAGAGAAGTTAATACATTATAAGTAAAATACGACCGATAAATAAATTAAAATAATATTTTTAATAAAATGAGAAAAAAAGTATGGTAGAAACGTGAAACTCCCCTACGCTGAAATGCATCACAAGGGTGATGCGATAGAAGAAGTGTGATACAAAAAGAGAGAATGTGGTGGTGGGGTTAGATATAATAATATTAAATAAAATAATATAAGATGAACTGAAATAAATCATAAATCATCATTCTCAAATATTTGAAATTTTGAGAGAATGTATATATGTATATGGATGTTATACATAAAGATAGCTTATATATACATTACAGATGGTAATATTGGAAAATATAGTAACACCAAGAACTGAAATTAAAGCTTATATATAAATATATATATATATATATATATATATATATATATATTGGTTTCTACTTATCTTGGCTGTTATGGAAATTATATTGTGTTTTAGATCTCGAGTTCCAATCTTTTTTTAACTTCTTAGGCGACGTTTCGAGACTAGGCTAGTCTCAGACTCATGCCCTGACAGTGAACAAATGAGCTTTTAGTAAAAAATTAAATAGCACACTAAAATAGATATAAAATGGCAAGGAGCGGAGTGGTAGAGCACTGAGTTGCCATGCCGGAAATCCTTCAAATCCCACTGCAGGCCATAATTTTCATTTGGTCTTTTTGCAGCGGGAGATGGATCATATGGGATCTAGGACCCTCACGGGGCCCACCCAGCCTCTATAAAATATCATAAAAATAGGGTACCCAAAATAAGGGGGGGAAATCTAGCGGTTGAGCGTGACCAAGGACAAGTCACCTGCTTGCAGAACCGTTGTCCATAAAACAGTACAGTCTCTACCATGTACTGAACCCCAGACCCTTCATGGGTTGTAGTAGTACATATATATATATATATATGCTTGTTTATGCTAACTCACTTGTTTTTATTTACTTTTCGTTGAGACCACCTACAGGTTTGTATAATTAATATACTTTTATTTATATTGTGAATACTAATTATAAACTACCGTATTTCTCCTGACCTTTCACGAACAAGTAAATATACATTATTTATTGATTCGTAAACAGTGGAAACACAATGGTAAACAACAGTTAATACAAGGGATGCCCTATCAAACTAATTTTCCATTACAGACAAGAACTTTGTTGTTTCTAGAATTAAACAATGCGAACCTCAGACCGTTCAATGATTACAGTAAGGCTTGTATGTAAAAGTGCTTTCACTCTTATATTCATCAAAAAATATAATTGCATGCCCAGCCAACCCTTCGAGGTCATCCACTTCCTTCGGTATGGTGAATGATACAATGTTATAATAATCGTGGAGACATTACATAGTCTCATCATTTTGAGAAGATGGAGACTGGTTCCGCTAGTTGGAGGCTCAAGATCTGTAACTATATCAACTCCTCCGTATCTCCGTATTCTTCTCACATCTCGTGCTCTCCCCGGCTTGACTCTTGCGGAATTCTGACCGTTAGTCCAACAACTCCGCGAAAATACCCCCATGATTTCTTATTTGGATTAGAAGTTTGGACGAGCCATTTTAAATGGATCAAGACCCTAAACATTTACTTATACCGAACGAGAAAAAACACTATATTGGCCCATTTCAACAGCCCCGAAGTAAAACTACTGTCTTGAATAATTATTAGTTGACCGTATTGTATCTTGAATTTCTTATTTTCATTTGTACTATGCTTTGAAAGACAGAAATACACCATGTAGTAATCCTACTTTAGACAGCAATTATATAAAATAATTTTACATAACCAACCGATAACAACCGTAGTTATCAACAGTAGTTTTTCAAATTCTGTTCAATTTTGTTTGAAGACAAATCAAAGGCCGCTTTCACTTTGAGGCGAAATAAGATAAGCGATATAACCTAAACTATTTTCGATACGCGACATATCGCAAGTGACATATTTCTAGAAGTACCACTTCTCTTCAATGATTATTGTTGTCCGACATTTTGAGCTGTGAATATGACGGAAAGAGATGATGTTTCGGTAATTAATTTCATTAACCTAGTGAAATCTAACGAGTGTATCGGGGTTGCCGCATACAGAAAAGAAAGTATTTTCTTTCGCTAGTACTTCACTTCGTCTGAACCAATAAACCACTGTAACTCACTTGAGCTCATTTTTTGTAACTGAAGCGCTGAAAATTGAGTACGCACCAATTTATTTATCGCCCAGGTTGCGCCGATTTATCTACTACTGGCATTGAACCTTCCTACCAATAAATCGTTGCAATATATTCCTTACGATATATTGCGTATCTTTCATCACCTCAGCGTGGACGCGGCCTAATAGAGCTGCTACATATCGTCCATGAAGGCCAAGGTTGTAATTGGCTAACGAGTACAGACAATTCTTTCATACGTCTATCGGAAGTGACGAAGTGAAGCGGCGCGGTTTCTAACTGGTCTCCAACCGCATTGCTAGCGGGCAATCGGTCAATCACCATTTTCTTTGAAGTCACTTGGTCTCTTTCCCGGGCATTAATAATGAAATGGCTAATTTTTAATATAACATAGTTCAATTTTACTACGAGTATTTGGGAACCAATTAAAATCCCTTGGCTGGGTACTTGTATAATATGCAAATAAAACGAAACCCTAAAAAAAGGTTTTAAAAATAAATCTTCATTATCATATCACCCTTTTAGAGTTTTGGAATAGTTGGATGAATTAAATTATTAACATAAAATAAAATTCAAAATGTATAAAAAAAATCTAAAAATTCAATATTACTACCCTTAAACTATTTTATTTATATACAATTCATTTAACAATCCAACATTATCAAGAAACTATGTTTTCCTCACTTGAGCTCATTTTTGAAACGGATGCGGTGAAAATTGTGTCCTCACCAAATTTCTACCGGCTGCTATTATTGAATCTCCATTATAGTAAAACGTCAAAATATATTCCTTACGATATATCGTAAGCAATAAAAAAGGTTCATATTCGTGCGACTACTCAATATATTGCAAGTAACATATCTCTTGAAAATACATTTTGTCATTCTCCTCAGCGATTAGTATTGTCCGATTAGTCGAGCTTGAGGTGAAATTGTGTACACACCAAAATTTAATTACCCAGGTTCGCTTATCTCAAATCGCCTCAGCGTGGACGCAGCCTTAGAGGTGGATTTCGTATTACTTAGGATGATCCTATTTCAAATATGCAAATTCCAATAATGAAATTTCAGATATTGGCATAATTCCTAGATGAGAAGGGAAGGTAAGACATCCCAGGGGTTGAAATGCCCTAAATAAAGTTCAAGATTGCTATTTCAACAAAATCGCTTATTACTAAGTACTTCTTATCGTTCAGGGCAAAAAAAAAAATAAGTAGACAGTACAAAATCTTACAACTAATACGACGGCGATATAAGATGAGATAAGAAGGCTCAATAACATCAGTCGGTAAATCGGTGCGACCTGGGCGATACAAAAATTTATAGGTTCACAATTTTCACCACTTCAGTTACAAAAATGAGCTCAAGTAAAAAAAAAAATGGAATTGTTCCAGATTCACCCATAAGCTTTCACTAGGTTAATTATTAATAATTAATAAGTTAATTAATAATTAACTAAATTATTATTATCTCCCCGTCATATTCATTGCTCGAAATTTCGGACGATACTAATCGCTGAGGAGAGCAACAAGTGGAACTTTCAAAGATATGTCACTTGCGATATGTTGCACAATCCTGCGTATATGAATCTTGTTTATTGTCTCCCTTTAAATTTCATGAAACTAAAATATGCGTTTCGCGTATTGTATATCTTGGCGATATTCCTAGCAATAAATTGTTGCAATATATTCCTTACGATAAATCGCTTATCTCATGTCGCCTTGGTGTCAACGCGGCATAAGACGTAAGAAAAAAAAATCCGAATAAGTGGAAAGAACTATACGAGGTCAGAATAGCAGTGGGCGTGGTTACATACGTAATTACATCTGTTGCCTATGTAATAATGAGTATATAAATATATTATTCACTATTCATAAAATAAAGACTGTAATAGATTTATTTATAACTGGTAATAAAAGTTATTCTATAACATATAATTTGTGCGTTATGTTCTTCAATTTCTCATGACGTCATTCGTCAGCTTCCATCTTACAGGAACATTAAAAAAATTTCAAATCCTCAAATGTGGAGGATAACATTGGACATTAAACGAGTAGGAATAAGGTATTTTCAGTGCAACAGTTTTTTTCATCGTTGGCCTGTGTAATTGGGGATCTGCAGATGTGCCAGTTCAAAGAAATTGACGGAAAAAATAGTTGCTTAGTGGTGAAACTTTTAGGTTTTATTAATGGGAGTGGGGTAGCTCAGAGTGTAGAGTGCTAAGTTTCTGTCTCGAGTCAAATCTGGCTATGGCATAAGTTATATATTCTAATATATCCGCATAAGTTAAAACTTACACATCATCCGCGGGTGGACCCTGCAAGACCTACAAACCAATATGGGCTAGCCCACAGCCTCTATAAAATGTGCTTAACTGGGGAGAAAAGCTGGTGGTACAACGTGGTCTCGGACAAATTACCTCCTTGCATAATCGTTGCATTTGGAAAAGTAGTCTCTACCACGTACTGAGCCCAAGACCCTTAATAGATCCAATGTGATATCGAGCAAGCTATTAAAACATTTATAAAATCAACTTTTATGTTATTTCTGTTAACGTGTTAAGTACCCAACATAAACTATGATCTATACCAAAATATTTGACTGGGGTTTTCCCACTATTTCCCAATACCCCTCACTTTCCTCCCACTACGACTTCCGTTTGATTAGGATCAAACGACTTGACAGATGTAGGATCATAAGGATTAGATTCCTAAGAGCTCGCTTAGGTATTTGCGGTCTCTTGCGGTTATAATTGTGTCGGTTACGAAGATGATTGGAAACCGGACAGATAAACTTACCGGGTTGGTGAGGCCAGCTTTCTCCCTCTCTCCTTTCCTACCGGTGAAATTAGTTGGCCCCAACACCATTTCGGCACACAACCAACTAGGGAGTTATAGAAAATTCTCCTATGGTGGTTAGAGGCAGACTTTCAGAGGTTTTTAAAGAAAGAATAATCATTCCCAAACGAAACGCGAAATATCCACTTTTGAAAAACATCCTCCTGGAGCTCACATCGCCTCTTTAATGTGGGTACCCTTAATTAGGGGGGAATAATCAGCGGTCAAGTGTAATCTCGGACATATAACCGCCCTGCTTAACCGTTGTCCTAGAATCAAAAAAAATTTCTCTCTGCATCATTAAAAACTCTTTTACATATCTTTATATAAGTCATAAGTCTAAAATTCTAAAGTCATATTTAAAATTTTTTTTCTAAAATTCTTGAGAATCATTTATCCTCCATGGTCAAAATAACAGTTCATAGAAGATTGAAAATGACACCATGATGTCGAAACGTTTGTGAATGATTCTGAGAATCAGGAATATACATTGACTGGAAAATGTTTTTTTTCACTTTCCCTATTAATTTAACTATAATAATTATTAAGATTTTACCGAAAACCATTGAAAAACGCTTGCAAAAATGAGTTCCTTAAATATGTTATGTTTTAGATAATATTCTAGAACAGGGTTGCCAATCCAATGGGAGAGGCATGCCCAGTTGAAAATAAAATAGTTTCTCTCAGTTTTAGTAATTTTTCAATCAACAATACTTCTTTATATTAAATTGAAACTTATAATGTATCTTTTGAGTGTAAAAATAACTAGTTTGCTTTTAATTTATTACTTTTTTTTTGTTCATATAATTTATTGTATGAGAGGCGTGATACAAAAAAGGTTGGGAGCCCCTGTTCTAGAAGTATTAACTCGATAATTCTCAAACATTAGTCATTAAAAAGGGTTTTTTTGTTAACAGCATGACTTATTTTTATGTTATATGAAAAAATAACATACCGACGCCAGGCTTATCATTCAATCAATGATTATTAAAAAGTAAATAATTGTAATAATAATTATGCAATAATTACTTTAAAGCATCATTATAAATTCTTCTTTGTTTAAGATAAATACAGAGAAATCTCTCTTTTTTTTCTTTTAATTTTGGGAACGTTGGTTTAAAAAAAACCAAGATCTGGTTTCAGAAATACGATATCCATTGTCAATTTCACAGATGTTGTAAGTATCTGTTGGTCATTGCATCACTAAGAATTGGAAACTAGAAAAATATCTAATATACATTTCATACAAGCTTGAAACCAATTTTACGATAGCGTAAATATACAAAAAACTAAAGAGAATAAAACATCCTACGCCGAAACGTTGGCAAAATATAATAAGTTTTCCATTTTGTGTAATAATTGATTGTACCCCCTGAATATTTCAATCCATTAATAAAAAATAAAAAAAGAGAGATTTTCAGCAGCTCGTCATTTTTAGGAAGCTGAGGGTAGCTGAGCCGCCTGTGGCATCAATATTATAACTAAATTATTTAATCTGTTAACAGCCAAGGAATGACGATGTGTGAGTAAAGTGGATACCCATTATTGGGGGAAAGCACTGGCGGTTAAGTTTGATCTCGGCCAAATCACCTTCCTGCACAACCGTTATCCCGGAAACGGTACAGCCTCTACCGTACACTAAGCCCAAGCAAGGCCCTTCATGGATCGTAGTGGTGGAGGTTTTATTATTTTTTAAAAATTTATTTTGAACCTGTCAATCGCGATTCAGATCGTCTCATACCATAGTCAATTTATATATATTATGTGTTTAAAAGTAAAAAAACAGAAAAAAAATAAATCTTGCAAGTTATAGTCTATCTCAAAATTACTCTCGAAAATGCTTACTAAATATCAGAAAAAGTTTCCAAGACGTGACTATTTTTAATTTTTTTTTGTCCCATTTAAAATTTGGCAATTTCATGTACAATTGACCCAGGAAAAAACACTGACCTAAATGACATATTTTTTTATTATTACATTACAAATATGTAGTGATATTGTGGAACAATTAAAGTAATATAACTATTTAAGACATAAAATAATAGATGCAAAAAAAATATGTAGTTACGAAATTTCAAATAGAATATATTTACTCTTGTTAATAAAATATAGCTAGAAAACTAATAGCACCTCTTTAAATAAAATAATATTTCTATATTCTCTACTAAATTAAACAAACAATTAAATTAATTTAAACAATTCTTTTAGTTTAATAAATTATTAAGCGGAGATAAAAAAGGAAGGTTGGTCCACAGAGTGGTACGAGGATCGGACTTCACACCTGTTGAAGTCACTTTTACTTAAGCACATTCCGGAACCAGCGTATCATATCTCTTACATTTATACTTATCACATACTTTAGCTATTTCTATAATTATTTTATTAATATATCCCAATTGTCAAAAATGTACTGATAATGTTTTTTTTTTTTTACGATTTTAAACAGCGACAATATATCTATCTACACTACATATTATGTTTAAAAAAAACATATCAGAGAACTACGGTAAGTCCATACCTTAGTACTTTTAATGCTTTAATGATTCAAGATAAACTTGATATTTTTTAAATTATGGTTATTATATTGATAAATTAATTAATTTAAATAAATGAATAATTAATATAGACAGGAGAATATGGGCGTTGATCCTGCATCTTTTGTCACGTCTTTAGAAAGCCGGATTGAGTCATCATATTCTCAGAATTAAATACTGATATACTTCGATCGGTCATAATTCATTATAATGAATGGCGTCTATTATTAAAAGCATTATAAAATATTGCAGGAAATAGTAAAAATAAAAATAGATTTACATGAGGGACATTATGAAATACCTTAAGCATTTGTTTATAGATAAAAATAAAAGTATTCATAAGTACCTACTTACGTGAGTTAAGTGCAAGTATACATATATAATTAGAAAAGTTATTTAGTAGTTCTCAAGTTTCTTATTGTAAAGATAATTAAAATAAATTCGGATATATCTGTAATACAAAATGCTATAATTTTTTTTTCAAAATAATATTGTTAAGAGATAAATGCTAGGTTCTGAAATAGCAATACTACTAAAACTAAAAATAATTGAGAATATCAAGACAGAAATATGTAAAAATGGTATCAGTTCCACAAGTTGTCGCTTTAGACACAAGTTTTAACTTTTTATACATTTCTTTTTTAATATTCTCGAAATCAAAAATAATAGTGAGTTTTAATATGAAAAAAAAAATGAGCATTTATGCGAAATGTGTATATTTCGGTAATCATTTCATCAAGAACGTTTCAACTAATATTTCAAAGTATAGATTATATATATTTCTTGAAACGTTCATTTAACGATGAAATTATTACCGAAATATACTAATTTCTCATAATTACACTCTTTTCCATACTAAAGCTCTAGAATTTTATTACTATTATTATTATTATTAGTATTTTTTGATAATATTAAAAAGGAACCAAATGAAAAGACAAAACTAGTTGTGACTCTACTAGAAGAGACAACCTGAGGAACTGATACCGAAATAAACATTTGCTGACATTTGATTAAGGTAAGGCCGCATCTTATGATGTCTATAACAATAAACTTATTTCTAATGGAAGGAAATATGATCTAAATTAATTTAATTGTTAATAAATGAGTGAAAATAGTTAAAAGAACTTAAATACCTTGAGCAATTGAAGATACTGCGAAGAAGACTGAGATGATTGCGACGCAAGGAGGTCTAAGATCCATCCTGCTGGATACCAAGCTTAAGACTGGCCGCTCTCTCCAACAATTCCTCCCCACTCACTACCCCACCAACAGCTGATCTCTCATTTAGTAAACACTACTTTTTCCATATACATATGAATATATTCTATTGCATATAAATACGAAGAAATACTATTTTTCATAAAAAATGAAACATTTTAAAACAGAAAATTTACGCATACCCGGAGCCTGCATATCCCGAACACATTATATAAACATATAAACGTTTTCCATTTATGTACATCTTCTACTGTATATAAGTATGAAAATATACAATTTTTCATCATAAATGAAATGAAAAATCCGAAAACATATTTTAATACAGAAATACTATGTCTGGAACAGCCATGTCCCAAACTCACTTTATAAACCCTACTTATTCCATATCTGTATATATTATACTGTATAAATACGAAAAAAATACAATTTTTCTTCATAAATACAATTAAAGAAATGTTTAATATAACACATTTTCGCGTATCCGGACTGACCTTTCCCTAATCCATTTTATAAACTCTGGTTATTCCATATATGTATATATTTGACTGTCTATAAGTATGAAAAAATTAAAACATTTTCATTAATACAATTAAAAATTTTCGAAACATTTTTTAATACAGAAAATACTCGCATATCCCTAACAGATTTTATATGAACTAATTATTACATATATGTGTATACTCTGCCGTGTATAAGTACGAAAATATACAATTTTTCCTCATAAATATAACTAAAAAATTTCGAAACATTATTAATACAGAAAATACTCGCGTATTCCAAACCCACTTTATAAACTTCTACTTATTCCATATATTTTTATATCATTCTGTTTATAAGTATGAAAAGATACAATATTCTTTCATAAATACCATCAAAAATCATGAAAAATTTTTTGATAGAGCAAATTCACGCGTATCCAGAACCGGCATTTCCCAAACCTATTAAATAAGCACCTCTTATTCCATATAAATATATATATATAATATATATATATATATATATATATATATATATATATATATATATATATATATATATATATATATATATATACACACTACTGCATTTTTAATACAAAAATACTCGCATGTCCGTAACCGGTATATCCCAAACCCTATTTACAACCCCTACTTATTTCATATATGTTGTCCATATAAGTTCCACTATATATGTAAGTATTCTACTATTTATAATTATGGGAAAAATACAATTTTTCATCATAAATACAATTACAAATTTTCGAAACATTTTTAAGACAGAAAATCTAGATCCGCAACCGGCGAATGCCAAAGCCATTATATAAACTCTACTTATTCCTTATAAGTATTCTACTATGTTTAAGTGCGAAAAAATACATTTTTTCCTCATAAATGAAATAAAAAATCATGAAACTTTTTTTAATATAGAAATTACTCGCGTATCTGGAACCGGCGTATCCCAAATACATTTTATAAACACAACTTATTCCGTATATGTATATATTTTACTATGTATAAATACGAAAATATACAATATTCCTACATAAATACCATAAAAAATCATGAAATATTTTTTAAAACAGAAAATGCTTGCGTATCCTGAACACATTATATCCTAAACCTATTTTAAAAACTATACTTATTCCATGTATGTATATATTCTGCAGTGAATAAATATGAAAAAATATAGTTTTTCATCATAAACACGATTGAAAAATGTCGAAACATTTTTTAATACAGAAAATACTCGCCTATACCAAACCCACTTTATAAACTCTACTTATTCCATACTTTATATATCATACTATGTATAAGTACAAAAAGATACAATATTGCTTCATAAATATATACAATAAAAATTATGAAACATTTTTTGATAGAGCAAATCCACGCGTATCCAGAACCGGCATTTCCCAAACCAATTAAATATACACCTCTTATAGTATATATACAATACATATTCGGGAATTCTTGCTTATCCCGAAGACATTATATAAACACTACGTATTCAATATATATATATATATATATAAATTCGACTAAATATAAGTATTAAAATATACAATTTTTCTTCAAAACAATAATTAAAAAATTTAAGGAAGAAATAGTTGGGGGTGCAGTCAAAGAAAACACCAAAATAAGAAAAACTTATTTATTATGTGCCGACGTTTCGGCCTACAATGTAGGCCATCTTCAGGGCTAAGAGAGAGAAACAAACAAAAATATATAAAAACGTAGCAGTAACAAGAATATATAAAAAGTGGTACAGGAGTGAAAAAATAAAAGTAGTGACTAGATATGATGAAATAGTGAAAAGATAAAATAGTGAATAGATAAAAATAGTGACTAGATATGATGAAATGGTGAATATATATATGATAAATAAGAAACAATATAAGACTGGTTACAGAATATAAGAAAGAATAAAGAATAAAAAAGAAAGAATATAAGACTGGTTACAGAATATAATAAACTTAAAAAGTGATAGATAAAAATAAAATTGTAGATGATGAAAAGAAATAATAATGGTGACAGATATAAAAAACAAGAATACGAATATAAAATATAAAAAATACAAGTCAAGAAAGGATAAAATGTAAACAATAATATAAAGGGAAAGAAAAATGAGGAGGTAAACGGAAAGATACAAGAAGAGAAGATTAAAATTATAGAAAAAGGGGGGGGTTACATAGGTATGAGGGGTTACATAGGTAAAGTGTAATAATATAAGCATATATAGAAATAAAAGCTTGATAAATTTCAAAAATGAAACATTGAACATAGTGGTATTTATAACTATGCACTATGAGGAATGAAAAGAAAAAGAAAATATAAGTAAGGGAAGTTAATATGTAACTGTATACAGTAGGAAGCAGTGGCATTAATGCAAAATAAGATGTGAATATAACATAAACATGTAGAAAATAGGTAAAGAAATACAGAGGATGAAAAATATGAGGCTAAATAATAATGAACTCTATACATTAACAAATGATGGATGCCAAAAGAAGGTGTGAGAACAGGTGAGAAGAAAGGTGAATGTGAAAAGGATGGAGATAAGATAAATACCAAGGTATGTACTAACCGAATAAAACACGAGGCAGCGAGGAGAGCTCAGAATGCAGTGAGAGCAATAATACGTTATAAAAATACGTTAGGTCCGCTGGAGGAAGCGATCCAGGCGAATTCTGACGGCCAAACAAATAATGACAAAGAAGGGGGAAGGAGATAAGCAGATGTGGAGGCAATAAGAGACCGTAAATAATGTAAATAGCGTGAAAAATTATATGGAATTAATTAAAATTAAAAATATATATTATATATTATATTTTATATAAATTAAAATTAAAAATAAATAAAATTAAAAAGGAGAAATGCAGATGCCTGGATATAAGTGACCGTAAATAATGTAAAATGCGTGAAAAATTAAAAGTCAATGCTCAACATGTAATTAATAAAAGAATGGTATAAAAAATTAAGAATGTAAGGTTATTTTAGTAAATTAAAAATTTGGGAGTAGGTTAGGGATAGGTGATGGGAGTCGGTCTTGGCATTAACGGTAGAGGAATCTAAATTGATGTGAATGGTTTCTGAGAGGATGCGTTTATTATAATTAGGAACGGAGGCCAGGATCGACGTATTTTCGAAGTCAAAAATGTGGTTAAAGGATAGGGCGTGTTCGGAGAGTTTAGAAGCGGTTGGGTTGTGGGAGGAAATGGAATATTTGTGTTGGATAATGCGGTCTTTAAGTAGGTTTTTGGTTTCGCCGATGTAGGAAGAGTTGCAGTTGGGAGTAGAGCACGGAATGCGATAGACGACCTGAGAGCGATGCTTTAGAGGAATGGGATCTTTGACTCGGGTATAAATATTGGAGAGTTTGTTGTGGGATTTAAAGGCGATGCGTAAATTGGGGATCGCGGAACGTAGGGATTTTTGAATGTTATTAGAGAGGGAGGGTATATATGGCAAGGATCTGTATATAGGGATAGAAGGCGGATGTGGAGATCGGGTGCGGGTGGGTGGGTTATAATGGTGATGGATGAGTTTATTGATAACATAGGGAGGAAAATTGTTTTTTAATAGGATTTCTTTGATGCGTTGGGTGTTGGTGTTATGGAAGCAAGCGTCGGAGAGGGATAGACCACGGTGGATGATATTTTTGGCGACATTGATTTTTTGGTGGTGCGGATGTTGGGAGTAATAATTGAGGAGTCTGCCAGAATAGGTGGGTTTAGTATACCAATCAGTGGATAAGGTGTGATCGGGATTTCTAAAGATACGGAGGTCAAGGAAAGGTAGTGATTTGTTATGTTCAAGTTCAACAGTGAAATGTAGGCGGGGATGGTATGTATTTAAGGATGATAATAAACCTGGAATGATGTTAGGATTTAGGATAAGGAGGAGGTCGTCCACATATTTTTTAATGAAAATGACATCGTCACGGAACTGGGGTAGGATGGAGTCTAGAAGGTCATTTAGGACAATATTGGAGAGGTCAGGAGCGAGGGGATTTCCCATGGCCAGTCCAGAAATTTGGTTAAAGAACTGTCCATGGAAAGTGAGGTAGCCAGATTCGCAGCAGAGTTTAAGGGATTGGAGATATGAGGACCGGTTGAGAGAGGTATGGGGTTCTATTAGTGACCAGTGGTTATCTATAATGACAAGGGCTTTATCTAAGGGTAAAGACCGCAAAAACCTACTTAAAGACCGCATTATCCAACACAAATATTCCATCTCCTCCCACAACCCAACCGCTTCTAAACTCTCCGAACACGCCCTATCCTTTAACCACATTTTTGACTTCGAAAATACGTCGATCCTGGCCTCCGTTCCTAATTATAATAAACGCATCCTCTCAGAAACCATTCACATCAATTTAGATTCCTCTACCGTTAATGCCAAGACCGACTCCCATCACCTATCCCTAACCTACTCCCAAATTTTTAATTTACTAAAATAACCTTACATTCTTAATTTTTTATACCATTATTTTATTAATTACATGTTGAGCATTGACTTTTAATTTTTCACGCATTTTACATTATTTACGGTCACTTATATCCAGGCATCTGCATTTCTCCTTTTTAATTTTATTTATTTTTAATTTTAATTTATATAAAATATAATATATAATATATATTTTTAATTTTAATTAATTCCATATAATTTTTCACGCTATTTACATTATTTACGGTCTCTTATTGCCTCCACATCTGCTTATCTCCTTCCCCCTTCTTTGTCATTATTTGTTTGGCCGTCAGAATTCGCCTGGATCGCTTCCTCCAGCGGACCTAACGTATTTTTATAACGTATTATTGCTCTCACTGCATTCTGAGCTCTCCTCGCTGCCTCGTGTTTTATTCGGTTAGTACATACCTTGGTATTTATCTTATCTCCATCCTTTTCACATTCACCTTTCTTCTCACCTGTTCTCACACCTTCTTTTGGCATCCATCATTTGTTAATGTATAGAGTTCATTATTATTTAGCCTCATATTTTTCATCCTCTGTATTTCTTTACCTATTTTCTACATGTTTATGTTATATTCACATCTTATTTTGCATTAATGCCACTGCTTCCTACTGTATACAGTTACATATTAACTTCCCTTACTTATATTTTCTTTTTCTTTTCATTCCTCATAGTGCATAGTTATAAATACCACTATGTTCAATGTTTCATTTTTGAAATTTATCAAGCTTTTATTTCTATATATGCTTATATTATTACACTTTACCTATGTAACCCCTCATACCTATGTAACCCCCCCCCCTTTTTCTATAATTTTAATCTTCTCTTCTTGTATCTTTCCGTTTACCTCCTCATTTTTCTTTCCCTTTATATTATTGTTTACATTTTATCCTTTCTTGACTTGTATTTTTTATATTTTATATTCGTATTCTTGTTTTTTATATCTGTCACCATTATTATTTCTTTTCATCATCTACAATTTTATTTTTATCTATCACTTTTTAAGTTTATTATATTCTGTAACCAGTCTTATATTCTTTCTTTTTTATTCTTTATTCTTTCTTATATTCTGTAACCAGTCTTATATTGTTTCTTATTTATCATATATATATTCACCATTTCATCATATCTAGTCACTATTTTTATCTATTCACTATTTTATCTTTTCACTATTTCATCATATCTAGTCACTACTTTTATTTTTTCACTCCTGTACCACTTTTTATATATTCTTGTTACTGCTACGTTTTTATATATTTTTGTTTGTTTCTCTCTCTTAGCCCTGAAGATGGCCTACATTGTAGGCCGAAACGTCGGCACATAATAAATAAGTTTTTCTTATTTTGGTGTTTTCTTTGACTGCACCCCCAACTATTTCTTCCTTAAATTAGAAGATACAGTCGACCAATTCTTCTCTAATAATTAAAAAACTTCGAAACAGTTTTTTACAACAAATTCTCGCATGACCCGCATGCACATGTACGTGTATATCCCGAATCCATTTTATAATCTCTACTTATTCCATATATGTAGATATTCGAATGTCTATAAGTATAAAAAAATACAAATTTTCCTCTACCATTCAATATATCGGGAATATACATTATGATATAAATACCACTCAGGGTAATATATATATATATATATATATATATATATATATATATATATATATATATATATATATATATATATATATTAAATTATTTTTACTTTCTAGAATATTAAAAAAGAAACGAATGAAAAATTTGTTGTGACTTAGCTGAAAGCGTCTACCTGCGGAACTGATACCACAAAAAACTTTAACGTACAATAAAGCGCTTGGAACGAGAAGAATGTGAACTATTTTTAAATTGCTTAATTATTTGTACAATGCACTACTTTGTTCCCCTAAATAGTTTTTAATTATGTTTATTTTATTCCCTAGCATTATCACGTTATAGTTCAGTTTATTTGGGATCAACTAACATTTCGAAGTATATATGATATATAATTTATTTTATTTTATTTTTCATAATTATTATAATATAATTATTTTATATATGATATATGTTTGTTGAAACTTTCGCTTCTTTATGAAACGATTACCGAAATATGCACATTTCTCCTAACTACACGATTTTTCCACACTAAAACACATGATTTATTTTATTTTCGAGAATATTAAAAAAGAAACGAACGAAAAGTTAAAACTTTTTGTGACTTAACTCCAAGCGACAACCTGCGGAACTGATACCTCTTTTTTTTTTTTTTTTTTCTTTTTTTTTTACTTTTGGGTTTGTTTTTTTTTTATTTTACTTTTAGGCCCCCAAATAAATTTTTAAATAACGTAATAACACAACGCACTAGGATAAAAATAATTAAGAGCTATTCAAAGAAACAAAGAAGTACATTGTAGTAATGCATTGTAAAAATAATTCAGCATTTTGACATCATCATCAATTATTAATTAAATTCTTCTCCCTCTTTGCGCTTTTGTGTACGTTAAAGTTTTTTTATTTATTCTAAGAACTTATGAATGTATGCAAATTTGATTTTAGCTTCAGCGCCAAACCTATTGTAGTATATTTTTTTTAAGAAGTGTGGAGATGGTAGAGACTACTCTTTCGAGGACTACAGTTGTTTGTGATTTGTCCGAGATCATGCTCTACCGCAATGCTTTCCCCCGATTTGGAGTGCCCATACCTTGCGTACTCTTACGAGGCTGGGTTAGCCCCAAGAAGGTATGTAGATCACACAGGATCCACTCAAAGATGTTAACAGCTTAGATAGTTTATCTGCCACAGACGGATTTGAACAGGGAGCCTTCAGCATAGTGACTCGGCACTCTACACCCTGAGCTACTCCACTCCCATTAATATAAATTAATCCTGTAAAAGTTCGAATAACCGCAACTAGTTAATCCATCAGTTTCTGTACACTATCACTACAGCAGAACTACTAAAATTGTAATTTGTAACAACGCTGTGAGTATTCCTAAAGAAAATATCAACAGAAAAATAATAAAATAATTAGGTAATCTATAGAAATAAAAATAATAATTGGTAAATATTTAAAATTCCATTATAGATTATGTATTAGATCATTATATGCAGTAGATGACCGTAAGCGCCATTGAAATATTCATAACTATTCAAGATTGGGGTTGAAAAATATCTCTTCACCAGCATTCAAAATACATTTCTCTCCGGTTTTTTGAAATTTTGGAAATAATCAAGCAATCTAAATAAACGAGTTTCTTTCATTCGAGGTGTAGTTATTTGGTATTTAAACGAAAATCAGTTCGAAAATCGTAGAAATTCAACCATAATTTGGTTCTTGGTTCCTTTCATATAAGGATATGATCGAGGAAGCTGAGATATAGAAATGAGACAGATGTTTAAAAAAAATAAATAAACTGAAATAAGAACTTATTATTTTCTAATTATACCCCGCAAAGTTCCAGCGGTTTTAAGTCTCCTCAGCAATATGTTTATGAAGGTTAGAGTTGTCAGCTCAAAATTTTTTTTAATCATCGTTCGTTATATCAACATAAACAAATAAAAATTGGATTGCTTTTCAAGCCTGAACAAACACTTTATCACTGAAATATCTAACTATTGTAAGTTTAAATATTTTATAATATTTCAAAGTCCCGGTTCCGAGGGGCTGAGAGTGCCAATAGGTGGATCGCAGCGCATTCTATGAGGCGATAGAGATGTTGCCATCGACGCCTGAAGGAACCCTTTCCACAGTTCCCGCCAGGTCCTCAGTAATGTTCAAGTTGTTATGGCTAGGGCTTTATCCACTTAAGTGATTCATAATCTGCAGCAAAAGTCTGCCACAAGCAGCTGAGTACCATGTGGTACAGCGAGCGTCTAGAAAGAAGTGAAAGAGGAAAGAGGTATTAGTGGAGCTGTGATTTTTCGCCAAGAGTTTTTCTTCCCTTTGTCGTCATAGATTCTCAATCAAGACTCATGATATTTCTATGACTCGGATTATATGACAAAATAAAAACAATGGTAGGATAATGTGTCATAAAAAATATGCAGTTAGTATATGATAATTTTTTTTTTTTAAAATGATTAGTGATAACACATTGATAAACCAATTTAAAAGCATTTCAGTAAATGTTAGTTATAAGGGATTCATAGTCAATGTTTTATCTAAGCTTATTTGTTTATTCATTCAACGACACCTTATGATACTTCGGCTAATTGGGCGATGCTGCACTGGGAGCCCAAAAGTTTGCCTATCCTGTATATTTAGAATAGGAATCTTTAACGAGCACCTGACACCGCTCAGACTCGAGACCTCCATTTTAAGTCCCCTGCGAAGGAAGTCATAACGAAGGATTTTTTACTCCCTTTAAAAAATCATTGGACCATCTAAGAAATGACTATATGTGGACGTCCCTTTAGGAGGAGTCTACTCATGTCACCTGCCGAGCTGCGACCATTGGGCATAGAAGTTTTTTAATTTTTTTTAGAGGACAAATGAATTAGGATGTGTCCTGAAAAACATGAACCGGCTCAAGACATTCCAAATGCGGGTGTTCTGGGGAATAACTTAATATTCCGTGGTCAGCTCATGTATCCAACGCTCAAGCACTAAACCGAAATTTAAGAGAATGAGAACAGCTGCAAATGATGAAGCGTGGAAAATTTGCTTACCTTACATATTCAGGAATTGTTCATAACGATTTCATAAGCTGAGATCACGGAGAGAAAGATCGAAGGGAAAATTAGAAGACGGAGATGATTAGGGGAAAACTAAATCAAATAGCTGACTCATCTAATTGCTAAAATTTGAGTATAATAGTGTTACATTGTTCACATAGTTTCAACTATAACGGTACATTTCCCCATTTACAACATTGGTGGAATCTACCTTAGATTTGCTAGAAATTATCCAATTCCTATAAAAATATCGCTTCGTTAGACGATCGTACTGAACAAAGTATATTAAACTTTTACTTTTCAGAAATTATCAATCTTAATATTTACAAGTTTAAATCTCAGAGAATGAATGAATTTTCTAGTTTCGAACTAGGAAAATTCACAAAATTTGTTTCATTACATCGAGTTTCCAACGATTAAACCAACATGAAGGAAGTAATCTCGTTTCGAAAAGATACAGAGGTTACGAAGTCTAAACGTTTTAAATACTTATAACAAACTTTTTCTACTTGTTTTGTTTTAAGAAAATAAGTGGCACAAGAATTGTTATACCTTACGCATTTCTAGTAACTAAACCCCAACATCTCTTCGAAATAAGACTAGATTTGCAAAAGTTCGATACGCCTTTGAATACTTATGAATTGAAGAAACTTTATGAATTCACAAAAATCGTTGTAAGAAATTTCATTCCGTGAGATGGGACCGAGTATTTATGAAAAGTACTTTTCTTTACTTTATTTTGCCTATCGAACAACATACATCTTTCTATCGATTGGATTTTAATTTGTAGGAAATTCATTGTTGGTTCCAAAAATGGTGGCTGCAGTTGACAAAGCAACCTGTGACGCGATTGCTGTGAGTTCCAAACAGAGCTGGGTGGAGCAAAGAGGTCGTCTGAAATGGACTTGACACTGCCTCTATCATTTCTAATTTTTAATTCTTCTCTATATTTATTTCTAACGCATTCAAACATTAATATTTAATATCTAGTTTATTAATGTACAGTTCTCTTTTATTGACATTTTAGTGGCAAATCCATTGATAACCTCTCCCCAGCTGCTGTGTTTCTGGATGTTGTTCCAGTATCTTTTCTCTTTTTAAGTGCTATAAAATTGTTTAATTTACCTGAAATTTGTAATTGGCTACTAGCCTTCTCTTAGCGATCTGCTAATTAATATTTAGACAGGGAGAGCGTTATTTTTTCACATTAACCTATCACCTTTAAAAAGAGTTTCAGTAGAGAAAATCATTTAATTGAATAATCATCTTGAAAACAAAATAGATATAAAAGTGTGCGGATGGCGTCATTTTTAGAAGTTATTTCTCTCTTAATTACTTACATTCCCTTCTGTTGCACTCTATATAAATCCTTGATTTATTAAATAAATATTGAGACCTAGAATTAACAATCATTTTAATAAAATATAAAAAACATTTTTGTCATCACACGTAATGCTGAGCATTAAAAAATTATATCTATTCTATGCATTATTAAGTTTCATTTTATGCATCCTCCACATCTAAGGATTGGGATCTTGTGTGATTAACAGGATTGATGAGTAAACAATGATCTTTTAGGGGAGAAAATAAAAATAAAAAAATCTGAAGTTGGTGGTGGCTGTAGAAGCATTACAACACATACCTTTACTGTGATTTCTATGACACACTTGAGGTGGATTTTGTCAATCTTAATTGAACCCATTTGGCTGACCATCTAACATCTCACAACTTTGAATATCGATTAGGGTTGTTAAGCACTTATGTATGGAAAAAAATATTGGAATACTGAAAACTCACCAGATAGACAAAGACATGCTAGTACTTTCTGCAATGAGTTAGTTGACCAAGGGACTAAATCAAGAGAAATGGGAAAATGATCCATAAGTGGCTAAGACCTGCATGAGCTATGACACCAAGTTATTGCATATATACATTAAATGATGATTATTGCATAAATAGAAAAATATACCAATTCTAGCATCACAAAAAAAGTCCTAATGACAAGCAAATCTCTCACACAAATCAATTAGTGTTCTAATAATAGCCTAGAATTATGTTTTTGAAAAAACTTTTGCAATTTGAGTAATGGAAATGTTCACCAAATATTCCTCTTATCAGATACGCTAAATGTAAGAAAAGAATCTCGGAAGGAGTCCACAACAGTAAGAGATATAGGTTGATTTCTTTTTGCTATTATCCAGAGATTAGGCATATTCTTTTAAGCAGTTGGCTGATTTAAAACCTAAAAAACAAACAGTAGACTCAATGATCAAGATTAAGAGGCAGTTAATATATTGATAACAGTAGAGGCACTAACCATTTGATTCATAAATAATCACATTTTTTGGCAACAGCTCTATTTGCTGGTTTCGATCCCTCTGTGACCAAGCTCAAGCAGTTTCCATTCCAAAATGAACTCCCTATCCTCCTTCCTTACACTGTTCTCAGGGTTCAATCATATGCCAACTCCTTTTCAGTTCCTATCAACGATATTCCTAATTAAATACATTACTGTTCCCACTACCTATATGCTGACTATTTCCTAATACATATATTCTTTCCTCCACAGAGCTATTAGTAGGCATTTCAAATGTATTCAAAGACTAATTGAATTTCTTTTTAAAATTTATTAATCTAGTACACTGAGGCAGTCTCGTGTATATTTTTAATATTTTCTGTTTTTCATTATTGTTGTTGTTTAGGATAAGAATATATTTTTGGTGGTTTATTTATTTTTATTAACATTGATGTATACAATAACTATTGCACGATTGTATATCTGTACAATAGTACAATAATACTATTAATTATTGTAATAACAGTAATAACATTTTAATTGCATAGGTAAAATTTGTTTGAGCAGTGGAGAATAATTTAAGCTTAACCCCTTCAAAGGGTTTCAGCTTCAGGGGTTCATAGCTTCCATCAACACCTTGTCATTACAAGAAAATTTTCTTATATGGTTACTCTGATTTCCTTTTTATGCATAATAGCAAGTTAATGTAAGTCAACAAAAGTTTAACAAGTAAATACATCTATATTTTCAGAAAACAGTTAATAAATATAATAATAAAATATAATAAATAAACATAAATTAACAAATGTACATAATATTCACAATAGTTTCTAAAAAGAAAAAGAAAGAGTAACAGTAACATTATACACTTAATTATAATTACAAAACATAATATGAGAAATTTAAAATTAAAAAAGCCATGAAGAGCAGTAGGCTTATTGAAAAGTTGTAGCTTAACACAAAAGATAGTGGCCTGACATTGGCTATTAAAATAAACAAAAAAATTCAAGACATACTACTCAATGAGCTAAATAATTATTTAAGTGTTTAAAATAACATGATTCTTGTGCGGTTAATTGTTCTTATTAGTTACAGAGCATCAATTATCAGCAAACCACGGTGATCTGATGCTGGGTGACTACTTGGAATGGTCCACCAAGGGTTTCTTCCTTCATCCGTGATCTTTAAATATTAAAAAAAAATATTGTAATTAATAAATTAAATTATTTTGATTTTATAAAAATTAACCATTAAAGTATAATAAAAAAAACCATGTTTAGTAATATGTTGCAGAAAACTTGAAGATATAACTAAAATTTAAAGTTATATTATATATATATATATATATATATATATATATATATATATATATATATATATAAGCTAACAACTATTAGAAGTGTAATACCGACAGAGAAGTTTGTAATTAGAAGATTTTCATATGTATATAATCTTTAATTTGTAAATATCTGTTTGATCTTGGTTAAATAAAAGCATCTCATAATTACTTTCAGTGAAGATTTTATATCAAAATTTATATAAGCTATGTGGAGCCCCCATAGTAATGCCCACAGTAGCTGGAAGCTACTATGTTTAATTTAATACAACTTCATTTTTTTACAAATATATTCCTATTTTTGTTGTCCTTTCAATTAGATTAATATTTATCTATAATAAAATGCTAATTAAACGTGATCTTTGCAGCACGGTCTGCTGTACATTATTGTGGCAACTTTTAATAAACTAAATATTTCTTCGGTCGAGCAGGTCTCCCTCCCAAAGTAGTTCTTTTTAATCCCACTACACATTTGGCAGGTTCACAAGAAATGAAGGATATTTTCCTTACATATACAACAAACTGGGCAATGGACAAAATGGTCAGAACTGTCATGCATCCTTGGTTTTGAGTTAAATTTAGTATTTCAGCGCTACACCAGAAAGTCGACCATATCAACCTAATATCCAAAAATCATTTAGATAAGGTGTAATGGAGGTATCTACAACACACAGCCCTGTAAAAATGGAAAAATATAGATTGTAGATACTTTTCAAAATCCCTTTGCTTCTGTGATTCCTCCATCCAGTACCTAAGTATGGTCAACTTCCAGTGGAGGTCAGTGGGATTTGACCCATAGAGATCCATAAAATTCCTCTTATTCCACTCACATTCAGTACCAATAAAGTTTGTTTTTAATCACATCTTTCCCTAAGATGTGGCATAAGAGGGAATCCAGCATTCCCAGAACCTTCAAATGAGTATATTGATGCGAAACTTGATTTATGTGATATTATTATTATTTATAGTACAATTTTCAAGAAGTATGATGGGTATCAGAAGAAAAGACCACATCAGCAACAGAAACGTACAGGCTAGGATTAAAGTTAAAAGCCTAATAAAAGAAGCACAGCAACTGAAATGGAGGTGGGTCGACATGTTGCCAGACTCGATACGAAAAGATGGCTGAAAATTGCAACAGAATGGATACCAAGAGAAGGAAAGGAAGACCATTTACAAGATGGCGAAATGAGATCGTGCAAAGAGTAGGAGACTGTTGGGCTACTGTGGCAAGGAACAGTGACATATGGACCAAAGTTATAAAGAACTTGGAATAAACAAATGAGCAGAACATTTTATTTAATTATTGGCAAAAATTTGCTTACTTTTTATAACCTTGTGTAAATACTGTATTCATTGAAGAAAAGGAAATTTTGTAATTTCTTTGTTAAACAGACTCATACCTCCCAAGGGAGAGGCTTTTATTACCCCCCAAATTCTTTTACTCATTTACCAATGCAACTGCATTACCTTCTAAGCTCCACCTCTCCAATTTGGACAATCTTCCTCCATTATGAAAAAAACATATTTTTTTTCCTGAGTTTATATCTAAATTCTTCAACCGACAGTAATTCACATAAGAAAGTACCTCCTGTTAACTTTAGTGATTTAAACCCTTTCACACCCCCTGAATATATTCATGCAAACCTTTAAGAAGAGTGATAAGAGTAATGGACTAAGCAAACAGCCTTGTATTAACGTGGTGTGTGTTAACTTGTGTTAAAACCAACAGAGGTTTTAAAAAATTCAGTTAACCCTCTTTAAGGTCTACAATTGCTCTAGTCTTCGATTATAAGCCCTTTAAAATTCTCAGTAACTTCTTGGACAGAACAAGATTAGCTAACTTGAAAAATGGGACCTCCCTTTAATCAGGTGCCACTTTAAAGCCTATGAAGATTGCATTAACTTTTACCAAAGAGTATCTAATATATATATATATATATATATATATATATATACAATAATTAACTAACACCCATCAAAAATTGTACTTAAAACACAAGGAAAGATAAATAATTTATAGGAAAAAACATGAGGTTAAAGAAAACCTTATCTGCATTGTTCATCAATATACCAAAGGATCTATAACAAATAATTTCAAACCAGCGATGATAAGGTGCGATGGGTATGAAATATAGCCACTAACTTTGAAGGATGAACCTCTTCCCAAAATAATCTTTCAAAAATAAGGTATTGTGTGTAATTATAAAGTTAATCAGTTCAAAAAGAAGACCGCCTGAGAATTTTGGAGATAACGCTGTATTACAGAGAATGCTCCCAATAATTATATTTAAAATATATGCATCGTGAAGATCAAGACAGGCTTCTAAAGTTTTTGGACCAAGGAAGGAATGAATTTCTAGAGAGATAATTAGTGCCGTGCTGACTTACATTCTCTTTTCCATACTAAACCTCACAATAACTTGTATTTTATATAATTAATATATAATATTAATATTGAAACGAATAAACAGTTAAAACTTGTTGTAGGTCAAATGGAAGCGACAACTTTTGGAAAAGATACCCACTAATTTCAGCTATAATACCTAATCTTGGAAAAAACATGGTGTTATAGATTCTCTATTCTTGTAAAACTGACATTTATAATTGCGAAACTTGATTATTGTTTTGAGAGTCAAAAGTAAAATTATAGTCATGTTAAACTATATAATACTAATTTACATATATTATAAAGAAAAATGATATAACAGCATACAATAAACAAAGAAAATACAAAAGTCTTTTTAAACATCAAATTTTTACCTTCTATTTTTTCTTAATTATGCTTTATCCACTGATGAGTCATCACATGTTCTAATGATAACCTGCTTTTGGATTCCAACATTAATAAGTTGATAATTAGGTCTCGAGCACCATCAGTTACATCTTTAGTGAAAGTGATTTTTACTTCCAATATCTTTTTTTTTATTAAATCTTCACGTTTACTATAAAATGGGGTTCTTCCAACAAGAAATTCATAGCACATAACACCTAATGACCAGTGATCAATTTTTTCATCATAGCTTTGCTTATTGAAGAGCTCAGGCGCCATATATTCCAGTGTTCCATGATAAAATCCTCTAGTAGTATGTGGAGAACGATGTATGGGCCATGATAGTCCAAAATCAGTCAACTTAGCATTCCCATGGACGTCTACTAGCACATTTTCAGGTTTCAAGTCACCATGAAAGAACCCTAGATCATGACAATACTGAAGGGCATTTGCCAGCTGAAAAGTATATTTGGCTGCCAAAAAATTGTCAAATCTCTTGCTTTTTTCTTGCCTCATTCTGTGGAGCAAGGTTTTATTTTCAGCGTACTCTAAAACAAAGTAAATCATGTTCTCATCATGAAAATAACTCAATAACTTTATTATGTATGGATGGTGAGCTTGCGAGTGATGGAAAAACTCATAAAACGCCCATATATCCATTTTATCTTTACTTATTTTTCTTTTCTCGCAGATTTTGATTGCAACTTTAAATCCATTCGCTTTATTTCTAGCTAAATAAACTTTGCCAAATCCACCACTGCCTATCAATTTTATTACTTGGAAATCATTAGCACTGACCTGTTTTTCCTCTATGGACTCAGATAACCCGATGGAATCACTAGATGCACTACTTATTCTGCCGTTACAGGACATTTTAAGCAATAGATTTAACTTTGACACTAGGAAACAGAAATATTACAGTAGAAAACGTCACAACTGCCGCAAGAATAATGCCGGCATCCAGTGTTGCCAGGTCAGTTAGGTACTAATGAAAAAATATTTATAAATTTACCCATCCATAGGCTTCATGATTAATATTAATTCTAACAAGGGCGGATTCAAGGGGGGGGGCACGTGCTCCCCAGACTGTTTTTGTGTACTGTGGAGAATCCATTACAGAACATACTTGTAGGCAAATCACATGGCCATAGTTGTTAAAATATATCAACAAAATAACAGAAAGAACATACTTGGACATAGACCAAAATATTACGATCAATTCATCCGGCTATTTCTCAAGTTTTTTACCCCCCTTCGAAATGTTTTTGTTTCACAACACTACTTCTTGAGTACATATAAAAAAATATTGAATCACCTGACTTTGTTTTTGATTGCAGGCTGTTCAGCATGACTCGCGGAATGAGAATTCTCTGTAAGCTATATGTTATAAAACTTTTTCAACCTGCAAATATTTGTCTAAAGGCTCAATTCATTAGGGACTGAAAAGACAGTTGGATTAATAAACAATTTTAGTAATTTAAACTAACACTTTTTAAGGAAATATTAATTAATGCTATTACCTAGAAGCCTCCAAGACCGAAACTCAAGTCCGTAATCAGCAACTACATAGTATCATAAATATTAATATCAATAGACCTTCAAATCTGTGCCTGTGTCAACACTGGGGTCATATTTTAGTATCACACTATTGAACTGGGTGTCCTCCTTATACAAAATTTCCAAATGGCATCCGTGAAAATTATGAACAGTAGAGGGCTCTAGATATCGCCTTGTTTAACTCCCTTAAAGAAACGAAATGACCCGGACTCAGTGCTGGCAAGCCTTATTACTCCTTTTGGGTCTTGGTAAACTGACTTGATTGCTCTTATAAGATTTTGTGGGATTCTCCTATCTTCCAATGTATCCCATATTTCCTGTCTAGGAACATGGTCGAAAGCCGCCTGTAAATCTAGGAAAGCTAGGCATACTGCTTTACCTCTATCCTATGCCTTCTCTGCAATCATTCTCAGGAAGAAGATATGATCTTACCGGGCCTAAAATCTGCCTGTTACTCTTCCAGATCTTCTTCCACCAATTCCCTAAATCTTTGTTCCAGGATCCTAGTGCAGGCCACCGATGACAGACATATGGGACGGTAATTATCACATACACTTTGGCTTCCCTTCTTATGGATTGGGATAATGATGTTGTTTTCCCATTCTATTGATATCCTTTTGAGATCCCAAAAGGTGTCTTTGGAGACACTTGACAAGCTCCATAATTCAATCAATTATCTATATGCTGACAACTTCCAAATATTTAATATTAATATTTTCATCTTCAGAGCTATTAACAGTGTTCGTCGGTATTCAGGAAGATCTAGATAGGGTCCGTCGTTTCTGCGCAATCCTGAAGAGATTCAGAATAAAGGTTATGAAAACTCAGACCATTGTTATATGTTCCAATCCCTCCTTAGATTTAATGACCCATTAATCCTAAATGAGCACCTAAACACGTTTAGACACTCTTTTAAAAACGTAGGTAATATTTTTGACCAAACGCTTTTCTGTAAACCCCATAACGTTAAAATTTCTCGACCGCCATTATGTCCACTTATTCCTAACTGCCTTGCTCCCGTCATCTTTTTTTATTTTCATAAAATCTAAAACATTTTAGTTTCTATAATTCTTATATTATGACGTCTGTCCCCCCTCCTTGAATATTGAACAATAAAAAGGTTTGATTTTGATCAACCATCCAAAACAGCACCAACGTCTCATTTTGAAAAACATAAAATGTACCTCTCATCTTCTCCATTACGTAGAATAATTCCAACTTTTCAAATATCGATTGTTCAAGAGTTTCTTTACCGCCATATATTTGAAAACTGATTCAGTGAATGTCAGTTTTGTTTGGCTCAGCAATCTCGGAACAATTTTATTTTCTGTTTGAAGATGGCTTTAAGTGCTTCAATGTCAAGCTGTGCCGATACAGTTGCAACTAATTTAGAAGAAGACGATGAATGCAGCTATCACCCTGTTTCAAAATTGCAGGTAAGCCCTTTAAATATCTTAAACTTAACGTATTTTGATTATTTGATATTGTTACATTTTTTTTCTCAATATTCTATAATATATTATTATCTTATTAACACATCACCTAATAATAAATGATTTAAGCACACAACTTTTTGGTTTAAAGTACTTTTTTCATATTTCTGGTGAAAATTAATTTTTTTGGTTTCAACGAAGGAAATTTGATGGTTTGCTCCTCAGGATTCATGATATAATATTTTTTATCCTAATTTCTGTTTCAGTAGGTATTTTTACAGTGTTATATGCTTAATGTTACACTAATTGACACACTACTAATGGTCATTGCTAAGTATATCTATAAAAAAATATTAACTTCATAGGAATATTGTGTGTCATTATGGTATCAATTATTGTAAGAAATTGCAAAATGTGCTTACCTGATTACTTTTAATAAATCCTAATTCTATCCTTTTAATAATGTGTCTTTTAGAAGATATGTTATGTCAAAAACTATGGTATTCCCCAAGTTGAAGTGAAGCGGTTAAAATTAAGGTAGAATTTTTGTCTTTGTATTTATTAAAATTGCAAATGTTTTTGTTTCAATGTATATTCATTAATAATAATAGGCTTGATTCTCGCTATTTGTTAACATTTTAAAAATCTGTTGACATTCTCTTGAATTTCATACTAAGTCAATGCAAACTTAGTGGACTGGTATATTTCTGCTAAGTAGACTTAATCTTTAGTTAACTGTAATTAAAAATTAGCATTTCAGTTTAAAAACAGATATATGTTCTGTTGGTTGTCGCTTCGAGTTAAGTTACAAGTTTCAACTATTTATTCGTGTAATTTTTAATATTTTCCAGAAACAGCCACTTATCATTTGGTTTAGTAGGGAAAATATTTTGTAATTATAGGTAATGAGCAGATTTTGGTAATAATTTAATAAAGAAATACAATTTTCAACTAAAATTTTAAAGTATTGAAGGTATATTTTATTTTTGAAGATAAAAGATAAAGTATTTAAAAATTAATAAAACAATAAAATAAAATAAATTATAGATGACATATGTTTATGGAAATGTTCATTACTAGATGAAATGATCACCATAAAACACATGTCCATGATTGAGTCCACGAAAAATATTACAAATGAAAAGTTAAAACTTGTTTTGACTCAATAGTTTGAAATAAATGTTAAAGGATGTATTTAAAATGAATATTGGCTTACGTATTGAGTGGTGCTCACCTATTGGGTTATGTCAATGAAGAATAGGAGTATTTAACTGGCTGTCGGAAATTTTAATTTAAGTAAAAACATCCTCAGGGAAAATTCTATTCCCTTAGTTGAGGAGTCTTTCATTCATTTGTAAAGCAAAATATTTCATTCACTGTTGATGTCAATAGTGGCTTTAGAATCTTCAAAAGCAGATCTTATTACTTTTTTAGCCCCCTTTCATATTTTACTTTAAAATAGTAAAATCTTAATTAGGATTACTTGGATTAGGATTATTGATTAGGATAGAGGATAGAGGTCTGTGAATGTTTAAAACCATGGAAATTTTACTGTGTAATGTTAAGTTCCAGTCTAATCCTCAAGTGGAGTGAGCTGTAAAAATTGTTTAGAGCTGCTTCAAGAAGAATGTAAACCCTGTTGTTAGGTTATATGTGCATCTATCTGCTCCATTACAGTGCAGATATTCCCATAGGAACTTATGTTTAGGAGAAAAATTAGAACAAAAAATAAAATAAATGATAAGTCACAAATAGCCTAATAGGTTTGTATATTAGTTGCAGGTGTGATGGAGACTGAAATTAATAAAAGTGTAATCTTCATCAATGTTTTGTTTATATCTTGAAAACTATTAAGTTTCTGAGTATAAAATTATTAAATGTATATAATTCAGGTAGCATTTAACTATAATCTTGTAATTTAATACATGGCCATAATAATGCTTTTATTTAATATAACATCTGAGGTAATTATTTCGCAGGTTGTCACTTCGAGTTGAGTCACAACAAGTTTTAACTTTCCTTCGTTTCCCTTCTAATATTTTCCAAAAATACTAGTTATCGTGAGCTTTATGTTGGAACAGTGAATGTAATTATGGGTAATGAGTAGATTTTGGTTATCATTTCATCAATAAATAAGAGTTTCAACTAACATTTCGAAGTATAGATGATACCTGGTTCTTCCAGGCTCGTAGCTCAGATGGTTAGAGAACCTCGCTAGAGATGCAGAAGACCCAGGTTCGAATCCCGTCCAGGACAAATCTTTTTTCTTCAAAATAAAAATATTTAAAAATAAACTCCATCAAAAGAATAATAAATAAAAAGTAAATTATAGATGATATATATATTTGTTGAAACGTCCATTTCTTTATGAAATTCCTTGAACATTGCTACACTCAAGACCAAGATTCAAGCTAATATCCAACCAATATCAGTTTTGGCAATTATTTCGCAGGTTGAGTCACAACAACATATTTTTCAAAAATACAAGTTTCTGAATATAAAAATTATTAATAGTATATGATTCAGGTAATTAGCATTTAATTATATTGTTGTGATTTAATATGTGATTATAATAATGCTTATATTTAATATAATATCTTATATTTTCAATAGTTTTTATGTTATTATTGGTTGAAGTATAGACCTCTTTTAGCTATTTATAGGTAATTTTCTTCAACTGGTTGGTGTGAGTTGTTCTGTTTATATTTATATTTGCTATGGATCAGAAGCCTCTGACAGATCATTTTTTATTCTGATGTGATTGAGCTATGTGTTCTTCTAATAAAGTTTGAACTGGTTTGTTTATCAAGTGTGTTTTTTGACTGAAGGTTTTAATTTGGAGTTTTTCAATATAGTTTAATTAAAACTTGTGGCTCATATTGTTTATTTTTTGTTTCAACATTCACAACAGGGTATAAGATTTCATGCTTAATATTTTAAAAAAAAATGTAAACAAAGATGTATTAAATTGTTATGATGTTTGTTGTAGGGTGGAAATATTAGTGCTGCTGATGTTAAAAAACTTAGTGATGCTGGATATCACACTGTTGAATCAATTGCATTTACTCCAAAAAGGCATTTAATGGCTATCAAAGGAATAAGTGAAGCGAAAGCCGATAAAATAATGGTATAGATTATTTAAATTAATCTTCTTAGAAAATTACTATAGAGTTATTATAGATAATGTGATTATAAAACATTAGGAACTCCATCTTCCATAAAGTTGCCAATAATGAACATTCCTCGAGTAATGTAGAAAATAGTCAGGGTTGCAGAATGCTGTCTAAAAAGCCCTCCCACCCTCACCACTAATTTTCCGCAAATTCCATCTCTCCCTCCCCAATTCCTATATCCTACTCATTTGATGTCCCTTCTCTCTTTGATAACATTTAAAATCTTCACACTCCTCAATTCCCAGCCTATGGATTGGGAATATCCCACAATAAACCTATTGATCATATTTATCACAGATCCCACTCCTCATAAACACTGCTCGCACAATTTATACCACATTCTCTGTTCCACTCATAATTCCACCTACATTGGCAAAACCAAACTGCCTTAAAGATCATATCACTTACAAAAATATTTCCAACTCTATTTCTGTATCCAAACGTTCCAGACACATTATCCTTAAACCATACATTTGGCTTTGGCAATATTTTTGTCACAACTCTGACAAAATGGCTATTTAATCTCACTTAGTTTATAAAATTAAACCAGTCTTTTTTAATCTAATAGTTATTTCCTTTAATAACCTTGGTTTTGGGGTTTTTGATTCTGTGAAACTAGTAAGTTGACAATGCTTAGTAAGGTTTAGTATAATTTCTGATTGGTTCAATATTTATTCAGTTGCCCCTAGACTATACATCACTGTGGTATATTTTTGTTTTTTTAATGTATTTTTCTCCTTATTTCTACCTTTCTTCGCCTAGTCATTATATAACTTTCATTTTTTTTCTGTTTAAAAGTTTATTCTATTTCTATTCTGTTATAATTTTTACAAAAAGATTCTTTTACTTATATTTTATGATAATTTACCAACTTGACGACTCTTTCAATTTAATTAAGATTAATTTCTACTTTCCCTGGATACTTGTCATACATTATTGATTGTAAAATTATTAATTACAAAAAATGAATGGAATCCAGCTAAGTTTGAGCAGTCAGGTAAAAAAGCTTGGTATCTCGCTGGCCAAAACATTGAAAACACTAGGAACAAAGTTGTCAAATACCTTTGGGCCTGCAAAGGTGTGATAAGTAGAATGTAGGGTCTCAAACCAAGCTTATACTTGGCAGGCTTAGCAATGATCTTCCCATCCGTAGTTAGTACATGTGACTGAGGTTACAGTGACTAGTGTTGATCGTTTTAATTTTTCTTAATGAGTCCCTGTCCAGTTTTAGTTAGCTTCTGTTTACACATGGGCCATTAGGAAATTCTTTAAAGTGCAATGATTTTTTATCTTGCCAGTGTTTTTTTGGTTTCTTTAAAATTATCCTGACCTTTTTTTTATCAGAGCTAAATTTTATACATACAAATAGCTTCTAGGGTGAAAGGTACTTTCAAAACCTAACCTGGCTAGTTTCTCAGCTTATTCATTGCCTATTACCTCTGAATGACCAGCTACTGATGAATGTTTGCACAAGGGTTTACAAGAGCTCCAATACAGTCTTTGACCACCAATGATTTTATCTATTAGCAATTTGTTGTTCCTATGACTGACTGAATGTCTATATAGAAAGTTATTTTCTAATCTTTCAATCCCTGTGCTAGCTGCTTTCTGACAATGATCTCCAGATCCTATAGTGCCAGAGCCAGTGGTTGTGAGGGATCCATGAGTGTAGCAAACCGATGTTGTTTGGAGGTCTATACTGCTTACGTTTGTCAATCTTGGCATTATAGTTAGTTGGTAAATATATTGAGTTTGAATATCAGATTTTATTACAAGTAAGCTGTCATATTTAATGCGTTGCAACAGTTTCCAAATTCCACTCTTAGTCAAAACAAGAGAAAGTGTATTCTATTTATTATACCTTTACTGTATTTTAAGAGCTGCTGTATTCAAGTGAAGTAATGATTAGGAAATAAATAACAGTACTTATTTAACAAGTAAGCCACTGTAGCTTCCACAGTTTAGTTCTAGATTTGCCCAACTTTGTGTTATTCCACCATAACAAGGCAACTTATAAAATCATGGGTGTGATGATAGCCTTGCTCCGTTTGAGATCCTAAGTTGTATCTGTTTCCTGATCCGAAAAGTTTTTATAAAATCATTAAACTGGATCTTTTTCTAAAATTTTAATATTTATTTCTTAACCTGATCAAGTTAATTTTTTTTTACTTAGGCTGAAGCTACTAAATTTGTTCCAATGGGATTCACTACTGCTACAGCTGCCCATCAGAAGCGTTCAGAATTAGTTCAGCTGACCACTGGGTCAAAAGAACTCGATCGTCTTTTAGGTGGCGGTATTGAAACTGGTTCAATAACTGAAATATTTGGTGAATTTCGATCTGGTAAAACGCAGATTTGTCACACATTGGCTGTTACTTGTCAGGTAAATGATGATTTTTATATGAAATTTTCATTAAATGGAGAATGTTCTTAAATAGGTGAATTTAATCATGCCTTTTAAATATTTCCTTTGTTTAAATACTTACTTAATATGTGAGCTAGTTAAAAGTAATGAATGATGGTAGTTTATGATGCCATAATAATAGCATTTTGAAATTACCAAGTTTTTTTTATTCTGTGAACTATTGAAAAGTTTACCATAGATGGAAAATGACTATAAGGTCTTGAAGCTTATCTAAAAGATATGGGGATGAACATTATGGTTTTATGTAAAGGAGATGGTTGGGGGGTGCAGTCAATAAGAACACCGAATAAGTGAAGTACTTATATTATGTGCCGACGTTTCGACCTACAGTGTAGGTCATCTTCAGGGCTAACAGAGAAACAAACAGAACAAAAATGTAAAAACATCAAAGTTGTACAGTAACAATACTAGTGACAAATAATGTAGAAAAATACAAAGTGGCAGATATGAAAATAGAAGATAAAGAATATTAAAAAGGAGTCAGATTATAATAAAATAAAGATATAGACAGATTTAAAAATTACTGATAATGAAAAGGCATTAAACTAGTGGTAGATATAATAAAGATCAGATAAAGACAAATATAACAAAATTATTGAAATAGTGACAGATATAAATATAGAAAATGTGATAGAATATAATAAAATTAAGATAAAGACAGATATAACAAAGATATTGATAATGGAAAGAAAATGAAAATAATGGCAGATATAATAAAGTAAGACAGATTTAATAAAATTAAAGAAAATGAGCAGAAATGATAAATAATAAATAACGCATATAAAATAAAAAATAGGAAATAAATGTACAGAATGGATAGTACAGTACAATATAATAATATAAAGTAAAATCAAAAGGAGGAGTTAAACAAAAGAAACAAAATGAGGATATTTACATATAAAGAAAGGTTGGAATATGAAGAATACAGAAAAACTAGTAAAATAAAGGTGTAAAATGTATGATAACGGACTTAATGATGTTACCAAATTACAGAAAAGTATGGAACTATATGTACAATAACAAATGTGAATAATAGAAAAACTATTGTACAATAACACCAGTGTGCAATGACTGTTTTGAAAATATAGTAGATAGGAATAGAATATGAAAAGTTAAAATAGGTGAAAACGCTAGTACAGTAACAATAGTTTACAATGTATGTATGAAAAAAATTAGATGGGATTAATGAATTAGAAAAATAAAATAGGTGTTTAAAAATATGAACACATGATTACCCCTTCTAATTTCTCCCCGCAATTTTTCAAAGACCTTGCTTCCACTCGTTCTTTTCTTCAATCTCATGCTGACTTAATTATAACCAAAGCTGACAAAGGTAACTCTACTGTAATTATGGACCTTTCTGATTATAACCTCAAAATTAATTCCCTTCTTTCTGATACTTCCACCTATAAACCCATACCTCGTGATCCTACTACATCTCTCCAAAAACAATTCAACCTCCACTTAAAAAGCCTTGTCAATTCTAAATTAATTACTTATCCCGTTTACAGAAACCTCATTTCCTATAACTCCTTAGCCCCACGTTTTTATGGTCTTCCCAAAATCCACAAACCCAACAACCCCCTCCGTCCGATTACAGCCAACGTCAATTCACCATCTACAAAACTTAGCAAATTCTTACTTTCATCCTTACAAGTCCTCAGCCGTAATAACCCATACGATATCCATAACTCCTTTCACCTACGTGATCTTTTAACATCCCTCACCATCCCTGATCATTACATCCTCACTTCCTTCGATGTCGAAAGTCTTTTCACCAACATTCCCTTAGACAAAGCCCTTGACATAATAGATAACCACTGGCCACTAATAGAACCCCATACATCTCTTAACCGGTCCTCATTCCTTCAATCATTAAAACTTTGCTGTGAATCCGGCTACCTTACCTTCCATGGACAGTTCTATTCCCAAATTTCTGGACTTGCCATGGGAAATCCCCTTGCTCCTGACCTTTCTAATATTGTTCTTAATGACCTTCTAGACTCCATTCTTCCACAGTTCCGCGACGATATTTGTTTCATCAAAAAATATGTAGACGACCTCCTCCTTATCATCAATCCCAACATCATTTATTATCTTCCTTCAATTCATACCATCCCCGCCTCCATTTCACCGTTGAAGTCGAATCCAATAAGTCACTACCTTTCCTTGACCTCCTTATCATTAAAAATTCTGACCACACCTTATCCACCGATTGGTATACAGAACCCACTTACTCTGGCCGACTTCTTAATTATTACTCCCAACATCCACACCACCTTAAAATTAACGTCGCTAAAAATATTATTCACCGTGGCCTATCCCTCTCTGACGCCTGCTTCCATACAACCAACACCCTCCGTATTAAAGAAATCCTTTTTAAAAACAATTTCTCTCCCTATATTGTTAATAAACTCATCCATGACTACTATAACCCCCCCACCCTCACCCGATCACCACATCCACCATCTATCCCTATATACAGATCCTTGCCATATATACCCACCCTCTCTAATAGCATTCAAAAATACTTACGTTCCGTTATCCCCAATTTACGTATTGCCTTCAAATCCCATAACAAACTTTCCCATATCTATACCCGTATCAAAGATCCTATTCCCTTCAAGCTTCGTTCCCATGTCGTTTATCGGATACCTTGTTCTTCTACTAATTGCAACTCTTCCTATATAGGTGAAACCTAAAACTTCCTTAAAGACCGTATTTCTCAACACAAATATGCCATTTCCTCCCTTAACCTCACCTCCTCTAAACTTTCCGAACATGCCATTTCTTTAAACAACACCTTTGATTTTGAAAATACGTCTATCCTAGCTACAGCGCATAACCATGACAAACGCATCCTCTCTGAAACTATCCACATAAATTTAGATTCCTCCTCTATCAATCTTAAGTCTGACTCTCATCACCTTTCCTCTACCTACTCCCAAATTTTTAATTTACTCAAAAGACCTTAAATTCCGTTTCTTCGTCATTTATGTTTCTTTTGTTATCACTCGGTTTACATCTCTTTCATTGTTTCAATTTTTTTTTTTTATTGTATTCATAATACATAAAAATATGTATTCATATTAATTTTATCCATCTACTCCCTTTCCCCATCTTTTCCTATTCTCCAGCATGGTTACCTTCTATAGTTAACTTTTGGCCACTAGATTTCGCCCCTATCTCTTCCCCCGGTCTTAACGTTCTTTTGCTGGAATCCGATAAATTCCCGTTACTCCGACTTTGATGTTTTCTTTTTTATCACTCTATCGACATTTCTTTCATTGTTTTAATTTTATTTATATTTTTTATCCTTTTTTCCTATACTCCAGTATAGTTACCTTCTATAGTTAACTTTCCGGCCACTAGATTCCGCTCCCATCTCTTCCCTCGTTCTCAACGGTCAAATTGGCCCAGTACACTCTAGCCGCGATCTGTAACGGCCACGCTTCCCATCATTCGGTATGTCTCCTCTTCATTTCTTCTTTTTATTTATTTTAAACTTTTCTCTTTATCCTTTCTCCAATTTTAATTTTCTTATTTTTTCCCCTCATCATTTTGGCATCCATCATATGTTGGTAATCATGTGTTCATATTTTTAAACACCTATTTTATTTTTCTAATTCATTAATCCCATCTAATTTTTTTCATACATACATTGTAAACTATTGTTACTGTACTAGCGTTTTCACCTATTTTAACTTTTCATATTCTATTCCTATCTACTATATTTTCAAAACAGTCATTGCACACTGGTGTTATTGTACAATAGTTTTTCTATTATTCACATTTGTTATTGTACATATAGTTCCATACTTTTCTGTAATTTGGTAACATCATTAAGTCCGTTATCATACATTTTACACCTTTATTTTACTAGTTTTTCTGTATTCTTCATATTCCAACCTTTCTTTATATGTAAATATCCTCATTTTGTTTCTTTTGTTTAACTCCTCCTTTTGATTTTACTTTATATTATTATATTGTACTGTACTATCCATTCTGTACATTTATTTCCTATTTTTTATTTTATATGCGTTATTTATTATTTATCATTTCTGCTCATTTTCTTTAATTTTATTAAATCTGTCTTACTTTATTATATCTGCCATTATTTTCATTTTCTTTCCATTATCAATATCTTTGTTATATCTGTCTTTATCTTAATTTTATTATATTCTATCACATTTTCTATAATTATATCTGTCACTATTTCAATAATTTTGTTATATTTGTCTTTATCTGATCTTTATTATATCTACCACTAGTTTAATGCCTTTTCATTATCAGTAATTTTTAAATCTGTCTATATCTTTATTTTATTATAATCTGACTCCTTTTTAATATTCTTTATCTTCTATTTTCATATCTGCCACTTTGTATTTTTCTACATTATTTGTCACTAGTATTGTTACTGTACAACTTTGATGTTTTTACATTTTTGTTCTGTTTGTTTCTCTGTTAGCCCTGAAGATGACCTACACTGTAGGTCGAAACGTCGGCACATAATATAAGTACTTCACTTATTCGGTGTTCTTATTGACTGCACCCCCCAACCATCTCCTTTACATAAGATCATCCAGTCAACCATTTTCATCTCATTCATTATGGTTTTATGTTGGACCATGGTTGAGCGATTATCAGAAGTAATTTTTATTTATCGTAATGTCTGTCAAGTAAGACCAGACTTTAAATGGATCTCTATTTCTCTTCCTTGACCTGTGTAGCGAGCTGATCATCAGTCAATGCTCTTTTTAATGCCCTACAATTTGTTGAAAGAGTTTTGGTTACTTTCAAAAATATTTCCAATTCATTCTTACTTTATTTTTTAAAATAAAATGGCTGAAGTTAAATGTAATGAATATTTCATTGAATTTTTGGAATGTTACAAAGGTTCCTATGGGATACCAGCCATCTATTACATATAATTAGAGATAGCTGGAGCCATGCTCTTAACTAAAGACCTAATTTATATTTTAAAAAGAGGTTAATTATGCAGCAATATTTATAATGAATTATGAAAAAATAATATAATTAATTTCCTTGAATAGTTGTCAAAATTTTTTTATTTAAAAGATTATAATTATTACTTGTTATATTATAAAGAAAGAACATAACAATGTGATGTAAGTGTGCAATAAGTTTTACAAAATTTTACTTCTTTATATATATAGGCGCTACCTCATCAACTACAACCTGGATACAGGTCTTGGTATCCTCCAAACATCACGGTCTCGTGCCGACGCCATCCAGTTCCTAACTCGGAGAATGTTTCTAGCATCATCTGCTACACCATCTGACCACCTCTGCTTAGGTCTCCCATTTCTTCTTTTTCAATGAATCAGAATAGTCAGGAGTACTTTTGGCATTTCTCCATCTTCCATCCTGGCAATATGCCCTGCATATCTTAAGCACCCCAACTGCATTATTCTTACTACATCAGGATCTTTGTAATTACTGTACAGTTGTTGGTTCGAGCGTTGCTTCCAATCATCGCAAAGCTTTACACCTCCATAAATAGGACAGAGAACCTATCTTTCAAAAATCATTAGCTCTTGAAGTTGTCCAGCACTCAGAACCAGAAGTAGGAGCCGCACCAATATTTAATAAAGATAGAGCTTGGTCTGTCTTGAAAGTATCTGCCTGCTTAGCTGTTTCCTCAATCCATTATAGCATCTGTTGGCGGCTGTAGTTCTGCTTATCTCTTTATCAGGATTATTGTCCTTTTCGAATCTATATGCCCTGATAGCAACTGTCTCACCTTGTTTGGGAATTTCTTCTGTAACCATGTACTTCATTTTGGACTCATTGACTTCTAATGAGTCCAAGCCTGCCTGCATAACACGCCGGTGACGGCCTAGAGGGAGAGTCCCACAATGTCTATGTCATCCGCATAGACCAACAGTTGGACGCGCCTAGTAAATGTGTTCATTTGTCATTGGCATGAGCCTGCATCTCTTACGGCCTCTCATTGCATCTCTCAAGTGCAAGGTTAAAGTGCATTCATACAAGATAGAACATCTCCTTACTAAATTGTATGCCAAGCAAAAAAAAAATAATGAAGAAACATTCAAACAATACCATCAGTGATATACTTATTTTTAAATTATATCTAACTAGATGAATGAACAGCCAGAGAAAGGAATTAGAGGAAAATTTACGTACATATATACAAACATACACACGTATACAAACACCTATACATACATAAGATTGAATAAGATGCAAGTAATTTGTAATTTATTTTTGTTGTTGTGTTCTCTCTCTGCATTTTTTTTTTGTTTTGAGTTCACGAGGGTGTTCGTAAACTGGCAGGGGGGAGTTATGACAGGCCTGATGATCGCATAGTCGCTAAGATCAAGCTGGTCATTGTAACAGCTGTTAATATGTAAATATTATATATAGAGGTTCAAGATGGCAATACAGTCAATGTTAACCCAGTTATCGTGTGAGTCATTTCATCCTAAATTTTCCTTTCTTTTTATGTTTTGTTCCTGGAAGTATATAAGTTACATACACATATACTCACACACACACACACACACACACACACGCCCAACGTAGGCGGACCCAGGAATATCCGCAGGCTGCTGATATCCAGTGTGGTCCCATCCATTCTGCTCTACGCAGCTGCGATATGGAAGGATGCGCTGGACACTGCTGCTTATAGAAGACCGATGGTGTCGGTATATCGACGGTATGCTCTAAGAGTGATCAGCGCGTTTCGTACAGTATCGTACGAAGCGGCTTGCGTGGTGGCCAGGATGCCACCGATTGAGCTGATCGCTGAAGAGAGGAGGCGCTCTTATTACAGTGGTGAACCCATTCCCAGAGACGAATTAAGAAAGCGGACAGTTAGGGAGTGGCAACGTCGCTGGGATATGGCATTCAGTGGAAGGTGGACGCACAGGTTGGTGCCCCACATTGAGGCTTGGGTGAATAGGAACCACGGGGAGGTCGACTATTATATAACTCCGTTCCTCACAGGGCATGGTTGCTTTCGAGCCTACCAGCATAGGTTTAAGCTCGATGATACAGGTGTATGTACATCCTGCCCAGGAGCGGAGAAGAGCGCAGAGCACATATTCTTCTTCTGTCCCCGCTTTCAAGAAGAAAGGATGGAGTTCCGACGCGTCTGCGGCTCAGATCCCACTGCAGATAATGTTGTCAACCTTATGCTGATCAACCAGGACTATTGGATGGCTGGCCAAAGGTTAGCAGCACAGGTGCTGCAAAAGCTAAGAAAGGAAGAGAAAGAAAGGCGAACCAGGAGGTAGCTCAAATCAATGAGGTGGCACTCAGCCACTCCCCCCCATGATGTAATGCCTAACGGTGGTCCCGTGGAGGGTGAGAAACAGGTGTAGGGAGGTGGTTTTAGTGGGTAAAAATCTCACACACAGATAGGTACGGGCCTATCCGCGTCTTTTGAGGATTTCCACCTTTCCAACGTAAAAAAAAACACGCACGCACGCACATACTTGATTTATATCCCACACACTCTTGTGTATAAACACATATTCACACAAATATATATATATATATATATATATATACATTAAAACACCTCATTCATTCATCGAATGAAAGAATTTTAACTCAAAACTGGTCCTACTATTTCCGAATTTTTGGGGATTGTAGGGATGTTAGATGATGGAATATATGGGATTTGAAGGTTATAAGATTATTGGAATGACAAATGGAAGAAGGTATAGAGTTCCTAAGGGATGAGGACCGGATAAGGAAAGCCCTGTCAAAAGCTGCTGTTCGGTGGGATGCTGTATATAGATCTGAGAGCCGAGAACAGGTGTTACGGGAGCGGACTGAGGTTTTGAATTGAAGGAGATCGGAAATGTATGATGGTCGGCGGGATGGGATAACTTGGTAAAGAAAGGATGCTAGCAAGTGTTGAGCCATTTCAACTCTTCGTAATATCCGATGACAGGGGTGTCTCTCGGGATCCCAAAGATGAAGCAGACAAAGCAATTGATTAACCATTTTAGTTTTGCATTGAGATCACCAGAGATACCTCCATGCACTGTACAGTAATACTCCAAACGAGAGAAAATTGAGGAAGTAACTAGAAGTCTTCAGGTTTCAAAAATAATTCCCAGATTTTCGACTGTTGGGTAGAATTTTATAGGATTATTATTTAGAAAAAGGTTTGGATTATGGGGAGTAGTTTTAAGGAAGTAGTTTGATCCTATTTCATTGCCTTGGTTTTGTCCACATTCAACTTAAGCTTATTATCCATTGCCCATCGACTTATTCGATTCAAATCATCTTGGAGTTTTTCCATGGCTAGGTCAGAAGGGGAAAAGGATAAGTATATTTGGAAAGCATCAGTCTAGCCATGATACTGGGAGTGTGTTGGATAAGAGATGGAAGATTGTTTATGTGAATGCAAACAGGGTGAGGAATAGTGATGAACCCTGTGGGACACCACAGGACAGAGGAAGTGTTATGGAAGGAGGTTGACCAGGGACCAGAACATATTGGGAGCGATCTGAGAGAAAAGACTTGAACCACCCTAGTGCAGTGCTGAATAGAGGAAAGTTACGTAGCTTAGTGAAGAGGATATTGTGGTCTACAGTGTCGAAGGCTTTGGAAAAATCTAGAAGGATCAGAATTGTTAATTTTTGTTGTTCAATGGCAGTATGGAGGTCATGAGTGGTTTTGAGGAGAGCGGATTGAGTTGAGTAGCCTGGTCGTAAGACGGGAGAGGGTTAAAGAGAGAACATTCTTCTAGGAACTTTGAAATTTGGTTTTGAACTAGGCGTCTAATGGTTTTGAGAGGTTTGAGAGGAGGGAGATAGGGTGGAAGTCATTTGGAGAGGAGAGATTTTCAATTTTATTTAGCGGACGCACTAATGCGGTTTTCCAAGGAGTGGGAAATATGGAGTTTTGTAACGAGATATTGTAAATGTCATGTAATATGGGCATTATGACTGGGAGGCAGGATTTTAGTAGCTTTAAAGGAATATTGTCGGGACCATAGTCATTGGTGCAGGATTTCAGAATGGTGTTTAATAGTTCGTCATATGATACATGGGAGAAAAAGAAGTTATCAGGGTTAAAGTTTATATGATCAATGTCGGTAGCAGATGATGATTTTGGAGATGTATTGGGTACGAAGTGGTTATGGAGATCATCTGACATGATTGGAAGGAAACAGAGTTTACTGGATACTACAGTAGGTGATAATTGTCGGAGTATTTTCTATTTGGATTTGGAATCGGTTACATTGGAGAGGATGAAATGGATGTGATTGGATATTGCACGATGTACTGCAGATTGGGTTTCATTGCGAAGTAGTTTAAAACATGCATAGTCTATTGATAGACGTGTGCGACGAAATTTTCTCCTTGCTGCTTCTCTTTTCTTCATCATATCTTTTATTTCGGGGGTTAGCCAAGGTGCACTTGGATGGCGTAAGATTCGGGTTTTTAAAGGAGCATGGATATCTAATATGGATTGCAGATTGAACAGGATTTTAAGAGGTGAATCAGAGACATAAAGGTCCAACTAGGTATCCGAAAATTGGGTGTGATGGGTAGGAGAGTAGGGACCGAGGTAAAGATTGAGAGAGAATATCAAGTATGTGAAAATGGATTTATTGCTGGAATTCGAAAGCTTATTAATGTTAAAGTCACCACATAAATTATATTGGTGTAAGTAGAGACTAGTTGGAAAAGGGAGGATTCAAAGTGGTTGTTGAATGGAACATGAGGACGTCGGGACACTATGGCATATAGAAGAGGAGAGGATTAAGTTGAGATGTCAACAAATATGTATTCTAGGTTAGGACAGCAAGGAGTAGGAGATTGAAGAAGGGTTTTAGCTTTAAGATTTTCATGGATATATAATCCAACGCCACTTCTCCTGGGTTCAGATCTGTCATGACGTATGAGATTGCAAGTCAAGGTGGAAACCTTCTGATCGATGGAACTATAAGAGTAAATGACGTCCTAGTTGATGGAACAAGTCAGATTAAAGAGATTCGAAGGAAAGGAGGTCCAAACTATGATATGACACCGCTTTGGGAGTAAAGGATTTGACTGGTGGGTCATATGAAATTTGGATGAGTTTGTGTGATGAAAGAAACGGAACAGGATTTTAAGAGGTGAATCAGAGACATAAAGGTCCAACTAGGTATCCGAAAATTGGGTGTGATGGGTAGGAGAGTAGGGACCGAGGTAAAGATTGAGAGAGAATATCAAGTATGTGAAAATGGATTTATTGCTGGAATTCGAAAGCTTATTAATGTTAAAGTCACCACATAAATTATATTGGTGTAAGTAGAGACTAGTTGGAAAAGGGAGGATTCAAAGTGGTTGTTGAATGGAACATGAGGACGTCGGGACACTATGGCATATAGAAGAGGAGAGGATTAAGTTGAGATGTCAACAAATATGTATTCTAGGTTAGGACAGCAAGGAGTAGGAGATTGAAGAAGGGTTTTAGCTTTAAGATTTTCATGGATATATAATCCAACGCCACTTCTCCTGGGTTCAGATCTGTCATGACGTATGAGAGAATAGTTATGACAGAAGGGATACTTGGGAGGAAGGAATGAAAGGTTTGAGCCAAGTTTCGGATACAGCTATGATATGGTAAAGTTATCTTGGAAATATTTCTGAAACTCATCAAAATGTGCAATAAGGGATTATGCGTTAATACTGACAACAGTTTAGTATATTAGTCATTACTGAGGAGGAGGGAAAGAAATTACTGGAAAGTGGAATACGGATTGAGGGGTAGAAAATGGAAACTTTTCAGGTAACAAATAAAATAAATAATGAGTGCATTCACTCATTATTTATTTTATTCGTTACCTGAAAACTACTTGGAAAGTTTCCATTTTCTACCCCTCAATCCGGAATCATCATTCTGTTTTATTTCTTTTAACTCTTCTGATGATTGCATTTTGGCCTTCTTCTCTTTGAACTCCTCTGTGAGTGTTCTTAGCATATTATATTAGGGTCAGATACTGGCAATATATTTGGCGCTAATAAACACTCGGGGAGGGGGGGGGCACTTCCATTTTTTTGCGATTTCAGAGTCCACCAAATCGACACAATATGATAATACTGAAGGCAAGTGACGCAGGCGGTTCTTGCCTTCTCATCGCGGTCTGCTGATTTATTTCAGATTTTGCAAGTAACCATCTTAAAGAATGAGAGAGTTGAAAACAAATAAATTTAAAAGGAAATGGTGAGAAGTAGATACAAATAATCCCAATCTGAAAGTTTACTGGGAGACTTGGAGGATTAGCACCAGTAAATAACTCTCACTGCTTCAACACTGTTAAATTTCTTAATTTTTTTTTTTTAAATTTAATATTAAGATAATTCTTCAACACTTAACTTTTGATTAATTAATAATGGATAGATACTTTTCCACTAAGAAGTTTATAATGGGAAATTGTAAAAAATAATGATAAGAAGAACGCTAGGAGCATTGCATTCAACGAGAGCTACTCTAAGACTGATACTAAATACTTTAATAGTATTTAGTACACACAGACTCCTTCCTTAAGAAGGAAATGCATTTAAAGTATCTGTTATACCCATTATTAAAGAAATAGCGGTTGTGTGGCATGTGCAAATTAGTTTGTTTTCGGATGATTATTATACTGATGTAATAATTAAAAGTACTCGAACTGTCTTAGATTCACATTTTAAACCCAAATGACAGTAATGCAAGTGGAATGTAAAACATAATTTAATTGATGTATTAAAAAAAAGTTTTACTTCAATGCTCTATCACTTATACTCCACAAATAATTGTATTAACAAAGATTCAAGCATCTCTATTGTCATGTTTTGCCGAGGCAACTTAGCCTTGTACCTAAAAAATAGTAAACTGTCAAGGAGAAATTTAAATCACAAAAAGTTTTAATGAACAGCTTCTGAAATGAATTTTAAAAAATGAGGTATTGTAGTGGATAACACTGGCACTTTTAAACAGCAGGCGTTTTAAGATTTAGCATATAAATAAGGTTAAAATTGATATTTCATGTAAGTGTACACCTTTAGCTATTCATGATATATCAGTGTTTAGACTTCAGGGTCTTAAAAGTGCAGTTCTTACATGTTGAGGATTTACATTACATTATTGGCGCGACAGACTCATAAAGAAGTCCTTGGCCTGCTCAACTGCTCTTCCCCAATCGTCCCGATCGCCTGCTCGAGTGATGGAGACCTTGCTCAGCCTCAGATCCTCACAGACGGCATCCTTCCATCTAGCTTTGGGCCTTCCTCGAAGTTTTACTCCATCCTATATACTTGGCCCAGCCACTTAATGCGTTGAATCCTGATGAAGCTCGATATCGTTAGGTCTCCATATAACTCACTCAGCTCCTTGTTCCTTCTGATCCTGAGTTGGTCATTTTCTCGCACTGGGCTGAATATTTGCCGTAGGACTCTTCTTTCGAATCTATTCAGCTTTTCCACGCTGGATTTATTCAGTGTGAGGGTTTCACCAGCGTATGTCGCTACTGGCCTAACGATAGTTCTATATATCATCAGCTTGGACTTTAGGCTAAGGAGCTTACTTCTCAGGAGCTTTGAGATCCCAAAACATGCTTTATTAGCTGATACTATCCTGGCTCTAACTTCTTCCTCCTCATCCAAATTCTCCTAAACGGCTTCCTAAATACTGGAAACTTGACACGCGTTGGAAAGTGTATTTTCCAAAAGCGTAGCTATGAGGTGGTCGGTTTTGTTTCCTATTCTTTATTACCATGACCTTGGTTTTCTCCTCATTCATATGTAACCCTATTTTTCAAGCTACCACTTCCAGCCTCTCAAAAGCTTCCTTTAAGAGAATCAGCGATCTTCTTACTAATACAAGGTCATCAGCATATGCAAGAATAGCCAAACTACGGTTAAAGATGGTTCCCTCCATCAGTAATCCTGCCCTTTTAATGACACTTTGCATTACAATATTGAAGAGTAGAGGTGCCAGCGAGTCTCCTTTTCTGAGTCCTATACTAATCTTAAATTTTTCTGTGGTTGAGCCATTTACCCTTACGCTGCAAACTGTGTTTTCTATCGTACTCATTACCAAGCACACCAATTTGGATGGAATTTTCATTTCGCTCATAGCTCTGAAGAGCTCACACCTGGATATTGTATCATAAGCCGTCCTGAAATCTATGAACAGCATCACAATGTATTATTAAACTCCTTCATTTTTTCGCACATCTGCTTGAGGGAAAAAATCTGATCCATAGTAGATCTGTTAGGTCTAAAGCCTCCTTGGTATTCTCCAAGATTTCTCTCAACATAGGGCAGTAGGCGGTTATACAGAGTTATCGAGAATATCTTATAGGCAGTATTCAGTAGGCTTATCCCTCTGTAATTTTTACATTCTGTAGAGTCTCCTTTCTTCTTGTAGATAGGCACTATAATAGACTCTTTCCACTCTCTCGGGATTTGCTCCTCTTTCCATATTTGAGCAATAAGTTCCTGCAGCTCTTTAGTTAGAGCATTGCCAGCTGCCTTCAGGAACTCAGCAGGGATACCATCTGATCCTGGTGACTTGTCATTTCTCAGCTTCATAATAATATCGTTTATATCCTCCCCATCCGGTGGTACTGCTTCGTCTTGGCTGTCATACGAGTCACATTTCAATACACTTATTTGTTCTTCTGTCTGGCTTAGCAGTCCTTGGAAATAATTCCTCCATCTCACTTGGACGTCCGTCTCCAGCACCAGTAGTCGCCCCTCCTCATTTTTTACCATGGTCCTTCTAGAGCAGTAACTGGTTTTACTCGACTCCACTTCTTTAAAGAATTTTTTGGTATCGTTGCTTCTTCTGGAGTTTTCGATATCTTTAACCTTATTGTATAGAGCTTTCCTTTTCTTCCCTTTCAAGATCTTCTTTGCTTCTCTTCTTGCTTCCTGGTACTCTTTCTTGTTATTTCTCGTGCTCATACTCAGGTATTTTAATCTTTTCTCATTTCGTTTTTGGATTGCCTCTTTACATTCTTCATCAAACCATATATTTCATGATGGTTTCTTGTCCATTTTGCAGTATTCGCTCGCGGTCCCCATTATAATTTCTTTAATATGATTCCAATGTGCATTCACTTCCCATCCATCTTCTACTACCGGTGTATTTCTGATTCCTTCCTCTACTCTAAGGGAAAAACATTGTTGTATTTGCTCATCTTTTATTGATTCCTTGGACCATTTGTTGACCTTAGGTTTGGTCTTTCCATTTTTGAAGGGAGACGTTTTGAGCATTATTTTCATTATAACGAAGAAGTGGTCGGAGTTGACATCCGGGCCTCTAAAAGATCTCACATCTTGGATATTATTGAAGTACGAATTATCCACAAGGATATGATCAATTTGAGTAAAAGCGCCATTGGGGGAATGCCATGTCTGCTTGTGTTTATCTTTATGCGGGAATACTGTGCTCATAACTACTAGTGAGTTTGATATTGCGAAGTGGATCATTCTTCCTCCGTTGTCATTTGATTTGTTATGGAGACTATTAATTCCAACTGTTGGTATGACCTCTGATTCTTTACCTACTTGGGCATTAAAATCTCCCATAACAATCACCAGATAGGCAACTTCTCACGATTCTGTCCAGTTCTTCATAGAAAACTTCTTTTTCTTCGTCGTTCTTTTCTTCTGTTGGGGCATGTGTATTTATCACTGAAATATGTCCGGTCCTTCCTCTCAATCTCAGGGTGCATAATCTTCCACTGATTGGTTGAAAATCAACTACGGCTGATTGTAATTTCTTTCCAACAAGAAATGCTGTCCCGAACTCATGTCTTTCTTTAGTCCCACTATAGTAGAGAGTTGCTTCTTTTCTTTTGAGAGCACCGGCACCAGTCCAACGTACCTCTTAGATTGTAGCGAGGTCAACTTTCATTCGGGTCAATTGTTCTACCAACTCTTGCATAGCTCCAGGTCTAAAAAGGGTTCTCACATTCCATGTTCCAAATCTATATGCCGTAATCCATTTTCCAGGTCTTTTCCGTAAATCAGTCCAATATCCGAGGCTTAGTTGTTGAGTTCTTTTAACCAGGTTATTTTTTTTGACAAAAGGGGAGTGGTCGGCCCCTCCTTTCAACCCTCCTGCTTTATCCGGGCTTGGGACCGGCAATGGAGTCTAGTTAACTAACCCCACAAGCGCAGTTGTTGAGGATTTAGGTTTAACCAAAACATAATGTGCTTACCATGATAACACACTTGTCTCACATTACTTCAAGTAAATTAATGAGCGATGTTCATCACAGGGTTCTTTTATGATTAATTAATTCTTGAAAATCAAATTAATTATTAAATTAAACATTTTTTTAATGAGTTCCTTTTTCATTCATGTATTAAACAGTTAATTTTTTTTTTAAATGGAATGTATCTTTTACAAATTATCATTATAATTTTATAAATTATATAATTTTATACTTTTAACACAATGTTTTAATAATGCTTTTGATGTGTTTGATTCTCCTTTAAAGATTAAATTATTTCTGTTACACTTCTGTTCTTAATTTATCTATTTGTCTTTAGCTTCCCATTGATGATGGTGGAGGAGAAGGAAAATGCATATATATTGACACTGAAGGCAGCTTCAGGCCTGAACGACTTATTGAAACTGCGAAGCGATTTAACATGAATAGTACAGATGTCTTGGATAATGTCATTGTTGCAAGAGCATTCAATTCCGACCATCAGACACAGCTTTTACTTCTTGCTGCCGCTCTCATGACTGAATCTAGGTATGTCTTGCTCTTTTTTGAATTGTATATCTTGTAAACAATTTGTCCATTTTTAGGATTAAATTTATAGTTACGAGTGATTTTTTTTTATCAAATTATCATTTTATTGTAATTTAGTTACCATTAGTTTCTATTAATTTGGATTAAGAAAATTTTTCTTCACTTCTAATTTTTTAAACAATTTATTTATTGATTAATTTTACTTTTCTTAGGTTTGCATTGCTGATTGTAGACAGTGCTATGGCATTATATCGAACAGATTTCTGTGGAAGAGGTGAATTAGCTGCAAGGCAATCTCATCTTGCTCGATTTCTGAGGCTACTTTTGAGATTAGCTGATGAGGTAAAATATAAATAACACATGATTGTTTTTGTTTTTTTTTAACATCTTTATTATTGTTTTAGAATTTCCTTCTTTTATCTACAGCAGCTACCCATAACTAGATAATGGTTAAGTCCAGGAAAAATTAAGTCTTCAATAAATCATAAATTTTCCAACTATACCTAAAGACTGGAAAAACATTGCTTTCTTCTGCATTTGTCAAAAATATTAACTGAGGTATTCAAATTCAGCATTAATGATTTAAACCTTTTTCAATTTGTTTTCAAAATCAAGACCATCAGCAGCAAAACCCTCCCCCTTTTGTATTGATTACAATTGTTTAAGTTTCTCACTCAGGTACTGATATGGAAAAAAAAAAGCCTGTACCACCATAATCCAAGAAGGGTTTTTGGGTTCAGTGCTGGTAGAGACTGTACTGTTTCTTGGACAAGGGTTGTGCAGGGAGGTGATTTGCTCTAGATCACGCTCAACCGCCAGATTTCCTCCCCTTTATTTTGGTACCCACTTTATTGAGGCTGGTGGGTGAGCCCCAGGAAGGTCCAAGGCCCTTCTCCGACCATTTATAGATTAAATATAAGTCTTGCCAGCAGCGGGGTTTGAAACCAGGACCCGCTCTACCACTGAGCCACTCTGCTCCCTGGCACATGCCAGACCAAATGTAATTACAATTAAACCTTGTTTCATATATGAAATGAATACCTGGTTGGCAAATAAGAAGAACAAGAAGCCCTAAACATAAACCATCTTTACTTAGCGTCTTCCACTTTGAGAGCTTCACGACTAATAATAATAATAAAATATATATAATGTATTGTTATTGGTATGCACAATACATGTCATATTTATGTTCCTAAATTATTTAAAATATAATAACTGACTTATTGTTTATTTGATCTGTGCAATTAAAAATATGATTTAGTGGTGAAATTGTTCAAAAGATTTTTTACTTAGGTTTTGAACTTGAAAAAAAAAGTTATCATTCTGAGTTAATTGTATAAAATTAACTGTTCCAGTTTGGAGTAGCAGTAGTAATTACCAATCAAGTTGTTGCTCAAGTAGATGGAGCTGCCATGTTTTCAGCTGATCCAAAGAAACCAGTAGGAGGGCACATAATGGCTCATTCTTCTACAACAAGGTTTGTTAACTTTTTCTTCAGCTATTTAATTTGATTAATGTGTTTGTAAAAAAAATGTATATTATTATTTTATTTTTTAGCATACGTAGTGAATAATAATATAATAATAATTTTAATATTTTAATTAAAATTTACTTTTTTAAATATTAATTAAAAATGTTTGTTTTCCCTACACCATGGTATTGTTACTTTCTATCTAAGCCTCAAACAGCTATTCAAAATTTTTACAATACGTAGTATTTTTTTTTTTTTTAAAGGTTTTTGATTAATATATGAGGTATGCTATCTTTTACCGGTGACTGTGTTTGTTGCTGAACAGTTCCAAATCGTCTGCAAACCCTATTTACAGATAGATATTTTACTATTTATATTCAAATTCAAACCTTTTTCAGTGTATATAATCTTTTTAATAAAGTTTTAAATTGAATACTACAGATGATAGTGAATCACCTTGTTTTAAACCTGAGCGAACCTTGAACTTCTCTGAGAAATTATTACTGATTCTAATCTTATTGAAAGTTTCGCTCACACACATCCTTACCAAATTTACTAATTTCTTTGGTATACTCTTTCCAATCATTACGTTTTACATCATTTGACAGTCGATGAAATCATTAGCTTTTTTTAAAATTGATGTAGAGTTTATGAACGACTCCGTTGTATTCTAATGTTTTCTCTAGTGTTTGGAACAAGGAAAATATTTGATCGATATTTGAACTGTTTTGTCTAAAACCACATTGATAATCTCCTTTTATTTCGTCGGTACATTCCCTAATTCTACTTGTTACGATTAATGAGAATATTTTATAGCAAGTTGGTAGGATTGAGATTCTGCGATAGTTATTACAGTCCGTCCTCGGCCCTTTTTGTGGATCGGAATAAGTGTAAGTTCTTTCCATTCTTCAGACATTTTCCCATTTCTTTTTAACCGAAACCTAAACCATCAAGATTCCTGATTCCTCCCCGCATGCTTTTATCAGTTCATTAGGAATATTTCGACTCCAGCTGTTTTGTACGATTTCAATTTTCTGATGGCTATTTCAACTTTCTTCTTAATCAGTCCTATAAATGGTTCGGCACTCTAATATTCAGAAACAGAGATACTCCTATTCGATCGCTATCAAAGTGATTTTTAAACTTACTCAAAATATCCGTAGGATCAGCTATAATATTGTTTTTTTCATCTCTAATTGTATTCATTGCAGGCCATACCGTTTATGCGATCTGTTTATACCCTTGTTTATGTCCCTAATACTGCTTTCGATTCCATTAGTTTCTATCTCTACTATTTTCTTTTTAAGATATTATCTTTTTATATTTTTAAGGAGTTTTGATGATGGGCATACTCAAGGGGTCCCCCGCACGTTTTATTTCATTAACTATCGTCCGAGGAATAACATAGATTTTTGCTATGATTGAAGCACTTTCACCTTTTCGTAAACCTTTTACAATTTCAAACTTAGAAGCGAGATCTAAACTTTCCTTTGTCTTTTTTTCCGACATTATTATACGTACTTTTAAGAAAACGACAAGTACCCGTAAGGCAAGAATGAAGACTGAAGATAGTTCAACTGCGGAAGCTACATTAGGTAGAGATGAGGAGATTATTAATTTCTGAGCAATGTGTGCAAGGAAGCCTAGGTTTTGAGTAAACAACAAATTCTAGGAAAATAAGTTGTCAAGACACGATTGATTTTTAGCCGGTGTCTATGACTAGCAACCAAACAATATATATACATCTTTTTTTTTTTCTCGAACTGAGGTGACGGATTATAGAGGTTTTACTGTAATTGTTTCAAAAATAATATTTAGTTGTTTCAGCGCTTAAAATTTATTATCTATTGAATGAAAAATAAACCTAAATCATTTAAAAAGTCAATATTATAATTAATATAATTATTTTTTTTTAAAAATAATAAAATGCAATATTTATGATAAATTTCAAGTCCACAAGATTTAAATTGAAATTTTAGAAGTTACATTTTATTTTGAAAAATGTTTCAATTTACATGTGTATTGTTAAGGCTTTTTAAATTAATGTATTTTTTTAGGTTATATTTAAGGAAAGGACGTGGTGAAACTAGAATTTGCAAAGTATATGATTCACCATGTTTACCTGAAGCTGAAGCTATGTTTTCAATTGGTCCAGATGGAATTAACGATGCTAAAGAATAAAGTTATACTACCTCCTGAAAATTCAATAGTGTTAAGTTTTTTTAGAATAATTTTTGTTTCTTGTAAATTTTTACATATAAGTATACCTAGAATCTTTAATTTACCCTCCTGAAACTTCAACTCGGTTTCTTTTCTATTCATCCATTTTTTTCTTAGAATTTTAACGTAATGCTTCTATAATTGTGATGTATAAAATAGCATTTGGTTTAACCTTCTTCTTTTTGGATGTGAATATTTAGCATTTTATTACAGTTTATATTTTTTTATTATGTTTATATCTATGTATATTCTTTGACTTGTTTGTTATACGACAATATAATTGATAAAGGTTTAATAAAATTTTTATGTTACTATTGGTTTAATTTTTTCTAAATTCATAGTTTAAGACCAACCTCAATTAAACAGTAATATTGTATAACTAATATTGTCCTGGTCACTATAATTGACATTTCTAATTGTACCATGTTTTTCTACAAAAATATAATATAAATTTTTTTTATGATTTTGCCACTACCCTCAAGTTATTTCTGTGTTTTCTGAGGACATATATATTTTATAGCCAATTTCCAGTGATTTCTATTTAATGTTGCTGCCTTCCAGTTTACTAAATCAATGTTTTTGTATCGGAGGAAGCTTGGTGCGTCCAAATAACTTAATTCCTCGCACTTTCCAGCGATTTTGATGTGATATTATTGGAAAGCTGATTAAATGAAGAATGAATGAAGGAATAAATTCTCCTAGGTAATGACTCTAAAATTAATTGTGTGGGAAACTCTTGATAAATTTCTAGATTTCCTTACAATTAATACATTATTATCTATGGCCATTTTATCAATTTTAGTTTGGGGAAGACATTTAATTCTATTATCACCTTGTGGGCTTAGTTTGTGTTCACAGAGTTGTATACTTGTCTGAAGTTTATGATGATTAATTGGGACCCTGAATTACTTTTGTGTTCTGTAGAATTCACGGGATAAATATTGTAGTCAGATTTCTTTTAGGAAATTCACTTTAATATTTTCCTGGTTCACCATCATAAAACTGCCTTATTAAAGTGTTCTATTGTTAAATAAAATTACATGCTAAGCATTTATAAAAGTATGGCTCATTTGAAGAATTCACATGTTTTGTCTTTTCAATACCTACTTGTTTTATACCATTTAAATATTTAATAGGTCATTTCCTGTTGTAGATAATCAATAAGAAGGGGAAGTATGGTTGGAACACCATTATCGTCTAATTAATGGAGATTTTGAAAAATCTTGTTATAAATGATTTTTTTTTTAGTTTTACTCTTTTTACTGTTCTTACTGAAATATTTAATTTTAGTTTATGTAAAATAAGTATTTTTGCACATAAAAAACATAAGGTTTTTTATGTGATGTTTTTCAGTTTCTTTTAATCAAACACACTTGTAATCAGCCAAGTTTTACCTTATAATTTTGTGTTTTTTATAAATTAAAATGTTAAATAAATGATAAAATAATATTTTATAGAGAATTTTGAAAGTTGTATTTAAGAGGAATATAGAAGGTTGAGGTAATGCTATAAAGATAATCCAAATCATATAAATATATATATTTTATTGTTTTATATTATACAACTATTACTTTGATTGCTGACCCTTCAAAATAAATCTTATTTAGAAAAGTCTTTAAATTAAAATTATATTCTGTTTAGGTCATTCGTTGAAATATGTCAACTGTAAAAAATGTAAATTAACTTCTTCAACATATTTAAAATCTTCAATCATCGAAAATAATTACATCAGGAAACATTAAAATTATCTTTAAAACATATACTATTATGATCATAAATAAAAATTATAAATTATCTACAATATTACAGAAACCTTAGAAGTAATATTTTGACAAAAAAAAAAGTGTTTTCTTCTCATTTTGTTTTTTTCTTGGATTGTTTTAAGAATTGGAATACAAAAGCATGTAATCATAGAAACAGATAATAATTAAGGTCACCTAATTTATCCACATATGTATATAACTAAGATTAATGATGTTTGAATTTGAAAAAAAAACATTTCAATATCAAATTCTCGAATAATAATCAACAACCAAGTAATTCATAAAATTTTGCTACTTTGCTGCAGTTAAATAAAAAAAAAGAAGAAGAAGGAAAAGGTTAGATTATTTATAGCAAAATAATGTTTGTTTATGAATACAATTGTTAGCTATAAATCAAAGACTAGAACACTTTATCAAACCTACTACTTTTAGAGTAGGTAATTTTTTAAATAGTCAATTCGTATCATGTACAAAAAACTATAACAATAAATAGCTTTAAATGATTATATTGTATAGGAATTAATGCCGAATTTCTCCTTCTAAATAAAAATTTAATATGTATTTTTTGTTATTTAAACATTTGATAAATTTTTTTTTTTTAATATTTGGCTATTAAATCATTTTAAGAAACATTGTATAGTATAAAAATTACTATTACTTAAAATATGAGAATTATATGTTTGTGCGTATGTTACACACAGAAATGTACATGAATTACTATCTATCAGTCATGAATCATATTCATTCTATTCCATAATAAAAAGAAATACTAGTAATCAAGTTGCGGTTCTTGTTTAAATGTATATTCTTCTGTGGGGCTTGTTAGGTCTTGCAATATTATAGTCCCAGAAGTATTAGAAGGACTGTTCATTGGACTTGTACCATTGCGACTGTCTGGTGATTCTCCAGAACTCTGATAACTGCCTACACTTCCATTTGTTTGAACTGGTTGGCCATTTGAGTTCTCTGTTGTAGATCCTTAAGATAATTGAAAACATTCATCAAAGATAAAAGGTTTTTAATATAGATATACATGAATATTAATCTTACCTCCAAGCAACATTTCCTGTAAAAGACTGTCAATTTTTGCAACCCCAAATAGTTTTGCAAATTGAATCTGTTCAATCATTTGCCATGTTATAGATTGCAGAGCAGGCAATGTTAAGAGTAGTTCTCCAAATCTGCCACGAGAATCATATTGCCTATCACTTATATAATCTTCGAGATTTATCTGTATTTGATACCTGAGGCATTTTATTTTGGAGCTGTCACTTAGTCCTTTGGAATCTATTTAAAATTGAATCTGATAAATTATCTACTGTAAACAATACAAGATAAAATAAAACATTTTGTTACATACTTGGGTCGAAAAAGACTATTGCCTTCAGGCAAGCGAATTCTGTATCATCAATTTGAACTTCGGCTAATGGACGTACCAGCTCATCCATTACTCTCGTTCCAACTCTGCTGATGTCTAAGTCAGAGGAAATATTTGAATCTACAATTAAACAAACTTTTTACACGGTAAAAAATTTCAAGTTTAATGTCTCAGCGACGTTTTAAGCAATAATAAATATAAATGCATTTATTTATGGAATAGTTACATATTCCAAAAGCCAAATTGTTTTGAATCCTTGAAACCTCCTAAAAAGGTCTTCAAGAAATTGAAATTTTTTAAATCTGCCCTGGCCCAATAGTTAGCTACCTGACAGGCCTGATATTGATTTAAGGGGCAGAGAAGTGAACTGGACGAGGCACATAGCCTGTCATGTTCCTTTTACCTCCTGTGATAAATTAGTAATGGTACTAGACTGGTTCATTGCTAGAAAAAGGGCTTCAACTAGTCTCAAAATGAATTTATCTTTAAATTTTATTATAGAAATTAAATATTTTTCCTTGATCAATAAATATTACCCCACGCTGAGAGGTATAGAGAGAAAGGAAATGAAGAAGAAGATAACTACTTTATAGCAGTAATCGGAGTGAATGCTTTTCAAAATCAATCCATGAGCAAAAACTGAAAATATTGTGAAATTTTGTTTTATAATATATTATTATTTTTTTTTTGCAAGTAATCATTTAAAAATAAATATTAACTGCTAGGCCTGTAGTGAAAAAATTGAGTAATTCAGATTTTTATTATCAAATATGTGTACTAGCAGCTGCAGATTACGTTTATTCAGTCTATATTATATTGTTCACCTTACCTCCACAGTACCGTGGGATAATACAATTGTTTCCCAGCAATAGAACATCAGTAAGATGAAGTGATCTCCTGGCAAGACCGAGAAGCAAGTGTTCACCAGCATGTGCACGCAAGAGAGCAACCTAAAAGTAGAACTGAATTAAAAATACTGATGATAGTTAATACTGAAAATTAAAAAAAATTGACATGGTGTGCTTGTTTAAAAATTATCTTAAAAGACAATACCTGATCGTCTAGTGCAAGTTCTGTAAAAGCAGGGATGTATTTAGCCCATTCTACAAGGTACAATAGTTGTTGTTTCATTGAGTCACAGACATCAGCAATCGTGGCAACTTGTTTATTTGATAAGTCATATTCTTGGTTTCTCTTAAAAATCAATATATTTTCATTTCAATTAGAAGAATAATGATACTAATTGTGGTGAACATAATTTTTTAAAAAGTAATAACAGCTTATGGTTATCTTTCTTCATTCCTGCCTTGAATGGTGATTGTAAAAGAAATTATGCCATAGTATGTTTCCATGTAATATATAATTGATAGTGGTTCATGCTAAACTAGTTTAGGTCAATGACAACTAATAAGCTGCTAATTACTTATATGTTTAATTGTTTGTAAAAGCTAATTATTGATAATATTATAAGAGGAAAAAATTACCTCTAGGGATCCACCAGCCTGCCTCGATAGCATTTCTGCATTCAGTAGCGATGAGACTGAGAGTCCGTTTGTAAAGGAATGCTCTTCATAGCTCGGTCTTCTACAGCTAATTCTATCCCTTTCGTTTTGTACAGCTGAAGATTATTGGCCATTAATTAAATTTTACATATTCATAACTACTTATATTATATAAAATATACCTTCTTTCTTCATTCCTGCCTTGAAACATTTTCTCAAACGGCAATAGCGGCATTGATTGCGTTTATCTTTGTCGACAATGCAGTTTCGACTAAATCTAAAAATTTATATTTAATTAAATCAAAAAATTAGAGCCAAAAACTCAAAAAGAAACACTATTATTTATTATAATGCAATTGGAAAAAACCACAATGCAAAGCCTTATGTTTCAAATCCAGTAATACACCCACTTACCAGTCGACGTTTCGCCTATTCAGGCATTATCAAGACACAAAAACAAAAAAAAGGGGTTATGTGAATCACATCTCAAAGAAAAAGATGCAATACATCCCAACGATCAACAGCCCAAACATGAGACAGCACTCCACCACCAAGACGTTCAACATACAACTGAAAAGAAGGTAATACGCAACCAGCTGGGAAGGCTATAGAATCAGCTGATCCACAAAACATATCAAGTAATACTAACCTATATAAATTTATACACATTAGCAAAGTTAGCCAAATTTTTCTTTTAAAATATTCAACGTTTCCGAATAATATTGGTTCAAATTTCTACAGTCTGTTTTATAATTAACCGAAATGTCAATCTTTTGCGCGATCTGGATGGCCTCGAACAACTTCCTTCTAGAGCCATCACTCTCTTTGTAAATAACTTTAGCATTCTCAAAATCAAATAGATGCTTACAGGTTTTGGTATGCTGGGCCAAAGCTGTGTTAGGTTCCTTGCCACCAATATTTTTACAATCATATTGATGCTGATACATTCTTTTGTGCAGCAATTGTGATGTTTCACCAATGTATATCGTAGGGCATTGTAAACAGCTAATCTCATACACTACATCTGATTGTTGCTGTGTAAGTATTTTATCTTTTAATGGCGTGTAAAATTTACTCAACTTGTTTGTAATCCTATTCGCAAGCCTAATATCGTAAACATTGTACTCTTTAAATATATCCCTAACACATTCTGACAGGCCCTGAATATAAGTATATTTTATATATAAGTATAGAGAGTAATGGCTCTAGAAGGAAGTTGTTCGAGGCCATGCAGATCGCGCAAAAGATTGACATTTCGGTTAATTATAAAACAGACTGTAGAAATTTGAACCAATATTATTCGGAAACGTTGAATATTTTAAAAGAAAAATTTGGCTAACTTTGCTAATGTGTATAAATTTATATAGGTTAGTATTACTTGATATGTTTTGTGGATCAGCTGATTCTATAACCTTCCCAGCTGGTTGCGTATTACCTTCTTTTCAGTTGTATGTTGAACGTCTTGGTGGTGGAGTGCTGTCTCATGTTTGGGCTTTTGATCGTTGGGATGTATTGCATCTTTTTCTTTGAGATGTGATTCACATAACTCCTTTTTTTTGTTTTTGTGTCTTGATAATGCCTGAATAGGCGAATCGTCGACTGGTAAGCGGGGGTATTACTGGATTTGAAACATAAGGCTTTGCATTGTGGTTTTTCCCAATTGCATTATAATTTATATTTAATTAATAATTCAAGTAAAAGTATAATTTATGTGGATATAATTATTTATTATTGTTTTTCCCCAAAAGACTTTATAAATGCACTAATCTCTGAAATATAGGTTAAAAACTTATTACACAGTCTATAAATTTCTCATTTTGATACTAATTCTGTTTATCGCTGGTGGGAGTTTAGAAAAAGAAGTCTACACTGTCTGGTATTTCTCTCCTTCCAGTTGAAAATAAAAGTGAATCTTTTATAAGTTCTTTAAAATTCTTGTATAAAAATTTAGATATGAAGTGTGTTGACCCTAAAGCAAACTGATAAGAGATCAGTTCAAGTTTTCTTAAACTCTATACCTGCAAAACTGAACAAAACTTTTAACTTCCATCGCTACCCTTAACTCTCATAATTAAAACTGTGCCATCAGAAATCTTAACTAGATCAACTACATTTAGAAATGACCCTTGATCATATTTCACTCATTGAAATGTATTATAGAATTGATTTTCAGTTCTAAACATTGTACATGTAACTTGATTTGTAATATTTAAAAAAAAGCATTCATGAATGAAATTTATTTATCTATTTATTTTATTATAATGAGGGTTGAAGACACAATGTCTCCATGTGGTGCCCCCCCCGGTAACAGTATATACTGGTCAAACAATCTGTTAAGGTGTTAACCTGGATGGGTCATACCAGCTGAACATCTCAGGAGGTAGGAGTTCATTGATATTATTTTTATCTCTGTCGGATCTTTGAAGCGGTATAAGGCAGGTGCACACTGCCTCCACTGCACTAGGGGACTGTGGGGCATTTTCTTACATTTATGGATCTAAAGGATTAAAAGAAATAAAACTAATCTCTACATTCCAACATAGATGATATTTTATAGCAGGATATATATTTTTCATTCAGGATTTTGTTTTTCTGTTACAAAAACTGCAAGATTACTCAAACAATCTTAATAGAGCTGTTTCCAGCCAATTAACTGTGGTAATGCTATGACAATATACTTTTTATTTTGGACAAAACTTATGAAAAAATATCGGTCCTTAAAAACAGGAGAAAAACTAATACATCGAATAGTAATAGACACTTAAGAAAACTGACCTGCATGTGTACAAGTGATTTTTTCTCACAGATCTCCTAAAAAATCCTTTGCAACCGTCACAAGACGAGGCACCATAGTGTTTTCCAGTTGCCCTATCACCACAAATAGCACATATCTGTGTCAACATTATTCCTGATACGTTGGTTATCTGAAGGGGATCTGCCGTTCCGATTCCCATCTCTTCTTCACCTGCAAATGAAAACTTCATTTATGGCTTCCCGATCGTAACTTATTAATATTTTCTTTCTCTCTTTATATACTTATCCTCACCTGATTTATTAATATTAAACATGTTCATCGGCTTATTGAAATTATACACCTTTATATAAATATTAACCTAACTATATACATGTTCCGCAAGCCTGCTTAATCTTGTATTAAATTTTGATTTAAAAATTGTTGTTTATTTAATATGATGTTTAAAGCAACATCTAAACAATTTTTATTTTAGAGTTTAGAAATACTTGTGCTGTAAAAATAGAATAACGACTCATTAACAAGTGCCTTTTCACCAGTTGCATCCCCCCCCCTCAGTGTGCACCTATTGAAGTGCACTATAGTGATCTAATATCTTGTGGTGACAGATCCTTATTCTTCTCTATAGGATGTTGAATACTTAAAATACAAATATTGTGTTCGTGGGTATGAAAATTTATAAAGTTTGGAGAAAATCCATTCTGAAACACACACACGCGCACACATATATTTTATGTATAATAATAAAAAATAATGCCAACACAATTGACATTATTTTTTATTGAGAATTAACAAATCGATTGTTATATATGAACATTTAAATAACTTAAAAAACAATAATGTAACAAAATGTTGAAAAATGAATACACAATGCAAGACAAGAATATTGCCCTACTAATATTATAAATGCGAAAGTTTGTATGTATGTTTGTTACTCTTTCACGTAAAAACTACTGAACGGATTTGGATGAAACTTCACAGTAATATAGGTTATATATCAGAATAACACATAGGCTACAATTTATAATTATTTTGTGTAATTTGGTCATAATATTACGATAAATATCATTAAAATGTACTTGGATATAACGCATTACCAATATTACCTCCAACATATGGTCAGTAGGTAATCGCGGTTATTTAATTTAATCGTTAAATATTGTTAGCATCACTACAGGGCTCCCCCCTGAGTAGCTCGCTCACGTGTTTCTTACTCGCAAAATCTACATATTTTCGCTGAACGAAACAAATCAAGTAACATAGTTTACAGGAGTATATTGCAGTAGGTAAGTAGGACCGCCAAAACTAAAAACATCGATATATTACCTACATAGTACATTATTCTAATCCTTTAAGCTTTAATTTCTCGCTGCTGCCGTACGACAAATGAACCCGTTATACTAAGTAATCCTTTTCAATAACATTAAATACTAATCCTCTACTGACACGAACAACAGTAAACGAAAGTAACTTCTGTCCGTCCCGTTTGTTAATCTGTCATTGTATGTTTCACGGCTGTGCTGATCCGTTTGCGATGAAATTTGATATGGATAATCTCAAGCCTGGGGAATGACATAGGCTACTTTTTATCAACACACCACACAGGCGAAGCTTATATAAAACTGTAACCTGATTGACTAACACACCCAGCGGTCAACGCACAGCAGAAACCACTGAACTTAGCTTCTTGAAATTCGCAGATAGGTTCTTTGTATAGCTTAAATTAGCTCTAAGAAAGGAATTTGAACATTCTAAGGATTATCAACGGGATTTAACAGATTGATCAATGGGATTTGCAATAAGGTAAAGGGAATAGTGTAAATAAATATAAAATATAGTATAAATAATGTTATTGAAAAGGATTACTTAGTATAACGGTTTCCGCAACCATTCTGCAACCTCCGATCTTTTTATATGATTGTGCATAATTATTACTATTACCTAAGATATTAAAAAATATTTTTGGAACCAATTATAGAAAGAGACCAATCTAGACGAACTCACAACCAGAAGCTCTGCGCCCCAATGGAAAAAAATACTGAGATGATAAGAAAACGAAGAATACAGTTCGATGGACAACTACAAAGGACAAACCCTAGCAGAATGACCAAAAGAGTATTCACTTTTATCTTAAAAAACAATTATTTTTTTTTTTGGAAGGAGTAGAAGTTTTATGTTGAGAATTTGTATTATTATTACTAATAGGGTAGGGATATAACGATCAAATAAACACTCCATTATAAAATAATATAATTCATAGGTTTTCTGCTACCGTAGATTAGAGTAATTGGATCCAAAAAGGATACTTTTTATTCCATTTCTTAATAAACAAACACCATAAAAACATATTTGTAATGAAAACCTGATACGGATTTTCTATATTTTTCAAACCCAAGATTTGTACATTTAAGAATAATAATTTATTGAAATTTGGGTTAAACTAGCCTCATGATTGGGATTACTTGGTAGTACATCAAGACTAAGCTAGTAACTCCTCTGAAGATGATGGTCTGATCATATTGCAGGGATGACACCAGATACCTCGAAAGATAATGGACAAAAAAATATATGCCGCCAGAAGTGTGGGTAGACGCAGGTTGCGATGGATGCAACGGTGTGGCAACTGATGCAAGATCCAGCATAGGTATTCCTAATTGCAAGCAACTAAAGAAGCAGAAGGACCAACTCGGGAAAGGAGTGGACCAATATCGTGTTTTTTCTTTTCTTCCTTCGGTTTATGTTCCACTTCCCCACCATCCAAACATAGAGTACTAGATGGTAATGGTAATTTCCGTGCTGTCTTTCCTGCCCACGAACCAAGGCGGCTTATTCATGAAATGTAGGTTAGGAATTCGAAGTAAACCGTTTGTCATACATCCATATATTGTAAATATAACGATGTCATCAGGTGTTCCTATACTCTTGTCTTATTAATCAATATAAACTGATATGTAAATGTTTGTTTGCACCTTGTCACCTTTTCCCAAAACAATATTTTTCAAATATTTGGAAAATTAAGAATAGCTCATAGCCTATTATGTCTGCATCCCATATCCTATCAGGAACGGGTTATAAATTTTTTTTAAGTCCAGAAGAGTTGTAATGTATAAATTAGGATGAATAAAATTATTTATACTGTTCCGACCAGCTTGTAATCTGAAAAATAAATTATGGCCGGCGATTGGTGTTCAGTTGGATTTTTTTTAGTTTACAGGAAAATGTTTAAATATTGATATATGATGTAAAAGTATTATTAATTTGAATCAGAAGTTAATTCAAATCTCATCACAACTGCTTCTTGATAGGGCTCTTTCCATTAAAGGAAGCCTTTGAACCTCATTCAGTGAATCTGAATCACACTGAGGTCTAGCTGTTTTATTTTTGAGAGATTGGATCAACCAATCATCAAAAACAATCGAATTGTTAAATCACATTGCATACTGTTCCAGTCTAAATTATAAACCAAATAATCGAAAAAGTATCAAATGAAAACAGAAATAAAACTTTATAAAACCATCAACTTCATCAGTAATAATTTTAGAATGTGATGAATATTATATATTTGCTTCATTTTAAAATCCTGTTTATACAAGGAAAGCGTGATTTATTCATTAATTTTTGCAAAATTACCGAAAAGATTTTCCAAAAATGGGACGTCTCCAGATCCCACAGGGTTCATACACGATTTATCATAAAAGATTACATAATTTATCTACCTCAGCTGGATTAAACCCGGGGCCTTCAGCCCAACTTGAAGCTCCCCAAAAATACTCGTTCTTAACATAACTATACATATACATATATATATATATATATATATATATATATATATATATATATATATATATATATATATGTATATATATAATTTCCATCTAAGACCTGGACAGAAGAAATAAAAAAGGCCTTTAGTGAAACCATGAGGAAAAGATGGGCCGAGAAGAGACTGAAAAACAAAAATGAAAAAAACCCTGCATCATAGTCGCGTAGTCTTTCATGGCTGTTTCGCGTCAAATAAATAAATAAATAAATATATATATATATATATATATATATATATATATATATATATATATATATATATATATATAAAATCTGTACCACTATAACACTTGAAAGGGTCTAGGGTTCAGGGGTCTCTAAATGATAAAGACCACATTGTCACCACGACAAAGATTGTGAAAAGAGGTGATTTATCCGATATCACGCTCAATCGCCAGGTTTTCCCCCAATTAAGTGTAACCACTTTATAAAGGCTGGGTAAGCCCTAGAAGGATCCTCAGATCCCAGGATCCAACGACGTTTGTCAACAGATTAAATAATTTTGTGTGGATAAACAATGTTTATAATTTTGACTGTTAATTATCCCCTGTAACATACAGGCACGAAATTACCTGTAATACATAATTTCAGTTTCGTAGGACTATTCAAGGGCGGATTTAGGGGGTGCACAGGGGCACATTATTTTTGTTTACTGTGGGGAATCAATTATAGTACATAATTATAAGCATATCACATGATCATAGTTGTTAAAATAACAGAAAGAACATGAGTGAAACTATTGTTCTGATATTTTAATAAGCCTTTGAAATCTTTCTATAGATAATAAAAGTTTATTTGTAAGTTATATTTGATTTTTTTCCCGTCTACCCGTTGTGCCCCCCCAGAAAAAATTCCTAGATCCGCCCTTGGGACTATTTGTTTTTAAGCTAGTTACCACATACGCGCTGTCATTAAAACAGACCTGCGAGGCTTTAGTATTTGGAATTTATAGAGGTATTTCAGCTAAAATTAGATCGGAAATTTTTCTTGATAACATTACATTCCTTTATGGGCATCTACATATTTTATGCATAGATAAGGGACAATAAAAATTAAAATGATAAACATTTCTTATTTCTATTGTTACATCACTCGGAACAAAAACGTAGCTTGAAGATAGCACATCTCACACCAACAATCGAAAAATATTACGATCATCTCAAAACTGCTCATCACTCCGAGACAATAGAATCAAATTAACGTAGACTATTATTTAAAGTAGACTATTGATCTGTTTGATGATTATTGAGTGACTTTTTTTGTGAATTTTCCAATTATATGTTCTTTTCCCCTTTTTATAGGTACTGTTATATTTTATTAATTTCTTTAATTGTAAATATTTAAAAACATGAATGTATAAAGTCGAATTGGGATCATTCATTAAAAGCTTCAAACTATCTCTTTGAGGACATATTTTTAACTATTACGTAACTCGTTATCATTTCTTTGAAGCCCTTTCGAATATTATAAATGACCAAGGTCTGAGCAAAAATAGAAATGTTGATATATACACACACACACACACACACATATATATATATATATATATATATATATATATATATATATATATATATATATATATATATATATATACATATATATGTATGTGTATATATAAAATAGTAGTTCGGCCCATCAAAAAAATGCATCCTTTATAGCAGTCTTTACCGAATCGGTTTTTGTTTTTAATTAGTAGTTTGGACAGTGGAGGTATTGGCATCGATTCTTGGGTTCGCTCAGCCTTTCACTATTACTAGTAAGGAGCACGTCCTTAGCAATTATTCATTCAAATTTCCATTTAAGCAATACTGAGATAGAAAACCAATATTCTGAAGGGTTCTCCCACACATAAAAAATAACCCAAGATATTTCATACTAAATGTAATACTGAAAAAAAAAACACTATGATTATAAAATAATTATCAAAGTCCAAAGAAATACATGTCGTAGAAATGCGCACTCATTTGGACTTTTTCCCTGAGAATTTGGATGACGAACCAAGAGATATTAGTCATCAGTGCATTGTAACGATGGAAACAAGATGCAAGAAAAAAGTCCTTGGTTTTGTCCTTCGGAAAGGACGTAAAATGGGGTCCCGAGCCTGTACGATGTCAGGTACTCATAAAAGATCCCTATATTAATTATACCTGTGTAGGCATAGTCTAGTACTCCCTCTGTAGCTTCGTCCGATTAGCCATAGCTATATTAAGTGACATTAAATTAATAAACAAAATACAGGAAACGCTGGGCTCAACTTGCTGGACGACTACTGTGTTTTTTTTTTAAATAAGATGCTGGGTAGAAGACAAAGTAAGGTTTTGATGATTGTATGATATTTTTAATATTCTAAGCAATGTCTTTGCATAGATTTTACATTACATACGTAAATTTTACATGTTTATATTGCATAAATATTAGGTTGTCTGATTTTTTTATTTTTTAGCCAATATCCTCCCTAGTAACAAATAAAAACATACACGATGCAGTAATTAGGTAATCGTGTAGAACTGGTTACGACAACATACTTCATATATTTTTTTTCACTTTTTCCATATGTTTGTTATACGTTTTTTAATAGTAAATACACTTTGATTCTTCGAAATATCTTATTAAACTACATCTTGCCCTGCTCTGCATATGTAAATAAGTACTCGTATGTATACGTGATCCTAGTGTTAATATTACAAAAATAATACTACATGAGTATAGACAGAATGATATTAAATTAACAAAAACGTTTAATGAATCAGATACCAGGTTGAGTCTAAAGTTCAAGTGGAAATAAAATGTACAACTGTGTAATAATCCCAAACAAACTGAGAACGATGAGTTTGCTAATATTTATATTTTTCTCAGCACTTCCTATTTTATAGATTTGATGATTTATAAGCGGGATTGGTGTTCAATTAGTATTCCGCATTATGATCGTGTTTTTATTTATTTTTTTCCATATTGAGTACAAATATTTTTGTGTGATGTAAAATAACATTTTAGTAGGAAACTAAGAAATCACTTAGATTAACGAAAATTTTGATGGTCTTTTAGATTTATTTTTGTTTCATAGAATTTGGAGTCAAAACATTAATTATCAAGGTATTGGAAAAAAAAATTCTGTTTGATTATGAAAAGTTTGAAGGTTTTTTTTTATCTCCTACAAGTACATTATATAATCGCCGAAAACATTTTTTTTTTATTATTCTCTGTGATTAAGTCAAGGGACTTTGTTTATAAGAATTCTTTACTTTAATATCCATGTGCTAGTTTATTAAGTCTAATTTATTTAAACTTAATAAGTGCTAGTTTAAAGTATTTAAAGTAATATTTACGTTTTATGTAGTTTCAAAGTTTTTTTTACCAGTTAGACTTAGTCTGATTTCATTCCAACACATTCACAACACTGACATTCCAACTCATCCTAATACTATCCTTACCACATATGCGGATGACACATTTCCATTATCAGTCAACACTGATCCAGTTATAGCATCCAATACTCTTCGATCCCATATCACTGACCTTGAAAAATGGTGTCAAATCTGGAGGATTAAAATAAATTCCCACAAATCCCTTCAAATCACTTTATCCTCCGTCGTAAGCCAATGACTTTCTGTCCTCCTGTATCGTTTAATAACATCCCACTGATTTCTGTAGAACAGGTTTGGTACTTAGGACTACACCTTGACAAAAGATTAACTTGGAATCCTCATACTAGACTGAAACGACAATAAACAGCACGCCGTTTCAGGCTACTTCAACATTTACTAGAAAAACGTTTTAAGCTCTCAATTAATTACAAAAGACTCATATACATGATAATTATTAGACCCATCTGGACTTAAGGAACAGAGCTTTGGGGCTCCACTAAACCATCGAATTCCTCTCTTATTCAATCCTTATAATCCAAAATCCTTGGTAAAATCCTCAATGCTCCTTACTTTATTACGAACAAAGTAATCCATAATATCCCATTTGCTGCTGATCTGGCCCGAATCCGATATCAATCTTTTCATGACAAACTTCATTCCCAATAGAACCCACTAGTTTCAAACCTAGCAACCTTTTCAATTCCTGATAATCCTCCGAAGCGTCTGAAAAGAAGATGGCCTCGTGATCTACTAAGTTGAACTTGCTATTTGAGTACTACCATTGGCTAGTTTCTCTACTTGCTTTTATCTCGTTTCATTATTCTTCTTTCATTATATTTACTGGATGTATTCTATTATACAGTTTTATATTTCAATAAATTACTTTTTTTTAAAAGTATCAGTTAGATTTAGTCGGACATGTATGATCATCTATTTATCTTAAAGAAAATTTAATTTATTTCTGATTGGTTTTTACTTACATGTAATTTTTGCTTCATTCCATTATTAATATGCAACGTTATAGCACAATATTCGAAGATTTAAAATTTCTAAAGCACTACAATATTATTCTTAGAGGGATTGAAGGTGGAGGTGTTTCTTCTTCGAGCTCCTACCGAGATGGTTTTGGACCCTGATGACAATTCCATTTAGAATTGGTCTCCTACTGGGATACTGCCTTTAAGGAATCGGTGTACGTTGGAGTCGAAGGCATCGTCATTCAGGAACATATGCTTAATGCCCAAGAGGGTATCCTGTCGGCTCTAAGGAATGCTTTGATCAGGTTTTGCCTAAATGTTCTTCTGGCAGCATCTATGCCTCCTAGGAGAACTTTTGGGAGCATTATAAGGCATTATAACATCTCAATGCATCGCTAGGAAGTTACGTATCTCCACTACAAAGAATGGCGCTTGCAAGTTTCCAATAAGCTGCAGCAACATATAATCAATTGTGGGTGGACAAGGATCAACCCGGTCAGAAAAACTGCTGATAGTATGTTTTTATTTTTGTCTCATTTTAGTTCAAATCTATCTTTAGGTCTGATAATAAATAATCGTGAAGAAAATAAAATGACATTTTCCATAATTAAGACTGAAAATAAAAAGTTTAGATGGTTTTCCATGACAAATGATTGTTTTTTTTTCAAATAACTATAACGATATTCGGCATCTGTTCCGGAGTTTGTAGCTTCCAGTTAAGTTACAACAAGTTTTAACTGTTTATTCGTTTCATTTTTAATATTTTCCAAAAATACAAGTTATCATGAGCTTTAGTAAGGAATAGAGAATCTAATCATCAGTAATGAGTAGATTTCGCTCATCATACCATCAAGAAATAAAAGTTTCAACTAAAATTTGGAAGTATAGATAAGTATCTTTGTTGAAACGTTCATTTCTAGATGAAATGATTACCGAAGTATACACATTCCCCATTATTAAATTCTCTTTTCTACACTGAAGCTCATGATTACTTGTATTTTTGGAAAATATCAAAAGGGAAACGAATGAAAAGTTAAAACTGGTGACTCAACTCGAAGCGACAACCTTTGGAATAATTACCCGAAAATTAAATATAAATATGTTTACTACACAACTTAATTATCTTTTAAAAGAGTATCTGAAATGAAGATTTTTTGAGTTATTTGAAAAAGAAAATTTAAATTTAAAATAAAAACTAAGTTACATACTAAACAACCGATTTCCATTGGATGTTACATACACATTTTTTTTTTAACGTGGATAAAATTCAAAAATCCTTGCTAATACTGATTCTAGTTAGATGATTTTTTTTTCTATTTAAATCAAGAATAGTATCTTTATATTAAATATTATATTATATTTATTATTAATTATATTATATTTATTATTAATTATATTAAATTTATAATCTTCGTATTATAAATTTAATACAATTATCATAATTCTGTTAATAAGCTACATTAAAAAAAAAATATTGAAATTTACAACTGTATGGTAATAATACATCAAATAAATACAATAAAAGATAAATAATGGCATGAGATTATGGCAAGTAGAGAAACTCCCGCTGGTAGTATGTACTCGATTAAACTAAAAATAAAACTTTTTTATTATTACATTTTCGAAACTTATTGATGTATCTTTATATCGAGGTTTTTATTTATATAAAGTAAATCTAATATTGCTACAAATATCAACACTTAATCGAAAATGTCTTCCTATCCAATTTTGCGATCATAATCGTAAATACTTTAATAGAATATATTTTCGAATTGATTATTATTATTTAACAGGTATTATTTTAAGTATATTAATATGAAAATTAATATAAAATATATGAACAATTTGTAAATAATAAACTTTTTATTTTTTATTGATTTTCATTCACCGAACGAACTAAAATGGCCAACCTATAAAAATAACAAAATAGAACCTAATTTGCGATGTAATTTTGATTTTTTGATTGGCATAAAAAAATGAGTCTTCTTTATTATTTTATAAAAATAAAAACTCTTGTAATAAAATCAATATATACTAGATTTCTAAAGGTTCAAAGACCTTGAATATCAGAAATTGATGAGTTAGGGTTTTGAACATTATGATTACGTTGTGTGGATTGCTAGTGAAGACTAGAAACTGTCAACTATATTTTACATTTATACTGTCAAATATATAATTGATCTATGACTGATTAGAACAAATTTAAAAAAATATATATAAACATATGTTTAAGTCATGATAAGAAAAAGGAAGAGGGGAGAAAAGTTCACGCATGCTTAATTAAATTAAAAACTATTGATAGCAATGCTTCTTATAGGAAAGGTTTTTTCAAAATAAGGGGGTCGTTCTATAGCAGGAATAAAGTAGAGGACCTAATCAAAGAATCTGAAGGTGAAATCCCTATAGCGTTATCACAGGCGGATCTGCTGCAAACATCTGATGAGGAACAAGCAAAAAAGAAAAGCTGAAGATAGACTGGATAAGTTTAAATTTCGACTACGAAGTTCATCTGTTTCAGCAATGGATAAGTTGTCCTGGCGGACCGAACCATCTCCTACGGTCTAATACCGTATGATGATTCATGATTCACGGAAAGGATTAGGTAAAACTATCTACCCCAAAAATGTACAACAATATTGACATCATATCTTGTTTTGCAATATAAATGGTTTAAAAACTTATTCAAATTTACAGTAAAATAGTGTGGTACTGTAATGCAATATCCTATATTATGTTTCGTAGAGATATTGTTTCGTGGTTGATGAGGATAATTTCTCTTTACCTCCATGGTTACATGATTATACACCTTTTAGCGTTAAAGCTGTAAAAGCAAACACAACAAAGCGCGTGAGCGGTGGTTTGCTAACCCTAGTTCATAGTTCCATTATTTCAGGAACAAGTATTGTACATACTGGCCGCTACGAGCTTTTTGTCAATATTATAGTTAATAACAAACTATTAACGTTTGGAAACATTTACTTGCCCCCTGTATGTGATATGGATACAATACTTGAAGAACTATGTAACACTATTATGGAAATATTATTCAATTATTTGAACAAATACTTGTTTATCAATGTTGGCTTGTCTTAGAATCTTCTGATAACAAAAGTATCCAAGCTATACTCAATATCGACAGTGTAGATAAGTTGCATAAAGTGTATTATTACATGATGGGAGTTCAAAAAGTGCTAAATTGTTGATCATAGGCCATTTTCTATTAAGTGTTTGTTTTTAGTTATTTTTAAAGTGACATTTTGTGTATTTATTTTTATTGTTTCTATAATAGCACCAGTAATTGTTTATTCTTTAATCTGTTATTTATGTTTTGAAAACCAGAATGTGTTAGTAAATATCATTGTTATTTTATTGTGAAATGATATGTACACAGATTGTTATAATCATAATACTGTAATTTATAGCCAAGCTGGGCTCTATTTGTATGGGGAAGCACTCAAAGACAAATAAAATTTCTATCTATCTATCTGATTAGAACATATTTTATGGCCTAAAATATTGTTTTCGGGGGTCTAATTAAAATTTTATTTAGATATTTCAAATGTAATGTAATTGCCATATGTTACTTCGATCTTCGTTATAGAAAATTATTATTTTTTTTTTAATTTACAAAAACAATCTGGTGGGTGAATCTTCTTCACTTTCGTTTACCATGTTTGAAAGAAATTTAAAAATATTGTAATTATTTTCCATTGATAGATTTATTTTTAGTATAAACTATCAACTACAACATTGACTTAGGTTTATGCATATTTTGTTACCTTATATGGAGGGTAATGGAGTCTTTGTATGTGGTACATTCCTTAGTATCTTTGATTAATAATTATAAATGTAAACCTTCACCATTTCTATGTCTGAAAGTTTGGTTTCAGTCTGGGAAAATACTTTTCCTTTATTTAATTAACAAATTAATATTAATCTTTGGTTTACTATAACTAAAAATTGTAGACTAATTATTGAAAGATTAATTATTTCAGATAAACAGAGAGAATGTGCGTGTGTGTGTGAGAGAGAGAGAGAGAGAGAGAGAGAGAGAGAGAGAGAGAGAGAGAGAGAGAGAGAGAGAGAGAGAGAGAGAGAGAGAGAGAGAGAGAGAGAGAGAGAGAGAGAGAGAGAGTGAGAGAGAGAGTGAGAGAGAGAGAGAGAGAGAGAGAGAGAGAGAGAGAGAGAGAGAGAGAGAGCAATTACATCTTTAACTAAATTTTATAATTACTTATTTATTCAAATAAGTAATTATTTGATTAATAAATATTTTTTTTTTATAATTTGTGCAATTTATTTTACAACTGTATTATATTAATACATCCAGTAAATGGAATGAATATATGCAATGACATGAAATGGCAAGTAGAAAAACTACCCAGTGGCAGTACTCGAATAGCAGGCTCAAGTTAGTAGATCACGAGGCCATCTTCTTTTCAGACGCCTCGGAGGATTATCAGGAATTGAAGAGGTTGCTAGGTTTGAAACTAGTGGGTTTGAATGGGAATGAAATTTGTCATGAAAAGATTAACATCGGATTCGGATTAATAAATATTAAATTTTATTTCTACTTAAATCATCATACAAATCTTTTTTTTATTTTTGTGATAAATAAAGTAACCAAAATAAATATATTTAATGAAAAAAAATTATAATACGAAATCTGAATGCATAGGATGAGATTATTATTCATCAAATTACCACAGTTGGAAGGACGGACTGCGGTTTTTATCAAACGTTTGAAAATTCATTAAAAACTTCAATTACTAAATTTTGATTAGACATATTACATTTTTCACTGCTTTGGATGCTAAAGAAAAATAACTGATACAATGAATTTTCCTCATTTTTTTTTGTTTAATCATACTTCATAAATGCGGTTAAAACATCAGAAATATTAGGATCAATCACAATTTTTACTAGTCTAGTCCAGATTCTAAGATTTTCAGACGATTTTGTTATTAAGGTGAGAGAAATCACTAACAGAGGTAGAGGCAGGCCTCCATGTTTTTATATGAGTTAATGTTGGTGAATCAAAAACATAATAAATACATGTATGATAATGGAAAAACGAAAATCATTCTAGATATTGAATCATAAAAATTCTATGGAGTTCAGAGTTGGACATAATCTAAATTTTGAGAATGATATAGTCCAGGAGATCAGCTGAAGAATCACAACAGCTAAGTGTAAACCGGAATGACATACTAACTTTGAAATCTAACATGACTAAAAAAAACTTCTACAAAAAAAATAGTATGATCCTTTTTCTTTAACGAATCCAAGGAGCGAGGCGCCACCAAGTACAACACCGAGCTCTTGAATAACAATCAACATAATACGTGGTCTAGAGATGCAAGTATACAAGGAGGAATTTGGAAACTTCTGAATATATAAATGGCAAAGACCTTTCATATTTATGGGCCGAAAGGTGAAATAAAACAGAAAACCAACATGGAAATACATCGTGATTGTATTTTAAATTATCAGAAGTAAAATGAGAAATTGAAAGTATTAACATGTTGGGAGTGGCAGTAAAAAGTTTCAGGCACTCAATAATGTTCCATATCGAATTCACATCAGTCTTGTAACTAAATTTCCTTGATATTTTGAAGAGCCAACATTTTCAAACCTGTGTCATAATACAACATTTGAAGGTTCTTTGGTTCAGTGCGTAGTAAAGACTCTACTCTAAGACTACGGTTGCGCAGGGAGATGACTATTCCGAGATCATGCTCATCCACCATATTTGTCCACCAATTAAGTGTAGAGGCGGGGTGAGCCCCGTGAGGGTCTACAGATCCCACTGGATTATAATATGCCAGTTGGGATATTAAATAATGTATCTGTCACAGCCGTACTTGACTCCGGGATCTTCAGCACAGCAAAAACATGCAACTTGAAATTGATGATGTAATGGACTGAACACCTTTGTATTTTTCTGCATATAAAACAACCAAAGACAGTTTTATATGCAATTTTATCCTAAAGTGGATGCAGTAAATGCCCAAATGAAGAGGAAAAACTACATAGCTAAATCGTCTTGAAGAGGTTTTGAAACGGATTTAAAAGCATCTCCGCCTTCCTCCGAAAATCTTTGATACAGTGCAAAGTATATAATTTAAAAATAGAATATATGTATATATATATATATATATATATATATATATATATATATATATATATATATCCTTAGGTGAAATTAGGTGAATTTGTTATGAAGTTAAACAGTTCTTGAATACTGCAAGTAATTTGTAGGCATTAAATTATCACAAAATATCTCCAGAAAATTATTGTAATCCCTGCAAAACTTAAAAAATATGTTTTCACTTCAAATGCATAAAAATACTGATTTTTAAATTGTACATATAATAACATTAAATGTGTTTTTTTACGACTTAGAGATAGACTTTTCATTTTAACACGCACTAATTTTTTTTTTTATGAAGCGTGTCAACACTGATTTCTCAATAAATTATCATAATCAGTGATTTTTTTTTAACATGCATGCACAATTATCATTATTTTATTTCGTCTTTAAATAATATTATTTGTCTGAAGGTAGGTAGATACAATCAAATTTTAATTATTGGCCATACCGAAGTCTGTTCTTCACAACATTGATACAGTTACCTTCGATAAAGGTGATGGTATCCAGTAATTATTAAAACATAAATTAATTTTTTTTTTTTAAGATTAAGTTACATGTTAGCTCAAAATAAAGTACCGATTGTAATCCTTGTTATGCTTATATAATATTTAGGTTTATAATTTCAAAAGAAAGTTTAATCTCTATAATAATTCTTAGGTAATTTCAATCTTATAACAATATTCAATATATTTCAAGTATTCAAAGCATTTTGAATATTTTGCATATTCCAAGTCAATTCTATAACTTCCAACTAAACCATACGACTAGGTATGAGTTATCCTAAAACTTGAAGTTTCGTCTGGTTTTTGAGCTAGAATGTACACACAAAGACACACCCAGCAGGTGTGCGATAAGGTAGCTGTGGTGACAGCACCCGCATAATCGCAGGCTTTTATGATCGAGCATGTTCATATCCATCTTGCATACGCAGCTACCATATGAAAAGATGCCCTGGATGCACTGGCGTAGAAGACCGATGTTGTTCAAGCGTGGTGTCTTTAGAATAGTCACAGATTTCATATAATTTTAAACGACGTAATTGTGCCACCTATGTACTTAATTTCTTATTAAAGGATCAGGGCCTAAGGAAGAAAGGCGGCAATCGACTGAAGGCAATGCGGAAAGAATACGAGTATGTTTATCGAGAGGTAAGTGATCCCACAAACTGACAACTACTACCTACCTCATCCAGTTGCTTAAAGGATTCTACTGCATTCGAACCTAGTAGGAATGATTTAAGAACAATGAAACAGAATGTCCAATCGTCTCTATAATGGAAGAGAATGTGAACTTTCTGTTCTGATCTTTCAGCTTTCAGGAAGTCATAAATACATATTAGGTTAGAGGATCAGAACCCATCGCCAACCTGTTCTCCCAGGAGGCTGCATGGAACTTCTACCAGAAGAGGCAACCAAGTAATTAAAGAAGAAACAGAAAGAGACAAGTTGGGAGGAAGCCTAGCCAGGATCCTCTTAGATGTAATGCCTATGGTTGTTACCATGGAGGATTTTTTAAATACTTCTACATAAACTTGTAAAAAAAAAAGTGAGGAGAGCGTGCATTTCGACCATTTGGTGAACCCTGGTTATTTGTAGTCAAGGGAACCTTAAATTATACGTACATATAATTATAAAAAGTAGTTCATAATAATAAAGTAAAATTAAAAATTAGACATAAAAAAAATTAACAATATAAACAGTTATATATTGCAAACCAATACTATGACATTTCCAGCTGAAGCAACTGTTGGGATCAACAGTACTTAATGTTTTAGTTGAGGTACTTCTTCTTAAATACTATCCTAGAAATTTAAGTTCAGTTTAGTACTTATTTTGTACTCCCCCCCGTGAGCCAAGTATTAGTATTCTTTCCAATTATTCAGTATTGATCAATAAATAATTTAATGAAATATTTAGTTTTTATTTCAGGTTTGTTTTGTAGATTAAAAAAATTATCTTTATAAGAATAATGTATCTTATTTCACTGCATCCTCTTTATTGAGATAATATTCCTAAAATCGAAATATTGGAAGAAGCTGTAGCTTGTTATATTTATTAAACCGATTTATTCCATTTTTTCTTTTTATTTCAATATAAAAGCAGTGCTATATTTTGAGTAACAGTTGAATTAAAAAAAAAATCATAATTATTTCATCAAGAACTAAACGTCACTTGATAATGGAAATTTTCGATGAAAAAAAAGATATCCTTATATACGTACATGCAACCATACAACTTAAAAAACTTCCTAAAATACGCCAGAATAATTTTTAAAAAGTGAATATTTCATGAAATTTTATTTCATTATTATTATATTATATTATATATATTATATATTATATTATATTAAATTCAAAGTTATCTGGAAAAATATTAAATATCAGTTGCCTTTCGCTTCTTCATTACTCATCGAGAGCTTATCTACTTATCTTACAAATAAGATAGAGATTATTTTTTTTAAAATAAAATATTTCGCTAACCAGTATATTATAAATCTATATTACTACTGCTATTGTTGGAAATTTGGTTTTGGAGAGTTCATCGTAGAAAAGTATGTCTTCTTTAGTTAGTTTTCGAATTCTATTATGGTTTAAATTTATTTATTTTATATTACTAATAACAATAAAATAACGAGAATTTTAATAACAAATGATTACTATAAAATACTAATTTTTTGTAAAAACAAATTATTCAACTATTCATTTAATTGTACTAAAATAGGTACTTAACGTTTCAGCAGAGGTGCCCTGGTATTGTTCTAGAATATGAAGGACTTGTTCTGTACAACTCTAGTGAGGCTATTAAAACACGAGTACCCACCCAGTTAGTACTATATTGAGTATTTTGTATTAAATAAAATAATTAAAATATCTTGCTTTATTTTAGGTTTGATTCATAAATAAATAAAAAAACATAATTTATAGAGATAAAAAAAAAACTCTTAAACCTATTTTAGTGCAGTATCTGTCTTGAAATAACAGTCGTAAAATCGAAATATTGGATTAAGTTGTTTCTTGTTTTCTTTTTAAATCGATGTATTCCATTTTTTTTTCAATTAAATTAAAAAACAGTGCTCTGTTTTATGTATAAAGGCTTAAATAAGTCAGGAATAGTTGGTTTTGTGATTTGACAATTTTTAAAAGTACTTATAATTTAACTGATCGAACACGACAAAGACAAAAAAAATATTACTTACTTGATCCGTAACCGACGCTGGTAAAATAATATATTACTAAAAACATTTTTATATAATAGAGAAATATATCAGTATGAAGAAAAGTCTAATCTCTAAGAATTATGGAATGGTATAAGATTATCGGAACCAATATGGGTTATATAAGCATATATACTAAATAACAAAAAAATTAATTTTTTAAAATATATAATCAGTTATATTCTGCATCTATAAAAAAGTTATACATTTTTTATAGATTATTTTGCATTACCCGATAGGACATATATTAGTCTGATCGATCATTTGGCGAGTCAGTTCGATTGTTATTCAAATAGTTTAATTTTTTTTAATATGAGTGATTAATTAATATTTAATGCACAAATACGATATGATATTAATTTTGGAAAAAATAATTTCAGGGGGAAATACATTAAATTCCTTGACTATTTATGTATACACCATAAATGGTGTCTATGTATAGGATACCTGAATTGGAAATTAGATTAAATATTGAGTAATATTTACATACGAAAGCTAACAAAAGAACATCGTGTTTATTTAAAAATAAATACACGTATTTCCCCACGATACCTCCTTATCAGATACCCCTTTTCTAATCAAAAGCTCTATATTTAGCCAAGTATCAACTGGAGCGAATTTAATTCTTCACCTAAATAAGAGTTTTTTTCTTCATTAATGGTTCGGAGAAAATTTGCTACCTTTCAAGTTTGGGTTATTTATTTGATTACTTCGCGAATTTGTGCAGAGTAAACTCATTTCGTGGAGACAAAGAATGAGATGACATAAAACCGGGGAATATTTTTATTTCTTCCAATTAAGGTCTCGTTGTAATTGTGAGAAGATTCTCCAAACAATGATTTTACCGGTGGTATTAGAATTAATTATTAATTTTTATGATTTTATTTTTAACTTGCTGTCCCGGCAGACGTTTTTCTGCCCTATTTCCCTAAAACGCAGGGCTTCCAAATTTTCCACAACCATTACAATGGTAACTTCATCGATTGTTGGTGCATTGAAACTAGGGTTGCCATACGTCCGGAATTTTCCGGACATCCGGAAATATCGGTCTAAGTCCGGAATGCGGGGGGAATTCATTCCGGAATTTCTACAATTCATTTAAAGAAATAAATAAAAAAATCAAATAAACTCAAGATTTATATTAAAAATAAATTTTACACTATTATAAATTATTGTTAAATTAAAGTTGGCTCTCTTCCTACTTTCATAAAGGAATATTTGGTTTTCATCACTTCAGTAAGCGTGCACTGTGGTTTTCTACCACTTGACGCCATTTTCGTAATCTTTAACACAAATTGACACCAATATTAAAAGAAATGTCGCACTTTTTGATTAGCCTTATTCAAAAACGGATCAATTGAATCTGAAAATAGACGAAAGACTAAATAAAGGTTTGACGTAGGCACAAAGAGGTAGTGGATGTGGAGGAGTGAGCAGTGGGGGATAGGGTAACATCCGTGCCCGCCTCCATTCATTCAATGTTTATTAAAGGATCAAGAAAAGTTTTGTTTTTATTATTTCCCTCGTCATTTTTAAGTTTTTCTCTCCATAATAACTTTCTTTGGGCATTAACAAACTTAAGGAAAATAGAATTGGTCGAGCCGTTCCTGAGGTTTGCGCTTAGCAATTACATTTGGCGATTCATTTTTATTTATATTGATAAACAAAATTACGGTATAACATATTTACATATAATGTAGCAGACATAATTTATTAACAACAGCACTGGCAATTAAAGCTGGAAACCTCAGAATAAATATACTTTTTTGCCACAAAATATTTTTTATTCCTATTATTTTTTTCCCACTACAACACCTGAAGAGTCTTAGGTTCAGTAAGTGGTAGAAACTGTACTGTTTATTGGACAAAGTTTTGGTAGTGAGGTGATTTTCCCCTTATTTTGGGTTCCCCATATTTGGAGTCCTAGTTCCGAAAGGATCCATCCCCGGATTAACAGAAATCTGCCACAGACAAATTTGAACCCAGGACCTTCGACTCGGCAACTCAGCGCTCTACCACTGAGCCACTCTGCTCCTTTTTTAAATATTAAAAAATAAAATTTCAAAACAATAGGTATAAATGTAAAGTGTAATATATTTTTTTTAATAATGACATAAACTCAAAGAGGAAAATACGTAATTTAATAACGCTGCAAAAGAATAATAGTAAATATTTATTTAGGAGATATTTTATTTATATTTATATTTAAATTTTCTAGTATTTTGTTTTCCATGTGTCTTGTCTTGATAAAAAGTTTAATTCCACAACACAGTAGCGACAACAAATCCGCTTGGGAAATTCAAAACAGAATTAGCTTTTCGATAGATCCTTCTTTGATCCATATTAAGATATCGATTTAAACAACAAATAAGTAATCCAAAATTATTTTAATATTATTGGGATAGAAAAAACAAGAAAACAAAATAGATCTCGTTAAATTACAAAAATCTTTAATCTTAATGCTTTATGCATGTCCAATATTAGTTATATGTCGAAAACAAATTATAAAAAACTACAAATATTTCAAAACAAATGCCTGAGAATTGCTGGAAATTATGCATATTACACTAAAGTTAAACTTATGCATAAAGAATTATGTATACCGTATATTAATGTATTTATCAATAAATTATGGAAAAAAATCTTTTTCAAGTGTAAACACAATAAAAACCCACTTATAAAAAATATTGAGAACTACACAAAAATAGTACAAAGCGGTATTATTGTAGGGTACCAATTTATTTTATATTATTGTTATTGTCCATATAGATGTATATAAGTTATTTAGAATGTATAGATTCAATTTTTATTTATTTTGATTATTAATTTTTTTTCCCTCTGTTTTAAGTTTTTTTGTATAATTTTTTTCTTTCATTGTATGTGTGATTCTATATAGATACATTTAAATTTGTCCAAGTTTTTGAAGTTTAAGACTGGTTTGTTTGGTACGGCATTACTTTTGTGGATTGTAGCAAATTATATTAGAAGTAAATATATGAAAAAAAAAATTAATCTTAATGCGAAAAAATAACGGCAAAATGATAGGGTTTGAGAAAACGTAATTCAAAGATTTCCATTTTGTTCTATTTAAATTACAGAAACGTTGTTAAGATGTTATTGGAAGATGAATATTTTGGCCCTAGAAATCAAAATAACCAAACTAAGAGCACCCACAAAGAATCGATTAATTTTAATATCTTATGCATTATTTAAACATTTAAAATATATCGATTCTTGCCGTAATACATATAAGATTATGAATAAAAAAAAAAGTAAAATAGATAATTAAATCTATAAAACAACTAAATACTAAGTTTAGGTCTGTGTCGATGAATTATAGCTCAAAAACGAAAATTAGAAAGAAACTGAAATTATATATTTAAGTTATGTATTCACGATATATTGTATCAACCGTTTCACAAAAATTTATTCACCGAAAGTAATGAAATGTAATGGATGGAAGACTGTAAAATGTAACAATTTCTTCCAAAAAGGCTCTAATAATATTGGAACTGTTAACGATTTTGATGAATAATCAAAAGAAGAAACAACGTGAGAAATATTCCGAGGTTGAAGAATAATTTCCAAAAAAAAGTATTTATATATTTGCATAGTTACTATTTACTTATAATATAATAGTAAAAGTAAATACTATTTACTCATAATAGATATAAAATAATGATTACTAATTACTTATAATTATATGTAATAAAAATATGTACATAAATATGTGATTATCTTTTAATAATATGTAAGTAAAAAGGAAAAATATGTAAAATAAAAATCAGCGAAAAATGCTTTCTTCTTCTTCCCCCCGATGAGGCCAGCTGAGGACCACGTGCCAATTTCAATTCTTCTCACTTGGTTGTTTACTCTTCCGTCCCTTCCATGTGCGATGAATCATATTCGGATAAAATACCTTCAAACCAGCTCCCGCTTTAACCGTATATGGAGGAGCGTCTGATAAAAATAGCAGAACGTTTTTGTGTAAAACACCACTTGGCCAAAGAATACCCACCGAATCGTAAAAAAAAAAAAAATGTGCAATAGTAGCGTGGTTACATTTTTCTAAAAATTCACAATTTATGAGAAACTGTGGTGCAGGTGAATCGAGACATATTCTACCAATTACTATATTGGCAGTGTATTTCCCTTCAATATCATTGGTTTCGTCGATCGAAAACCAAATTTTGACATCATCTCGAATTTTAGCTAGAGTTTCTATATAAATACCTTTCAAATAAATTTTCCTTAATGTGCTTTCATCGGGTATTTTTTGTCAGTGTATCTCTCTAAGATATTCTTAATATAAGGATTATTGATTTTGTGAAAGGGATCGTCAGCTCTGATTAATGCGCGACATGAATCTGTATTAAAAGTTGACTCACGTGATGAACAAGCAGGAGACGCAGTTATGAATGTCTGTTGCATCTTTGAACTTATCCCTTTGTTCCTCTTATGTGTAGCTGTTCCAATATGTTGTCTGACCAGAGAACACTGCAGATTAACAGAGTTGTGAATTCGACGCTGGTACATCGCAACACGAACGATTTTATACGGCAGAATCACTTTTAAATGTCTCATTGGGAAACTCCAAATGCCTCAGTTTGGATACTGGGCCCTTTATTTTTAAGGTACCTTTGGCATTTATTACGTTGGATTTTTCTTGACGATTGCAGAGATACAGAGCGAGAGCAACTGACTGAGATTGCGGTAGAATAAGAAGAGACTAAGGGGGACTGAGAGTGATGGATTGTGAGAAATTAGGCAAGAAAATAATTCCGATCATTTTATTGCGGGTACCTATTCTACTGCGATACCAAGTAAATTAGGCCGTTCTTTTTTGAGTGTCAATAGTTACTGGAACGTCGCCAAATGCAAGGAACCAAAGACTTACTTGTCATTCTGCGCGTCTTGGAACTTTATTTGCTCAATATCCATCCGTAAATTCGTGATTGTGGCGAAATATGTAAGAAAACTGTACATTATGTGTTTATGTATATATATGTGAAATCCCGCCCTAGACAAATCTTTTCTCTTCAAAACAAAATTTTTTAAAAATTATCACCATCAAAATATATCTATATTTATATCTATAAAAATATATATATTAATTATATCTATAAAATATATATCTATATTTCGATATGTTAGTTGCAACTTTTACTTGAGGGAATGATTACCGATCTCTACTTCTTTTCTTGAAAAATGTTAAAAATGGAACGAATAAACAGTTAAAACTTATTGAAACTCAATTCGAAGCGACAACAAATATTATATATTAGTATATAACCATATATTTATATTTATTAAAGTTAATATTTAACAAAAAACGTCGTAAATGCTTTTACTTTAGTTATTGTTTTAAATAATGTTTTCCATTTTTTTATTATATCATTTAAAGAAAGTTAAAACAAATTTCTATGGAACCTTCTGAAAATTTTACTATTCTTAATAGTCTTAAAAAAAAGTTCTTTTTATTCGGGCACGAATTATTTTATTTTTCACACGGTAAAAAACCTAAAACCTAGCATAAGTTTAAGTATTAAATATAAATAATGATCATCAGAGTTATGAGACAGATTTAAAAAAAAAATTAAATTACGTTTATAAGTATTTGATTGAATTAATAATAAAACTTTGCATTTCTCATTAACATTGTAATAAAATAATTATTATTTCTAACATGATAATGTAATATCTTATATTAATGTTATTTTTAATAAAAAAAGTTAAATTATTCAACTACATAGACATGTTTACAAACACATAGGAAAGTGATCTGCCCTTGAACCTGTGACATAATGTACATAGGCCTTTAATTAGGACTAAACGGCTTGAATACTTTATGCAATATTCAGATACTCATTTCACATGCATGTGTGAAGATGTACAATATAATTATCAATTAAATCGTTATTATTTTTATTTTTATGTTTGGTGCGTGATGCATTCATAAAATCTATTTTCAATCTACATTTCTGAAAAAAAAAATGAATACAAAATCAATCCGAGGTTTTCTGTAAAATAATTTAAAATTTCGATTTATATATATTTAAGCAAACCTGATATTTTTTGTTTCAGTTTAATCGAAATTTTATATAAATTTATTTTTATAATTGCAAAAAAGAAAATTTTAAATATTTCCAAATAAGTGCATAAGATCTCATTACGTAATAAAATTATGGACTTTTTAAATATTATATCACATTGGTGCATTTGAACTAATGAGAATATAATATAACAATCGAATGAACAAGAAGACACCGAAAATAAACAAATCTGAAAATAAAAGTGAAAAAATTATTTTTTTAGTTGTTATCGACCATAAAACAACGAAAATAACAGATTATCTGCCCGCCAAAACTATGCTTTACTTTTTAACACCGATTTTTTGTAATTTATTTATTGAACCTCGGAAGTTATATCAAAAATATTTCTTCAGTTTAAAACAACAACTTTCCCTTACTATATATTATATTAGTATTACGATAATCAAAATTAAGTGTGGTATTGACAAAAAAAGAAAGAAAAAAAATGCATTGTGAACCAGTAATAATAATCTTACTACTTAAAATAATTTGTAAGCAGTAAGTATAAATGTTTGTACAATATAAATGTATTATCTTACCTAGTAACTACTTTTAGTAGTGTGATTATTATAATTGTTACTATATATAAAAAAATAAAATAGTATTTAAAGAAATAACAAAAAGCTTATATTACTCAAGTTATATTATTATACATTTTTTATGTATGTAATGTATCAATATAAACATTATACCATTGTCAAATATTACTCTGCATGAATTATGATTAAGATCATAATAATTTATAAAATTATTACAGTACAGTCTCTACAATGTACTGGACCCCAGATCCTTCACGGGTTATAGTGGTACAGGTTTTCCTTTTTTTTCTTTATAAAACTACTAAAATTTTTTAAGTTTACATAATAATAGTGTTTTATATTCATTAATAATATACATAAAATACAAAAAACTATTAAACTCAGACCTACCTAAGGCTTGTATGATGATAGTTTCTGATAAATAATCATTCACAATTAATATTAGTCGAGAATTATGACTGTGCATCAGTCTCGTTAGTTTTATGCAAATAATAATATATTTGGACTCTTCATCCAATATTTTATAAAGAACAATCATTGAATGCAGAAAATGTATAATATTAATAAATATAATCAGTAATATTACGTACAGTGCTACTTAATATTGGCGTTTTAAAGATTTTTTAAGACTTAAATTTGTGTAAAATTTATTCGCAGCTAATATAGTGTTGTTGATTTTTTCTATAATGAAAAAAAATCATTTAATAATAAATAGGCTATATAAACCATAATTTAAAATTTTGTACATAATTTAATAGATTTTTTAAAAATTAATTTATTAAATTGAGAGAAACTATTGCTTATGATGTATATATGCAAGATACTATGTTAGCGTATAGTAATGTCAATGCCAAAAAATTATAAGAAGTGTACTGATAGAAAAAGTTGCTATGGTTCATGAAATTGGCGTATTAGAGATTTTTATGAGTTAAATATAGATAAAATATAGCTGAGTTTTATTTTTTATCTGTAACGCATCAGAAAAATTAATTTAAAAATAAATATAACTCAAAATTTTCGAATTAGTTTAAAACATATTCTTAAAAATTATTTTATAATTAATTAATTAAGTGGAGAAATACTATTGCTTATTCTGTATGTAAGCTAGATCTTATGTGTGCATTTATTTATGTAAATGGCAATAAAATTTAAAATTAATTAAATGTTATTCATTATAACATATCACGGTATGTAATATAACTAAAATAAAATTTGAAGGCCTATTTATTTATTTTAAATCATATTTTTAAGTTGAAAACTTATTTTTACTGTAGCACTTACAACTATAAGCCGTCTTCATAGCTCCTCCGCAAGTATCTTGTTGGTCCGGTATTTTTTTCTCAGGGCACGGGACGAGAAATGACAAGAACACTAAGAGAACTAGCTCTCAACTGATAACACGCAATGACGAAATGTGCTATCACTGACTGAAACACGAACGCCATCTGTGCTGTATCCCCGGACCTACTGCCGCTGCATATCTTTGATTGGAAACAATTAGAGTTGAATTAGTTGCCGCGAATTGAACGGCAATTGTACCTTGGGTAGTATCTCCCATTCAGGCTAGGTGATTGTATTTATGATTTTCACGACGGGTCAATCCATTTGAAATGGTCCAGAAAAAAATAATATGGTTGCTTGACCATTTTAGAAAAAAATTATATTTTTACCATGAATTACATATGGAATCAGTAGTTCAGAAGAATTTTTTAAAAATATTTAGAGTCAACCGTTTGAAAATGGCGGCCATCTTTGTTTCACCGCGCATGCTGATTTTTGAGTTAGTAAGCTCTTACGGAAAACTCATTTTCTCAGGACTGGTATGTCATAGTAATAATTCTGATACTATTAATTCTGAATTATGAAGATGATGAAAACACAGTAGATTGTGCCCGGGGAAGAAGGATTGGGTTTCAGTTAAGGTGGATGGATCAAAAAAACAAATGATTCAGTAAGTTGTCAGTCAGTCTAGAATTCAAGCTAAAAAGTCTTTTATTAAAAAAAAAAAAAAGAACAGTAATAAGGACAATTCGTGAAAGTTTGAATTTGAATTTTTAACTAATTAAATGTAATGATTAATAATTGTTTTTTTCAATCATGGGTTTTATATGATGTAAGTATTATAGTTTCAATATTGTAAAAACTTGCTATTTTTGTATACATTTTAAATTGTAAATATATATAGTTATATTTAATAGTGAACATGATGCCAAGCGTTATTTATTCCAGGTGTTTCATTAGCTATTTTTACCTACTTTTCAAAAATTCGTAGCTAACAAAGTACTAAAATATACAGGTTGAAATGTTTACAGTGTTTTTATGTTACAACTAAATATAACATATAAAAAAATTAGATTTTTATCAAATCCCCCACCAGAGATATTAAAGCCTAAAGTTGACAAAAAATTCAAAAATTTGAAGTTTAAAAATTTATAAAAAAAAAAGGTAACAAATATCAGGGTTAAGAGTACTTTTAATACAAGCTACTTAGTTAGGTTTATTATCATGCCAAAAATCAACTTTGATATACATCCCCTTATGCTAAAAAATTACCCTCAAAAGTGGCCTCTTGAGAAACGAAAACAGTTGTTTTCAATAGCAGTTTTCAAGTATTGGACTTCAAAATATTGAAATAATGTAGAGGACATAATAAATATAGCAGACTGTAAGGAAAACAATGGTTTTTGAATTATTAGTCTATGACATACCAGTCCTGAGAAAATGAGTTTTCCGTAAGAGCTTACTAACTCAAAAATCACCATGCGCGGTGAAACAAAGATGGCCGCCATTTTCAAACGATTGACTCTAAAAATTTTAAAAAAATTCTTCTGAACTACTGATTCCATATGTAATTGATGGTGAAAATATAATTTTTTTCTAAAATGGTCAAGCAGCCACCTTTGGACCACTTGATATGGATTGACCCCGACAGAACATAAATTAAAAAAAATATATATAAATAATATTAATTTAAGGTCATACACAAGGTCACATATTATACTAAAGTGGGAATCCTAAATATTACCTATCCATGTGTAGTAGAATCTTTGACGATTACCTGGCACCATCTTGTATCCCCATTTTATATCCTTTCCGAAGAACGGCATAACCGAGGATTTTAGACTCCGTTTAAAAAATCCAAGGCCCAACTTCTGGTCAACGAACCACTGGCCTTGGGCATAGAAGGTTGTTGTGCTAACCACTACACCACAGATGACCCCTATATATTAATATAAAGAAATTCTTTGTAAGTATTACGGTTTCATTCCTTCAAAAAAGGCATGTACTTCCATAAAGGATAGTGTGCCAGCAATAGGCAGCAGTGTGGTTTGAGATCCTAACGGTAAGTTCCAGGCTAATCTGTTGAGTATTCTGACAGATAGGAAACACAACTATCAGTCTGAAGATTGGAGAAGAATAGGTCCTACTCACTGACCAGATGACATACCTTAGGGTGAAACTCATGGAGTTCGAAGACTACCGAGGTATTGAATACTTCCGAGATAGAGTGACTTTCTTTTCAATGACCATTCGGGATTAGGTGGGGGCATTCTGGGACTTGAGATACCCGGTTCTAAGTATCATTTACAATGGAGTCATGCTGGGCATCTTGAGGTTCAAATCCATACCTGAAGTCTTCATTTAATACAGATGCAAATGGAGGATGGTCGCAGACACTGCTATTTGTCACCAGGTAAGAACATCTTTTCCAATTGTCAAAACGGTGCCACCATCGCGGACATTTTGCCTGGCTATCAAGGAAAACAGGAATGTACGCCATCTAAGAAGTTTTCGATGTATACTATACTTTTGTTTGTTGCGTTTGTAAGCATATGGAGAGTGGTAGTGGATCGCAATCATTTTCCCTTTGTTCTAACTGGGGGTCACCCACCCGAAAAAGAAGATGCTGGGATGAGACGACTGCTAAGACCGCAAGATGATTCAAGTGATTGAGGTTTTAAACAAACGAATTAACTACCCTCTCATTTGAATAGCACACAAGTGATAGTGAATATACCCACGGAGTATTCTCTACAACACATAAAATACATAATCTTATTCTTAAAAGCTTCATTAATATATTTAGAATCCTTTGGGGTCACTTAAATTTGGTAGCAAGGCAAGCGTAAAGGCATGCATTGAAATGGTTGGATTTCGTTTATCTTATAGTTGTATGTACCAAATCTCTGATGACAATCACCTACTGTCTGCCTTACGGCTGTTCTCCTGATGTTTGGGCTAGCGAATGAGATGGAGGGTGTGTATGTGTATATATATAAAAGTGTGATACACATCTTAATTAAGTTTATTGATTTGATAATAAATGAGATTCTAAAGTATTATCTACTGTTTTTATACAGGCCATTGAAGATTTTTTTGAGGTTTTAAAGAAATATTTTCTTCAACTTTACTCTAAAATCTGCTGTGTTTTTTATCACTAGGTTCAAAATTGTTATAAGAGGCATACATAAAAATTTAAAAAAATCATATTTAAAAAGTAAAATAAAATTTAAGCGCTATAAATATAATTGATTACTTATATAATTTCAATATTAAGATAATTATATATTTTCCACAATGACTACAGTCGATTATTACGTCGGACTGACAAGGGTCAAGAAATTATCAGTGGTAGCAAGGAAGCATCATGCAATAGAGCAAACATATTTACAGCCCTACGTCAACGTCGGTGGAATGTCAGATTCATAAAAATTATTGCTATATCTTTTTCTGTTGTGTTTTTAACATCATTAATTGATACGATTTCGCAAAACGATTTTTGCATCATCTTACAGCTTGAAAATAACTGAAAAACGGAACAGTCCTCTGAAAAAAATATATAATGAATAATCCTTAGAAAAACAATGTAATCTGCTATTCGGATTAAATTATTTTGTTAAATAGATTTAAAATGTTTAATAATATATTTATAAAATCATTATACTTATTTCCCTTCACTTCCTAAAAAAATAAATAAATAAAAAACTGTGTCACTACGCCCCATGAAGGGTCTTGGGATCAGTATATGGTAGAGACTAAACGGCTCTGTAACATGGTAAGTGGCAACTGTTATGCAGGTAGGTGATTTGTCCGTGATCATGCTCAACTGTCTAGTTTTGGAGGCGGCGGTCACCAGGAGTGTAATCAGATCGCGTATGATCCAACCACGGCTGATAAAATTAAATAATTTTACTATCACAGGCGTATTTGAACCCAGAAAATTCTGAATAGCAACACAACACTGATTCTCCCCTCTTCATAAAATAAATAAAGAGCTCCAAAAAATATAGTCTTAATATTTTTAAATAACAAAAAAAGAAAAAAAAAGGTATAATAGATATAGAGATAATAATATGATAGTCATGGTGATAAAAAATTTCGGTCCAAGGTTTTTTGCTGTCTCCTCTTAATGCCATCGAAGAGAAGAGAATATAAAGACAAAAATTTTATGTTAATAATCTATGTAATTAATTTAGTGTCATAACATTATATTTTATAATATTTATAGTTTCTTTGTTCAATATTTACATGTTAACATGTTATTTAAAGAAATATTTTACTTATTTTAAGCATGCGTCTCCTGGTATTATGCGGTCTTAAGCCATACCATACTATTTTAATTAAGGTTATCTTAATTAGGCTTATCCATACTATTTTTATTGTAAAAATACAATGTTACTTATAGTTTTTATTTTATTTATAAATTACAACTTTCCTATTATATAAAATAGTTTTGTGATGTAATATTTTATCGGCGTTGCCTAGTAGCATATCGAGGAACATTTTTTGTCTAGTGTTTTATGGTGCTCGATTAGTTAAGTTATAAAATTTGTGAATTATATAGGCCGTTACAGAATATAGCACTGCTTTTAATTTAAGTGGAGTTTGCATTATTATCAAAAATAAAACAAGCTACATCTTATTCCTATATTTCGAATTTATGACTGTTATTTAAATACAGAGCAATAAGATTAAAACATTTTTCTTATAAACAATTTTAACAAATATATCTATAAAACACACCTAAAATTTTTGAAAAACTCCCTATTTTATTTTATGCAAAATTATAAACATCTCAAATACTTCAGTGGATGCTCATATTCTAATGGGGAGGGGTTTACTAAATAAATACTAAACTGAACTTCAAATTCTAGAGCAATATTGCTAATGGTAACAATAATATATAGTATATCGTATATTATTAATAACAATAGTCTCCGTATTCTTGTCGTAGGAATTCTTTTCACATCACCGAGCCAAACCAATCTTCTTTTCTTTACAACTCTTACCAAGTCCACTTCTGTAAATAACTTTATCAGTTCCGAGTTCGTCCTTATTCTGTATGCATCTTCCTCTCATACGAGTCCAAATATATTCCTTAATACCACATTTTATTAATCGAAAGGTATAAGAGAATATCAAAAGCCCAAAATCAAAAGAAAAGGTTATATTGTGGAATGCTTGAATTAAAAAGTATAGTTTTTATAAGTATATTAAGCGTATTTCTAATTCAATTAGCTAACCTAACCTGTAACCACTACGACCCGTGAACGAGTCTGTGGTTCAATACATGGTAGAGACTGTAGTGTTTCATGGACAAAGGTTCTGCAAGGGGGGACTTATCCTAGGTCACGCTCAACCGCCAGGTTTTTCTCCTTTATTTTGATAATAATTTATAGAGGCTGGGTGAGCCCCAGGAGGATCCTAGATCCCATATGATCCATCTCCCGCCGCAAACAGACTAAATAAAAGTAACTGCCTGCAGCTGGATTTGAACCAGGACTTCCGGCTCTACCACTGAGCCACTCCACTCCTTCAATTAGCTAAGTGGAAGTGTAATTTTAGACAAAAAGTACTTTAAATCTTTGTCTTACTTCACCAGATCAAGTTCACGTTTGTTTTTTTTTGTCAGTCTGCGAGAATCACTGATAGAAGTAGTGCAATTCTATTGAAGGCGAAATAATAAACAAAAAAGTAACCTTTGACCGAAATAAATGAATCAGAGCCTAATCAAAAGGAAGAACAATCGCATTCCTTGGAACGCCGTGACGGAGGAACGCTGATAAATTGCGAGTGACCAAGTGGGCTATTCGTAGTACCTTATCATACTGACCTTCATTAATGTACAATAACACTAATCATAAATGTAATGGCATAATTAGTAAATACATAATATAAATAAACCGAAAAGCCGATATTTTCCAACATTTAGTCAACCAAAAATATTTTGCATGATGAAATATATTCCAAAACAAACAGAAAAATTGGCATTACTACTCAGTATATGATAAGGATCGGCTTATATCATATATAATAATATATAATGCTTATAATTTTTGCTTATATTAAGTTCGTCCTCCAGGTTTTCTTCCATTGAGAGTACCTACATTATCGGATCAAAGAGGACCTCCAGATTCCATAGGGTAGATATAAAAGGACATTCGAACACATAGCTAATGTTTTTTGAAAGGTATTCTTCGATGAAGAACAATAACAAGAGAATGACAGAACGTTTAGTTATTAATATTTAATAAACCGGAAGGCGATATTTTCCAACAATTAGTCAACCAAAAAATTTTATATGATGAAATGTATTCCAAATAAAAAAAAATCTAAAAAATTACTTTTCATCGGTACTACCATAAAATATAAATATTGTACTAAGTAATAATACTAATAATAAAAAAAAAATCAAACAAACAAACGGAATTTATAGCTTTAACTGCAAACAATTCATATCAGGGAAATGTTATAAAAATTACATGATAATATGACAATATATATCCCACATAAACAAAACATTTGAGCGTTCCTTTCTCGCCCATTCTACCACTCTTTGAAACTCACTCCCACCTGATATCCGTCATGCGTATTCCTTATCCACATTCAAATCCAAGCTTTTCCTGCTTCTCCTAAATTCCCAAACAAATGCTCCCTAATGAGTAATAATTAATAGCTCATCTTAATCAGAAATGGTTGGTGAATTACTGTAAATATTCTTCACTCATAATGGTATTATTTTTTATGCTAGAGAAGAATTGGTTGACTGTAACTTCTAATGTAAGGAAGAAATGGTTGGGGGTGCAGTCAATAAAAACACCTTAATAAGTGTATACTTGGCATATTTGCCCTGAATATGGCCTACATTGTAGGCCGAAACGTCGGCACACAATAAATAAGTATACACTTATTAAGGTGTTTTTATTGACTGCACCCCAACTATTTCTTCCTTGTATTATTTTTTATATTGATAGCTGGTTTTATTTTTTTAAATTTTTTTTGTTCTCTAATAGTCTCTTTTTATTAAATTTCTCTGTTATTTTTTTATTTTCTGTCAGTACATACATTTTAGTTTATATTTATTTTCATGTTATTATGTAAATAGTTTATTATTCTAATAATGTAGCCATTTGGCCAGATATATTTTTATTAAATTTTATACACATATGTTATTCTTAAGGGACCCGGTCCCAGAATAAAATTATTTTTCTATTCTATTCTATACTGCTTCAACTACAATAAAAATAAAACCTGATATTAGAGTCCTCAACCTTTTTATATCAACGGGCTAGAAGAAGGAACAAGAGTGCTTGTAATCCTCAAATAATTTTCAAAGCTTTTGCCGGTTCGATTCAATTGATTTGTTTTTTGTAATTCTTATTTTGCCAAAACGTAACCTTGGTGGATGTGCAAATTTTATTAAATAAATAAATATTGAATCTCGGATAGGAAGGGGAGGGTGACATCCCTCGGACATCTATACAGAGAAAAAAAAAAGAATATTTGAATGGTCAATCTATGTTTGACCATTCCAATATTCTTTTTTTTACATTTCCTGAAAAAAGAAGACTACTACAACATTAACTAAAGAAGTAAGCAAATATTCAGAAAATCATATGTTAATAGCATAGAGTTCATTATTATTTAGCCTCATATTTTTACATCTACTGAATTTCTATACCTATTTTCTATATGTCTATGTTATATTCACATCTTATTTTATATTAATACTACTTCTTTCTCATTGTATACAGTTATATATTAACTTCCCTTACTTATATTTTCTATTTTCTTTTCGTACATTAGAGTTCATATTTATAAACACTATTTTCAATTTTTAATTTTTGAAATTTATCAATCCTTTCTTTCTACATATGCTTGTATTATTACATTTTCATCATCATCACAGAGTCTCGCATATTGGAAAGAAGTGAATTTAAGAAGTAAAAATTCTTGAAGGGTTTCAGGATTAAGAAATACCAGAGAATTTTGGACGAAATGGAACAGTAGATCAAAGGAAACATGGCAGTGGACGCGTAAAGGAATATTAGAGATAGAGAAAGTAAATAAATAAAGGTGTTTCGTAATCCTAACTGGTCAATACGAAATTTAAAAAAAATAATAATCTTATTATATGGCTTTAAAACATGGAAATTGAGAACGAAGAATAAAGAAAAACTACATGTCGCTGAAACGCAGGGCAGCTGGAATATCTGTGCGTGACAAGATACCCAATTCAATTTGTAAGCTAATGGATACTATAATAAGATCATGCATATCATCCTCGACCAATCACCATCAAGCGATAAGAGTGTTTTGGTAATCTAAAGAGGATGAAACATAGATGAATTCCAAAATGACTCTGTACTGATTCCCTGAAGAAAGAAAAAGAAGAGGCCGATCAAGAATCACATGGATTTGGCAAGTTCAGCTATTAGTATAGTGTAATGTATAAGGTAGTATACTATCTCAATGAAGAAGTTGCTCTTAAAAGGAAGGACTGGAAAAAATACTGTCATAAAAATTGGTTTGAGAAAACCCCAACATTGTCTGGTTTTGTTCCAACAATTTGAGTATTTACGATCAGGAATAATATATAAGAGGTAAGTTGCTATGATGTTATAAGCCGCAAAATACTTCATTAGTCCTCGTTTCATGAAATAACACCCAAATATTTAAAAAATATATATATAATTGCGGGAGCGGATTCATTAGGGTAGGAAAGGAAATAACTCAGTCAGGCAGACCACTATAGTTCCATGAGGCTATCAATGTTTTGTAGTAATACTTACTGTAGAATGGACACAACAGAAAATGGTGGGCTGTTGTTAGTGTATTGCTGTATTGTATTGTGTATATTATCGATGTGGTCTTTCTTTGTTAATCAGGTGGAGGTGAGTCTGTATCAAATGCCCATTCCTCAGCCAGAAAAGAGCAAGTAAACGAGTTCCAAAGTTTTACTTCTAATGCTAAAAAAATGACGGATGGATTTTTATATTAACATGGATTTAGAAGATTTCTAAAGATCTTTAGAAGACCCTCCTGGCGCACAATCAGCCTCTATAAAGTGGATACCTTTAATTGGGGGAAAACCTGGCGGTTGAGCGTGATCTCGATCAAATCACCTTCCTGCACAACTGTAGTCTTAGAAACAGTAGAATATCTACCATGTACTGCACCCAAGACCCTTCATAGATTGTTGTACAGGTTTTAAAAATTAAAAAAAAAAGATTTAAAAATTGATCTTAATTACACATAATCACTTATATTAAAAAAAAGGCAAAGACGGGTAATTGAGAAAATATTTAATAATATATAAATATTAAATTTTGTTATGTTTCTGGTAAAAAAGATTGGCGATAATAATTGTTTGTATGTTGAAATCAGAGGAAGTTTTATAAAAATAGTTAAATTGTTTGACCTACTCGCGTAAGATTATTTATATTTGAATTTCGAATTTAACATAAATAATTAGCTTATTCAATTAAATGAATAATCGCTGTGTCATCGTGACGACTCACGGTTTTATCACTGGAAATATTATGTAAGCTATAAATTCCAGAAATGGAAGAAGAAAAAAGTTTTCTCTTTAACACAGATCCAAGGTATCGTTTTTCTAAATCACCCAATTCATTTTGTTCGGAAATTCAACCCATTCATGAAATGACACATATCATGTTTTGTTTTTTCCGGGAGTAATATTTTTAAAAAATAATTAAAGCTGATTCGTCCTCCTTATCACTAGGTTTGCCCAACAAGATAAAGGGAACCGTTCGTTGTCATTCTCCATGAGAACAAGTCATTAAAAAGTCCATCTACGTAATACATAAGTCTTATGTGGAATTTATTGTAATATATTAATTTAAGAATTATTATGAATATAAATATTTATATTGGGGAATTTATATGGGAATATTTATCCCCCATTGTCAGATACAAGTTCAAGGAATGTACCCATGTATCTGACAATATTCCCATACATTTTGGTAATTGATAACGACTGTATGTCGAAAAGTATGAAGAATTATTAAAAGATGAAGAATGATTGTATAATGTTTTTTTTTCTTGCTTTATTAATTTATTTTTATTTGTTCAGGTGTCTACACTGATCATCAACTAAAATTATAGTGACTAACGTTAAGATTCTCGTGTAAGTGATAAAGGAATAACTTGCGGCTAGAAGGTTGTCATCCAGAGGTCGAGTAGACATTATCTTTAAATTTAATCTCTTCTGTGATTTATATTTAAGCTAAGATTCATTCTCAATACGTCAATAGATGTGTACAAAGGTGATTGTTTTATTTGAACACTTCGGTCCAGGCAATCATGGGATAAATGATACAGTTTTTTTTTTTTTAAATAACATTCAATGATGGAAAACATTAATCTTTCCATGTTATCTTTACTGATGTCCAAGAAACAGTACAGTCTCTAACACTTACTGAACACTGAGCCCAAGACTCTCCATGAGTTGTAGTTGTACAATTTTTTTTTTTTTTATATAGCATAATAGTTATAATGCTGAGGTTGTATAATTTTGTAATATGTTGTCTGAAACGGTTTAGCTTGTGAATTCTGAGTCGCAGTGTAGGAAAAAAATAAATCACATTCTTTTAACTTTATTATCTATCGAAATATGCATTTTTTTTTATTCTAATACTTAGCTGAGTTGCCAGGGGTCAGGGTTGCCAGGAAAAATGCACCTCCATACAAACCCAAAGGCTTTGAGTGATTACCCAAGCTTCTCCCCATGCCTAGGATTTGTGAAACCGATGAGGCTACTGGAGGAAAATCACTAAGATCTGAGTGATGAAGTGATTGTCCCACCCCGTGTTAATCTCCTCCAGAATAGCGTTCTAGTTAACCAGGGGTTTGGTTTATGGGCGGTCTGCTTCAGGTAAAGAAATAAAGGTTATTAAAGGTGTATTGACTTCGAACAGACAAAATCCTTGGACCTAGATCGGTTTATCACTGTCCTTTAAGCCGAGTGAGCTTTTTGGAGGGAAGAGCACAGGTTAATCGGCCCACAAGGTACAGGTTATGGAGCTATCATTTTGTGGCTGCACCGTGGAAATCGTGGTTCTTAGGAACATGATGTTGGGTGACCCTCATCAGACTATTTTTTAATTCTCAGCTTAAATTACAATGAAGCCTTTGGCTGATTTCACTATTTTATCAATATATCCAAGTTTCAGACCATTTCATTCTGAACATAAATTGAATTAGTTGTAGATTAGTTGAGTAGTTCAACTTTGGTTCAAATAATAAATGATGAACGGCCTAGCTTACAGGATATTGGCCATGAAATTTGGGTACCAAATATAGACAAATACTCGTATACAGCTCACCAATGTAATGTTCATAAAAACAAGTACAAATATCTCATAAATAAATTAGGTGTTTTGGTTGAATTAACCAGGATTAAATTTTTTACAATAAATAAATATATAAAAAGTTTATATTTAAAAGAAAAGATTTTGTTATGTGTAATATAAGTCTATATTTTGTTATTTCTGTTCTTGTGTTGCATATGATTTAATAAAAACAATTTTATAGTAAACTTGAATAAAAATACATACAAGCATATGTTACATTATCTGATTGTGTTCTTTTTATTTAATAAACACGTATATTTTTATTGTAATTTATACAATTGAAGACATTTACTTGAGGTGGGGAAGATAAAAAAGGTTGAGGAGAATTTTGACCCAATAATCTGATCCAAAAACTATTTAAAAATTTAATATAATAAAACATAAAGATATTGGAGGGACGTTCGGATGGTAGAAGAGGAAGAAGCATACCCAGGATACGGTGTCAGGAAGATGTCGAGGCTGACCTACAGCTTCTGGAAGTAAGAAAATGGAGAATCGTTCTGATTGGAGGAGAATAATTGAGGAGGCCAGGGTCTTTCATGGTATAGATAGATAGAGTGATAGACATCTCATAGAGATAGAGATAGACAATAAACAAAACCAGATGTTATTAATGAGCATTAAATATCTAAAAGTAAATGTAATTTTTATTTAAATGTAACTGTTTGTCGCATTACTTTTACAGGCAAACTGAGTATTGGATTTGTGTACCAATCTATTCGAAACGGACATAAGATTTCTTGCTCTAAACCACACTAGCAAGAGCAAGAAACCTTGATCTGTATTTACCAATTACGAGGTACCATGCTAATACAGTATTAAACATCTGTGTATTGATTTTGTACAGGTTTCAGATTATCAGCGATGTTCACAATAAGATGATGATAAGAAATGAAGAAAAGAGATATCTTATCTCGTGTATTGCCAGGGATTTTCCACAACTTTCAAATTATCTTTTTTTTATCTATAAATTCTACTTTTAGTCTAGGTCGCTGCTTTGGATCGCTAGTCCTGAGTATTTCTAAATGACACAGCACTTTTTATTGAATTAGAAGATAGTTAGGCTGGAAATATACGAAACTCATAATTACGATTGGATTAATGAAAAAGAATAATCAAGTTTTTGTAATTATATAAGTTTTTTTTTTATATTAAGACCGTGGAAAAATTACAACGAAAAGCCCTAATTTCTATTTCTGTTTTAGTTTGGAGATTAAGAGCTTGTCGTTGGAATTTTTCCACGGTCTTAACATTTATGGAAGGTCTCTTTTTTTATTTTTCAATATTTATTTGTTTTTTTATATTGATAGGGAAATAATAAGTGAGTGATGAAATCAAAACCTGATTGCCTATTCTCAAATGGCACCTTTACCAAATATGCAACAAAAATATCTCTAAAAGAAATTCCATTAGTTTTAATGTAATGTATTTAAGTAGATTGGGATCGAGATGACCCGGTTGTAGAGTTGCCGTCCTGGATTCAAATCCGGCAGATATGTATTTAATCCGTTAACAGCCGGGAATGGATCCTTTGATATCTGGAGCCCTCCTGGGGCTTATCCAGCACATTTATAAAGTGGGTACCCATAATAGGCGGAAAAACCTGGTGGTTGAGTGTGATCTCGGAAAAATTACCTTCCTGCACGACCATTGTCCTAGAAACAATATAGTCTCCACCACGTGCTGAGCCCAAGAATCATCAGGACTTGTAGTATTTTTTTTGTATTTATATAGATTGTTAATGCTAAAATTTATAACACCCATTAATAGATTGGGTTTAGTACAATGCAGAGATTGATCTGTTTTTAAGCTGACCGTTATGAAGGAAGTTGAATTGGCTGAGATGACACCTAACTTCAAAGTTTTGCCTCCAAATAAGCGAAGCCAGTTTATAGAGCCTGAGAGAGCCACAGAAGGGTTTACATATCCCTTAGGGGTCCATGGTTAAAAACAGATAAAACTATTGGTCTGCCTCGGCTGGATTTGAACCCGGACCTTCATCACATTAACTCAGCACTCTTCACATTAATATAATAATAATAAGGCTTAGCAAACCCGAAGGCTCGATGTCTATATCACCAATCTCTACTTACAAACCTCCGTCCAGGGGCCACTAACCAAACAAATCCGCTGGATCATTCTTAACGCAATCCTCCCAACTACGCCTCGGTCTACCCTTCAGGCGTTTACCAGTCGGCATCGCGCTTATTTATTTTTTATGAATTCGTCATTAAGCCCAGCAACTTTAGTGTTCAACTTCCGTTTTGATACCCTACGTGCCGCACCTATTCCAATTCTGCCAATTTAAAAAAAAAAATTATACGATTATTCACAGTGTAAATTACGCATTAAAAAGGCAATATTTTTATTTTGGTATCTTGACAGATAAAGTGAATGTTGACTCTTCTTCCCTGATAAACTCACTTTGTCTAGACACAATGATTCATAATTAGCGCATAGAATCTCGTTTCATGCTTTGTCAGCAACTAAGGGCTATCAATAATTTTTTTATCGGGACAATTTAGAACAATGTAAACTTAAAAGTAAACAACAGATTTACCATACAGTTATATGTGTTTGGATTAATTCGTGAACTCATTTTGGTATGTAGTGATGTTTATGTCTTCGTCATAATTTATGGAAGCACCTAGTATAGTCTGTTGAGATTTGGCTGCATTTGCTATGTAACCATACTGTTATTTTTACAATTTAAAAAAACATTACTAATACAAACCTTGAAGGATGTTGTGTGTTAGTACATGGACCATAATGTTTCTAGGACAATAGATGTGCATGGAGGTGATCTGTCCGAGATCACGCTCAACCGCCAGGTTTCTCCAAATTAAGAGCATACACTTTATAGAGGTTAGGTGATCCCCAGGATAGTCTCCAGATCCCATAAGGTCCATCAGTGGCTACACATTTTTTTTTTTTTTTTTTTTTGTGGACTTGATAGTATTTTGTTTTCTAGTTTTACTAAAGGGGAAACTAATTAAAACTCCCTAGTAAAAAAAAAAAATCAATATAGGACATCAAAAGCTCAAAAGAGACAAAAAGTACTTGCTAAGACTTTTATTTTCACTCACGTCTTAGCAAGTACTTTGTGTCTCTTTTGAGCTTTTGATGTCCTATATTGAGTATTAAAGTTAATAAGGGTATTATGCCCCAAACTTGGGTTCAAATCTCATTCACATGATTTCCTATTGATCCAATCCAGAATATATCAGGCATGTCACCCCATATGGGTGTATATTGGTACGTAAATAGTCGCAACTACTGAGCCCACATTGCGTCACATAAGTAAATAGGGCAAGAGAGAATTATAAAAATGAACGATAAAACTTGTTTCCGGAAGCTCCAGGTTTACGTCGTTACAATATCAGTAGTGTAGGAGTGCTCCAAGAAAAGGCCCACTATTCCACCTCTGATATTGTTTTTTTATGCAAATTATTGTAAACATATATAAGACTATGTGGTTCTTTCATGGCGTTAATAATATAAATATTATATTAATGTGTTAACGCGGAATAGCGAACAATGTACCCGGTTAGTATTAATGAAATGATAGCGACACGTAGACAAAGATGGCATTGTAAAGTTGCTGGGCTTAGTGACGAATTCCTAATAAATTAATAAGCGCGGTGCCGACTGGTAAACGTCTGAAGGGTAGACCGAGGCGTAGTTGGGAGGATTGCGTTAAGAATGATCTAGCGGATTTTTGTTTGGTTAGTGGTCCCTGGACGGAGGTTTGTAAGCAGAGATTGGTGGTATATCTATCTATCTAAGGTATATGGTGGAGTTTGCTAAGCCTTATTATTATTATATTAATGTGAAGAGTGTTGAGTTAATGTGATGAAGGTCCGGGTTCAAATCCGGTCGAAGCAGATCAATTATTTTTTATGTTGTCAATCATGGATAGGCCCCTAAGGGATATGTAAACCCTTCTGTGGCTCTCTCAGGCTCTTAATTGGAGGCAAAACTTTGAGGTTAGGTGTCATCTCAGCCAATTCAACTTCCTCCATAACGGTCAGCTTAAAAACAGATCAATCTCCGCATTGTACTAAACCCAAGCTATTAATGGGTGTTATAAAAAAAATACATTTAATGCCAATTGTAGCATTAACAATCTATATAAATGCAAAAAAAATACTACAAGTCATGATGATTCTTGGGTTCAGCACGTGGTGGAGACTATATTGTTTCTAGGACAATGGTCGGTCGTGCAGGAAGGTAATTTGTCCGAGATCACACTCAACCACCAGGTTTTTCCGCCTATTTTGGGTACCCACTTTATAAATCTGCTGGATAAGCCCCAGGAGGGCTCCAGATATCAAAGGATCCATTCCCGGCTGTTAACGGATTAAGTACATATCTGCCGGAATCCAGGACGGCAACTCTACAACCGGGTCATCTCGATCCCAATCTACTTAAATACATTACATTAAAACTAATGGAATTTCTTTTAGAGATATTTTTGTTGCATATTTGGTAAAGGTGCCATTTGAGAATAGTCAATCAGGTTTTGATTTCATCACTCACTTATTATTTTCCTATCAATATAAAAAAGCAACTTATGTAATTACAAAAACTTGATTATTCTTTTTCATTAATTCAATCGTAATTATGAGTTTCGTATATTTCCAGCCTACCTATCTTCTACTTCAATAAAAAGTGCTGTGTCATTTAGAAATACTCAGGACTAGCGATCCAAAGCAGCAACCTAGAATAAAGTAGAATTTATAGATAAAAAAAAGATAATTTGAAAGTTGTGGAAAATCCCTGGCGATACACGAGATAAGATATATCTTTTCTTCATTTCTTATCATCATCTTATTGTGAACATCGCTGATAATCTGAAACCTGTACAAAATCAATTCACAGATGTTTAATACTGTATTAGCATGGTACCTCGTAATTGGTAAATACAGATCAAGGTTTCTTGCTCTTGTTAGTGTGGTTTAGAACAAGAAATCTTATGTCCGTTTCGAATAGATTGGCACTCAAATTCAATACTCAGTTTGCCTATAAAAGTAACGCGACAAACAGTTACATTTAAATAAAATTTACATTTACTTTTAGATATTTAATGCTCATTAATAACATCTGGTTTTGTTTATTGTCTATCTCTGTCTCTACGAGATGTCTATCACTCTATCTATCTATATCATGAAAGACCCTGGCCTCCTCAATTATTCTCCTCCAATCAGAACGATTATCTGCAGCTCTGCTCCATCCAGAAGCTGTAGGTCAGCCTCGACATCTTCCAGACACCGTATCCTATGCTTATAGGGTATGCTTCTTCCTCTTCTACCATCCGAACGTCCCTCCAATATCTTTATGTTTTATTATATTAAATTTTTAAATAGTCTTTGATTTCATCACTCACTTATTATTTTCTATCAATATAAAAAAATATTGAATAGGAAAAATCCCCAAAAGTAAAACCGTAAGTCTCTGAAATGCAGGAAAAACGTTTCGCCAATTCATCATAGAATGGAATAGAAAAATTATTTTATTCTGGGACCAGGTCTCTTAAGCATAACAGATGTGTACAAAATTTAACGAAGATATATCATTCATAAGTAAATTGGGCAAGAAAGAATTATAAAAGTAAATGATGAAAGTCATTTCCGAAAGTGCCAGGTAGACATCGCTTCAATACCAGTAGTATAACAGAGCTCTGAGAATGCGCATAATTATGACTAACACCAACAGTAAAATGATTTCAAAGTGCAGCACATCTCACATCAACAGTCTACACAGACTCATCAAATAGAAATAAAAACCTAGCTGCAAGACATTCCACATATACCATTTTGGGAATAGTTTTTTGGTTTTCCTATTGCATTCTAATTTATAATTTATGTATCTTATTGGATGTTTGCTCATTTCCATTGATATATGTATGCGTTAACGTATTGTTTATTACTTTAAATTTAATTTATCTAAAATGTTATAAAATAATAACGTTAAAAAGTTTGAAAGTGCGTGTATCGTTTTTGTAAAAGTTGGGAAAACAGGTAAAGTAGAATAAATATGCAGGATGTATTGGCCTTTGGAAAGGCTAATGAATCTGTACAAAAAGTCCTTAACTGCATTCGGTTAAAAAAAAAACGAGATGCGATAATCATACGTGACCTAGATGTACCTTATTAAAAAATATATATATATTATATATATCTTTTAATTAATATAATTATGAGCATTACATCACCGCTACTGATTAGAAGCTTTGAGTGTAATTGATGAGAATTTCTCAACTTTGTGCTATCAGCATTTGGCCAGGCAATCAAAATGGAAAGACGATCAATTAAATACGATCACTCGGATATTATGTGATTCCTACTTGTTATTTAACTGTTTACTCTTCCCCCCCTTTCGACGATGCTATCATAAACAAACATTAGTTTTTTAAAAACCGAAGCACGCTTCTAAGACTCTCCCCGTAAAAATGCACATAAGTATCAAACCATATTGTATATGTTATTTTAATCTTTCCTTTGTTGCTATTTGTTCCAAATTAGGATTAATTATACAAAGGTTCAAAAAAACACTTTAAGGTTAGTAATATTTTTTAATTAAGTGAAATCAAACCACACGTTAGAAATCATAATTAAAATATCTCTTACTTAGTACATCAACCTTTGGTAGATTTATCTATTTCTTAGAAGGAAAAGTGTCAGGTAAATGATAGTACTATCAGTATGTATTCTATTTTTTTTTTAAATTTATATGAAAGGGATTCGCGTGTGTGTATACATACATATGTTTATTAGTTTTTATTATTATATATTTATCAGTGCTTTGCTATAGATCACGCTCACCCGCCAGGTTTTGCCCTTATTCTGGATACCCACTTTATAGAGCATGGTTGAGCCCCAGGAGAATCATAGATTCAATAGGATCCATCTCCGGCCTTTTATGGATTAAATCAATGTCTGCCAGCTTGCGGGATTCGAACCCAGAATCTTCGCATTGCAACTCAGCGCACCACTGAGTCACTCCGCTCCACATTGTGCATTTTTATTTTATATTATTTTCCTAATGCTTAAATTAATTCGATAAAACTATATTGGAAGTTACGATACATAGATATACAATGCTGTGTTTTTAATTACTAGTTATTTTAACCTAATACCCGAAGCACTGCTATTAGATTCTTTTCTAGATCCCACACTTTGATAAAGTCCTTAGCTATAAAGGTATAGGTGGATATGTGAAATAAATAAAAGAGGAGCTGGATAGGCTAAAAATCAAGGATGAGGACTGCTTGGATAGAGAGTTTTTCGGAAAACACTAAAAGAAGTTGGGGTTCTTGCAAGAAAGAAGGTGTGGCGAGGGAGAAAATGGACTGAAGAGGAGCCAGAGGAACATTCCAGGAAGATGATAGAGTATTGGAGTACAAGGAAGGCGGAGATTGTGAAGAAGATTTAAGTGATATTTGTGTGGTCCTTGCTGGCCGATTCGTGGAAAATATATATATATATTGTAATAGGAAAATTTCAATGTACTTACATACTGGAAAATAACTAAACAGTCAACGGGTTGCAAAATCAGATATCGTCAAGACATACAACAAAAAAAGACTCATATAAATTCACATCAAGTGCAGCACATCTCATATATAAAACGCTATGAGCGGTCTCAGACAATGTAAACATTTAGAATACCTACGGGTAATAGACATTCATGTATTATAAGTGTACATAGCAAACCGTGTAATTATTCTATTGTATATTATATATTATATATCTGTATCAGTAAAATGTAAATATTACAGTAAATAAAGGAGAATTTAAAACAACAAAACACATCTCATATCAACAGTCTTAACACTGACACGCTAGATCTGATTAGAATGAGAAACCCGACTCCATGGCGCTCGATATTATTCCCCAAACAATTATTGGATTCCAAAAACTTTTTTTTTGTATCAACAGGGTTTATCACGGTAGCAAATGTTGAAAGGTGCATTAGATTGCGTAAATCTGCGGGGTTCAAAGTCTAAACCAACCGAGTGATTCTGCGTTATTCGCCTTGTTTGTTTTGCTCGGTACACATTTTTTTCTGTGGTAATTCGATAAGAATATGGCACTTTATTAATAGTCGTGAGGTATGTTTTAAGACTTAATTATTCCTATTAAATATATTTGTTTTTTATTGCAAAATGATCACCTAAAATGCCAATTTTATACTGTTGGGTATGAAATTTTTATTAAATCTTTCTTTAATTTGATTGGTGGGGTGATATATCCCTCAGTTTACGCAGCTTATTTAAGAGTTCTAAAGTTGTATTACACACTTCAAAAATTGTCTGACCTGAAATTGAGGTGATCTAAAAAATATGACTAAAAATGCTGCTGATTATGCCTTTTCCAAAGAATATGCTATATTTGTTTATTTAAAAAAAAAACCTGTACCACTACAACCCGGGTTCTGAACGGGTCTGGGGTTCACTAAACGGTAGAGACTGTACTGTTTTATGGACAGCGGCTGTACAGGGGGGTGATTTGTCCTAGATTACGCTCAACCGCAAGATTTTTCTCCCTTATTTTGGGTACCAACTTTGTAGAGGCTGGGTGAGCCCCAAGAGGGTCCTAGATCCCATATGATCCATCTCCGGCCGCTATCAGTCTGAATAAAAGTCTTGCCAGCAGTTGGATTTGAACCAGGATTTTCGGCATGGCAACTCAGTGCTCTACCACCGAGCCTCTCCGCTCCCTATTATTATATTTAATAATAGATAAATTATATTGTATCTTCCAACTTCTTAAACCTCCATTAGGGACTTCTGGATTACGATATGTATTCCGGATTCAGGCTCAACGACTGTATACATACAATTTATTAAATAATTAACATTCTGACCTGATTTTTCGTTTTTTTAATTTCTTTTTTTTTATATTAGTTCAATTAAAATCTAATTTGTAATTCAATAATTCGATTTAAAATATTTATTTATTTAACAAATAATAATAATTTATTTAATAACAAAATATGTCTTGCGTTATTTACTACCATTTATGAATTATACATACAGATTTAATGATATTTTAATTTATTTACGATTGCAACGTAGTCCTAATACAATCTAACAAGGTGAATGCCTCAGCGCTCTGATTTATATTTTAAATTAAGATTTAATACTTAATTTATTTGAATTAATAGTTCAAATGCAGAACTACAAAAAAGACTCATTACAGTGACAATTGCGCAAAATTATACAAATGTAGGAAAAGATGACAACGTTCCAATAAACTGAAAAGGTAAGACCCTAGATTAGGTGGGAGACTTTCTGTAACTAGCTAATTGCTGTCAAGAATTCTACAAAAAAGAAGAGTGTCAAGTTTGCAGTCGCAGCGTAAGGCTATAAAATATTTTTTATGAGAATTAGTCATAACTAAAAAAAAATTACGATTATTTTTACTTCATTTTTTCCTTGTCCTAACACGGTAGTCTTTCTTTTGTATATTTTTTAAAATTATCTTATCTGTTTTTTAAAAGTATTTTATTTTATTTTTTTAATGAATCCCGAAGTTCGATAACTGGCTAATACTTCTATAAATAAAATCACTTATACATGAATAACCGTTTCTAAAAAAAATACCAATTTATGATCGTTCTCGTTATTTGACCGCCAATTTTTTTTTTCTCAGCTGTCTAACGTATTTTAATATAATGATTGTCTCTACCAATAACTGTTGTCATTATAGTATTTTTTTTAGTGTTTATTGTATTTTAGTATTTGTTTAAGCAATGTTGAACATGGTGCGGAGGGTGAAATAAAATAATTTTTCACAAATAAGAAAACTTATTTGTGTCAACGTTTCGGGCTAATTTTTGGACCATAATAACAGAGGGGCGTATAGTCTAAGAGCCTAAACATTATTATAAAAAAAAGGGTCTGGGGTTCACAACATGGTAGAGGCTGTAGAGAACAACGGTTCTGCAAGGAGGTGACTTGTCCTAGGTCACGTTCAACCGCCAAATTTTTCCACCTTATTTTGGGTACCAACATTTAGAGGCTGGGTGGCCCCCAGGAGGGTCCTAGATCCCATATGATCCATCTCCCGCTGCAATCAGATTAAATAAAAATCATGGCCCGCAGCGGGATTTGAACCAGCATTTCCGGCATGGCAACTCACTGCTCTACCACTGAGCCACTCCGCTCCCCAAACATTATTATTATTATTATTAATATTCTTAATGGTTCATTTAATGCTCCATATAACTATTTTCAACATTACTCAAGATACATCCAGCCAACCATTTCCTCATCAATAGTATTTATTTATTGTATTAGTATTTTTTTATTCATTTTCAGTTCTATATAATTTAAAATATGTGTTTGCGCCTCCTATACATAATAAATTCCAGTTGTACTTCCATTAAAATATTATCTTATTTCAATATTCAATATCACCTTATAAAAATCATGAATATATATATACATACATACATATATATATATATATTTAAAAACAACACAATAAATTAAAGAAATATTCCATTTTTAGCTAATGCGGAAAAAAATTCTTATTGTAAAAATCATATTATAAAGCAATCTTACATGCAAATTTGCAAACATATGTTTTTAATTATACATAACACGTTTAAAATTATCTAATCATTAAGGATAATTTTATTGATTTTTTTTCCCTAGCAGTGTATTGTAAGTTTACTCCAAGAGAGAAACTAAGGAAACACTTTGACCTCATAAGAAACTTAAAAACTAGTATGCATATATTATTTTTTAATATATATTAAACATTGGTATACATTATGAATATATATGTTTATATTATAGTAATATTCATGTTAATTTTAAATTAAAAATTACCTGTATAATCCGCGACGATATACTCACCTGAAAAAATAATAAAATAATTATGAATGAGTCTATAACATTCTCACACACACACAAATATATACACATATTATTATATATGGGAACTAAAAAAATTATACTAATATCGTTATACAATATATCACAATCTTAAAACACATTTTTATTCTAGTTTTGTTATATGGCACGTTGTTTTTTTTTATATTTTTTTTTCTAAATTTGCCAACAACTACAGCGTTTTTCATTTGGAATGGTTTCTATTATTTGTCCAACAATTTTTTTTTTATTTCTCTATTTAAGTGGGAGGAGGAACGGATCAGCCCAGTTCGTATTTACATCTTAGAATTAAATCTGTAATATCTGGAGACCTTTCTAGGGTTCATTGAGCTTCTATGAAGTGGCTTCATCTCGTCCAAATCAGATCTATTACTTCTATTGCTACTAGTGTTGGCATAGGAACAGTACAATCACTATGAGCCCAATATCCCTCCTTATATAGATATATATATATTTTCGTTTTATGATCAAAAAACGAAAAATATAGTGAAACAGCGGCAAATTTAAAGTATTCCGATGATCTGCTTTTACACATTAAAAATAAAAATAAATAGCATTAAAATTATTGGGCATTGGTAATATATGAAGGTATAGAGGATCTAAGGACTCCCACAATAATATTTGTTCCAAAATTCAAATTAAAAGTTAATTAAAAACGAAATTTTAGTTGATGAGCTTGAGGTGCATAAGGAAGTCATATATCGCCTACGTGAATAATTCATGAAATAACGTACGAAAATAAATAAAATTGTTTAATCTAAATGAGCTAAAATATATTTAATATCAAACGACATTTATAACTTCTTTAGATTCAGGAAATAAAAAGACACTTTTTTTTAATTACTGAAAGTATGAGTGATGGTTCTAATTTTTATCTGATAATGTACAGACGAATAAATGACAGATTGGAGTATCCTTTTGGAGTGTGCATGAAGGTAGTGCATGTACTTAAGTTCTAAAATTATAAATTAATGTAAAAACTAAAAAAAAAACCACTATGGATGATCAAAAGGAAAGAAGATAGGTCATGATTAATACAGTTCGATACTCAGGTGTATGTATCTTATATGAAACAAGCTCATCTTAAAATTTGTGTATAATCCGTATCAAGATAGAATGGATGGTTTAAGGGGAAAAAACTGTAGCTCAGCAAACCATGAGGTGTCTAGGATTCAGTACATTGTAGAGACTGTAATGTTTCTAAGACAACGGATGTGCAGGGAGATGATTTGTCCGAAATTATGCTCGACCGCCAGCTTTTCCCCACATTAAGGGTACCCACTTTATAGAGACTGGATGAGCTCCAAGAAGGTCTGTAGATGCCATACGGTCCAACTGTGGCTGTTAACAGATTAAATAATTTATTTGCCACAACCGGGTTTGAACTGGGAAACAGCACAGCATCTCAGCACTCCATACATTCCCAGTTTAATGAATTTATCCCATCTGGCGTATACTAGACAAACACTCTAAGTTCCCAATTAATTACATATGACTCATATACATGACTATTATAGGACCTTTTTGGACTTACGGAGTTTGGAGCTTTGGGGTTCCATTAAGCCATCGAATTCCTCTTGTATCCAATCATTACAATCCAAAACCCTTCGTAAAATCCTCAATGCTCCTTACTTTGTTCAAATAAAGTCATCCATGATGACCTTAATGCCCCATTTGTAGCTGATTTGTCCCGAACCCGTTAACAATCATTTAATGACAAACTTTATTCTCACTTAAACCCACTAGTTTCAAACCTAGCTGCCTCTTCAATTCCTCATAATCCTCCGAAGCGTCTGACAAGGAGATGGCCTCGTGACCGTCGAAATTTAATTTGTTATTTGGGTACTACCAGTGGTTAATTTCTCTACTTGCCTGTATCACATGCTATTATGTATCATTCATTCTATTTACTTGTTGTATGATTATAACACAGTAGTGAATTTCAATATTTTTTTAAATATTGTACTTTTTACTACACTTAACTAGAACCAGAGGCGTAGTTATTTATTTATACAACACTTCCCAATTTTCTTAAATTACAAGCAGGTGTATATCATGTTACATGAAAAAATATTAAAATATTAGTACTATTAACTTTGGATGTGGCCTAGAACGTTAAGGCGTCACCTTAGCAATCTGGTGTCTGCTGGTGTCGTGGGTTCTGGTGTCGGGAACCCGATTTGGGTGGATTGAAATTTATTTCTTGGCTGGTCCATGGAATAAATCATAACCTTTCTAATCTATTATAATATGTTAAATGTAGGAAAAAACCGACCTTACAATAGGAAGTTGCAAAAAAAAAAAACTCGAGAAGCCAATAAATCTAAAGTGTTTCGAGTGTGAGTAATAACGTTTTAATATTAAATGAAGTGTGCGACTTCCTTTCGAATGTGATTAAGAAAATATACGTAATAATCACGAAAATGGTGAATGCTTGTCAGGCCGACGGGCCATGATAATTTTATATTTATAGTAATGAGCTGTTTAAAAAAAAAATGCTTTGATCAATTTATCACCAATTATAATCAAGGCACTTTTAATATACAGTAACTTTATTCGTTACCGAGATTCCTCAATTTTTAGAGCAAACCTAAACTATAGTTTTAATTTGCATCTATTTTATGAGAGTTTTAACATAAGGCTGATGTTAAGGCGTAAATTAAAAATTAGGTTCTTTTAATTATCTCAGTTTAGCTTTTGTTAAATGATATTTAATTAATATTTTAATTAAATAAAATAAATAATTCATATAATATGTATAGTCTATCTTCTTTCGAAAAGGGGCCTGAATATACCAAATAATATGGCCATTATTCTCTTGCTTCCTTTAAAATTAGCAGGACCTACATATTTATTTATGATTGATAGTTGAATACGATCGATAGTTACATTGTTATAGATAAAAAAAATTATGGTACCAATAATCTAGTATACTTCCAACAGTGGAAAGAGCAATAATGAATAGGCGATGGGGATGACATAACATATATAAAAACATTTTTGCTAAATTATTATGTTACTTGCTAAAACATGAGTGCGATTCATCACAATAATGATTTTCTGTATGTAATTAATAAATAGAAGCTTTTGAGCGGGCACAATCTGAAAGATTAGTGTAATTATAGGTATTAAAAAATACACTCTGCATATGATTGCACAAAAATAAAAAATCTGGTGTAAAATCATAATAAAGAATGAAAATCATCGCACAACTTTTAGTAACCACCTTACACGAAATAAATTTTGATTTTTTTCATTTATAATCTATGAAAATTCCAGTTATTTTCAATAAACCAATTATTTTCTTAAACCTGGTTTAAAAAACCAGTTATTTTCTTTTGACTCAAATCATACGTACCTTATTAATTAGGAATATTTCTATATTCATCTTTAGAGCGACTTAAGGTAATTGCTTATCTACTTTCCTCTGATGAGTAATTTGTTTAAAAAGTGAATAAATATTATATGTAAAAGAGAAAAAATAATCTCCAATTAATTTCGCGAATCGCCAATATCATGTAACTCCATTTTTGGAATTTAAATTTCCGTTTGATGCTCCCCCAGTCGAATGTTTTTTTATTTCGGGAATTCATGCGATTGTCATTGCATAATTAATCTTAATAATAATAAGTAGGCAAATGAAAAGATGTTCTGGGGCGGATTTCATTAAATGACGGCCCCTTCAGTTTCTCCAAATTCTTAAAAAAATATTAAATTTTAGTTAAAAACCAAGAAGAGTTGATTTTTATATTTCTGCTTGATTGAGTTGTTCTAGAAGTTTCAAAATCGTGTTAAATTTAAAAATACAAAATTGGGTCACACAACTTTGACCACGGTACTTGAAATAAATTTCCTATTCTGTTTCATGGAAACATTTATTTTTTATTAATAAATACAATAACAGAATAAATTACAAACCGTGAATGAATGAATTATTTCAAGTCCCCGCTACTTCCTACGGTTTTTTTTAACTCTTTAGTTTTCCAGAGTATTATACACCTATATGACTAGTAATCTATTCGAAAATTGGTTTTCAATGTGTGAAAATAAATCTTTCAATTATTATGTTATATATTAATGTATTATTCTATACATTAATAATTGTATTGTAATTTATATTATATAATGTAATCTAAATAGTTTTACAAAATTTTCCCCTATCATTTCTCAAATCTAATCCTATTTCAATTTTTTTTAAAATCCATCTTAAATTTCTGCTCACGCATGTGCAGTCATATTTTTCGTTAGTTATTCTTTTAAATGCCCAATTAATTATATTACTACTTAATTTTATATTAATTTAACGACCTGATGTCGCCATTTTAATTATATCTTCCCATTCCCGTTTCAGCTCATTGAAATTTAATGTCATTGAAAATCATTGAAATTTATTGATTAGTTTCGAATAGGTTTAGGTATAACACCATCCCTCCTCTCAGACTTTCCTTACCTTGCTGAAACTTCTCCCCAGGAAACAGTTCTATTATCTCCTCCACCATGTTCTGAAACTCGTTGAGGTTGTTGAAGACAAGTTCTAGTTCCTGGGGAGGGGCGTCCATCCTATTCTGGCCGAAGAAGAAGACTACCCATAACGAGATGGTATCCGACGTAAGTGGGGGGATGGAGGATTAGGTGTAATGCCTACTGTCAGATGTAAATATGCGAACGTGTAGTCATAAATCCTACAACTAGAAATGTGTTCGCCAATATATTACAATGGATTCGGCAGAATCTGTTCATAACTCGAATAAAATCTGCAATTCTTTATTTTTTCCTAATCATAAATAAACATCCACTATGGTTCTTCAGTAAAAGCAATGTAAGAAACAAATTTTAAAATCCGTAAAAAACCAAAAACTTTTCATATTTACTTACAAAATCTCAAAAGAGACATAGAATACTTGTTAAGACATTAGTAGAAAAATTTCAACCAAAAAGTCTTAAGTCTCTGAACTGAAACAGGAAAAAAAATAACTGTAATATTTCAACCCTTCAGGCATCTTCAGGATAGAAAGAAAATGATAGCAAAGGAAATAAATACCGAATAAAACGCATCCTAACCTTTCCTCTGGTCATTGTCTTGCTCATCCCACCACCTACCAGGCCCAAATGTAACTCCTATTTAAATTTGAATTTAATATTTGGACATCGTGCAGGTATTACTGTTTCCTGTTTTAGTTTACAGAAATAAGGCTTTTTGGTTGGAATTTTTCTACTTATGTCTTTTCTAAAAACATTTTTTCTCCTTTTTTTTGGAAAAACTATGGATAGAAAATCAGAGAAATCTTGGACACCATAATACAAAATAGAAGCGATTACCAGAACATGGTAGGGCTAAATAAACTATGAAATGAATTAAAAAAATAATTTTACATTCACATTAAATATATTATAAAGTGAAAGTATTGCATTAAAAACAATTTTAACTGTGTTTTCAACTGTTACCGGATTTCGCGAAATGATGACGGATGGATCCTATTTGGATCTGGAGACCCACCTGGGGCTCACAACCTCTACAAAATGGATAACCTTAAGTTGGGAGAAAAACCTCGCGGTTGAGCGAGATATCGGACAATTCACCTCCCTACATACCCGTTAACCTAGAAACAGTCCTGGCTGTACCCTACTGTCATGTACTGATCCCCAGACCCTCCATGGACCTTCCTGGGTTGCTCTAGTATACTTTTTTTTTATCGCTAAACACGTATAGAAAAAGAAGATGTATTATTCAATGATATCTTAAATTTAAACAAAATAGATGAAAATACCATGGAAATTAAATTTAAATATAAATATATTTCAAGTAGGGAGATAAATTATTTTTTAATAATAACTTATTATTAATTTTTGTTTAATTATTTCTTTTTAAATGGTTTTCTGTAACTTTTTACACGCTTTTTTATTTGTATCATTTAGCCTTCTGGCCAGATAAATATAATGTTTCTTTTTCTGCCCATGTTTGTTATTCTTAAGGGACATAGCCCTAGATTAAAGTTAATTTTCTATTCTATTCTATTCTTTAAATCAAAATTGTCTGATGAGTGCATCAGACATTTTATTAATCCATAAACTATTAAAATATAAATTGATAAACATAAGATGCCTGGCAGGATGTTATCCCCAATAATGGCAAGTATATTGCTTTAATTTTGGAAACTTTTTTATAGAAATACATTATTGCCATGATGTTGGGCGATGAACCTTAGTGAACAAAATTATTAAAAATTAATTACTATTTTTAATCTTTTTATAACTAACATTTAAATCAGGTTAATTTTTTATTAGTTTTTTAATGTTTTTTTTGCCATTTTTTTAAAGGTCAACATTCGTTATTATTTGAGACTAGGAAACATATTGGCAAAATATATCTATATCAATAGATTTTGTTGAATATATAGAAAATTTTGTCAGATTTTGTCAAATATGTTGTGATATCATTCTCAAAATTTGATTTTTAAAGCGATATTTTATCGAAAGTTTCTAAAAATTTTGATATTTCATTAAAAACTGAAGAAAAAGAGAGGTTACACATTGATTTGAAGGATAAAATATAAATTTAACAATTATAATTCTAAATTCACAAAAGCTTAGATTCATAACTTATCACAAAAAATATGAAAACTGAAGGAATAAAATCGGAATGGAATCAATTATGAATGAAATACACCAATCAAACTTTTGGACCTAGTAGACATTTTTTGAATTTTTTTTATTTAATCTTATATTGGAAAAAAATATTTATTTCGGAAAGTAAAATTTTCAATGTCATTTTTACGATATGTAGAGTTACATAACTAAATAACTGTATGACTAAAATTTTGATATATAGATTACCTATTTCGATATATTCCAAAACTACAATATAGACTTACATCCGTATTTGGCTATTCAATATCTACTGATTGAGGCATATTTTGTTATCTCGAAAGCTCATTTCGTAAAAATAAAAATTTTAAATAAATTGTTACGAAAAAATTTTATTATATGTTTTTAAAACTTTTTAAACTAAATTTAATGTTTTTATTTCTTTTTTATTTGAAGGACCATAAAAAAGATATCTATTTTATTGATGAGAAGTAATTTTCGATCGGTCGATCATAATTATTTTCCTCAATAAAAAAATTATTATTATTTCGAAATTATATAAATTATTTTTATTTCGACCTTATATTTATTATATCAACTAACTTTCTACCTGAAGCTTCTGTATAATGTACATTTATCAACTTAAAACAACTTTACTTTCAGCCACCGATTGTTTTCTCATAACTATTCAAATATTGATGTATCTCCTGCTATACTTCGCCATAATTAAAAAAAAAAATGTTCCGTTATGAAAAACGATCATTAATAATACTTAAAAGTATTATCAAGTTACAATAAGCAGTAAATAAAAATGAATTTATTATAAATACTCCTATGTGCAGGTATATTTTAGATAAAGGCTAATACTGTTTGCTCTAATACCATCCTTATTGTTTTCTTATTATTTTGTTATCTTACAGCTGTATTTAATTTTTTTTTTTAAATATTCCTTTTTCCTACTTAAGTTGAGCATTTTTAAGATATATTTGTTCTTTTTTCCTTGGGTGTAAAAAAAAAAAACCTTTAGTCCAAAAAATAAATAATAAAATAAATTTATTAGCTAACAGACTATGGGATGGAACTCACCCAGCATATTTTAAATAATGATACTATTAATCTCCAAAAAAAAGATTAAGTTTTATACTGTTTTGAGTGATTGGGTCGAAACGTATACAAAAAATAGATGAGATGAAATGGATTTTTGGACTAAAGATTTTTTTTACACCCAAGGAAAAACATAATTTTAAAGTCCAGTACCCTAGGCAATTGATATATTTGTTCTTAATTTAGTACTTATATGGTCATAAATCTTATCCTTTATATATTTAATTTATAGAAATTTACAAAATGATTAATATTACAGAGTCAGGGTGTCAGCCATATGCCATTAAAGGGTATACAATTAGATAGATAGTTTTTAATAAATCTATTTATGGATACATACAGTAGAGCTTCAATTATCCGGAATTATGTTATCAAACAAGGGCGGATTCAGGGGGTGGAACGGGGGCATGTGTCCCTTCCCCAGACAGTTTTTTGTGTACTATGGAGAATCCATTTTAGTACATAATTATAGGCAAATCACGTGACCATAACTGTTAAAATAAGAGAAAGAACATGAATGAAACTATTTGTTTTGATATTTTAATAAACCTTTGAAATCTTTCTAGATACAAGTTTTTTTGTAAGTTATTGTTGAATTATTTTCCTGTCTGCCCGTTGTGCCCCCCAGAAAAAAATCCTGGTTTCCGCCCTTGTTGTCAAATATGATTCGGATAATAAAAAATTCGGATAATCGAAATTCTCTTAGAGGAAGGAGAATGCCAATGAACATACAAAACAAACAATTACCACGTTTGTATAAAAAAAATAAAGTCAATACCAAGGCAAAATTACGGTAGTGACACAAAGAAAGTCGAAACGTAGCTCTGATTTCATTATGGCAGGTAAGTCTCCAATTGTTTTAATTATAATAATAAGTATTAAGTAATGGTTCCAGGAAATCAAATTTTAGAGAAAATATTCAATATATAAATATAAAATGTTTGAAGTTTTCTAGGAATTACAATATCGATCTTTCCTTGTATCTTTTCCGTTAAGCTAATTCTGATAGTCGATCCTCTACTGTATTAGTGAAAGACGGAGAATTTTTTTACGAATCTTAAAACAGTTTTATAAAGTTTCTCTATCATTTCTCAAATCAAGTCCTATACCGATTTTATAAAAGCACTATATATCACTTTTGGTCACGCATTCGCAATCATGTTTTCGTAGCATCTTGAAATGATATTTTGAAACCGGCAAGTTCGATTTGAATCAAATTCGGAGGAATGTTAAGAACTTATGGAGAACAATCCAAAATCAATATATTTTGATCATTGTGTCTGAATTCTGACATAAACAACTGATTATTAGATGATTTTTTACCATAAAATCTCATAATTGAAATAAGTTGTTTGAAAAGACTGTTGAAACTGTCAAGTATAATAATTAAAGAACTGAAATCATTTGTGTTTGATAAGTTCATTACTGATGTTACGTATTTTGGTTTCTTTCCTCTTCTAGATCTCATCATATATTTATTTTAATTATTTAATAATTGCTTTGAAGTGTTAATGAAAAACCACACGCAGTCCCCACGCATTTTATTTGTGAACTTTCAAGTATCTTTCACATTAATTGTCAAAAAAAAAAAAACAAGAGGTTTTTTACTTTCACTTTTTATAGGTTTTGTTTTAAAAAGTGAAATTGAGATAAAGGCAGCTTTTACACACACATCGATCGAAAACGAAAAGTTCATATGAGAAAAATTATAGTTTTTTAAAAAATTGAATAATTTTTGTAATGAAGTAAATGAAAAAATTAATAAAAGTGGAACACAAGAAAAAATAAATAAATATCCAGATATAATCAATCATGATCGAAATTACTTTATCCGACCACAAACTAAGGACTATATTCTATTGATTTAGGTAGTTCGAACTTTTATTTTATTTTATATTTTAAATTATTTCTGTTTCTGAATTTTGTTTATTCCAATAGTTTCATTTTAATATTTTTTTTTAAATTCAAATATTTTAATTTAATATTCAGTTTTAAATACTTTTGTATCGTGTCCATTCAGCCCTGAAGAAGACCTGCAATATGGATGGAAACGTTGATTTATAATAAATGTTTTATCACTATTTAAGGATGTAATTAAATTTATTTAATTAGAAGGTTTGTAGTCCAAATTTTGTTCGTTATACTTTCGTCTTAGCCACTTCCATTTCCCAAAGTCGAAGAATTTAATTTATTTTTATAATTATTTATTTATTTCTAGTATAATTTGCTGTAATTCACAAAGCTATTTGCTGTACCAAACAGAACAGTCTCAAACTTCAAAAACTTGGACAATTCAAATGTTTATCCGTCCCAATAATAAATATACAGAATCATATATGTATACAATGAAAGAAAAAATTCCAACAGAGAAATGTCAAAGGATGGGTCCCAATCGTATAGGGAATTATTCTACTTTGCTAATGAAGATGTCCGAACCTAATTTCGAAAATAATTAATTTAAAATAAATTCAGTTTTAACATCGGGCTTAATCTTTTTTTGAAAATATTTTTAAGAACTAATTTATCTTGACAAATTTCTTACATAGAATCCTTGTACTATCCTGAAAAGACAAGAAAAGTGCTTACTATACAAAACATTTAAGCTGCCAGTTAATTACAAAAGACCAGCGCCGGCTCTAGCCAATGTTGCGCCGTGTGCAATCGTGACCTAGGCTCCCTCTAGTAGGCACGCGATTAAAATTGAACACTTACAGTTATACAAGGTGTTAAAAAAAAACGGCAAATCCCCTAAGGAGGTGAGTGTGCCCATGAATACCCTGCACATTATGCAAGGTAACCCGACCCTGCAAAAGACTCATATACATGGCTACAGTAATACCAGTTTTATATATGTACGGAGTAGAGCTTTGGGGTTCCATTAAGCCATGGAATTCCTCTTGTATCCAATCATTACAATCCAAAATCCTTCGTAAAATCCTCACTGCTCCTTACTTTGTTCAAATGAAGTCATTCATGATGACCTTAATGCCCCATTTATACCTTCATTTGCTCAAACCCTATATCAATCCTTTCATGACAAACTTTATTCCCACTCAAACCCACTTGCTTCAAACCTAGCTCTTCAATTCCCGATAATCCTCCAGGGCTTCTGAAAAGAAGATGGTCTCGTGACCTTCTAACTTGAATTTGTTATTTGATTACTTCTAATTATTAAAATTTCTATTATTTTCTTTATTTCGTGCCATTACTTATCATCCATTCTATTTACTTGTTGTATTATTAGAAAACAGTTGTAAATTTCAATAACTAAGAATAAAAAATTATTATATTTAAATTTTCTGTACAGATTTAAATCAAATTGAAAAGATATTACATTTTATTTAACAGTCATGATTTCACTTATCGGCTCCTGAAATGTATTACTAATAACAATTATCAATACAACAATATTGACATATTAAAAATTAAAACAGTTAACATGGACACGTGTAATTTAAAAAAAAATGTTATATAATATCACAAGGCAACACAAGTTGTGTGAAGTACTGTCCTTTAATAAATAGTGATTGATAATATATAATAAAAAAATATGCAGCTCTAATTTTTTTTATGTATTTTACTTTACTTTGTATTTTGTGTGTATTTAGACAGAGAGAGAGTGAGGGGGGGAAGGGGGAGGATGAGTGAATGCGCATAAATAAAATTTTTAAAATATTTCTTAGAGAAAACCTTATTTGATTAGTTTCAAAAGATAAATTTTCCGAGTTGTATAATTAATATAATAATAAATACCAGATCTTAATAAAAACCTTAAGAATAAAGTAATTCATAACTTGACTTAACCAATGAAGATGCCTCTTCTGCACATAAACGTTAAGACGAGCAGAAATGTGCGAGCCCATTAAATTGTTGGTACTAAACCACTTTAAATTGGATTCTTATTATTTCTTTTATTTTTTTCTTGTTCCTATTTTATATATTTTTATGTTTATTTGAGAATAATGAATATTATCTTTAAAAATTGTTTCTGAAATAATTATCATTGATAGAATCACTATTAAACACTTCAAATGCATTTTCGTAAACACTGATAATACCATTGCTAAACATACATCCTTTAATAACAACAGACATGTTTACTTTTAATTTCAAATAAACAAAATATCAACAATGTTTATCGATTGTAAGTTAAATCCTAAGCCTATACGTTTAACTGTACACAGCTTATATAACGAGATGCGCATAGATATAAACACTTAAAGAATCTAATCTTATCAAAAACAAGCAACTGGAGTTTAAATTTTCTCTATCTTAGAATTGATTGAAATGCAGAAAGCAGAAGCATTGTCTTTATGGGTGTATGAACTCTTATAGTAGTAATTGAACATATATAAAAATATATTTTAATATCTTCAGTACTCAACACAGTAACACGTAAACATTTAATGTAATGCTCTCTTAGCCCCTTAAGTAACACGTAACTGACATAATTATTGTTTCTTAAATGAAATATTTAAACAATAAATATCTTTAAACTAATCGTAATTATATTGATAATAATTGTTGACCTATGATAATTTATGTTGAAGAAATTGGTCCGGGTAGAGGTCACTGAATGAAATTCTCAAGTAATTTCAGATGATATTTATTGTTAGCCAACGTTTCGACCTACGTTGTAGGTCTTCTTCAGGGCTGTGGGGGTGGGACGGGGGGTGGGTCCTCTCTGGCTATGAAACACTGACTCTTTGGCTATGAAAAAGTCAGTGTTTCATATCCAGAGAGGACCCACCCCCCGTCCCACCCCCACAGCCCTGAAGAAGACCTACAACGTAGGTCGAAACGTTGGCTAACAATAAATATCATCTGAAATTACTTGAGAATTTCATTCAGTGACCTCTACCCGGACCAATTTCTTCAACATAATCGTAATTATCTTTGTAGATACTAGGAAGAAAAATGGAATTATCAATACACTATCATAATAAAAAAAAATCTTGCGCCACTACAATGCATGAAAGGTCTTGGATTCAATACGTGGTAGAGACTGTAGAGTTTCTCTGAATTAAGGTTACACAATTTATAGAGGTTGGGTGAGCCCTAGGAAGGTCTGCAGGTCCCACAAGATATGCAACAACTGGTTTTGAACCCGGGACCTTCAGTTCCGTGCTTTTCATAAATTCTAGTTGAACTGTTGTACGAAAATTGAAAAATGCCATGCCTTGAGAGCACAGAAATGACTCTCAATTTGGAAAAAGGTCATATTATTAAAATTATTCCAGCGGTATTATATAAACGTTTACAAGTTATGTAGCAAATAAGTTATATTATTAAACCTATACGACTGCAGCTCTTGAAGGGTCTTGGGTTCATTAAATGGTAGAGTCTGTACTGTTCCCAGGGAAACGGTTATGCAGACACGTGATTTGTCCAAGAACAAGCTTAACCACAAGTTTTCCCCCAATAAGGGTACCCAATTTATAGAGGCTGTGTGAGCCTCAGTCATCAGATCCCACAGAGTCCACCCGTGGTTGTTAACAGATTAAATAATTTATTTCTCATTGCCGGATTTGAACCTGGAACCTCCGACTTAGCAACTCAGCGCTCTACAAACTGAGCTATAATAATATATATATAACAAAGATTATAATAAGCTAGTGATATTATAATCATATATTTTAACGATAGTGAAGAAGTGGTCCTAACACTGCTCTATCAGCTTCCATACTCATCTCTGCTTCAATTCCCGACAGACATCCAGTTTTCTCATTCCCATAAAATGGCAGGCAATTGAGTGTTCTGTTTTATATATAAACAAACAAAATGGTTGTCTTCAATATTTTACAAATATTCGGAAATATTTTGATGTATAGACCATTCCATTGTATCTCTTTCCTAAAAGAGAAATTCCGCTTGATCTTTGGAGTGAATATTTTATGTTATATTTTATTTTTTTACTGCCGGAAAATTTAAATAAGGAAAATAAAACTTCCAAGTTGCATATTTTTAAAAACTTTTTCTTTGTAGAGTCTTCGTCGTATGCTATCACTATAGAGACTTGTCAAGAAATATGCATCTTAGTTGGCGTCCTCTTCTAGGCGCTCGCTGCACCACATTCTTCTGAGCTGGTGGTGGCGGACTATCGCTGCAGGCATAAGATGTAAGTCCAACTTCCCACAAACGGCTAAGAATCGTGTGGATAAAGGCCTAGCTAAAACCTTGGAATTCATTGAGGATCTAGCAGGAACTGTGGAAAGGGTCCTTTTGACTTTTATGACAATATTTCTATCCTCTCTTTAAGCTTTAATACGCTACAATCCACTACCCGGCCTCCAGTTAAGCCTAGGAGACGACACTCTAAGAAATGCCAAACGCCTCTGCGATATCAACTTGCCGGTAACCTCAGTTGCATGTTCTCATAATAATATAGCGATTTTCAATATAATGTCTTTCCATGAGTAATAAGTTATGTAGCAAATAAGTTATATTATTAAACCTATACGACTGCAGCCATTGAAGGGTCTTGGGTTCATTAAATGGTAAAGTCTGTACTGTTTCCAGGGAAACGGTTGTGCAGACAGGTGATTTGTCCAAGAACAAGCTTAACCGCAAGTTTTAGTACGCTACAATCCACTTCCTCGGCCTCCTGTCTTAAGCCTAGGAGACGACGCTTTGAGAAATGCCAAACGTCTCTGCGATATCAATTTGCCGGTAACCTCAGTCGCATATTCTCATAATAATATAGCGATTTCCGTGTTCAAGATAATGTCTTTCCATGAGTAATAAAAATACAAAAATAATATAAAAACAGGATAAAAATAGAGAAAAGACGAGAAAAGTATCAAACTAAAACCTATAATAAATATTAAATTAATAATATTTAATGAACTTTAATATAATTTAAATTAAAAATAATTCTAAAATGCTGGGCAAAGTAAATACCACAAAATCAGAAAAACCCGTTATCGTTAAAAAAATGTTTTATTTGAGCCTTTATTATACTATATCATGTTCTAGAAACATATCTTTGTCAAATATATTTCTACTATTTTTTATTGTAATATATCCACAGCCTTGGTGAATAAGTGGCTAAGTCGAATTTTCTCCAAAATGGGTTTCTTGAGCCGCACAGCAAAATTTGCATACAATGCTAGAGTACAGGGTAAGAAAGGTAGAGGAAAATCGATACTGAAATGGGAAGACGGGGATGGGGAGGCTTTCAGGAAAAGAGGAATGGATTGGAAGAGAAGAAATGTGCTGGTATAGAACAGAGACAACTTGGTCAGTCTCTATAAAGGGTCTCCTCACACTGCTCAGGTGGTAGGGGAGGATAAAAGATTATGACGATGATGGGTTTCTGGAACTTAATGAAGCGAAATCGTGTAACTTTTGTAGTAAATAAGGGGCTAAGTCAGGCATTAACTTGAAAATTATTTATTTTTTTCATTACAAGTTCATTTGAAGCCAAAACCTACGAGAATGATACCTTTCCTCTATCCTCTATACCAGGGGTTCCCAAACATTTTTGTACCACGCCCCCCTTTTGTTGAAATTAAAGCTTCCCGCGCCATCCCCCCCCCCTTAACAATAAATTATGTGGGCCTAGGAACAAAAGAAAAACAAATAAGTATTACATTGAAAACAAAACATTTATTTATACTGCCATGAGGTACAACAATATCAGTTTTCATAAAATACAAAAATTATTAATAAGAGAAAAATAGATTAGACAGGCTGGTTAGTGAGATGGATGGGCTTCCATTTTTTCTTACTAGTATGCCTATTCGTAGCTGAGACAACGCAAGTCACTAGCAACATCAAGTTTATTCCGATACTTTGTAATAATTACCTAAAGTGTTGAAAATGCTTTTTCGCACAAATAGGTGCTTGAAAAAGGCAAATATAAACGAAGAGCTTCCCGTGATGCACAAGGATACACTTTGAAATATTTTAACCAAAATGAAGGTTTGTCCATTATATCAAAGTGGTCAATTTTCTAAACATTATGGTTAATTTAGAATTTTAGAAAGACTACTTAAATTTAATTTAATGTTCAACTTGTCTCGCACCCCCCCCTGACATGTCCTCACGCCTCCCCAGGGGGGCGCGCCCTTCAGTTTGGGAACCGCTGCTCTATACGTTTAACTCTCTCTCTGGACAAAATTCTACTTAAGCTCTTATTCACCGGTCCTGCAGATGTAAACATACACACATATGTACGTCATTATATATATATATATATATATATATATATATATATATATATATATATGATTTATTTCTTAGTATAGAATTGCAATATGAATTCATATATAGAAAAAATATATATATACATATATATATATATATATATATATATATATATATATATATATATATATATATATATATATATATATTATATATATATATATAAATATATATATATATATATATATATATATATATATTTTTTCTATATATGAATTCATATTGCAATTCTATACTAAGAAATAAACTCTGCATCCCATATATATCTATATAAATACACATGTACCATATAACTTCATTAAATGTTTCTATATTCATTATGAATGACATTTCTATTCAGATATTTCAATGGTCTTATCACATGTTTATTGAAATATAAGGTCAGTTTATCTATTGAGTTATTGCATTTGTTATTAGTAGCGGATATAAAAATTTGACCTGTTGCAGTCACATGTTGACAGCTTTGACAGAATAAAATTATGTGTTCAGTTCCTTATCGTATTTCTTAGCTAAGCGGTTCATTATCAGCTTATTTCTCATTAAACTACACGATTTAGTTAACGACTAATGGCATTATTCAATGACCCATTAGGGCAATATTGGGTAATACGATTTTCATGATCCTATATTTTTGTTTTGATTTTTAAGTCTTATCTTATCAAAAAAAAAATCCTTTGATTAATCTACCCTCAGCCTCCCGATCCGTTATCAGCCTTGGCATCCTGTTATCATTAATCAGTCTCACGTGGATAAATATTATAAATCCATATAATGGGAGCAGGGTAGGTCAGTTCCTGCGTCGAACGTGACGGATTCAAATCTGGCAATGGCAGATAACTTATTTAATCTGTCAACAGACGGGAATGGATCCTTTGGGATCTAGGGCTCACCCAGCCAATATAAAATTGGTACCCTTAATAGGGGGGAAAACAGGGCAGTTGAGTGCGATCTTGGCCAAATCACCTCCCTGCACAAGCGTTACCTCCACCATATATTGATCCCAAGACCCTTCACGGGTTGTAGTGGTGCAGATTTATTTTTTTATTTTTATATCCACATAATACATAGTTTGTAATATATAACTTAAAAAAAATAATAATGTTTATAACCAGAGAATGAGTTTTTATGAGTTAATACTAAAATTATACAAAATATTTATTATACAGATATATTATATATTTGATAGGTATCACCGTTTATGAAGAACAATCAAAACAAATAACATGGAAAAAACTCTTTTTAAATTCCTCATATATTTGATTCACACATATATATGATACTTTTCCCACAAAACCATGAAAAAGAATCTATCTTGGATAAATAATTTAAAAAAATTAAATATATTATTTTTTGTTAATTTTGAATATAATTAAATTTAATAAGATATTGAGCTTGACATTTTTGAATTAAGTTGTAAAAATATATTAGCATTTCGAAAAAATAACACTTTTAAAACTATAACAAATGCCTTCCCTGATAATAGTACGCGATGGATAAGTGGTGATTGTAGTGGTCGAAAAATGAAATAAGTTAAAAAATATATTATAGAAAGGCCGTCACGTGACAATATAATTACAATTTATTTGTCATAATTTTGTTTTCGTTAAAAAAAAAAATTTATATTTTGAGATCATTAGTAGTTCTTAATCAATTAATTTTTTTTATAAAAAGTTGATTAATTCTAATAAATGCGTATCACTCATAATATTTCATAATTATTATTTTTTCCTAATGACTTGGGTGATGAATATTTTTTATTACCAAAACAAAAAACAGTTTACGTTTATTTAATATTTGTAATAGTTTTTATTTTCGTATCCAATATAAAATATCATAACTATCATTTTTCTCCGATAACTTGTATAATGAACGTTTTTAGTAAAAAAAACAAAAGAAACACGTTTATCTAGTGTCGGTATTTGTTTATTTAAGAAAAAAAAAAACAACAATTTAATTACCTTTTGCATATAATTATTCGTTTAAAATAAACATATAAACTGAAGAAGTTCTTTAATTGGCTATATTAGTGTATTACATATTTATTCTATTTTGATAATTTATTTATTTTTTATTATTATTACATTCGATATATTCGTTAGATTTATATCATTAAGAAAACATTTTTATTTTATACCTAGTGATAGAGTTTATTTCCGATTCTTTTTTTTGAAAATTTCAAGAAAGATCAGTGCTAAAATGTCAACATTTAAAAATTATAATTTAATACCTTTAATTTCTATAAAAAATAATTTTACAAAAAAAAATCAACTTTCCTCAATAAATTTGAAAACTAAAATTCACAAGGATTGGTCATTTCTCAATTCATACAAAATCTATATTTGTCCGCTGTTTTTATTTTCGTATCTAACATAAAATGTCATAATTATCATTTTCTGCGATAACTTGTATAATGAACGTTTTAGTCACAAAAACAAAAAATAATTTATTCGCCTTTTGCATGTTATTATCATTTAAAAAAAGCATATAAACCGACGAATTTACTTCCATAGTTATATTAGTACATTAAAAATTTATTATATTTTGTCAAGTTACCGATTTTTGTTATTGTTAATAATTAATTATATATATTTCTTTAGATTTATACTTTTAAGCGATTTTTTTTTTTTTTTTTTATGAATTTCATGAAAATGAAAACAAAGTTTCACAAAAAATCAATGATATAGTCGCAAGATTTAGGAATCTTATTATATCTGTAATAACAAAATTTTCCAAAAAATGTTTTTTAAATAAATTTTCTCAATACCGTTGAAAATAAAAATACAAAAATCACAATGATTCATCATTTTTTAATTTATAAGTATATATATATATATTTACCCGCTACTTTTTTCTTTTTATTGACATGCCTCCTTCCTTATCTGAGGAACAGGATAGAGTTTAAATTAAAAACAGATGACATGCAATTCGCTAACTCACAACGACGTACTAAAAGAAAACCTACTGGGGAGCAAAGGATGAATTATTTGTTTTATATACGTCTCAAGATCAATGAGTCAAAGTGCAGAATAGGTACTTTATACATTAGGATAGATATAAATTTTAAATTGAATAAACATTTTCCAAATTTAGTAAATAGGTAATAAAAAAAAAAAATTAAGCGCGTGCTTTCTCAGTTAACTCAGGTCATGATTAATTTAAACTCGATTTTTTTTCACTTATTCCTTTAAAAAAAGTATTTAAACATTGGAAAAAAATATATAAATGTATCCAATGTATTATGGACCCAGATTTCAGGTATCAATCGGCTGATTTTCAGAATAATTATTTTTTAATTGAAACCATACTACTTTGATTGCCATATTTAAGTATGTAAAATTGGATCCTAAAGGCTTTTATTTACTGTGTTTTTTAATAATATTTAATCAATAAAATAAAATATTGTTTTATTTTTTAAATTATAATATAATACAAATAAAATAATATAATAAATCTTTCACATAAATCACCCAATAAAACAATTTACCCGTGAATCAGTGGTACCACACCTAAAAATAATTCTTTCTCACAATGACGAAACCAAACATCTCTTTAACATTGCTTACAAACAACAAAATTATTGTTTTTGTTTCAATTTATTTATATTATATTCGTTTCTTAAGTGTATATTTTTTTTTTTAATCGGTGACAATTCCTAAGAATGTTTAATTTCATTTATTGCTTGGTCATAAAATTACCAATTATTTTTTCAATCAGAAGTTCTTTCCCTAATTCACATTGGCATTAGAATATTTGTTCCTGCTAAACTAGCTACACTTATAATGTTTTTTCATAATTTCTGGACAGTTTTAGCTCAATATTTTGTTTGTTTAACTACATTTAGACTCTACATCCCTCTGGAAATATATTTATTTTTTATATTTTTTTTTTATTTTTATCCCACATTTCTCTCCTATTGTCTGTTTATGTACTTATATTTCTTCCCTCACATAGTATATTCATTTCAACTGACTGTATTGATCTGTCTTTAATCTTAAAAAACTTGACTTTATTCAGTTTTACATAGAATTTTTTACTTACATATTAACATGTATTTTGGTCAGTAGATTTTTTTTTTTTGCTTGTTTTTCGATCAGCCATAATGATGGCATACAACTTACGTAAAAACGTCGGAACGCAATAGATTATATAATAAGCTATACTTATTAGTGTGTATAATTTTATTATCAGAATCCGCGACAAATTTCTACATATTGTTACGGGCTACTGGATGTTAAAAATGAATTAAACTACTCCTAAATTCAAGATACTAATATTTATTAACAAAGTAAGAAAAAAGGATACAATTAAATTATTAAACTGATATAAATTTCCAATAACAATATTCTAAAGATTATAATCTTTTTACATTTAATTACTACAATAATATAAGATGTAACTAATTCTAAATGACTTAACTGTTTACATAAATTTGTACGAATACTATAAAACTACACTACAATTTACAACTACTAATTAACACTTACAGTTCACTAATCGAAGTCCACCGACCGTAAGGTTCTCCAAATATGAGAAATGGACACACATTAATACACAGAAACGGTTTATTACACTCGCGAGACTGTCACAGTTCACTGATACTCTTATTACACTGGCCGGTTTACCACTGAATAGTTTATCATACTGACACTCACTTGTCACAGCTCATCACAATGCCTGGGTCTACTCTCTGACTGACTCACTCGTGGCGAGGGGGGTATTTAAATAGGCAAGGCTGAACATTCTAGAACACAGAAGTAGGGGGAGACTGTTCTGGGATTGTCGAGAACCTTCTTAATCTTTTCCGACAAAGGAGAGGCGGTTCTAGTACGATCGAGAAGGTTCTAATCCAATCTTAACTTCTCCCGCCGACGGGCTTAATACGTTAATCCCTTGTTTCCGTCTTTCTCTCTGTGACCGTTGCAATATCATTTTTATGACTGTCGATCGTTATCTCTTCAAAGCCTTCACTTTTCCGAAATAAAAACAATTTCTAACGCTAGGACCAATGAAGAGTCTTGGGTTCAGTAGATGGTAGAGACTGTACTGTTTCTAGGACAACGGATGAGCAGGGAGGTGGTTTGTCCGTGATCACGCTCAACCGCCAGGTTTTCCTCCTATGGTAAGCATATCCCAAAGGATCCATTCCCGACTTTTAAATTAACTATATGCCACAGCTGGATTTGAAGGATCTTCGGCATCAGTGATCCACCTCGCTTTGAAACAATGGCTGAAATTCAAACACTACAAGAAAGAAAGTATTTAATTTTAGCTCTAATAAATAGTCTTATATTGCTAATTATAATTATAATTATAAGCCGATAATTTTCAAGTCAATCAGTTTTATAAAAAGCTAAAGTGAATTAATGAGAACAAATAAATAATAGAGATACAACAAATATAATTAATTGTGCTATCATTAACAGATATTTACGGCTTACCAGATGCATCAATCTTAATTCTGGCACGTGCCAGCAGTGGTGTTATGTCTCTGATTTACAACAAAGCAGGCATGGCATTTGCACGTGATTTTGGGGCTCGTAAAAAACAGTAAAAAATAAAAATTGAAAGGGGAAAAAATAATATTAAAGAAGACAATTTAAAGAACACTTTTTCTATATTTAAAATTTTACTATAATTGTTTTTACAATATTGGCAACAAATTGAAATCCGACAATTCTTCAGGTTTAAACTCACTGAAAAATGCTGGGATCAAGTGATACCTTCCTAATTAAATTTTTTTTTTTAGTTATAATATACTTTAAAGCTAGTAGATCTGTATCTTGTAGGTAATTTCGGATCAATATGTCTTTTAATAAAAAAAAATATTTTAGCAATTTTTCAATTAATGAAGAAATTGTTGTGTCTCATAAAGCTATTAACAATATTAGTTGCCTTTTTTATTAATATGTCAATTATTGAAGTTAAGAGGCTTAAAGTGTTGTCACTCTCTTGAATTTGTTTAAAATTATCGGTGTTGGTAGTACTGACTATATCCGTTTGTAGTTTTCGTCATTTTTCTTAAGTGATATTTTGTGTTATAGGGATTGTTTCTAATATTTGTAAAGTCATTAGCTTTTATCTCTATTTTTGTTTTGAATTGATGTCAATACCAATCCGGAGGTTTGATCCAGAGAAAGACATATACTCATGCGCCTGCAGACCTCGAGCAGCCATAATCCTTGGATCTAGACCGATTTATGACTTTCCTTGCACCCGAGTGTACATCGGTGTGAAAGAAATCGTATTCATACTTTCAAATAATATGTAATAACAAAACAAAATCACATAAATAAAAGAAACAATGTCATAAGTACGTGAATGATAAAGATTGTGAATATGATTTATTTATCTATCTTATTTTTATTTTATTTTATTTCAACTTTATTTTTAAGTTTGAGTAGTTCTGGCCGGAGAACCATTCAAACTTAAACTCCTCTCTTTATTTATTTTTTTTAACTAAGACATACAGGAAAATGTAATATTGGCCAAAAAAACTATAAGGAATAAACTACTTTGGGTAGGCTGAAGGAAATTAAATCTATTGCTATATGTGACTATCTGAAGCATTAGACATACCTAAGTAAATATGGTAGGGGGCCTAGGCCAGATAGAGTAAAATTACCCTTAGGGTTTATTTATTACCTTTACCTTTCAAGATTGGGCAGTTGTTCGGAAGACGCGGTCAACTCAAGATGCAAGGAGCTGGATGGAGCGATTGTCCAGAATCAGCAAGTCACATATAGCGTCCCCTTTTCTTTGTAAGTAATGTATAAGTTTTATTAAAACTTTGTAACCATGATCAGCACCAATAAATATAATGTTATTCAGTAATTATTCTTATTTAATAAACAACTCCTGGTCAGTCAACCACGTTAACGTTTGGAGAAGAGTATAGGTAGGTATATGTCTCTTATTTATTAATAACATAAAATTACTATATATTAAGTATAATGATCTCAGGGTGGAATCTCATTTTATTATTTATATATATTCAGATCAAAGGATCTGACTTTTCCCTGAGATCATAGCTTGGGCAGTAAAGCCAATATAGCAAATACCGAGTTCAAATTACCATTCTTGCTGGCCTGGCTTTAAGAATTAAGTGTACAAAAAATATTGCCTGAAATGATAATAAACTGGAAAAGATGGAAATGCAAAATTATTTAAATGATTAGAAAGTTTTTTTTTCACTACTGGATTGATGGACTGCATATATATTTTAAAAACTTATAGCACATTAATACATTTTATAATTGATTTACTTATTTTCAGTTGTGTTCGACCTATTGAAATGTAATTTAATATCTCACACAATAACGGAAATATAATTATCGTGACCACTCAAACAGAAATATTGTCTTCGATTCTGAGTATCACAACATTAACTATTGTAGCAGCTTATCACTCGACAGTCTGGCCAACCAATAATTATAATTCCATCCAGTTAATGCAATCCAGTGTTGACTTAAAATTATCTGCAATAATAACACTTTGAAAGTCTACAACTAAAAGTAGAATTTCAAACACAGATTATTAGCATAGCTAACCTCAAAATTTATACTTAACATAAACATCGATAACTATTTTGATGGTATGTGGCATTGATAATCTCTGACACATACACATACATACATATATATACATATATATATATATATATATATATATATATATATATATATATATATATATATGATATATATAGGATCAGTGTAGATCACAGGGATATAGGATCAGTGAAGAGAAAGGATTTGTCTAGCTGGAATGCGTGCCTTGGTAGCTCAGTGGTTAGAGCACCGCGCTAGAAACGCGGGCGACCCGGGTTCGAATCCCGGCCAAGACATAATCTTTTCTCTTCAAAAATAAAAAAATATTATATAATTAAAAAAGAACCATAAATATAATATATATATATATGTGTGTACATATATATGTGGATGACGTGAGGCAGTCATTCAATCTGACGTTGCTGAGAAACAGTTACATACTGCAGCGGCTGTCTGCCAATTATTCCCTTTGGGACCGATTCATCCGTGTCCAAAATGTATTAATTAATTTTCTGCTATTTTATATTTTAATAAGGAATCACTATACAGTATAGAAAGTTTTTATCCATGCGTAAATTATCCGAATTCGTGTTTTTATAATTACCTTTAATTTTTTTTCATTTCGACCAATTTGTTCAAGATATATTTCAATGATATCGGGGCAGTTTCTGTAACAAAGATGCATTGAAAAAAAAAATCATAGCGATTCATTTCCCGAGAGGTTTGTATGTCTTCTGATTAAACATTTGATTAAAGTCATTTGATGTCCAAGAATGTCCCAATCCAAGACTAGTTAAAAATGCTTGGGAGAATCAAACTAATAATTTCACTCCATTAGACAACTGTCTTCAGTTATTACAGGATATATTTGAAATAGCTAGCCCGAAGCTGCATTTACTGAAGTTATTAAATTAACTTGCCTACTCCATAAAACATATTAGAAAAATAAAAGTAAATAATAAATTTATTAGGTACTTTTTAGAAACAAAAATATGTTTCCCAATTTCTTTTTTAACTTTTAACCCAAAATAATATTTTTAAAAAAATAGTACATCTCAATTCAATATAATGTAAAACATAAATTAGCAACCTCTTCAATTCCTGATAATCATAAGTAAAAGATAATAAAAAGAAGATGGCCTCGTGACCTAAGTTGAACTTTTTATTATAGTACAATCACTGGATATTTTCTCTACTTGTCTTTATTTATGCCAACATGTACCATTCTTGTCATTTACTTGTTTTGTAAATAATACAGTTGTAAATTTCAATGAATGGATTATTAAAAAAATAATAAAAGGTAAGAATCACTCCTGATATCATAATCGTTTTAAGTAGTATGTATTTATTAAGGATGTGTTTATAAATAATTATTTTTTATTATTACCTATACCACTACAATCCTTAAAGGGTATTGGTGTGAAACTAACGATTTCTCACCTTAACATTTTTGCAGAATCTGGTTTGATTGGAGCAAATAAGAAAAAAACATGGCTGGATTATCTTATCACGTTATCTATCAGGAATGAATGGAGAGTTTCATTTTTAATGCAAAAAACCCTGTACCACTGTAAGCCGTGAGGGGTCTAGAGTTCAGTACATGGTAGAGTATGTACTGTTTCAAGGACAACGGTTGTGCAGGGAATTGTCCGGAATCACGCTCAACCACCAGATTTTCCCTCCAATTAAGGGTGCCCACTTTATAGAGGCTGGGTGAGCCCAAGGAGGTTCTGTAGATCCCACATGACCCATCAATGGCTGTTAACAGGTTAAACTGTTTATCTGCCAAAGATAAGAACTTGGAACCTTCAGAATAACAACTCAGCATTCTATACACAGATCTAGACACTATGTATGTAAGAAAATGAATTGTACTTGTACATGGTCAGAGAATCCAGTCGATAATCTACTATTGATCACGTCCACACAGCTTCGATCATGAACATTTTTTAACTATAAGCAGTTATGTATTATCGATTACATGTTGATAAATAAACGTATATATATTTTGTTCAATAAAAAAACGGAAGAAGATTGTGTTAAAGTATAATCTAGTTTTAATTTATGCAAACTACAATATGAACTTCCCCTCGTGGTTGTCGGTTTCCGTCAACTGTAATGTCAAATATATATTACTACTCGATATTCGGAATCTAGTAATAATGTAGAGATAAAGGATCGTATTTTGGGATCACCATTTTACATTTTAATTGGCTTTCAAGGAAGTATGTAGTGGAATGCACATCAGATTTTTTTTAATTGTTCAAGAGAAATACGTTATCTCCTATCTATATTTGTTTTTTTTTATATTTTTCGTTCCCGGCGATGCTTGTATTAGAAAAAAGTTGACATGCTGTTTTTAACTGCTTACTCTTCTTTCACCCTCTTTGTAGTTCGATGAACCATTTCCCTGGTTGTTGTTCCTTCCTCTGTGTTAAATATATTTTCATTCTCGATGACTTTCTTCTTCTCTACTCTTCCGAGATGATGGTTTCGGTCTAAGTTTGGACTTGTTTTTAAGAGAATTTTACTAAATTGTTTCAACAACTGCCTATTGTAATACTAGGTTTATGTAATGGAAGCTTTATTGAAATTAAAAAAAAAAATGTTTTTATATGATTCTTTACAACAATTTTTCTTCTTTTAGGTCATCTGTGGATCACGGTGCTTGTATTTTAAATTGTGTTGTCATCGTTTGCTGCCTTTGATGTTCTAGATGGTACTTGTTTTGCAGCTTCTTGGGCTTTCCTATTGCTCCATTTTGCTCTGTCTGCATTGGCATAACTAGAGTTGACTCATGGGGGGGGTTAACCCCCACCAGTCAACCACTCCAACATATTAATAGTCCCTTCAAAAAAGATATCTTGTAATACAGGTATAATATGTATTATACTATAAATACATAGCGCTATATCTCAGTAAGGAATTGACATACAGGCATATTTGAAAAGTCAAAGTTGTAAGAAATTTAACGTTCTACAAACAATGTATCGACATTTTTCTGCAAGATGTAAGAAAAAAAAGTTATTGACGAAGAACTGACGGACGGTCGAGATTTTTGCATCCCCTCCTCCTCTTTTTGCACAGGGTCCTCGAGGTCCAAAACTTGAGAATATGTTAATTAACCACCTGAACAACAACTCCAAGTTTCATATAAATTCCGACCTTTTTCTATCTGAAACTATCCGTCGACTGGCCTAAATAATAACTTTGAAAAAGTAAAATCCTTCAAAGTTTTATTTTTTTTAAATTGTTACTTACAATTTTTTTTTAATTTCTTCTAAGCAATGGTGGGGTTACATCCCCAATAACCTCGTTCATTACGCCTATGTCTTTCTGACCGATTTTTGGTTTGGTTGTGGGTAGCTGTTGTAAGGGATGTTACAAAAGGTATAGTTCTGACCATAAAACAGTAGTTTTACCTGTCTTGGAGAATAGTTTGAATAATATTAAGTTCTGTGAGGCATTCTCCACTTACTTGACCCAGACAAATTCAATTGCTTTGATGGCCAATTATGTCCAAAATGGAAGGTCAGTCGGTTTCTCCTGGTCTGTGCTATACAGTTTTCTTGATGCCGGAAGAGCTCACTGTTTGGTTTGTATCACCGCATTCCATCTGGCAGTATCCTTTGTCCTACGACACTTCTCAGGAATTTCCATTCTTGTGTTTCGAATGATTTCAAAGGAGTCTTATTTATGTAGGTAATTGAGATGAGCCAGCCACGAATGGACATAAAATAATGAGGAAGGCCTCCCCAAGAAACTGGAGGTGTGAAAATTTGACTGACTAACAAGAATAGGAAGATCAAGGTTTCTCTGCGTTGTGGAAACACCTAGTCCTTATTCTTAGGGAATTCTTTTCCTGTTCTAATGGATCGGTATTTCACTACAAATCCTATGGACTACTTTTTTAAATTCATAGATCATTATGTTTTTCTTGAGCGGTATTGAGAATAAAATATTTGCCCAACTACTTCATAAGCCTCACATCATATCGAATTGTTCATTTTGGTTAACTATCATAATTCACCATCATTAGATTCAGCTACTCCAGTACGAATTTCATTAACGAAGCTCACGCTCTAAAAACTTCGTATTCAAACGTCGATATAAATATTAAATAAACTTGTAATCATCACCTCACCGGGGTTTATTCGCTTTGGAGCTGAAATCTGCTATTTCATAAGATTCGTGGATTTTAGAACACGAGATAGGCAATATTACAGGTATTAATAACTATGATTGGGAGCACGGCAGCTCGAAGAGTAGAGCGCCAAGTTGCTGTGCCGAAGATCCTGGGTTCTAATCTGGCTGTGAGAAATAAATTATTTAGTATGTTAACATTCATTCATAGATAGACCTTGTATGATCTAGAGAACCTTCTGGGGCTCAACCCAGCCTGTAAAAAGTGGGGGAATACGATGGTTGAGCGTGATCACGGCCAAATCATCTTCCTGCACAACCGTTGGCTTACAAAGAGTCCAAACTACCGAGTACTGAACAAAAGACCCTTTATGGGCTGAAGTGGTACAGTTGTTTTTTTTTTGTTTATCACACTCATTAAGAAAAGGATTCGCAAATAAAATGCAATGAACCTGGGGTTAACTAAAAGTATAAATACTATCGACATTTTGATTCCCGATGATGTTTACAAGTCTGAATCAGTTAGAGAGATTCAAATACTAATTGAGTGCATTTTATTTTATAATTATTAAACGACGCAATCATCTCTAATCATTACGCCTAAGAGGTCATGCCTTATTTTTATTTACATGCGTTTTTACAACATTATAATCTCGAAATCTAAGGAAGGGAAGATATTTTAAAAATTAATCAAGAATATTTTATATTTGGAAAAGTCACTCTTCCTATGTGTGACAAGCGATAGGAAGGAGATACGTTATCCATTATCAGCCATTACTCAACCGGTTTCGAACACACCGAAATCTCTACTTCAGATTGAAATCCAAGAATCAGCAATGAAATACGACATTTGAGAGATGATTACTGTGAAACGAATGCTGATGAATTTATCAGTAATTAGTATTTTCTTTGTGTGTACTCCTGGTAGGTCTTTGTGTATCGCAGCTGTATAGGATAAATATAATACGGTGATAAACACTGTGTGAGTTGATAGAAGGGGTTGTCACATTCGTGGATCTTTTTAGACTGATGTGTGGTGTGCTGCATTTATTTTGTCTTGTCCTGACCCCTGTATTGGTAACTGGGGATTTGTTTACCCAATTTATATTAAAAAAATTTATGGTCAAATTCGTACTCATAAAAGTAAAAAAGTGCATTTGTTACCGATAAAACATGCTCATGAATAACATAGTTATTATTACGATTTATGATCATAATATAATCAAATAATAAAGTTGCAAAGTAGGCAAGTTTATATTATTTATGTATTTTTCAAACAAATGTTATACTTTAAAATGTTTAATATCATTTTTTAAAAAACCTGTACCAATACAACCCGTGAACGGGTCGGGGGTTCAGTACATGGCAGAGACTGTACTGTTTGATCGGCAACGGTTCTGCGAGAAGGTGACTTGTATGAAAAATAACAAATATGTACAGTAATAATATAACAAAAATCTGGCCAAGAGGCTAAACAATGAAATCAGATGGTAATAATATAACTGCTTAAAAAGTAAATTAAAACCAAGAAAATAAGTGCTTGTCATGGGAAAACCGGTAATAAATTATACAATAAATTAGTGTTAGAAGAGAAGAAAATTAACTAAATGTTAATTGCACTTTTCTCATCGATTTTTAATTTTAAATAATTTAAATGGTACAATTGGGAAGAAACTGGGGGATTGTACTATTTTTAAGTCAAGGGTTCTGTAGGGATCTGGTTATTCAATGATTAAAAATTATGATCAGGTTATATTTTAGTTCAATAGTAAATTAATTAGCGTTGGTAAAAATCCTCTCACTCATTATATCCTTCATTCGATCCGTCTAATTCTCACGTATTTATAACTCAAATTTAATTCATGATTGATACACGAACATTTCATGAAAAGCTTAAGGAAAAGTCGACTGCTAAGGCCCCGAATAATTTATAAAATAATTTATAAATTTATCAATTAAATTATCTATTAAGTAATGGTTATAACATAATGCTTGTGACATAACGGTTTTTTTGTTTGTTTTTTTATGTCGGAAACGAAGGCAAAATTACTTGATAGAGAGAAAGAAGATGTAAAAAAAAGTCTTATATAAATGGCTACATTCCACAATTGGATTGAAAAAGTTATTTTTAATTCGACTGTTTGAGGAAAAGAGTCAAGGCGTGTGATGTAATTTCTATATCGATAATCATAATCTATACATCGATAGTAATATTGACTGTTACATACCCACTTTCCCCTAAAAGAAATAAATGAAGAGGAAGTATTACTGAAGTTTTTAGTTAAGTTGAGTTTAACCAAACCAGGTGGATTTGACCAAATCAGTGATAAAATAAATAAATGATTATGTTTTTTAATTAATATTTTAATAAGAATAAAAATTATACATAAGAAGACAACAGAGAGTTCTTTACCGAAATTTCAGAGCATTGTATTCAATTGCCCTTAAGTAGAAATGGTATCAGTTCCGAAGGTTATGGCTTCCAGTTAAGTCACAAGAAGTTGTAACTTTTCATTCACTTATTTTTAATATTCTCCAAGATAAAAAATCGTGAGTTTTAGTATGAAAAAAAGGAGTATAATTATGGGAAACGTGTATATTTCAGAAATCATTTTATCAAGATATGAACGTTTCGAACCATTTCGAAGTATAGGTGATGATATAACCTAAGCAGTATGTGTAAGTAGGTTCTTTACTATATATACAACCAGTATTAGGTTCTGAAGTTCAGTACCTGGTAGAGACTCTAATGTTTGTTGGCCAAGGTTGTGCAGGGAGTTGATTTGTCCTAGATCATGTTGAACCGCCAGATTTTCTTCCTTATTTTTGTTACCCAATTTATAGAGGTCGGGTGAGCCCTAGGAGGGATCTAGATCCCACAGGATTCATCTCCGGCCGCTAACAGATTAAATAAAAGTGTGCCAACAAGTGGGATGAACCCGGGACCTCCGGCATGGAAACTCATCGCTCTCCCAGTGAACCACTCCGCTCCCAATATTTACTATATACAGTCAGTAATAAAATAAGTTTTATTTTCGAAAACATTAAAAAGGAAACGAATGAAAAGTTACTTGTTATGACTCGAAACGACAACCTGCCGAACTTATACAGAAGAAATAAATTAAATGAAGGTTTTGAGTTGTTTTTTGTTTACCATTTCATTACGATACACCTTTATTATAAGATAATGACTAGAATTTTCACGCAAGCAAACATGTTGTAAATACTCTTCCGTTATCACTAATGTCAAAGATATCAAACAACAAACAGTTGTGCACAAGATTATCCAATGCATCGATATTTGATATAAGTTGTTAACATGGGAGAAACACCAGGGTACGTTACTGGTACCAAATTTTCGAATAGATTAATAGATTATGAGGGAAAATATTGCAATGCGTACCCACCAAAGAACTGAAAAAGTTCATCTTCCATTTTGTAATCCGGCATCTCCGTTCAGAAGCACGATTTGTCCTCCACTGGCGTTCCTCGTCTCCTATCGCACTTGACTCCTGGGTCATATCATCTCCTCTTTTTTTATATACCTATCAACCATTAATTTATGTAATTATGGGCCAATTAGAGACAAAGAGAATTGATAAGGAGCCACACTCTGATAAATTCCTTTTTATATCTATGATAAAAGGGTTCTGTTCCTAGTTTGTGTCATAACTGGGTTTTCTTCAAGTCGCGATTAATTCAAATATTGCTTCATCATACTCGAATCGAATGCCGTAATTTTTCTTTTAATTTATTTATTGATATTTACAACTGTACAATAATACAACAAGTAAATAGGCTAAGTGATACATAATGATCTGAGAATGACAAGTAGAGAAACTACTGGTAGTACTCAAATCACAAGTTCAACTAAGAAGGTCACGTGGCCATCTTCTTTTCAGACGCCTCGGAGGATTATCGGAAATTGAAAGGAAGCTAGGTTTGAGTGGGAATGAAATTTGTTATAAAAGGATAGATATCGGGTTCGGGCCAAATCAGCAACAAATGAGACATTAAGGTCATTATGGATGACTTTATTCTTAACAAAATAAGGAGCATTGAGGATTTTACGAAGGATTTTGGATTGTAGGGATTGGATACGAGAGGAATTCGATGGCTTAGTGGAGTCCCAAATCTCTACTCCGTAAGTCCAAATAGGTCGTATGATGGTCATGTAGATGAATCTTTTGTAGTTAATTGGGAGCTTAGAGCCTTTGTCTAGTAAGTGTTGAAGTAGCCTGAAACGTCGAGCGGTTCCTTGTCTTTTCAGTCTTGTATGAGGATTCCAGGTTAATCGTTTATCGAGATGCAACCCCAAGTATCGGGTCTGTTCTACAGGCACCAGTGAGATATTATTAAAGGATACTGAAGGGCAGTAGGTCAGCCGTAAATTTAAAAATATTTTTAAAAAATGAAATTTTTTACCTGTAGCACATAATTAATTCAATATCTTTAATGACGAAGATAATTCTGGAGCACACAAACCAGCCTCAATAAAGTTTCCGCTTAGTTAAAGAAAACACTAATATTTAAGCCAGATACTTGTACAACCGTTGGTCAAGAAAAAATCCTTCTTTCCAAGTATCGATTCCAAAGCCCTTCTCACGTTATAGCCGTACTTTTTTTTCCAGTTTTCGTATCGTAATCTCTGTATTTAATGCAGGGATGTACAAAAATAAATACTCTATATTATACCGGTATATCTCTACTATAACGTTAAGTACCTACTATACAATTAAATGAACAATTTTAGAATTTGTAAAACGGGTGTCTTACATTTTCCATGATTTTCGGGATCTTACTGTTCTGGCTCTAGGTCCTGCAAGAAGCTGGGACTCCACCACCATACCCAACCAATTTCCGCGATCCTGAGCTATTCTCCTCCATTCTTGTACATACAGCAGCTTTATATCGTCCTCCTTCATATCGTCCAACCATCTCATCCGAGGACGTTCTCTTCTTCGCTTGCCGTCTGGTTTCTCATGGAGAATTCTCTTTGGGATCCTGTGGTCTGGCATTCTTTGTACATATCCCATACATCTAATTTTGGCTCCCTTTTTCAATGTCACCGTGTCAAGCTCTCCATACATCACCACATTCCTTATTCTTTTCCATATCCCATTTAGGCCACTCCGCCCCATATTCTTCTTAATATTTTACTTATAATTGACCATAAGTTCTGATTTTTTGTTCATGGGCCTTGTCTCGCACCCATACATGACTATGAATATATATCACTTTAAAAACACCAACAGCTTTTTTATTAGTTAAGCCATGTTTTTTTTTTTTACTTTTTTTATAATATTTAAACCATAGTTTGCAAAGTAATTATGTGTCAAGATGTGATTTAAAAAAAAAAAATGTAAACCTTTTTCTTAGACATAGTAAAGCCAATATATGTTTCGTAAAGGAATTTTTTGTTGTTTCATTTTAATATAATTACCTTATATAACTAATAATCAATTCAAAAAACTGTGATTGAAATTAAACTGGTTACGGCAAATAAAAAAATAGAATGTAGAAAAAGAATAAACACAACCAAAAAATAATAAATGGATGCATTGATTTTTTTTTATTGTTAATACATCGAAAACTAAAACCAAAAAAATATTTTCCCTTTGCCAAATTTAAATATTCAAATTCAAGTTGAAAGATTATAAAGGAATTTTTGAAAAATGATTAGGGAGTATGTTCGGAAAATATGTATTTTTATTTTTGGTGTATTTTTCATGTATATCGTTTACATTATCTCATGTTCATATAACATTATAATTGATTAGATAAGGTAAAATTTGTTATGAAATCTCTTACGGAAAAAATAACATTTCCTAGATATAACAGAAAAAAAATATAAGAAAAACTCTTTTCATGATCGAAATTAATTTAAATATAATTTCCCTTGACTTCGTGTCAACATTGTAAAATCATGACGTAGTTAAAAAGTTTTTTTGAAGAAATGTTCTTATCTGTTTTTGTTATTTATTTGATTTCGTTTCTTTTCTATACTAGAACCTTGTTTGTTTATCACATAAAAATTCGTGATTAGTAATAGTTTTTTCTCAAAAGGTGGTTAATATTTTAATTTTATTTGATTTAAAGATTTTTTTATATATTTAATGAAAAAAAGAAAACAAGTCGATAATACAAAATCTAAATATATTGCTTTATTTCGTTTTAGACAAGATCTATGTTTTGTTGCTAATAATTTAAAACACATATGAAATCAAATTCTTTAATCTAAGGTATGAAAAAATAAAAGGTTTTCTAAATAAATATTTATTTTGATAAGTAATCAGTTATTTTTAAATTTTTGGACAGTTATGATCACTAAATTTACTCTGAGTACTGTACTATCTTAGATTTTTAACCATTTTTACATGTAATAAAGTTGTTTTTCGTTGTTTAATTTAAAAGCGTAAAACCCTCGGTTCATCAACGCCTATGGACCCTTTTTTATATTTTTGTTATATATTGTAGAAAATTAATAAAAACACGCGTGGACATATATAAAATGACACATTAAAAGTGAATGATAGAGAAAATTTATATGCAATTTGAGAAAACGGTATGTATCATTTATACAATAGGCGATGAGATTTAAAAAATTGAAATACCAACACGATCCTCGTTGTCACTATGAGCCTTCGATAAATTTGGGGCAAGTTCTCAATCACAAATTTTAATAGTAATTTTTAAGAACCGCAAAACTAAAAGTTATTACAAAAGACTTTGTTTATTTCTTCTGGTTTAGACCGTGTAGATAAATTTTTCGCCAACGTTTCAGCTCAGGAAGTGAGATTAGAGAATGAGAATTTAAACGAATAATTTGCTCATAACATCATAGCTTACGCATTTTTCCTCTAAATAAATATTCAGTGCCTCTTTTTAGCAATATTCATTGCAATGCTGAAGTTTATAGCAATCGAAAATAAACGTTTCTTATTCTGTTTTCTAAGTAATTCAATTCATAACTAGAACATCTTCACCTGCGTTATATATCGTTGATCTGGACAATTAAAAATGAAAAATATTATTTATAATTATTGGTCAATTTTTTTATTTTTAAATATTTTTATTTTTAAAGAGAAAAGATAGGCCCTCGGCCGGGATCAATATTAGATTGACAAAAAATCTCTAACTTTGATCATCTAACACGATTAATGATAACAAGATACTATTACCTCCTCTTCCCATAAGGCTCAGAGCGATGAGACAGTTTTCACTTAAACATTTACTTAAAATGGTGCACAATAGCAAAACATAAAAAAAAAACATTTATAGCGCAAAACCTGCTGTAAAGACTTCAATGAAACTTGTCTAAAGTTTTCTACTTGAAGCTCTCTAAATATTCATTTAAAGGAAAAAATATACTGAAAGGTTATCCGGTAAACAAAAATTTCCTTAACAAAATAAACATATAATAAAAAAAAATGAGTACGTAACTGATTGCATCTTTTTATATCACTATCTTTGAATGTTGCAAGAATTTTGAAAATTGTTTATACAGCAAAGTGATAAAACTTTTTGTATTTAATGTTTAACCTCGGTATAAAGTAATCTTCGAATTCCATTCATAATCAGACACGCTAAATTAAAGAATTAATATTTTTTTTATTCATGTTATCGAATGAGTTTCATAGAATTATTCAAAATAATAACTTTTATATTTTTTAGCCTTCCGCGACCACTATTATTACAAAAGACTTTGTTTATTTCTTCTGGTTTAGACCGTGTAGATAAATTTTTCGCCAACGTCAATTATTATTTTATTCTAATATATTTCAAAGAGAGCGGAGTGGTTCAGTGGTAGAGCACTGCCGAAAATCCTGGCTCAAATCCCGCTACAGGCAAGACTTTTATCTAGTCTATTAGCAGCCGGAGACGGATCATGTAGGATCTAGGACCAACCTGAGGTTCACCCAGCCTCTACAAGTAGGTACCCAAAATAAGGGGGAAAATCTGGTGGTTGAGCGTGATATAGGACAGATCGCCTCCCTGCATTGAACCCTAGATCCGTTCATGGGTTGTAGTGGTACAGTTTTTTTTTTTTTAACTATATTTCAATATTATTCTCTAGAAGAATATTATCTAGAATATTCTAATTTTCATTCATCTTCATGATCAACATTGTACAGCTCGTTCACATCCAGGTAAGTGCTTACATACCATTTACTTTTCTGAATGCCTCGATCACACTTTAAAATGATCCGCACTAAGGTACGGGCACAAATATGAAGCGAATGCACAATAAAGATCATCTTTTTATTTATTTATTATATTTTTATCAATGAAGCTAGCAGACTAGAATAAATTTACTATAATTTAAAAATTCTTGTGGATAAATTAACCGTTGGCTCCATGCGAATTAGAGATCATATCCGTAAAAAAAATATTACTGTGCTAAACTATAAAACGTCACGGGGTCATATGCTTCCCAGACGTGTCTGACTGTTATCAGTGACTGATTGGGAGCAAGATTACAAACTGTTGGGCATTTATGTGTATGCAATAATAATAATCGTACCGCGTTTATATTTCGGGTCATGTCTGCAATGTGTCCCATTTTGAACCGTAAAACTCCTGAAATATTACAAATATTATAAATTTTTAAGATAATGATAATCTGAAATGTATCAATTTCTCGTAATGAGTTAAAAAAATAATGTTATTGTATCATTTAATCTCTCTACGTTTTGTATTTAATCATTTTACTTCAAAGAAATTAATGAGAAATTGCTTGGGTAGTTTTAGTATTTGAATATATTATAGAAGCACTACGGTTGTTTTTGTTTTGTTTTTTACTATTGTACATACATCATATTGTTTCTATTGGCTGTACTGTTTCTAGGACAACGGTTGTGCAGGGTGGTGATTTGTCCGATTTAACTCACAACCGATAGGTTGATAATTGGGTATTAAGAGTACCCACTTTACACCCTCAGAAGGGCCTGTAGATCCTACAGGATCCATCCTTGGCTGTTAACAGATTTAATAATTTATCTACATATTTACATACATATATTGTTAACAGATTATAACAATTTATCTGCCATAAACAGATTCGGCATTCTACCCAAGGAGCTACCCCGTTCCCTCTTAAAAAAACAAAACAAAAAAGGGTTATGTTTTTGTGTCTTGATAATGCCTGAATAGGCGAAACGTCGACTGATAAGTGGGTGTATTACTGGATTTGAAACATAAGGCTTTGCATTGCGGTTTTTCCCAATTGCATTATAATAAATAATAATGTTTCTTTTTGAGTTGTTGGCTCTATTTTATTAATTTTATGAGAAATTTCATGGGAACTTGTAGTACTTGAGTAAATTATTGGGGACCCCACGTATTTCCCCCTTAATAATAGAACATATAAAACCTCTTTTTTTTAATTATAAATTTAAAAATATATTTTGGTAGAAACAGTGAAAATAAACAATACTATCCGTACAGCAATAAGTCTCGAATTTAATCAATACTAATGTATTATGATTTTCCTGTATTTTTTTTTTAATCAGGGTTTTTGAAGTGAAGACAACTAAACGATGCATGGTGATTTTTTTTCTCTCTTTGTATATATTTAAAAATTTTATTTATTTTTTTTTCCTCCAAGATTTACTTACAATATATACAAATTACAAATGTACAGAATAGATGCAATGCTGCTATATGAACTACAAGCCTTTTATTACCTTTCGCTAATATTTAAAGAATTAAAGAACAGATATTTATTTATGAGTTGGACCCCATCGAATGTTATTCTCTCTCATATTGACACATACTTTTATACTGTTGTTGTAAGATCTACTGCATTTAGTCTGCAGGTATGTACTCATGTTTCTGTCCTTACTATCCCTGCATTGTTGAAACGTTGACTGATCAGTTTTAAAAAGTTAGGATTTGCCTTTGGAATTTTCTAATAGTATCTTATATTTATTTAAATAATAACACAGTCTAAGTTACTATAAATAATGAAAAAAAAATAAAATTTTATGTAAAGAATTGAGGCAATTTTTAGGTGCACATTGTATATTTGCATATTAGTTTAAGATTAAAAAAAGCTATTTAGTTTAAGTCGAAAAAAAAGCTTAAGTGTACATTGAATGACGAACTATCCTGCGTAAGTTATATCAGGAAGTAGTAACAAAGCATGAACTTCAAATCAACCCAGATAAAATATCTAGTTTATGGATTTTTTTTTTCACAAATTACCCTGATAAGTGGTAGTCAACACGGCATAGTGATCAATCCAATAAGTCCAATCCAATATTAAACCATAATAGAGAGAAAAATAGATAGGAAAAATATGACATAAAATTATAATGAAACTATTTAGCGCTGTGCCCACTCCTAAACATCTAAAATATTGACCGAGGCGTAAGATTGCGTTGAGAGTGATCAAGCGGATTTGGGTTTGGGAACTGAACGGAAATTTTTCATTGGCATCGAACCTTTGGATTCACTTTGCCTTATTATATCAACATTAAGATAAACAAAAAAATAGGGACATATAGTTGTAGTCCAGACTTACGAGTACCGCAAGTTGATGGATTATGTTTCCTACTAAGCTCAGAACTCAGGGTTTTCTCATTTTATAAATCTTCCCAAAACCTCAAATCTCAAATTCTCCAAGAACTTAGGTTCCCAACCAAAACCTTCTCACTGATAAACTTCTGTCCTAAAATTCCTCTCTCAACTCTGATACACATTTCGTAAATATTCTCTTTTTCACCTACCTCTTTAATGCATTGGTCGTGATCATTTGTCTCGAACGTTATACCACAATTAAATATCATTAGAGCTTAATAAATTATGTATTATTAGCTACTGTTTTCAGAGGAATCAATGAATCAAAATTTTACCGAGAGAACCCAATAATTACAAATTAAATCACTACAAACTTTTCCCAAAGGTTGGGTTATTTAAAATGACCTTGTCCAATGCAGAATTTTTTCAAATAAAATATTTTAAAAAATGATATCATATGTAACAATAAATTAAAAAAATCAGAATTTTTTTACATTTAAACGCTTCAGTGTCGAGAAACTAACAACAATTATTCACCTTAAAAATTCTTATTCCATTATGTCTCATTTTTTTCTAATTTTATCTGTATTTCTTTTTTGCTTTATCTCATACGCAGTATTTTACAAAATAAGATCTATTAGGAACCATCAAAAATTATTTTATTTATCTGCTATTTGTTTTAAAGGAATAGACCTATACAAATCAGCCGTTCAGGGTCAAAAGCGGATAACTCCAAATTTTAACAATTAACTTTTTCAGATTTTTCGCTAGTTAAGACGAGCAAGTTTTGTTAGGTTTTGCTTCCGAAACTTCAGGTTTACAACCGGACTAAAACCGTGAGAGATAATGCGGCGGTGTCGTGACAAAATTGCTCGACAAGACTAGCGAAAAATGTGAACAAGTCAATTTTTTTATTTATAGAGTTATTCCGCTTTTGATCCTGAACACCTCATATATAGTCTATTGGAATTAATGAATTTTTCATATTATTATATAATACAATTCATTTTCCTTAATTTAAATATCAATATAATAACAGGATAAAAAAAACAAACCTGTACTACAACCCATGAAGCGTGTTGAGTACAGTATAGAGCTTGTTTATATCTAAGCCAACGGTTGTGCAGGGGGGTGATTTAGCCGATATCACGATCAACCAGGTTTTCCTCCCTATTAACGGAAGCCACACATTACAGACGCTGGGTGAGCCCTACGTAGGTCTGCAGATCCCACATGTTCGATCCCTGACACAGTTTTACAGATTAAACATTTTATTAATAAATATACTAAAAAACACAGCACAACTAAAAGGATAAACTATTATGATTGTAAACGTTCACACACTATTTTTTTTAAATATATAAAGAATGAAGATAAGAACAGTAAAAACTCAAAAAGTTGCATTAAATAATTATTAGAATGTGATTGGAAAAATCCACAAAGCTGCTTGAGTCTGTGCAATTATAGATAATGACTATCCGGTCGACATTTAGCAAATCCAGGCATCATCGCCAAAAATGTTCACATCAATGAAGATCAAATTGGCCACATCTCACATCGACAGTCCAAATAAACGTCATTCAGATACAGCATCACTCCAAGACGTAATACTTGAGTATTTGAAGCGCATACGTATCTATGCATGTGCGTGTGAGTGTGTCCCTAAAAGAGCTAAAAGAAAAAACTTTTAATTATAAATAAAACCAAAAAGAAATTGAATATCTCCATTATTACTTCCGTTAGATAGAAGGAAAAATGTTATAAAAATAATAATAATTACTCCACATAATATCATATTATTTTTCAACTCGAATATAAACGAAAACATTATGTAATATCCTTCAGATAACTTTCTCATTCCAAGAAACACTGAAGTGAACTGTCGTTGAAACTCTAGAATAGTTTTATTTTATGTTTCTATTGAGGATTTTCTTTGTCTTATAACTTGATGGTGTTTCAAAGGGTTCATTAGGGTTTACTTCTTAGGGCCAAGTTATGATCAAGAAGACAATAAAATTTCAATAAATGGCTGATTATTATCATATGTTTTTGGTAAGATCGGAATTTCATTATTTTTTTTGTTCCTAAAATTATTAATAAATGATAAATAAATAAGTAAATAAATTTATTGAATATTTATTTTTTCTATTATTATCATTGTTTTCTGTTTTGGCAGGTGTTAATTTATTAAGTTCAAATAAAAAGTACCATTATCTTCTCCAAATAATAATCAACTCTGTATAAGTTTTGACCATGTTCATCATATAAGCGCATTTAAGCATTCTTAATAAGTTATAAAAGAGAACAACTTACTTGACATGGGCGGATGGTGCACGGGAAGTCCCACCAGCTCTTCGTTCATCTCAAGGTTCAAAGGTCAAATCTCCTGAAGCTCATAGAGTCCAGTTTCTTACTGAACTAGTCGCATCATCGAAGATGACCAATGCGCACGCATATTATCTCACTACCGTTATCTTATTGGTTTTGATTCCAAGGCAGAACTATCTCTGTTGACAACCCTGCCGATCACTTGTATGGTTGCCCACGAAACAAATCAATCTCTGGACGAATTAATTGCAACAAGTTTTTAGGAATACTACGAATATTAACGATTTATGTTCGCCACTTCTAAAGCGCAATGTTTTGTAAAATTTCTGGAAGAATGGTTGAAAAATTCACTTATTGTTCTGTCTTAGTACTAATAAAATCTTGGATTTTAATTGGAGCTCAGTTAGTAGAGCGCTGAGTTACTATGCCGAAGGTTAAGGGTTCAAATCCGGCTGTGGTAGATAAATTATTTAATCTGTTAACAGCCGTTATTGGACCCTGTGAAATTTGGCTAACCTCCTTGGGCTCACCCGGTCTCTATAAAGTTCATACTTGGCGGTTGAGCGTGATCTCGGGCAAATCACCTCCCGGTAGACCCATTTCCCTTGAAACAGTACAGCCTCTACAGCAACTGAACCCAAGACCATTTATGGGTTGTAGTAATACAGGTCTTCATTAACAAAACCGTCGTTCATAGTTTTCGAGTGTTTTATATGTACTTTAAATAAATCATATATATGTATCACCCGATATTACGAAGAGTTGAAGTGGCTTTACCCTTCCTATCGCTGTAAGTATTTCCTAGCTTCCTTTCTTTACCAAGTTATCCAATTCCGTCGACCATCATACATCTCCGCCGATCTCCTTAAATTCAAAAACTCGGTCCACTCCCGTAACACCCGTTCTCGGCTCTCAGACCTATATACAGCATCCCACCGAACAACTGCTTTTGATAGATCTTTCCTTATCCGATCCTCGTCGTCCCTTTGGAATAATACCCTATATACCTGTATTGTTATTCTAAAGAGACTTGCCCCAGAATAAATAAAGAATTTATTATTATTATTATATATGACGCGAGACAATTGATAAATCTACCTTCATCAATTTCCTGGACATTTTTGCAGGTAATTAAAGCTCTGCATCTTTTCTTTTTTTTTTCTTTTTTTTTAGTTATTCCGAATATTCAAAAAATATTATATACAATGTAGTAGAAAGTTGAAAACTGGAGGAAAAGATTAAATTTGCAGCAAAAGTTATTAAGATATTTTTTTTTAAGATGGAGAAAATCGGACATAGTGAGAAACTTTAGTGTTTTTTTCTGTAAAAGGTAGAAAACATACAACAGGCTTAAAAGTAAAATTAATCTTCTTTTTTTAAACTAAATATTCCTAAAACCTCCTAAACGACACATCGTAACGAAATCATGTAACATTATACTACAATATTAAATTAAACAGTACTAAATTTTACGTCTGATGTATAGTACAACACAATAATTTGTGTAATCAGTAGTAGAAAGTTTTTTTTTATGAAGGCAAATTTTGAAAAAAATAATAAATCTGGACAAAAATATAGGGTCTTTTCCGTTTCGAATGCCGCACTAATGAGTTTATAGCCTGCTATTTCTGGTATCATTATTACAACATGTGATCTTAATGTTTAAATTATTAATAATTTATTCAATGACCAACAAAAATAAACATTTATTTACATTGTTAAAGTAAAATACTTATTCGTATAAATAATATAAATAGTTTTATAGATACCAATTATGGTTTGGTTGCGAGGGATCATGGTTTTTTTTTAAATAATTGATTGATTGAGATCGTGACTCAGGGGTACTCCGGACCTCCACTGGTTACCAATAAGACTATTGATCACTATTGGTATTATTGTTACATTGCGAATATCGTTAATCTCGTAGAATGCGATTGAAAAGTAACAAATTTTTTGCATAGGTGTCTTTATTAAAAGACACCTATCCTACCATATCAGGTTTTGGTTTTCCCGAGTGACCGGTATTCTTGTTTAGATTTGCGCCTTAGGCTGCTGGACTCCACATATATCCTGTGGGTAAAAGACAGCAGCTAATCGGGCAGCGTTGCGCTGACAAGAATACCCCCTCCCTTGTGTAGAGACTGTGAACATGACGGAGCCATCAGGCGAACCGGACGATAAACTTCTCGGTGAGTACCAAAAACAGTTATTTATCTCTGTGTAGTGATTTTACAGTGATATTACAGTTAATCCCAAGAAGACCGACTGTATTATTCTCTCCTTCCAAAAGAATAAGCGCCCTCTACCTAAGGTTTATAGAGTAGCAGGCAAAGTTAACAAACCTGCGAATAGGATAACGTATCTCGGTGTCACCCTCGACCGGCACTTGACGTTATCCCAACATTGTAATAAGAAGATCAGGTCGGTAAGAACTAAATCTTACAGGCTAAATCATCTTTTAACCTCACCGAACTTATCACTCCGCCTCAAAGTAATGATCTATAAGGCAGTTATTAGACCAGCACTCCTTTATGGGGCGCCTATGTTAAATAACATTTTGCCAACAACTTCAAAAAGGCTCCAACAATTTCAAAACCGTATGCTGAGGCGTGTAGTAAGGCACACTTCTCTGCAAAGGACGAAATCAGACATAATACAGGAGACTTTCGGACTCCCGACGGTAATGGACTTCATCACAAGGAGCCATATCAAATTCTTTGATAGCCTCCATCACTGCACGAACCCACTATTAAACCCACTTACACCGACAGGCCGACCTCAGCGCTGGCAAACACATGTACAGACACTCAACATGGACTGAGTAAACTACTAACAAACTCCAATCAGACAGAACTCGTGAGCCCCATCACTAGATCCCCCACTCCTTCCATCTAATTAATGTTCAGAAAATCCTTCAGACAATCCTCTCTTAAAATGCACCTGGTGCAGTAAAAGAGATACAATGTATCATTAGTAATATTAATATGTTATTTTTCAAATATTAATAACAACCAAAGGAGTTAAGAAATAAAAAAATAGATACCAATCTTCCTTTTTAAATAGCCACATTTCTTTAATCATCTGATTCAATGTGTCCGCATGCCTGCCTCCACATAAATTCTCACATGAGGGAGTCCAGGATTTCTCTTGAGGTATCACCAATTTGCTTTTCCAACTGTCAAGTGCCCACGATCCCTCAACTGGACCACCGATTTTACAGAATTTTTTAAAACTAAACCACACAATTCCAGCTTATAATTGTTGCAATCTACTACGGTGATTCATTTATAATTCTTTTTCATACCATTTTATCGTAGTATACTCGTCAGCTCATAAGTATATAAACATAAGTGGCGACTTGAATTGATAACTTAGATCCTTCAAACCACGTACCAGTTTGTACCATTTCTCCTAAAAATCCGATTTACAGAGGGAATTCCTCCTTTTCCAAATCCTTACAATAATGATATTTAAAAAATAAGAGTCTGCCGTAGAAGAAACTAGATTCTATGAGCTTCAGGAGATTTGACCGTTGAGATTTGAACCTAATTACTCTTGAAATAGACGAACAAACCATCTGCCTGATAGTTGCTTAAAACATATTAGGACTTCCTTTGATTTTTCATTTATAATTCAATTCTTAAACAGCTGATTCTATAAAAAAAAAAAAAAAATGGTATATTAAGCCCAAGAACATTAAATTAATATTTCCTCTAATGACCACCACTACATTAAATTTTGGTCAAGTGATAAGATAGAAAACCACTGTTAAACAATGGTGATTTCGTCATCAAACAGTGACAGAGTACTTTATATGAATCTGTTGCTTGGAAATGAGACTCTAGAAGAAAATATCATCGAAGAAAACATTTCGAGCAATTCTCGAAACTAGACACCAACCGTCCTGTAATTGTTTGTTTATTTAGCGTCACTTTATGCTGCTATGAGTAATCGGACGATCCTACAGCGGGAGAATTAAATTTTGCTTAACCAGGTTCAATTAGGATAGGGATTTTTAACGAATACCTGACATCGTAAAGGATCAGGACCCCCATTTTCGACCCTTCCGAAGGATGGCATCACCAAGGACTTTTTACTCCTTTTTAAACATCCTAGGGCCAGCTGCCGCGCTAACACCACAGGTCGACTTAATCCGGTAATTGTTATCTTGACCCATTGGAGTTATAATCTGTGCGGAAAATTGGGTACTGATGAATTTCAAGTATTTTTCATGCGATGCTCCAATCAAAACCATAAGTTCTTGATCTGCTTCTTATGTGTTTTTCATCATCTTGAGAAAACTACAAGAAAAATAATGGTTTCAGTTTGTCCTTAGTAAACAGCTTCCAAAAGAATGTTTAATAACCTATGTGGTGATGCAATGCTAGTTTGTTATTCGATGTTTATATAATGAACGAGACATTTCGTAAAGTCTCTACCTCTGTGTTTCGTAAAGTAACCTTTTAGTTAACTGGTCTGTAAAATTAAAATAAAAAAAGGTTAGTATGATTTATAATTTTACTTTTTAAAAGCTAAAGAAGTTGTAATTTATATAGGAAAATATAATGGTTAAGTACAGCTCGACAACAATGCCAATAATTCGAGCAGTAGGTTTGCTCATATTCGGCCTAAGCCATTATTAGGATTAATGATTACTGATCACTGTAGCTATGGATAGGCGTCCTTTTCTGTTCAAATTTGGGGAAAGAAAAGTAGTACAAATATACGCAGAGAACGGTCTCCATCACTGAATATATGTTCCTTCGATTTAGAGTACTATTTATTGTCCACACACTCCTCAAAATGTGGCGTATTATTTATTATAAATTAACATAAATTAATTTCTTACATTAAAACTAGCTCTTAAAAGAAAATTTTTGTTCATTTAACGTCACTTTATGCTGCTATGGCTAATCGGACGATGCTACAGTGGGAGCCCTAAATTTTGCCTATCCAGGTTTCATTAGGATAGGAATTTTTAAGGAGTACCTGACATCGTACAGGCTAGGGACCCCCGTTTAACGTCCCTTTCGAAGGACGGCATAACCAAGGATTTTTTACTCCCTTTAAAAAATCGTAGGGCTACCTGCCGGGCTACGAACCCGCGATCTTGAGTTTAGTAGTTTGTTATGCTAACCACTAGATCACAAATCACCCCAAGAAAATTTTTGAGCAATAAAAAGGGAGACACAAACAAATTTAAGGTAGTACTAGATTGTTTCGGCAGTGATGCCTGAAATACCCACTGTGAGAATACACCTCACACGCATCGTTTACATCAGTTTACTTTTGATAATGTATATCTTATGTAGAGGTACATATCAAATTAACACATTTAAAAAAAAAATTTAACTATTGTACAGTGATCATAAATGCAATGTATTGCATAAATGCATAGGGGCAGAACAATTAAAAGTATAGCAAGACGAAACATTTCTTGGTCTTTCTAGTACTAGCAACACCCTCCTCACAAGTCAGCTCAAAAGCAGAATTCTCACTAAATAAATATATTTACCGGAAGTTTAAAAAAAAAATATTTTACTCTTTTTGGAGTGATAAACTTTATGTTTCTACATATCAGTTGTTCTTGTATGTACTATCAGTCTGGCCAGAGACACCGTCCTGTACACATCGTATTATCTCCTAATTTCTTCTGCTCTTTGTTCCGTGTTTTTGTAGTGTTGTGTTTAGTTTTGTCTCTTTTCTTCTCTCTATATATTTATCGGTTATTATTTATTATTTATTATACTATAAACTTATTCAAAAAAAAGCAGAGAGAAGATTTTCATTCGATAAATTAAGCTAAGTTCGACGACCTTGAAGACGGTGAAGCTTTCGGTCCTAATACCAACAGCATTAGGCATTATCCCGAACTTACAAACAATTGTGAGTTATTTATTTACTTACGTAATTATTTTTTCTCTTCTTATTCATTATGGTTCACTGCACTATTTGCAACGGCGTTATTACCCGAGATGACAAAATTAACATAAGTTGCTCTAAATGCAATCTCATATTTCACGGGCGATGCATTAACCTCACTGATAAAGATTTAGAGGCCCTTAAATCTGTCAAAAAAAATCTGTGGTTATGCTCTCAGTGTGACCAGGCGAAAAAGAATACGGCGACGGGAGAAAAACTTAAAGCTGAACTCTCTTTATCAGATGTTCTAACGGCAGTGAAACAAATTGACACCAGTATTAAAGATGAGATTAAAAATATCAAAACAGCCATTGATAAACAAGGGGACCTCACCTTTGAGTTTAGTGATAAACTAACCACAATAGAAAAACATCTAGAGGGCCAATCAAGATTCATAGAAGAGATATTGGCGGAAAATAAAGCTTTAAAGGCCCGGGTAGGAGATCTCGAAGTGCGGGTAAACAAAAGTGAGCAGGGCATGTTATCTAACTCCCTGGAGATCCGGGGGATCCCAGTCCGAGCCGGTGAGACCCCTTCCGGCCTATTAACTAGTATCGGTGCGGGCCTAGGCATAAAGTTAAATCTAGAGGATCTGGACACAGTGCAACGACGGAGAGCAAGAAATGATGACCCGCGACCCCCACCTATCATAGCACGCTTCGTGAGGAAATCAGTGAGGGATGACTTGTTACATAAAAGAAAAGTCAAAAGAGATTTCTCCACGCGAGATTTAGGTTGGCAGGAAAATGACTGCCACCGTATCTATCTGAGCGAGGAGATGACAAAAGGTAACAAGCACCTCTACTGGTTAGCCCGTCAGAAGAAGGCAGCGGGAAAGATAAAGTATGTGTGGTTCTCTGGGGGCAGAGTGCGCTGTAGAAAAGAAGATGGTCACCAGGTGGTCTTCATAGATCAGGCCCAAGATCTAGACGTCTTCGGGTGACTACTAAAGTTTTGTTTCCCCGCTAGCTCTATGACAACCTATGGCGCTCACCACGGAATTTTGGATTTTGCCCACGCCCTCTCTATACAGTTAATTTCTTTTTATTGGTCCATATTTTTAGTTCTTAGGATCTTTTGTTCTATATTTTTAAGTTTGTTCATGTTCAAGCAGCTATATATATTCTATTACTTTGCTTCTCTCATTATTAATTCATTATTTTCTCTTTTTACATATTTTAACAGTATTATCATTTCTATACTATTAATATTCTTATATGTTTTTTGTTTTATCTTGCATGTCTTCAACTACCTGGAACATTTCATAGCTTTTTACCTAATCTACCTGCTAAAATTATTTGGACACAGCATCTTCTCCTCTTATACGGGGATCTTCTCTCCTACCTCACCATCATGTCCAGTATCCTGACATCCTGTCACGTCAACACCCAATCCTTATCTGCCCATTTTGACGAATTCCTTCAATATTTTACCCAAAACTTTTATCATACCATTGGAATTTCCGAAACATGGCTAAAACCCCACATCCCCTCCTCTGCAATATCCTTACCAGACTATTCATTCCTTCGCCACGACCGGGTAGACCGGACTGGTGGAGGAGTAGGTCTTTACGTACACAACTCCCTAAAATCACGTATCCTTGATTCCTCACCCGCAACTGGTTATCCTCACACAGAATTCCTTCTGGTTGAAATCTCTTTTAACCCAAACCCTCTCCTTTATGTCGTAGTATATCGCCCTCCTTTGGCCCCTCTTGATTCAATTTTTGAATCTACCCTTTACGACTACATTCCTCTCTATAACCATATCATTATCTCCGGTGATTTTAATGCCAATCTCCTTGTCCAATCCTACGATCAACTATACCTGGAAAATCTCTTTTACTCTCTACACCTTTCCATTGTCCCATTTTCTCCCACCCATCACACCTTTCAATCCGACACATGGTTAGACCTGTTTGTCATTGATTCACGGCAGAACCTCCTTTCTTCCTCTCAATTACCCGTTCCATTTCTGTCCTCTCATGATCTCATCCATATTTCATACAATATCCAAACTCCTGTTATACTACCTAAAACCGTAACCTTTCGCAACTTAGATGCTCTCACCCCAGAGAACATCTCACCCTCTCTTGAAGCCTTGGATTGGAGAGAGATTTATTCTTGTGCCTCTATTGATTCGATGGTTGACATACTTACTTCCAATCTCAAATATATCCTTGACACCCATGCCCCACTGAAAACCTCAACCTTCCGTCACCAGCCTGCTCCCTGGTTGTGTCAAAAAATTAAAGATCTTCAAAGGAAGCGTGATGCGGCCCGAAGACGCTTTAGACGGACAAGGTTAACTGACGACTATCAAGCGTTTAGGGCCCTCCGCAATCTGACACAGTCGGCAATCAGGCAGGCAAAAACCAAATACTTCCACGAAGCCCTTTCATCTGCTCCCGATTCTAAATCCAAATGGCATCTCCTTCGAAAGCTCTCTCTTCTTAATTCATCTTGTTCTAGGCCCTTTCCAGCCTCTCCCAATGAAATAAACTCATATTTTTTGTCCACCTCAGTTAATACTTCTAAATCATCCTCTCCCGTATTTTCCCTACCACCATCTTTCAACCCTGACAACTTTTACTTCGCTGACATTTCACCCAACGACATTATTTCCTCTGTTCTGAAATCCCACTCCATCTCCACAGGCTTCGATGGGATTCCTGTCAAACTGCTAAAATCCTGCCTTATCGATATTATACCTGTCCTACTCTTTATATACAATTTTTCACTGCAAAACGGAGTATTCCCAGCCTCCTGGAAAAAAGCCATAGTCCATCCTATTAATAAATCCTCTAACCCTGTCTCACTCAAAGACTACCGCCCAATCTCAATCCTCTCAAACCTTTCCAAGCCTCTAGAAAGAATAGTCCAGTCACAAATGTCAAATTTCCTCGAACAGTCCAACCTCCTTGACCCACTTCAATCTGGTTTCCGTCCCGGTTTCTCCACACAATCGGCACTTACCAAAATCACCAATGACATACATACCGCTATGGACGACAAAAAACTAACTGTGCTTATCCTTCTTGATTTTACTAAAGCTTTTGATTCCTTGGACCATTCTATCCTTTTTAGCAAACTCAAATCAATGTCCTTTTCTAACAGTTCCATCCGATGGTTCCAATCCTTCCTCTCTGATAGATCTCAAGCAGTTTCTATACCTAATCATCCCCTTTCCTCTTTCCTCACTCTTTCCTCAGGCGTGGCACAGGGCTCAAGTATCTCTCCTCTTCTTTTCAACTGCTATATCAATGATCTCCCTAAATCTGTTCACCACTGTTCCCATCATCTATATGCTGACGATTTCCAAATATATCTGTCCTTTCCCCCTTCCGAGCTATTTTTTGCGTTCGCTAGTATTCAGGAAGACCTGGATAGGATCTGTGCCTGGGCAAAGCTGAACAAACTGGAATTGAACGCATTGAAAACTCAGGCCATTGTTTTAGGTTCCAATTCCCTCCTTACATCCATCCACACCCTCCCAACATTACTCCTAAACGATAATCCTATCACGTTTACCTCCTCGGTGAAAAACCTAGGCATCACCATCGACCAAAACCTTTCCTGGAAATCCCACATCGCCCAAATATCCCGACGGACAATTAGTTCCCTGAAGTTGTTCCATCGTTCTCGTCATCTCCTTACACAATCTTCCCGTAAGCTTCTCGTATCTTCTCTCATCTTCCCCCACTTTGACTATTGTAGCGTGGTATATGGAGGCCTCTCTAAAATGCTTGAAGACAGATTAAAGAGAATAATGAATTGCTCTCTAAGATTTGTGCTTGGTACTCCGAAGCGATCGCGCGTCTCCCACCTCTATGATGGGTTAAAGTGGCTCTTCCCTCCCTTCCGAAGACAATATTTCCTCTGTTCATTCTTATACCAATCCATTCACTCTCAACACCCTTCATATATCTACAGTCTCCTCCAATTCAAATCATCAGTGCAACACCATAAAACAAGATCCCGCCTTTCTGATCTCTATATACGTTCACACAGAACTAAAGCATTCGAACGTTCCTTTCTCGCCCGCTCCACCACAATGTGGAACTCAATCCCTCCTAATATCCGTCATACTCCCTCTCTATCATTATTCAAATCCTGGCTGTTTCAACATCTATTAGCTTCCCAGAAGGATAGTCTCTAGGTAGGTTAGTCATTTGCTTAGAATACAATGTATATAATAACAAACTGTGTTATCTAGTTCTTTTAATTCTGCTCTTTGAAAAGCTGTACATCATGTAAACAAATTATTGAATGCTAGCTCATGCATTCAATTTCAAAAGCTTTGGATTTATCTATTCTCTGTAATTGCTTAATATCATGTCAAGATCTGTACTATTTATTTACTTACTATTATTTTTGTTTATATATTTCTTTTTAAATTGTTTTCTGTCATGTTTTCACGCTTTATGATTTGTAACATTTAGCCTTCTGGCCAGATAAATATTATGTTTTTATTCCTGTTCATATCTGTTATTCTAAAGGGACTTTGTCCCAGAATAAAGTTACTTTTCTATTTCTATTTCTATTTCTATTTCTATTTATTCGATTTGGACCTCTTTGGTAGTATCATTTGGGCTCTTCTGTCAAATCTGCTTGAATTTAATTTTGTTAGCAATAGAAATATGTTTCGCAAACCTGTTAAAGTCAAAACTTGTTGTAACTTAAAATCCTCAGATAAGTGAGTTTATTGTCTTCTTATATTCTTATTTTCACAATCACGTTCATGTCCTACTCAGTTTTTGTTTATAATTGTTAGATACAAAGGTTAAATGTAAAACGTGATCTATTCAATCTTTATTACTTTATATTGTCATGTATTCAATTCATGTTAATATTTATATTATCGACTTATATCATTCATAAAAACAAAGTACCATTAGGTAAAACTTTTTTTTAACGAGTATGTTATCTTCAAAGTTATTCCAGAAATTTGTTGATTTTATTATCTGATTGTTCTGTCATTCTGTGACAAGTCATTTTTATTACTTAATGTTAATCACAATAATTTCATTATTCATTTTCCTCTCATAAGTCATCACTTGTTTTCTGAATTAATCTTGATTTACTTAAATGTGAAAATAAAGTCTAACTTTTCAGTCTGTATAGTTCATATTTTAACTACCCATATTCTATGCTTGTGTACCGTACTGTATACAGTACCTTTAGATTGTGAACCGTACTGTATACGGTTTACCAGGTTCTTTGTGAACCAGTTGTTTAAGGGTAAGTGAAAGAATAATCTTCTAGTCCTAGAAGTTTATAGGTATGTTGGGGCAATTTTGTTGCTTCTTATCATAATGAGTTACCAACTGGCTCTAAACATAATGGAAATGTAGAGAGTTAATCTGTGAATCTCAAATGAAATAAATTTTTACCCAGCGTGTTCAGGTTTGAAACTTAAAAGTCCAGCACCACCAGATGTACGGTTGCTAAGATTGTTCCTTACCATCTTTGTCACCATGCCTGTATATAATAGTACATATATATATAATACAACTGTGTTTCGTAATAAATAATTTCCTTTACAGATTCAAAGTTGACGTCTCCAATTTTTTACTACTCCCCACAACATTTATAGAGTATAGACGTTGTTTTGTATCCTATTACCAGAAATTCAACTTTAGCTGGTGATTTTAAAAGATTCAGGAATACACCCCTTATGCTCAAATAAGTGTGTCATACAATATCTAGATCATTGGCATAAATTAGAATATATCATGATTTGTTATAAACAGGTCCTTTTACTTGGTTTCCTCGCTGATGGCACATTTCGAAGATATATTGAAGAGATAGCATGGCAAGTAATCATCTTATCTCAGTCCAGTCATGACTCAGATGTAGCTCTGTTCGTTCTTGCTGAGCACTCAGGAGCCTTCATCGGCAATCTTCAATGAGAACTAAAAAAATAATTTTAAGGACAATCATTCCATCATATAATTTCTTTCAAATCATGCTGCCGTAAGCAATACACAAAACACAAAGACGTGGTGTGTCTAGATACTGTATTTAGCTTTTCTTTTCATCACTATTTCCACTGAGTTATAATTATTTTTCAACTCTCATTTCAACAAAAAGCAAACAAGTTATGTAAATATTTAGAAACTGCTGCTTTACTGAGTTTAATAAGCTCAGTCAGGACTCCTGATCCAACCAATAGGATCAGGAAATAACAATGCTCATCATTGAACATTTTTATTTCTATTGTCTTCCACAGATCCTCTTGTGTACCTTCACTGGATCATCATGCGATATTACTGGCTTATGGAAGGATCCTTTATTTTCTACATTTCTTACATAATGGGGTCTTGGCTAACTGTAACAATGATATTCTGTCATTAGTAAGGGGCACATATAAATAAACATATGTATCTCAGGGATTCTAACCCTACGGTTTTTGCAGAATAAAGGTCCATTCAATTCGAGTCAATGTAAGCTCCTTGAAATATATACTAATCAATCAAAATAGGCTCAACAGCCCAGTACTGGTTTTTCGCACATCAAGCCGTCACCCCCACTCTTCTCTGTCTTGTGCCTTGGTAAAATATTTACGCATTATAATTATTAGACCTGTATTACCTATTTATATTTAAGCTTCATAGGATAAATAGATAAATAGTCCTTGCCTTGTTCTAAACCTGATATCCTTTTAGGTTTGTAGTGGTCAGGGTTTTTTTCATATTCAAAGTATATAGATTATCTTGAATTGATTTACACATTCATTATTGAAGCACCCATTTCCAATTATTATCTCTACAAAACAGTGTACAGTCTTTAGCTACAGAGTCTCATTCCAAAATTATTTCTGATTTCATTATTACTGATTCCAATAGTAAGGTTTAAAACAGATTCCAAACCTATTTAGACATTTAGACTTTCAGTTTCATTTTCATATCAAATTTAGTTTTCTTATTGGTTGTTCCCTCCAGTAAAATTAATTGGTGGGATTGTGTAAGGGGGTTAAAAACTTCTTCTACTTGGAATCCTCAGACCGGTTGATCTCTTGAATAACAATATTGATGCTATATGTACCTGATAGGCTGAGAAGCTGCTATAGAGCTACTATTCCCTATTAATCTATCTGAAGTTTCTTTCTTTGGAGTTTTGATTGAAGGGTGGAAGTCTTACAACCACTGATTCATATTGAATTCCTGCCATCTCAGAGCCCACTTGTTCTCCTATCTCATGTGACTAATTAAATAGTGTAACTCTACAATGTGTACAGTTGATCATTTTATTGCAATGATGTTTTGTGTGATGTATTTTACATTGTATGAGTATCAGTTTAGATGTTTGAATGGTGTAGTTTACTGGGGTGTAATATTGGGCCTTAAGACTGTCACCTACACTAATCCAACATATATGCAATGGTGGTTATAATTTATTTCTAAATCAGAAGGTAAACTTTCCCGTAGCTCAAGTTCCCTGCTCAGAATGTGACCAATGTCTACTTTTCAAATGACAATTTTAGGATGATTGTTATTTTTTTCTTGAAATTTTCAGTTTTCTGTTATTAGTAATTTATATTTTTTTTTTCTCGCATTCACTTCAGTTAAAGATTGGTAAGTTGAAATCCTCGTACCTCACTTTATCTTGTTTCAAGATTCCTGCCCAAGCATCTGAAAAAACTTTCATTCGATGATTTGCTTTGCCTGACTTTCATTCTTTTGCCTGGTCAATGAAACCATTGGCAACATTTCAGATTTGTATTAGAATTAGTATAATATATATGTGTGTGGGGGGTGTGATATGAATGCTATCCTCTTTTTCTTTTAAAATAATTAAATAAACTTATTCTATTTTCTATTTTTCAGAAAAAAGTTTCATTCAAATGTGAAAAGCAGATTTTCGCTAAATGATGAGGACATATTATCCTTATTCCCCTCCAAAGAACCTATTTCATGTCAACGTTTGGTTACAAACTCTAAAGATATGGTTAATGTTTATGGGTGCCAGAATAGACCTTTATTCTTTGAAGCTGAAGAAGCCCTCTACCCAACAATATTTTCACTCTGGATTTGTCCCAAAATTTTACCATCAATACCTACGCATGGAACTTTGATTGAAAAACTTGTAAATGGAGCTGATTTAATGATTCCTGGTGTAATGTTAAGTTTAGATGTCAACAAGAGAAATGAAATTGATAAAGACTCTCTTGTTTATATATGTACATTAGAAAATATAGCCGCTATTGCTGTTGGTATCACTACTACATCTACTAATAACATGTTGCCAGGAAATAAAGGAAAGGCAGTTCATATTTACCATACAATTGATGACGAATTATGTAAACTATTTGATATAAAAGATCCTATTCCAAATAAAGGCCCACTTGTTACTGAAACCCTTGAAGTATCTGAGCCAGTAGATGATTCTATAAGTCAGCCATCGACATGTTCAATCCCAGTCGATCCCAGCATTGACTCACTTATTACATCGCTAAATATAAATAAAGAACCTCAGGAAATTGTATCAATTCATGAGGATGCAGGGGATAATGTGAAGAAAGAGGAAGATAAACAAGATATGACAATGGATGAATTAATTATGTTTTGTTTTTTAAAATCGCTGAAGACATCTGCTTCCAAAATTAAACTACCTATATTAACTAATATTTTTTATAAAAATCATATTTTAGAATCAGTGCCTGATGACTCATATGTTGATATAAAGAAAAGTAAATATAAAAAGCTATCCAATTTTTTATCTGAAGTCGCTGAAAAAGGTTTAATATCCCTACAAACTGATAAAGGGGTCCAATCTATTATATCAATTGACTATAGCCATGAAATGCTTCGAAACTTTAAAGTTGAAAAGAAAACCGATCCTGAGAATAATGCTACAACAACTAAATTTGAAGTAGAAGAAAAATATGTTATCAATGGCTCTGTTCTAAGCATTTTTACCAAATGTAATTATAAGTGAGTATTTTTTAAATATTCTATCTCAGGTTATTTTATGGCCATTTTTACCCATATTTGTCTGATTTGATTCAATATTTTATGATTTTCTTGTTTCAAAGGAGTAATAAGACTTAATAAATTGTCTAATACAAAAATTATAGTGCTATTAAATTATCATCTTTATCTCTGGTGATTCTATTAAAGGGTTAAGAAAGTATTCTCTGTTTGCTGTTTGAACAATATTGTGTTTTTAGAATCATTAGGATTTATATTACTTTATAATTTATTACTACTAGTCGCATCTGCCTCATCAAATCAGTGTTCCCACTTCACATTATTTATTTTACTTTAAATATTTTTATATATTTCAGGAAAGGTGATAGTTTATTTAGTCATGAAGTTCGTAAATGTATAACTTCTTATGTAAAAAATGGAAATCTTGTGGATCCTAATAGAGACCAGTAAGTTTACTTTTTTGTTACATTGGCATTGAAGGTCCATTAGTTCTTAATTGTTAATTATAGTGAATCTTTTAACAGACAATTTTTAAATGTCCAGGCCTAGAAGCATAGAACTTAAACTTCATTGAAATGTACACTTCTCTTAACATATGTGGATTACCAAATTTTCATTACTGGGTAGTAAATTGATATATTTAAATTAACACTAACAAAATATTGAAAATTAAGAGCACCATTCCTGCCATGAAACCTCCTATCAAACCAGTGATCAGTTAAAATATTTTTCCTGTATTAGAAACAATATTTTATCTAAAAAATCATAACATGATTTAAATTTATTAAAAGGAATCCTCCTATTGGTACTATTTATCACATTTGCAAACAATCACCCATGAAACATTTCCAAGACAGTATTAACATAGATGGTTTTAGTTTTTTACCTACCATTTTATAATAATTGTAACATTACTCATAAATGAATTGTTTGTTTTTTCAATAAAATCATAAATTTTACATCCTTATGATGTATAATTACAATATAACCACTACTTGATGGTACAACCCATTACTCACAATGAATTCACCGTTTTTTGCCTGTAGGTTCTATTCTTTGTGACAGTTGTCCAGTTTTATGAATCAAGAAGCAGTCTAACATCTGCATCTACTTCATCCATTACTTGACCTTCCAACGATGTAAATCTCATTTGCATTTATCCTTACTATACGACCAGCCCAATAAAATCTTTTAAGATTAACAAACTTCACTACTTCTTCTGCTTGGTTCTGGACATAAAGATTCTTTTTTTTGTGTCCTCACTTACCATAGCCCTCAGGAATAGGGCTGTAAATCCTCCTCAATTTCTTGACTGATTAGGACTTGAAACTAGCTTCCTATTCATAGTAGTAAACTAACATCAAGCTATTTGGCCCTAACCTATTAGCTCCAAGCTAGCCAAAGGGATTCCCACCTCATGTACAAGGAACTCCCAAGACAATCCTTAGTGAAACCTATGCTTGAAAAATATAAAAAATCATAATTTAGGTAGTTAAATAAATCATAACTCAAATTTGAAAAACTACTCACTTAGAATCAAAAAATGAGTTTTGACTTTATATAAAAAAATACAGTAGAACCTCGATTATCCATCAGGGTATGGGACCAAGATGGTGACGAATTCGGGAAAGAGACGGATATGGGAGTGAGTCATATGTCTCATATACATATATACACATAAATTGAACAATATATTTCAAACATTCGACATTATATATGTACTCGTAACTTATTTACGTACTAATAATGTATACATATGTAGTAAAAATATTTTTTTTAAATAATATTAATTACGTACAAGTACATCGATGGCTAAAAGCACAATCATTGTATGCCCACTTTTTCCTTCTTGAGTAATTAATATCAGTTTAAAGGTGGAGTTTAGTAGCTCTTTCCTCGTGCACAAATGTAGTATGCCCCTTCCTAATAATCAGTAAATGATTATATAGAAGGGACACACTCCAGGGGTCCCCCGCACGTTTTATATCATTAACTGTCATCCGAGGAATATCATAGATTTTTGCTAAGATTGAGGCACTTTCACCTTTTCGTAAAAGTTTTACAATTTCAAACTTAGTAGCGAGATCTAAACTCTTCCTTTGTCTTTTTTTCCGACACTATTATACGTACTTTTAAGAAAGCAACAAATACCCGCAAGGCAAAATTGAAGACTGAAGGTTGTTCAACTGCGGAAGCTACATTAGGTAGAGATGAGGAGATAATTAATTGCTGAGAAATGTGTGCGAGGAAGCCTAGATTTTGAGTAAACAACAGATTCTAGGAAAACGAAGTTGTCAAAACACAACGGTTGATTCTAAGCCGGCGTCTATGACTAGAAACCAAACAATATATATATATATATATATATATATATATACATCTTTTTTTTCTCAAACTGAGGTGACGGTTAACAGAGAGTGACGGATAATAGAGGTTTTACTGTAAAAGTATTGAATGAGTGATTACTTTTATATACATTTTTCACATACATTGTCAAATAAAATGTTAATATAAGTATAAGTATAAATTTTTAAAATAAGGAAATGAAAGAGTAATTAGAGTGGCTGAGTAAACTGATATTTTTTCTAGTGCCGTCTCATGACTTAAGTTAAATTTATTTGTTTCATGTTCATTTTTTTTATGTTATATTAATATATGAGTCTGTTGGTTCAATAGGGTTCAATAGGTTTTTGTCGAATCTGTACTACGAATACCATTGTTTTATTTTAAATCTTTTGTAGGTATATCAGATTGGATGATGTATTGTGTAGCATCTTAGGAACTAAAGAAAATCTCATAACTTGGGAAAAATTATTTGATGGCATTTTCAAGAAAATGGGCAATCTATATTTTATAAAAACGCCCTACAGCAGTTTAATTTCTGGTAAAGGAAAAGTGCCCTTAATTAAACTATCCGTTGCTACCAAGGCTGCCAACAAAAAAGTAATTATACTTTTTAGTATTTTGTTCTTTAAATTATATCTAATGATTTGTTTATTCACTAAAATAAAATTATTTCTTCTGCTGTTTTTTGTGCCCTATAATCAAAGCAGCATTTCCTTGGTTATGTGGAAAATTGGCCATGAAGGCAACTATGTTGGCAGTGAGAAGCACAAGATGTTACTATTCTTAGTAGTCCAGACAAAAAAAGGTGGTTGGGGGAGCAGTTTGAGCCTTTTTTATTTTTTTTTACTTATATATTGACAAATATTCATTATAGAAATTAAATCATTCTAAACAAAATTAAAATAACAAGATCATAAGATTTATTTTATTAATTTTTTGGCTCAAGAAATGTAAGAATTCTCCTAAGTGTCCTTTTCAGTAGAGTTCAGATCCCCACTTATTCCCAATTTAAATTATTTCTTTTTTAGGTATAACTTCCCCAGAATAATAAATTCAGAAATAATTTGTTACCTAAACTTATAGTTAATGTATTGGCTTAAGAAATTTGACTTTAATATGAATATTATCCACAGTTTAACTGTTTTTTTAATGTTTGGGATAAATATTCAGGGTACAGTCAATGTAAGTTTATTATCCACTGAGAAATCCATTTTGACTTAGTCCGATTAGAAAGTAGTAACATAAAAACAATTAGTCCTTTGGTCTTTAATTTGATTGTTCTTTATTTATTGTATTTTACTTTACCTATTATCACATAACTCACATCTTAAAAAATCTAATTAATTTCAATTTGATAATCCCTCCATTTCTAGATTTCCAGAACAACTAGCTCTGATGATGGCTCACATGTTTGGGGTGAAACATGAACTTTCAGAATAATAAATTTACATAGACTGCACCCTGACGACCAATTAGATCACAGATCTACCATATAATATCAGTCAACTTCTTTCTGTAATATTATCTAGATTAAGTGGAGACGTCTCTGTCCTATGTAGGAGAGATAAGCAATGTGCACTTATATTAATAGATGATATCTTATCTATTAATCTCAATCACTATTGTTTGTAATAATCCTTTTTTTTTTAATTTTAAAATGTATTCTTCTAATTTTTAGGTTACTTTAGTTGACAATCTTGAAGTATATGGTATTAATATAAATGAATTTTCCAAAGAATGTCAGCATGGTGTAGCTGCCAGTTGTACTGTAAATACTTTGCCCAATTTAAAATATGTTCAGTTTCAAATTCAAGGGAACCAAAAAAATTTCATTGCTCAACTTTTGACTGGTTTGTATTGGTTTTATCTGCCTTAGTGTTTCAGCATTTAATATTTTATACACTTAATGTGTGGTATTGTATAAAATAGAATTCTAAAAAGTAATTTCTTTTACATACTTAAAGAAGTATGTAAAACGGAAATGTTTTACAATAAGAAAATGTAAATACTTAGTGCCAAAGAAAATCAATTGAAGTTAGTTTAAAAAAATAATAAACTCTGTTGTAATAGGTTGTTTAAAAAAAGGCAATGGATAACTTCTTCAAAAGACTGATTTATTTTAACATTACTCACTTCTTCTCCAAAATTCAACCATTATGAAAATGCCTAAATAAAGTAATATATTACCTCTTTAAATATTTTCTCCTTGTGTAGATTTTTACAGCCTAACAAAAAAGCAAATCAGTGGCATGCTTTCAGACAATAATAAACCATTTTGACTATTTCCTAGCTTCCCTGCATTGCATAGATATTGACGCAATCCTTTATTATCTACTCTCCATGTTGATAATAAAATGGTGTTACTAGCAATTTTGAAATATGTTTACTACACACTGATTTTACATTAAGACAAATAAATATTAAAGAGATATTTGACATTAAAACAAAGCTGGGGCTAATAAAAGGACAAGGGTGAGTATTTAAACAAAAATTAAACTTCTAGGGAATCCATTGTTGACTTTGTGAGAAAACAAAAACAGTAATATATATATATATAATTAGTTGTTTGAATAAGTAATAATTTGATCATTCTTTACAATCTATTGCATTGCAGTTCAATTTGTTTTAAAATCTAAGTCAATTAAATTCTCAAAAATTAGATGTGTGAGTCTCTTAAAAATCAATTGTACATAGTATAAATAATATGTAAATACATGATTTAAAAAATATATATAAATTAAGAAAAAGCAAAATCAAATATCAGGTATTTTTGTTTTTGTTATATTCATGACTTAAGGTTTCTTGTTTTGGAATGTCTTATCAATTATATTATCTCGAATAATAATAGTTGACCTTATATATGTGTGAAAGAAAATGGTCCGAGTGGCCTCCACCCGGACCATCTTCTTCCACAATTATATTATCTCATTTGAACTTTTGCTTTTATATATATTTATATAACTAAAGGCTAAGTCAAACTAATTTTCATTAATGGCCCTTTTTAAATCGATCCTGTATTAATATGGGCCATTTATCTATTTAATTTAGTGTGATTTGATAGCAAAATCAACTGAGGAGTCTTATTAATCACTATAGAAGGCAATTATTCTAAAAATATAAGCATAGATAAATTATAGATTTGTTTTTGTCTGTAATTTTAAAATGTTTCTTTATTTTGATACAGAAAAATACGGAATACCAAAAAAATATATTGAAGGATGTGAAGACATAAAGAAAAAGGATGCTGGTTCAAAAAAAAAAGATGAAAAAGTTTCGAGGAAATAAGGCCTAAGTTTAACAATAAATTTTTTTAAAAACTTGTGTTCTAACTTGTTCATTAATCCCTATGTTTAAGTTTTACTGTGGTTTTATATTTTGAGAAAAATAAATCAAAATACTTTTATAATTTTAAAGTATAACTTCTTCTTCCTCCTGTGCCTTTCAGCATGGTGTAGAGGTTTAAAGTATAACACTGTACTTTAGTATCATAAAAAATTGTTTTATGTAAGAGTTAGTACTTTGTAGAACATGATCTCATACTACCAAATTGGTATGTCAGTGCAGAACTAAATCTATTCCTAGTCCCTAGTTTTGGAACAAATTAGTTAGAGAATTTATATCTAAACTATTTTTATTGCTCCCTCTGTATCGAACAGTGTCTCTTCAGTTGAGACATATCTAAATTGTTTCCTTTATCTTTTTTTTATTACAAATCAAACTCAATAACTGAATTAGGAACTCTGACAGTCTTCCTTCCTTTACCCACATCTCTGATTTTCAACTTGACCCATGAATCTACTCAAGTAGTACTCACCAGAGATCAGAAATGGAGATTAATTCAGCTCTGGATAATGAGTGCTCTATAAGGGATAGATTCATTGCTATCTGTGACATTTTTTTTAAGCTCAAAAACTATGCGAGCTGGGCATTAGAATCCACATTATACTCTCTAGCAAGTCTGTTCATCCAATAGCAAGGAATTCATCTAACCTGAACGAAATTCCTCTGAAAGGTTCTTAACACTAGAATTACGAACCGGTCAAAATGACAGGTTGTATAATTTATTTATAACATTTCCTCTTTAAGTCTTATTTAATATTTTACGATAATGTCATGATTTTTATTAAATTTGTGTACACAATAATATTATAAATTATTTCATTCTTACGTTTCTAATTTTCAGGTATAACTATGTGTTATACCTAAATATACAAACCGGTTATGAAAATATCATGAATAGATGTTGTGTATCCCTGGAATTTTTATTCTAATAATTTTATATATTAATATTATCCGGCATTCAAAAATTCTATGTTTTCAATTTAGTATTCTTGCTTGCCGAGTATAGTTGCAAGTTGCAACACGCACTACTCTTTATGCTATGTTGATACTACTCTTTATGTTATGTAATTACAATATTTGAATGAAATATATTTTATTTTATTTAAAATTAAATTATCTTATGAATTTATAGTTTTATTTCTTGAATTCTACTATTTATACAAACAAACCAGTTATTTTGACCGGTTGGTAGGAAAAGGTATTTGGTAAATCTTTGTAGTTCTAGTGTTAAAGGAATGAGGAAGTTCAACCAATAAGACTTAAAGTTATCATGTATAGGAATAGTGATGTCATTAGGCACAACAAACTTATCATGGAAAGATGGAGGAAGAATTTAATGAAGATCTGCTGCAGAGGTGTCCGACTGAAAGGGAAGTAAATGTTCACTGTACTGAGTTTACCTCTTTTTTTTAAACCAAAATACCTTTTCTTCACGCTTTATCTTTACCTGTGAACTACAATTTCATCATGAGTCTGAAGGACTCATTGTAAGTACATATAATGTATATTGTGTTGTATTATTTTTAAATATTCTTATCAAGATAAGTTTCAAATATACATTGCATTCATGGAAATCACTCTTACCTCAAAAAATCAATTATTCTGTATTTGGAACCAGTGGTTTCATTCTACTTATCCCATTTTTAATTTTTGTACCGGCAGATAATAATCCACAAGGACAACTGCTTTTCCAGTTACTTTTCTTATTTCACCACTGATGAAATTATTATTATCAGAGTTTAAATGGATGTATGTAATTTTAAGGATCCTTAAAAGGCAATATATCACATATTGTGCAAGTGTAGGTGCTAAAAATTATCAGTTTTTCGATATTATGGAACATGATACAGTTCTGCTAAAAAAAAACTTTTTTGGAGTCCTGGCTGAGAATCGGTTGGGAATAGCAGATGACACCACAGAGCCAATTTGCTAAGAGATGTATAAGATCTATACTCTAGTTCCTTACAGTATTTGGAATAATGCAATTGCTATTACAGTAACTCCTAAGAAACCTAATATGAGAGATTATTTTCATTTTATTCATAATCAGATATAATTTTCATTTTATTCTCCCTCTTAAGGGAAGAATAAAATGAAAATTAAAAAAAAGGTAAGCAATCGTAATTGGAATTATGTAGAGCTAAATTTAAAGAACTCTTTAAAAACTATTAACTGATTCCTACATGAAATTAAATTGCATTTAATTATACATGTGTAGACATTTAAAAAAATAACACTTTATATTATTTAAACAATCTATTTATAATTATTCTGTAATAGAAAATACTTTGATTGTTAAATAAACTCCACTTTCTTTTTAGAAATCATGGTGAACATAAGGAGAGGAATTTAAGTTCTCTTAATTGATTAATTTACCAAAACACTCCAAGCCATCAGAGAGGGAGGAATAAGATTGGCATTGGCATAATATTTATGATGCCTGTCAGCAGAATATATCTAAAGGTTTTGACAAAACCTGGGAGTGTATTCGAAAGATATTTGGTCAAATACAGGAGAATGGACAATGGCAGATAAGGAATAATATAGAACTTAAAAACATGAAATTATCAGTATAATAAAACAGGGAAGACTGAGGTGGCCTGGCCATGTGGTGAGGATGGATCCAAGCAGGCTCCCCTAGAAAATGCTTTATAGAAGACCAGGAGGAAAGAAGAAATTAGGAAGACCACATTTACGGTGAGTTAACAGGCAGCACCATTTATTCAAATTGCAGAACTATCCCTTACTTAGGCCTTCTTACCAAGGATGCTTAAAATCCTCCCTTCAACTCCCAGATTTTTGCAATGTATTTTCCGTAGATTAAGATTTTACTCAAGACCAGTCTGCAAGTGAGTCAAGATTTGTCTGTAGTTAGACCTAGAACCATATGCGTCTCGTGTAACTTGTACGTATTTTAACTACTAAAGGTTTTTTTAAGTTCACTATTCGAGCAGCTACTTAACTGGTGTTCAGACAATCATCATTCAAAGTATTTACCATCATTTTCGACGCACTTATGCACAGGGGATAGATCAGGGAAATATGGGGGGGTGTGGTAAGACTTCATAGCCCAACTCCTTTAATTTATTCACTGTTGGTATTGAAACATGAGGTCGGGCGTTATCATGAAGGATAATAGGTCCTTTCCTGTTTACCAGTACCAGAAAATCACCATATACAATAACCCCCATCACATATTTGGAACTGTGACAAAACTTGTCAAGTAGATGACCCAGGCATATCCAAAGTTCTTATTAAACAAGGCTGAAACTATCCCAAAAATACAAAAAATTTTACCAAATCAAACACGTCAATAAGGAGGTGTGGAAGTGCAGATATAAAGCACAAATGTGGGGAAGTTGGAACAAAAATGGGACCAATAAATGTCGATAAAATTCTACAAAGTAAGGTCGGGTTGACTTCCAATGCTTTGATGACTGTTTTGTGCACCTGATGTTTCCAAGACTCCAAGTAAGGAAAGTCTATGAAGAAACTGCCGTTGTTGCCCTTACAGAAAAACAAAAACGAATGACTAAAAATGTGTAAAATGCTATACTCCCACTGCCTGGAATGCTCTAAAAAATTATGTAATGATTGGGTGATAAAAATGTGTAAATAAAAATTCTAGAATAGGATATAACCCTAGCTCAAACATCTGTCACCTCCACGCCTCACCCACAGGTATTCCAAGTTATTCTGTAAGTTCCTATTAGACATTATTTTATAAGCATAATTTTTTATCTTCGTAAGATACAATTTTATGATCTCAATTAATAGTTTTGGGTGATCTTTTTCAGATTACAATATCTGAACAAATGTTATCGAATGCAGTTGAACAGACTAGAGGAATTATGCAGATGACAAGGGAGATGGATTCTGAAGACTCTGACGAGTTGGGAAACCCTATGAATGGAAGAAACTGCCGTGCACTGCATGACAGTTCCCAAAGATGAATTTCCAGGACTATCATTAATAGAGCTCTTGCGATCAACAAAATTTTTTTAACAAACCTAATGTAGGACAATATAAGGAAAATTATCTAAGACCTTATAATGGTACAACTGGACGGTTCCAATGAGAAGTACGAACTTTCAACCTATTTGAGAAATTGAACAGAACCCCAGATCCGAGAGAAGCGAACATTTATGTACTTGGAGCTCAATTATTTCATTTTATAGAATATCCCCCGAATCGAAGCAACAACTCATAACGCATTGTAAATATTTTATGGAGATTAAATAAATATAATATTTAATTTATGAAGCAAAAACCATTTTCCAGTCAAGTTTTTCTTTATTATTTTCTATAAATATGTTTCAACCTTCTCGGTCATTTTCAATTTCTTAATTGTTTATTAGGATTTTCATAATATGTCTCTTATGGACGTCTATAATGGAAAGAAAAATGTATCTCCTAATAATTTTAAATTATAGACGTCCATAAGAGACATATAATGAAAATCCTAACAAACAATTAAGAAATTGAAAATGATCGAGAAGGTATTCATAGAAAATAATAAAGAAAAACTTGACTGGAAAATGGTTTTTGCTTCATAAATTAAATATTATAAAATATAGTCCAGTAGAACCCATATTATAATGCATAAGTATAATATTGGGTTGTCACACATGAAATGACCGTTTTTAGAACCAGGAAGAAAATAAAAATTTGAGATCAAATCTAACATATTTTTTATTCAAAGTATTTACCATCATTTTCGATGCACTTATGCACAGGGGAATGTGGGGGGGGTGTGTTAAGACTTCATAGCCCAACTCCTTTAATTTATTCACTGTTGGTATTGAAACATGAGGTCGGGCATTATCATGAAGGATAATAGATCCTTTCCTGCTTACCAGTACCGGCTGTTGCTTGATCAAATTTTGATGCAGTTGGTCAATTTCTTGGCAGTTTGATGTTGAATCAATTGCTTTTCCCTTTGGTAGAAAAGAAAAATGAATGACCCCGGCCATAGACCACCATACAGTTACCATTAACTTTTTCGGAAGGAGATTCTGTTTTGGCATGTGCCCAGGATGCTGATCAGCATCTAACCATTGACCAGATCGGCGTCAATTGTCATACATAATCCATTTTTCGTCACAAGTTATTAAGCGGCTGAGAAATGGTTCGTTTCTTTGACGAGCAAGCAAAGAAGCACACGTCTCTAGACGTTTCAACTGCTGACGTTCATTGAGCTCGTGTGGGACCCAGGAATCGAGCATATTCTCTGACTGTTTTATGAGGGTCTTCTTCCACAGCATTCTTAAGATCTTCGTCCTCTATTGATGTTCAAGGCCGTCCACGGCGCAGATTTTCTAATGTCGTATCTCCTGAGGAAAATTTTGTAAAGCAACGATGGATGGTTCTTTCATTAGTACTTCCCTTCCTTCACCAAACGCATGATTAATATTTCTTGCTGCTTGGGCAGTGGAATGACTGAGTTTGTACTCACAAAAAAAAATCGTGTGTTTCCATGGCCATGGTTAAAATTATACTAAAATCTGTACGCCTACTTGGGAAAAACCAAAACAGTTTGCAAATAGAGGATTGACAAGTGCTTATTATAGATAGTAAATATTTTGCAAGGAATCAACAGGCAATGCTTTAATCCTCTATAAAGATTAAGATTTAAAAAATCGGACATTTCCTGTGTGACAACCCAATACCAGCAGGAATTCATGAAAATAATTTAACAATAACTATCAAAAAGGAAAATATGTTAGTGTAAAGGAGATAGTTGGGGGGTGCAGTCAAAAAAACACTGAATAAGTACTAGACTTATAATTATGTGCCGGCAAAAATATGTTAGAATTAAGCATTCAGGAACTTTTTGGACCAGTTCATACGATGTCATAGAACAAATTCCAAATTTAATTCACACTGATAACATGGGTACAGAGAAACTATTATATTTTTGTTAAGAAAATACCCAACTATTTTTAAAATGGAAAAACACCAGTCAAAAGCAATCATTACATAAGAGCATAAAATTATTACAAAAACAGAAGAACAAATTGATTAAAAAAATTATTGGTAACCACACCAATTTTGCAAGAATATAGAAGAGGAAATGACAAAATTGTTAGAGAACAAACTAATTCAACCAAGTAGTTCCCTATATAATTCATAGGTATGGATTGTGTCAAAAAAAAAAAAATATGTATATAGATCCATCAGGAAAAAGAAAAATTGGAATGGTTATGGATTAACATAGAAGACTTATTAAGGAAATTAGGTCATGGTTTAAGAACTTTAATTTAGAATTTAAGATAAATGGAATTTAAAACCTTTAGTTGCCTTACAATGATCAGATATCGTAATTATGAGGCAAAGGGAGGGATCCTTCACCCTAGCATTACTGCTATTATTATACATGAAGAAATGTTAAAAGGAAATGATTAAGGAAAACTATGTATACTTATTTATTTCAGTAAAGAAAAATCTCCAGGATTTAAAATATTATGTTCAGTCAGTAATTTCAATTTTAAATATTATATCCTATTTAAAAATAAAAAAGTATCCTTAATTAAAACATTGTGTTAGACATATCAAAAGTTGAATTGCAAAATAATACAAACATTCTAGTAACTAACAGTTTATACTATTAGCATAAAAAATTAATATTTCAATCTGTAACATATGTAACTGCATAAATAGAACGATAATGTTTAATTAATGCTATATTATATAGCATGAAAAAAAAGCTACCACTACAACAAACCATGAAGGATCTTGGGTTCAGGGTTCAATACTTTCAGTATGCAAGTGTTGTTTTTAGGCCAATGGTTTTGAAAAGTGATATCACCATTATCACACAAAACAGCCAGATTTTCCTCCCAATTGTAGACACCCACTTTAAAGAAGCTGGGTGTGCCACAGATAGGTTTATCAACCCCAGAGTCGATCCTGGGCTAATAGCGGAATTCATAATTATCTGCCAAAGCCGGACTCGAATTCGAGCCCAGCAGATAATAAGCACAGTGCCTAATTCACTGAGCTATTCCTTTCCCATACATAGTATTAATGTACGCACTCATTAAAAGGTTTCAATACCCTGTCAAAATCAGGTCTCTTGAGGAAGAGAGTCATTTGGAACAATTTTAGATGATAAATTTAAAGCACCTATCTCGGCATAGAAAATGGCATCATTTATCAACTTCTGACAAATCGATATCTGCCCAGGTGGCAATGAGCGCAATTTCTCTGCAACATGTTCCCCAAAAGCGTCATGTTGTTGTTTTGGTGCCATATGAACAGTTGGGTTCTGAAGGGGTTGATCAATTTTCCTAGCAATCTTGTCCAAAACTTGGTCTGCTTTTGATCTAGGCCTTTTGAAGCTTCCTCGATAAGGCCCAGGAGTAGATTCTCTAGAAAGTGAGTCAATTTCAGTTCCGGTTCCAGATTCATAACCGCCAACCTAAAATCAAAAACATATCTCTTAGGTTAATAAAGGCACAAACTTAAAATGATTACTTCTTAATTTTTTTTAGGTAAAATGAAAACTTATTTGTAACAAAAGAAGGAAAATTTTCAACTACAGATTGTTATAAGCTACGTACTCAGATTATTGAAAATGTGTTTGTAATATCAAATAACTAGTTCTTAATTTTTACAAAAACAAAACTGTTGAGATACATAGGACAAAGATTGGGGTACTCAGTTTTGTGCTCTATAACATTCTAAAATCAGTTAGCATTATATCAATCAAAGAAACATGTTTAAAAGAGTGGATGGTTTTTGAAAAAAAACAATCCTAGAAACGTGATTGTATAAGTGAAATTAGTGAGGGTTATATATGATCGATTTATCAATAGGGAGAGGCTGGTAAACTGGTAAAACAGTTTCTTTGATTAATGCAGGATAATGCTACTAAAGAATTTCCAAAATTTACTAATGATTTCAACCATTATACGTGGGTGAATCAAATATAAACGAGACTTATTTTTTAATTTTTTTATTTTTACTTTGAACACAAAGAAAAGTACACCTCATTTTTCTACATAGTCTCCTGATTTGGAAATACATTTTTCCCAGTGCATAGGTAATTTTCCAATCCCGTCCTCATAGAATGAAGTAGGTTGTGTCTTCAGCCAATTGAGCACGTAGGCTTCAACCTCATCGTCACTGACGAATCTCTGACCTCCCAAAGCTTCCTTGAGTGGGCCAAACAGGTGAAAGTCATATGGTGATAAGTCTGGACTGTAGGGAGGGTGTTCTAGCGTCTCCCAGCCCAGTTGCTCCAATTTTTCTCTCGTCAGGGCCGCAGTATGCGAGCGAGCATTGTCCTGAATCACTTCTCTCATCGGTAGATCCCTTCTTTTGCGGCGATATGCAAGTCTGACTTCATTCAAAATGTCACAGTAGTATGCGGCATTGATAGTCCTGTGTTCATGCAAAAAATCAAGATGCAGCAAGCCACGCTGGTCAAAAAACACGGTAGCCAAAACCTTCCCAGCTGACAGCCGTGACTTGGCTTTCACTGTTTCAGTCTCCACTCCATACTCCCTTGTTTTGATTCAGGGGTGTAATGGTGCACCCAAGTTTTATCACAGGTGATAATGTGAGTGAGAAATGAGGCTCCCTCAGCCTGAAATCTTGCAAGAAGACCTGCAAATGGTTCAGCTGTGAGAAGTCGAGGAACCCACCTGGCACACACCTTACGAAACCCTAGCTCCTCTGTGAGTATGGAAAAAGTGCTTCCATAGCTTATCCCAACCTCACTTGCACAGGTGGTAAGACGTCTGTCACCTTCAATAAGCTGTCGAACACGGCTGATGTTGTCTGCTGTGATGCTGGAGCGGGGTCTGCGGTCATGGCTTTCATTCTGAACACGATCACGACCCTCCACAAACTGTTTATGCCATGCAAACACTCTGGCACGAGAAAGTGTCTCTTCCCCAAACTGTACAGTCAACCTTCACAAGATTTCAGCCGATTTTACACCATCAGCAGCAAGAAATTTGATGATAATACGTTGCGCAATCGAGAGGGATACATCCTGCTGAGACATCGTCACGACGGTAACTGGTGAGTTCGAGCGCATCCGCCCGCCTGCTTCCCCCACTCCTGGCATCCCTACCCAACACCCCTAAACGCGGGAACGTTCCCGCACCTTCGCTGGGCTTCCAGGACAAAAAGTCTCGTTTATATTTGATTGACCCACGTATTCTAAGGTTATTTCTGCTATATTGTCATCAACAAATAAAATAATCTTTGTCACATCCTTACCTCTTCATCACCAAAAGGCATCTCATCAAGGATGGAATATACCGTGTTCGGCTGACAAGTAACATGCTGATCTTCGAGGAAAAGCATCAAATCGTAGTACCACAGCTTAGGTACATGGATTTTATCTGGACTAGTACCATTACGCTCAGACATTCGAACCTATAACAAAATATCTGCTGCAGTCATTGCAATGTAATAATAATTAAACATTTATTGGCTTTTAGGTTGTTTTAATTATTATGGACCTATGAAATAATTTTCGTAAGATTCCAAGTTACTTAAAATGTTTGTTAATATTAAATTGGATTTTAAATTAACTTATTCAACTCTTATAGCATCAGCATAGAAAATAATCCATTTACAAGACATTTCACTCTCCAAGTTTAAAAAGAAATATTCGAGAAAAAATTAAAATGTATCAATAATTCACATCTCAAACTATTACCTATTGACTGACTTATAATTATTGCCTGGGGTCTTGTAGAACTCACTTTATTTTAGGTTTTCCCTGCCAGTTAATTAAAATTTTATATAATATGATCGAACAAATAAAAAGAAATCATCTTTACAATAAACTGATTATTTTATTATTAATTATGCTTTCAAATTATGGAAATTATCCCCAGGTTGTCGCTTCGACTTGATTTACAACAAGTTTTAACTTTCTATTTGTTTCCCTTTTAATATTTTCCAAAAATACAAGTTATACAAGCTTTGGTATGGATAAGAGAATGTAATTATGGGAAATGTGTAGACATCAAGAATCATTTCATCTAGCAATCAACGTTCCAACAAACATATTTCATCTATAAATCGAATTGTTAGTTGAAACTGTTATCTCTTGATGAAATGATTACTGAAATCTACTCATTACCCATAATTAATTTCTCTTTTCCAAACTAAAGCTTGGATAACTTATAATTTTGAACAATATTAAAAATGAAACGAATAAACAGTTAAAACTTGTTAAGACTCAACTCGAAGTGACAACCTGCAAAATAGATACCCAAATTATTTCCGAATTTAAATTAGAAAACCTAGTGATTGAATGTGATCACGGACAAATCACATCCCTGTACAACTGTTGGTTAAAAACAGTTAGTACACTCTCAATGATTTACTGAACCCTAAACCCAAAACCCTTCAGTATACTGAACTCCAGGCCCTTCCTGGATCATATTGGTACAAGTTTTTATTCAAATATCTCTGCATTAAGTCTTTGTCAAAAAAAAAACTTATATAAGATACAAAGTAATCAACAAATACATTGTTTTGTAGAGGAGGAATTTGTGCATTTAGTAAGAAAATGTGAGGCAGCCAACTTCCAGTAATGGATTGTAGGACTTAGGATGGATAAGAAAATTTGTATTAAAAATAAATTAATAACTAACCTTGTTCAATTCCTTTCTGAAGGCACCACGCAATGAGTTGATTTTTTTCTGGACGAAATCTTTAGTTACATCTGGATCCTGTTCCCTGAACAATTCAAGCAGTTGTTCCATTGCAGCATTCCTCTTAACTTTGTTGTGGTAATCAGGGTCTGTCCTTTTCCATAAACAGGGCAGCTCTTTGAACATTTCAATTACTTGCGTTACGAACTGTCGCCCTGAAGCCATTATTTCACACGAGTTACATGCTCTGCACCCTTCAACTGCACTAAACCATAACAAAATTGCTCGCATTCACGAACTTCCAATTGAGTGACGACTTGCATCTAAAACATCGATGTTATCGATAAGAGCTGAACGACTACTGAGGACTGAAAGAAGGTAAGAACTGAGAAAGATAGAACCCAGAATTAAAAAGAGCCATAACATGGTTGACATATGGAAATAACTGAGGAATATAAAAGTAGGACCCTAAATAAATAAGATTAGTGTAAAACGGTCAGAGGGTGTAGTCAATGAATTACACAAAATAATAATGACTTCAGCATGAAGATATACATTGGTGAAACATCACAATTGCTGCACAGAAGAATGTATCAGCATCAATATGATTGTAAGAATATTGGTGGCGAGGAACCTAAAACAGCATTGGCCCAGCATACTAAAGCCTTTAAGTATCAATTTGATTTTGAGAATGCTACAGCTATTTACAAGGAGAGTGATGACTCTAGAAGGAAGTTGTTCGAGGCCATGCAGATTGCGCTAAAGATTGACATTTCGGTTAACTATAAATCAGATTGTAGAAATTTGAACCAATTTTATTATGAAACGTTGGATACTTTAAAAGTTAAATTTTGTTAACTTTTGCTAATGTGTATAAATTTCTATAGGTAAATATAAAATATTGCAGTATCAGTTTATACAGGGTGTTTCAATGGCCAAACTGGAAATTTGAACTAAGGACCTCAAAAAAAGAAAAAAAGTTCCTATGAAGGTATGTTCGCAAACGCTTTGTTTAGGAGATGAATGAATGAATTAATGAATAAAGCCTTTATTACAACAAATTAACAGGAATTATTAAAATAATAAAAATTAAAATAATTATACTACAGATACTATATACAATTGTTTGCTTGTTAATTTATGTAGGCCTTCCCCTTAGGGAATGATGGTCTAACTTCCCTGGAGACCAATTCCTACTGGGAAGTGGGTTTAGGAGATATTCACATTTAAAGATTTCATTGTTACGAAATATTTAGGCTTAGTAAATAAATAAAACTTATTTTATTTTTCCAACTACTTTATTTAGTAAATGTAAACCATTAAAATTCATATTAAATGTTCAAAGTGATTTCCTTGAACATTCAGACAGGCTCGGCATCTTTCTTCAACAGCAGCAGTGACCAAACTGAAAATATGAACTAAAGATCTTAAAACAAGAAAAAAATATTTCGTACGAAGGTATGTTAAGGTAGGCAAACGATTTGTTTAGGAAATAAATTTAGATAGAATACTAATCTGACCTTGTCTCCTTAATTGTACATAAACTATGGACCTTAGGATTAATACTGTTTGGAATAGAACATCAATAAAAAATAATTATAAGAATAGAACAATCAATAACATTTAGCAGTTTGTTTGAGGCTTTCGCAGAGTACTCATTACGTCTTCCATTTATACTAATACTGAATATGCCAATATGGTGTTTTAGTACGGTTTTTGCAATAGCAATGCCAATGCTGCCAGTCGTGAATATTCCATGCGATGTCCAAATAAAAGATTACCTAGTAAGTTTACCTTTAACTCTACGTTTCAACATCTGAAAGAAACTGGACCAAAAATCTGCCCGCATTGAGTCGAGGTGGTAAGAAATGCGGGCCTATTGAAATATTGTCTATTACCCCGAACCACACATTGCACTGAAACTCGTGCTGAAAATGATGCTGACGAATTGCATGGGGACTTTCATGCAGCCAGAGATGATCATGTTTCTGATTGAAGATACCTCTTCTTGTGAAGGTAGCTTCATCTTTCCATAAAATTTCTCCTCAAAAGTGTGGATTGTGATCAGCTTGATTTAAATACCAATCTGAAAAATTTCTTCTTTGCCGTAAATCTTGCGGTAATAAATTTTGTACCCGATGATAATGATATGGGTGACGTCCATCTGCAATGAGAGTTCTCCATACTGTAGTTGGCGTAACATTTAATTCTGCTCCAGCTCTTCGTACACTGGATGGATTATCATCAAAATATTGTAATACGGTCGTACTTCGTAAAGGGGTTCTTCATTTCGTAAAGGGGCTAAAATACCATCAGCATGTGGTACAACAGCAAATGTACCAGTTTCTTTAAGCTGTTGAAACGTAGAGTTAAAGGTAAACTAACTAGATAATCTTCTATTTGGACATCGCATGGCATATTCACGACGGGCAGCATTGGCATTGCTATTGCAAAAACCGTGCTAAAACACCATATCAGCTAATTCAGCATTAGTATAAATGGAAGACGTAATGAGTACTCTGCGAAAGCCTCAAACAAACTGATAAATGTTATTGAGTACCTGCTAGCCGTTAAATCCAACGGCCACGCTATCCATAATCGCCCTGAAGATGACCTACACTGTAGGTCGAAACGTCGGCACATAATATAAGTTCATCACTTATTCTATGTACTTATTGACTGCACCCCCCAACTATCTCCTTTACGATAAATGTTATTGATTGTTCTATTCTTATTATTATTTGTTATTGATGTTCTACTCCAAACAGTATTAATCCTAAAGTCCATAGTTTATGTACAGTTATGGAGACAAGGTAATATTAGTATTCTATCTAAATTTATTTCCTAAACAAATCGTTTGCCTACCTTAACATACCTTCCTACGAAATATTTTTTTCTTGTTTTAAGGTCCTTAGTTCAGTAGGTTATATTTCAACACTAATGAGTACTAAGATTTAAATGTTAAATTCAGCCAAACAAGGATTGCTACAATTAAATTATCAGATTCCTTATTTAAAACAATGTTTCTTTTAATTGTTGGGATGAAATTTTTGTATTGCTATATTTCTACTCTTAAATATATTTGATTGATATTTGGGATGCCAGAGTATTATTTAGGATGATTACTCAAATTATTATTTCTATGTCTTAGTCTTAATTGGATTCTTTTCCAGAGGTCTGTATTATTCATAAATAATATATGATTCATGGGAGTCAGCGACCCCCACCTTTTCTTATCTCTCCAGTCACCTTGACCATAAGGGACTCCTTCTACCTGCGTGAAATACTTCTCGCAAACCAACCGGCTCCCCTTCTATCAACCAGATCTATCAATGAACAACTGAGAAGAGGAAGATCAGCTGTGAACAAGGTGTTTGATGAAGTGAGAAAGGGCAAAATCGGACATTTGATCCTCAGGGATGAGACGAGGCAAATGTGTAGAGTGTGTAAAAGCCAAACTATTTATAGGTGTGAGAGATGTAATGTTAAATTACACCCAGAATGTTTTAAATCATACCACATAAAAAATGAAAATTGTGATTTGTTTGTGGAAATAGTGTGCAGATTGTAATTATTTATTTCTTTGAAGGAGTTTATTATTAAAAGGATTGTGATAAAAGTTAACATGAAACAGTATTATTGTATCATTTATAAACATATCACCTTACCTACCTCTAAAAAAAAAAGTATATATATATATATATATATATATATATATATATATATATATATATATATATTATACCCTACAGGCGAATGTTTTCTACCGCAAGTATGGCTGAACAAAAAAAATTTTTATATATCCCGTGTATACAAAAATTAATGCAAAAAATGAAGTAATCATTACTGGTAATAATATAGCCTACTACTATGACAGCTATGGCAGGAGTGAGGAAAGTTCCAGGTTATGAGTACCCTTATGCAGCTTATGAGCTGAAGTGAGTGGCTTCTTTCTGTGAAATGTTTCTTGTTTCAGTTATTTTTAAAAATTGTGAAAAACATTACTCAAAATTTATTCTTGCCCAGTTTTCCATCTAACACCTGAATTACAGGTGATGACATTGTCAAGCACAATTAAAAAATCTAATCTTAATTTAAATCACATTACATTTGACCCCCGTTAAAAATTGGAAAAAGGTAAAAAATAAATAACAACTACATATAATTTTTATACGGTTTTTAATAATTATATTTACAAACAAGTTGTTTTATTTTTTATAACAAAATAAATCCGAAACAGAACAAACAGGTTGGTAGATGGGACATTATAAATATATATAAAAAAATTGAATGGGCATGGCTTTCTTTTATCACTAAACCGTTTTCTCTATACATGGCAAAACTGAGTATTCCTCTTATATACATTAATACACCACAATTTTGAAATTGTATATATGCTGAAGATATGTAGATAAAAAAAAATCATGATACCGCAGTAAGAAAGATGGCTGTAGTATTTTAAAGAATGTAATACTAAGGAAGAATGATAAGTTACAAAGGATTTATCCTGAGAAAGAGGACAAAAATGAAGTGACAATAGTTTTCAGCTTAGCATCAACATCATCATTAATTTTTCCTTCCTTAGCGATAGTTGCAAGGAGATCTTTGTGGGAGGTCCTGAAAAATAATAGATAAATTATTAATTTGAATGACAAATAACATTTTTAAAAATGTTGGCTATAAAAATCAATAAAGTATCTTTTCTCACACACACATGTTTAATGCTACAATATCAAACCCTCAATACAAGCCTGAAGTAAAAAGGGTTAAAAAATTGAAAATAAAAAGTCAAAAGGAATCACTATCTCTAAAACTCAAAGAAAACCAAACTGATTAAAATCATTATCTGTGATTAGTTTTACTGAGTTAAGTTATAGGGTGGCTAGTTACTTAGGTATGCACTGTGAGTTGGCCTGCATTCGTGGATGAATTGCTACCATTCACAGATTTTGTGCTTGTTGATAAGGGTGCTGCAGTTATCTTAAACTTAGTTACTAACAATTAAATATATAAAACAAAAAATATATTACTTGATGTGTGCAAGGAAGTCTTTTTCAAAAGCTGTGATCTTTGCAGGGTCAAGTTTGTCCAAATAACCTCTTACTCCACAATAGATAACAGCTACTTGCTCTTCAATGGCCATGGGGACTGGAATTTAAGAAATATTACTTAAATACACAGTTAACCTTTGATTAAACCATTTAACACACTTGATCTACAATATTTACTCTAACCAATAACTAGATTCCATAACAATATAATAAGTGTGTTGCTGAATCTATTTTATAATTATAAAAATAAATTATTTCGTACCATACTGTCCTTGCTTCAGTAATTCTGTAAGCCTAACGCCTCTGTTGAGAAGTTGTTGAGTGGCAGCATCTAAATCAGATCCAAACTGGGCAAAAGCAGCTACTTCACGGTATTGTGCAAGCTCCAACTTCATGGAACCAGCAACCTTAATAAAACCAAAATATATAAGAATGTTAGAAATTGAATTGTATCCAAAATATAATCAGCTGTTGTTTATGGAATAAATGAATTTTTTAAAACACATTACCTGTTTCATGGCTTTTGTCTGGGCAGCAGATCCTACACGAGATACAGATAGACCTACATTGATAGCAGGCCTAATACCCTTGTAAAACAATTCAGTCTCAAGAAAGATTTGTCCATCAGTAATGGAAATTACATTGGTTGGAATGTATGCAGAGACGTCACCAGCCTAAAAAACATATAAGAATGTGTAGAAATAAACCAATGAAATGTCACTTCATCCATATAATTCATAATATGAGATAAAAAAATTAAATAATGGATCAGGTTAACTACAACAAACTAAGTTAAGACTGATCATTTGAATAAAATAAAAAACACTGTTTCTTCTGGGAAACTAAACTAAAACATTCTATGATGGAAATGTTGAGAAAGTAATAATGAGAAATTCAGCATTTTTTTTTTTTTTAGTATGACAGTAGCCCTGTTAATTATGGTCATACTTAATTGATTTTAAATTTTAAAAAAATCATTTTTGAGGCTTATGAATTATCACTTCAACGATGGTTTCCTTAATATTAGATAACAAACTTAGCAGTAGATCAAAAATACTTCATAAAGGAACATTATTTCCAAGTATCAATTATTATAATGAATTTAAAACTCTTAAATACCTGAGTTTCAATAACAGGCAAGGCAGTAAGAGAACCTCCTCCATGGGTGTCATTCATTTTAGCAGCACGTTCCAGCAATCTAGAGTGAAGATAGAATACATCACCAGGATAAGCCTCTCTGCCAGGGGGTCTCCTCAGCAACAAGGACATCTAAATAAAAATAAAACATGAATTATTTCATCTGATAATTAAACATTAATTTTTACAACAGAATTACTTAATAAAAAACAATTCGGAAACATCAAAGCGAATTATTGCTAGATAAGGTGTAATTGTATTTGTTACGGTTTATATTTACATAACTTTTTATTCGTGAAAAATATTAGTTTGAGATTAAGTCGATATTTGTATACTAACTGCAGAATATAAGATCATATAATTAATTTTGGGCATTACATAACAACTCATATTATTTAGAAACCTTCAGTAAATTCGATTTCACTATAAAATATAAATGGTAACTTAGTATGACATAAATAGATATATAAACTAAAATTATAGCTGATAATTAGAAAAGAATTAATTGTACCTGTCTGTAGGCAACAGCTTGTTTGGACAAATCGTCATAAATGATGAGGGCGTGCTTTCCATTGTCTCTGAAAAATTCTCCCATTGCACAGCCGGAGTATGGAGCCAGATATTGCAAAGGAGCGGCATCAGAGGCTGTGGCTGATACAATGATGGTGTATTTCATGGCACCTGGAAAATAAAGATTACACTTGATAAAATAATATTTCTCTCAGAAAAAACAGTAAAATAAACCATTAGGAAAAAAAATATGAACATTAAAATATTATGAAAACTATTAGAAAAATATTTATAAAAATCCTTTCAAATTTAAATCAATGTTATAAATGATAGTCATTAACTATAACTTATCTGAATAGCATAGGTTTAAAAAGAAAGAAGGAAGATGAATCTTACCAGTATCAGTAAGACGCTTCAGAATTTGAGCCACAGTTGATCGTTTCTGGCCAATGGCAACGTAAATACAGTACAACTTCTTCTTTTCCTCATCGGCATCATTGAATCGTTTTTGATTAATAATGGTATCAATGGCTAAAGCTGTTTTTCTGCAATTAAAATTACATACTAAGTAGTTTTTATGGAATAATTAGATTAAAATAAATATAACAGATTTCACTAATGATTTAAAATTAAATTTAAAAGTCAATATTTTCCATCAGTTGATTAAAATTTTAATGATTCAGTTCAATCATGTAACAATTTAGACATTATTTCTTCATCAATATAAATTAATACGCTGGAATTTAAATTAAGAAATAAATTTGAAGATCAATAATAATTTATACACAAAACTTTTGTGGTTTCTGGTTTAGATCGTGTTGTTGAATTTTTCTTCGTCAACATTTTGCCAGACATACTGCTAGCTTCTTTAAGACTGGATCGAGAATGAAGATGTTCCGGTAACTCGTGGCTTTATATACCCATCGCTCGGCCCCATTCGTAGTTCGTCGGATCCTTGCGCTAGTCAATCGGGTTTTTTGTGTCCTTGGTCGGAGTGACACTGCGATGGAGTGATACTCCGACCAGAATGGACCCGAGCGAAGGCTATATAAAGCCACGAGTTACCGGAGCATCTTCATTCTCGATCCAGCCTTGAAGAAGTTAGCAGTATGTCTTGAAAAATTCAACAACACGGTCTAAACCAGAAACCACAAAAGTTTTGTGTATAAATAGTGGCCGTGGAAACTTGAAAAATAAAATAATTATTTATTTATTAAAAAAAATATATATATAAAGTTGAGACTGTCGGTTGTTTGTTCATATAACGTCACCACTTTATGCTGCTATGGCTAATCGGACAATGCTACAGTGGGAGCTTTAAATTTTGCCTATCCAGGTTTAATTAGGATAGGGATTTTAAACGAGTACCTGACATCGTACAGGCTCGGGACCCCCGTTCAACTTCCCTTCCGAAGGACGGCGTAACTAAGGATTTTTTACTCCCTTTAAAAAATCCTAGGCCCACCTGCCGGGCTACAAACCCGCGATGGGAGACTGTCAGTTGGTACTACCAAGGATTACTACTGATTTTTGTTTATAGACTACCCAGTTTTATTAGAATATAAAACTAGTTCCCACAACTATGATTAAAGGAAAACAATTTTATTTCTATAAATATAATCCAAAATAATAAACGAAGTATTGATAAATAAAATATGAATTTCATAACAATTTTGTCCTTATTAGTGTAATTGGAATAATATCTTTTAAAATGTTAAGTATACTGGACATCACGACTTACCCAGTTTGCCTGTCACCAATGATGAGTTCTCGCTGTCCTCTTCCAATAGGTACCAATGAATCAACAGCTTTGATACCAGTTTGCATAGGCTCCCTGACAGATATTCTAGGAATAATACCAGGAGCTTTTATTCCAACACGAGCCCTAAAAAAAATGTAATTTAATATAATTAAATAATTAACTCTTAAATACAGTGTAGGCCCATAAAATAGTTAAATTAAAATATTGAGAAACAAGACAAGGTTATTTTATTTTCGGAAATGGTAATTTTTACTTGACTATTAGCTTTGTTGATAGATGAAATAAGAAAGGTTATAACCTAGACGTTCCATACCGAATACTTGAGTATTACAAAATATATTAATTAGTCTATAATAATCTGTATTGCTTGCCTTTTATTAGTATTTAATGGACCCTTTCCATCGATGGGGTTTCCAAGAGCATCAACAACACGCCCAAGGAGATTTTCACCAATGGGAACATCAACGATAGCTCCAGTTCTCTTTACTACATCACCTTCTTTGATCAATTTGTCATTACCAAATACTACAACACCCACATTGTCTCGTTCTAAATTCAAAGCCATACCCTAAATTGAAAACAAATATGATCAATTTCTCAAAAGTATTTTTAATAAAAATTATTTTGGTATTAGATATCAGCCAGATATCCAGCATAATACTAGTTAAAATTAACATTAAAATCTGTATTAAAAATAAGTAAAGAATTTACAATTGAACAAAAATGTGAATATTCATTAACACTATACCTTGAGGCCAGAGGAAAACTCAACCATCTCATCTGCTTGGATATTTTTAAGACCATAAACTCTAGCAATACCATCACCAATGCTTAGTACTCGTCCTGTTTCTTCCAAATCAATCTGAAAAAGCAATAAACCTTAAGTTTAAAGATAAAAATATAGTCCTCATATAATTATAATTTTTACAATCCCAAATTCAAGTTTAAGTTAAGCATTACTGTCATTAACCTACTATATAAAAATTTGTCATGTTGGAATATGTTTAAATTTAACTATTAAATATATACAATAAATGTAATAGGTAAAGTTAAAATAAAGGGTTCAGTGGTGGTAATTAAACATTAAGTATGCCATAACCCACTAGGAAAAAAACACACTTATTATGGAAGATTTATTATTATTAATATTCATTCTGCGCAACAACATGTGGCCGTGTCCAGGCCTCCTCAGTCGGAATCCACCAGCAGTCCTTACTGAGTGCCGCTACCATCCAGTTGGGGACTCCCAAGTTCCTCACGTCTTCGGCCACACAATCAATCCACCGGAGTTGCGGTCGGCCGACTCTCATCCAGGCCATGTGTCCAGCCTATCTTAGTTGGGATCGTATGATGACATTAACCACATTAGGCTCACTTCATTTTTTCTTTGTCTCCACCTCCCATCAACAGAGACCGGCTCAAATATTTTTCAGAGGATCCTGTGTTTGAATACAAGAAAATTACAGTATGCATCCTTTGTCATGGTCCATCTTTCCGTTCCATTTATAAGCAGTGGGCTAATCAGGGTCTTTTATAGGACTTAGGTCAATGAAAGATTTAGAATATTTTTTATTAAGTCTTCAATATTAAATAAACACAGTAAACATATAATCTAAAAATTATTGAAATAAATGTTTGAATTAAAAATGGTTCATAAATAAGCCTTTCGGCAACAAACATTATGGCCTTTAATGCATTGCCAGTAGGGTTGCCAGATGTTCGGTTTTTTATGTTTGTCCAGTCAAGAAAATCTCGGTAAACCGGGCAAAAGAATGTCTGGTTTTTAAGAAATTAAAATTTTTAAAGACGGATCTTAAACGTCATGGGAAATGTATAGACTGACGAAAGAATCGAATAGAAATCGTATTGCTATAAGTACTGTAAAAAGTGATTTGTGCGTTTTTTTTCAATATAAGTTAGTTATACTGAGTTCAAAGATGCCATTTCTTGCAATAAACCTTTGTTAAAAGCAGTGTCATCGAATGCTAAATATATCCAAAAGCAGATTGTAAGCTTTTTGTCATTTTCTGTAATATTTATGAGTTAATAAAAAAAAGTTAAAAAGTTGTCCAGTTTTTTTTTCTCAAACACATCAGACAACCCTAATCGACAGGCAGAGGAGGAGAAAGCATTTTAAGAGGTTGTATTAAATTAAATTAATACAGCTCAAAATTTAAGATGACTTAATACTTAAGTACTAGTGTACTAAAGGCTACTAACTCACAAAACTTAGAATTTATCTTAATAATAATTAGACATGAAAAAGAGAGCAAAACAGTATCAATACGTAAATTTTACCTTCGGGGCAGATCCAAGAATTCGTTCTTCCAGGACAGATGAAATTTCAACTGCCCTAAGGCTGCGAGTATAGTGAACATTCCTGTTTAATACTTTTGATGGATGAGATAAGCTAGAAACCTGAAAAAAAAATATGAGGATTGTTAATTTAAATAGAATAAGACAGCCTAGATATATTTTATTAAGCAATACCGTCTGAAATATGGTAAAACTTCATAATAAATAAAATTGTCTATACACAAATGCAAAGGCTTATTTGTTTTACGAGTAAGCTTTTTACTTCCTATAGGATAATTCTTTTCTTATCTACCTAAAATGTTTAAGTCATGTAAGATCTAAATATTTAAACTGCTTGATGATGCCAACAAAAAGTGTACTGAGAGCTACCACCCATGGCAATGATGTGACTTTATTTTGTAACCAACGAAAATTGTATAGCGAAATATCAGATTTCTTGGGTACTCACTTTCCTACAGTAAGGTACATGCTCAAGAGATAAGAAGAATGAGGCTCAACTTCAAAGGTTATCTGTGCCCATTATTTGCAGCACTAAATGAAAAAAATAGAGAGAAAAATCAAAATTTAAGTGCTTTAATAAAATCCAGTTATAAATGCAGGTGCCTCAGCCAACATGATCGAATTAACTTCTAGGGTGTGTTCAAATATGAAAACAGTACAGAATGTTCTGAATTCTAAAGGTCTTTAAGGCAAGATCCCAAGAAAAAACCATATCTAATATATTTATATAATTGGTCTCTATAGACCAATCTAAAATAAAAAATATTTCTTTTGATAGATAATAAACCAACAAGCCCATCAGTTTTAAGGAAAATATGCTGTCCTCTGATGAGAGTAAGTTTAATTCCATTGGATCTGATGGGCGAAAGACCATTTGGCAAAGGAGGAATGAGGAACTGAAGAAGCAAAATGTTACGGTTACTCTGAAACATGGAGGTAGAAATGAAATAGTTGATTTAGCGGATGTGTAACCTGTAATGGAGTTATGTTTATACCTAATGAGGGGATTTTAAATGCAGAAGGTTATGTGCGGATCTCTTAACAAGTACAGCTAAATTAAGAATCCAGCATCAGTTAATTTTCCAGCAGGACAATGATCCTTAGACAGCCAATGAAGCAAAATAATGGTTAATATTTAAGCTTAGTCAACAACTGCACACCCCTTTACATTCACGAGACTTCAACATAATGAAAATTTATTTATAAGATGGGAAAAAATCAATCCAGATTTAATTAAAAACCTAGTTCACTCAATACCTAGGCGTTTGAAAGCGGTTATTGATATTACCGTACATACAAAATAATAAAATTAAAAAAATAAATGAAGAAATTGAGTGATGTGCAAATACTTTTTTTCTTGAAGTTTTTATAAGCTTTGTTTCATTTTCCTAAGCAAGAAATTTTTCATTTGAATTATATATGTATTTAATCAGTTTCAAACATACTTTTAACTTTTTAAGGTATATCATATTTTGCTATTACCTATTAATAATCATACCTTGCTATTCATAATTTAATTTTAAAAAACTTGGTGGGCAAAACCTTTTTTCCACCACTGAACTTATGTACACTTCAAAGTTATTTTAATGGTTTATTTGCAGAACAGCAGTTTCCGTGGTATTAGCCAAAATAATGTGAAAAAAAAGTGATGTCTAGTGTTCTTCCCCAGTTAATTTTTTTTTTTTGTATCAGTTCAGCAGATTGTCGCTTTGAGTTAAGTCACAAGTTTTAACTTTTCAATTGTTTCCTTTTTAATATTCTCAAAATAATCATGAATTGTAAAAAATATTGTAGATATGAGAAATGTCTATATTTCGGTAATCATTTCATCAAGAAATAAATGTTTCAACTAACATTTCAAAGTCTAGATGATGTATGTGTATTGAAAAATTCATTATTACGATTATTTCTATTTTTGAAGAAAATATATAAAAAGAAACAAATGAAGTTAAAACTTGTTGTGACACAACTCGAATCGACAACCTGATACTATTTTTTTTTTTAAAAGTATATTATATGAAACAATTTTGAAGGTACATTATAATATGTAATATGAATTTGCTAAAAGGTGGGGTCAAATTGAGTTCTGTATGTGTAACAGTGATAGAGACAATGTTTTTCATATACAACTCATTGCCGTAATTGTGAGTAATTCCCATAACAACCAAAATAAAGTCTCAAAACAGTGATTTTGCATTTTTCTAGAAAAAATTATTAGAATTTTTTTTAAAAAAAACTTAATCTTTTAAAAAATAATCATAATGTATTTTGTGCGATAGATAGTTTCTAAAATAGTTTAGAATAGATCTAAGCGAAATGAGTGAAATTACTATTAAAAATAATTTTAAACAAAAAAAATAAAACAGAAACAACCCAAAAACATTTCTTTCATAAGTGGATCAAAATATACCAATTTACTTTCATTCTATAAAGAGAAAATTACTGAAATAGAAACAATTACAAATAGTTCAACATTGTATAACCCAACCATATAAGAATGAAGAAGACAATAATTAGACAAGGAATTTCTTCAAAATTGAAATTTCCAGAAAATATCACCCATTCTATAAATCCATTAAGCTTGACATATTTAGAAAGAAAGAAATGCAATATTGATTCCAACAGAACTAATATAATTGAATTGTGAAGCCTTAGTAATATCACAAAAAAAACAACAGGTAAAATACAATAAAACAATTCTTATCACTAATGATAATTTAGTTATCTACTATAAAATACTATATTAGCCGTGTAAAAAATGCGTACATCAAACTATCAGAAAACCTGTAATTAATCAGGAGTAAATTTATATTAAAATATATAAGAAAAAACTATTGAATATATAGAAGTTCTAATAAGTTTGAAAATATAACTGAAATAAGAAAAATTACTTTAAATATGGTATCAAAGGTTTTTTTCAAAGAAGTATAATACAACTATATTCCATATATATTTTACTTGAAGTATAAACAAGAAAATAATCAAGAAAAAAAATAAAGATGCTAATATTAAGGACATGAGAATGATTTATAGATAATAAATTAGTCCATTCGTAAATCTTTTTCAGAACAAACAAAGGATTGAATTTAAAAAGCAATAGTAACTGATATTGAATTTGAAACATACATGTAAATATAACTTTAATTTAAAATAACTAACTTCTTAAGATAATTGATTGTATCATTAAGTTATCTATTTAACCTTGCATTATTTTAATAAAATTAACCGAAATATTTTATCGAAATCCAGGCTAGAGATGATATTTTATCAGGTATCAAACATGACTACTATGAGCATAAATTTCTTTAAGACTTAGTGGGAAGAACAATTTTTATCAAAAGTCCAGTAGGCAGCTTAACATAAAAATGTGGTATTAATACTGTATCCCTAAGACAATTAACCATTATAATGAACTAACACACCCTCTCGCATAAAAACTTATATCACAGTATTGATATGATAGCAGAATACTCTGATCAATAGCTGATATGAAAATCTAATAAGGTTAAACCTTAATTTTTTTTTAATAATTTATATTTTAAAACATAAACGAATTATAAATATATTTTAAAAATATTTGTTTTTTTACGAAATACAAATTACTGATAATACGTTTTTAATTAGGATCCAAGATGAACCCTTGAAAATATCAAATAGCGGCCGCATAGAAGATGGCTAAGGTGTGAAAATTTTAGGATAAAAATACTTTTAATAATAGAATTAATACTTTATTCACCTGTGAGGAAACGGAGGGGACATATTTCAGAAGTGATGAAGATAATCTTGCCGATAGGAGAGCCATTAGAACAGCAGCAAAACGATAACGTGAGAACAGGCGACAACTTGGCTCTGAAGAAGGGAGTAAAAGTCTAGAACCCAAAGTCTCCAATCGAAAATAGTAAAGCAGTTCTACCACAAGGCAAGATATATATATTAAATCTAATATTTTCATCAATTATTAAAGATTTAATAATAAATATATATATTTTATAAACGAACAGTTATTATTTTTTATTACAACTATAATTTAAAAATAATTTGAAATTTTTTTTTATGAAAGATTCGGCTTCGAGCATAAGGAACATTAATTCATATACCTATATCTGAAACATATTTATAAGTATACAAAAAATAAAACGGTAACTGAGTCTTTAATTATGATGAGTGATTTGAATTAATTGAAGGTTTGCGAATTTCAAATATTTTGCCTAGTTAGTGGTAGAAAGAGTTCCTATTTAAACAACAGCTGATTACTTGTTTAAGGTGACGCACAATATTTATAAAAATAATGTCAACACCATTTAGTATATCAAATTAATATATTAAGATAATGTTGACCACTAATTCTTTATTATATTCATAAGGGTGATTGTTGGGCTATTATATTTAATATGTGGGCCATTCGCAAACAAATGTCCACTTTAATGTCCTAAACTCTTATCGGGTAGCAAAGTTAATAATTTTTTTCATCCATTAAGGCAATATTCTGTTTTTTCAATGCTTATTCCCAGATCCGTTAGATCTTCACGCATTCTTGGGTCAGAACCCAAATTTGGCTTTGTTTTTCTAACATGCATCTTTGGTTAACGATGTTTCAGAACCTTTCCCCACTGAAGAAATCATGTATTTCTTTTTTTATCATAAGGTATTACTTTTCCTCCAGTTTCTTCAAATTTCTTTATAGTTCCTGAATGTGTTTGATCATGCCCTTATTACCAGGGCATGAGCGCGTGCCTAATGTTAAGTAAGTCTGACTTATATCGTCCCTCCTGGTTTTGTCCTTAATAGGATGACCGCTTGTTATAGCTCTATAATGAATAATACGAAATCTTCTCACAGGCGTAAGCCATTCACTACATCAAACTCTTCTGATGAGGATGTTTTGAATATTCACACTACATTTAGTATTTTTAACATCAACTAACTGACTCGAAATTCTGACTAGTTTGATCGGGACTCCAATTATTTTCATAATCTTAAACAATTCATTCAATCCAAAATAAAGTAGAATGTTATCAAAATTATTTATTTTTTTAGTTAGAAACAAACAATGCGTTTAGCTGTGACTGGACAGATTCAGGAAAGGTAAAGAGGGTATTCGACACCAGGTTTGAGATGGATTAAGGAAGAACGAGGTTTATGCTCGTCATCTCCAAGCAACCAGACGTCAACAACCTAGTGAAACCCTTGACCGGTATTTTCAATCTTTAAAACTCCCAAGTGTTTCCACAGAGTGCAAGAATTGCCGGGGAATCAGCCTCCTGAACACGTCTTACAAGACATTCAGACTTGCAGCTTGTACTCTAAGAGGGAGCGTAAGTCGAGTGAAAATAAATGGGAATCTGGGCCAACCTTTTGCGGTGAAGTCAGGAGTTAGACAGGATGACCCCCTGCTCCCTCTTCTATTTAATATTTCCCTTCAAGCGATGGTGAACAGAGTCGAGCTTAATCAGTCAGGCACAATTTTTACTAAGACAACGCAAGTGCTTGGTTATGCCGATGATTTGGTACTGATTGGGCTGTCCCTCAAAGCAATCAAGGAGGAAAGATAGCAAAGGGAAGCTGGAAGAATGGGGCTATCCATAAATGAAAATAAAACAAAACTTATGGTGCTTAGGAAGAAAACGCCTATAAACCCGCCGAAGCAATATGTTGTGCGACAGTATGCATTCCAATGCGTTTCTAGTTGTAAATACATCGGCTCCATAGTAAATAATTGGATGGACGAAGAAGAAGAAATTCAGAAACGCATAATGTGGGCTAACAAAGCATTTTTGCCCCAAGAAGTTTACTCTGTATTAAATTACTAAATCAAAATGAAGCTCTATAAAGCAATCATCCGACCTTTACTGACCTATGCCTGTGCAACCTGGACCCAGATCCTGGACGAAAGATCCTGGCTGAAAAGATTGACAGGTTTGAAAAGAAAGTACTGAGGCGCATCTTAGGCCTGTTAGATAAAATGGTACATACTGTTTAAGAAAGAACAAAGAGATCTAGGACTTATACGACGATCTCCGAGTTTCCCATTTTGTGGGAATTCAGCGCTTCAAATAGCTGGGACACCTTATCAGAATGGATGATGGGAGAGCAGCAAAGAAATTATATTATGGAACTTCGGATGGAGCCAGTCCATGTGGAAGACCGAAAGGAAAATAGAAAGACGCAGTGGCTGAGGACTTGAGGATGATTGGAGTGTCCAGCGGGCATGCTGCTGACCGAAATGAGTGGAAGAAGGCAGTTGAGAGGGCCAACGGCAGCTTCAGGCGCCTGTCGAGCCGATAAACAAAAAACTCCTCAGTAAACAATGTAATTTTAAAACAAGAGCTGAAAAATACGAAATGATTCAATTCGTGATACGTTCATTACTGGTCTAGCGTCTTCCCAAATCATGCAACGCTTACTTGAAAACGCTTAATTAGACCTAAAACAGCGTATAATCAAGCTCGGGCACTTGATCTAGCTCAACAGTATTCAGTTTCTTATTCCGACCCTTTGGTTAATCCTGTCATACCTAATACCTAATACCTGTACCTAATAGAGCTAAATGCAGAGATCCCTAACTAGAGGTAGGTGGCCAAAGCCTACCTCCACGGGTGCGGCTGTTATCAAATGCTTTTTCTGTGGACGTCCTAGACATTCTAGATATCGATGTCCAGCCGTGAAGCTGTCTGTAGGAGATGAGATAAGGTCGATCACTGGTAAACTGTTTTTCGTTATTCTCCAAAAACATCCAAAATTTCTGCTTCCATTAAACCTAATATTATATAATAATAATAATAAAGATGCAGTCGAAAACCTGAGAAAATTTCTGAATGTAGTAAAAAAATATTCTCACAATAATCAAAATTTTCAATTCACTCAACTCGACTCTTAGAACATCTAATAGAACGTAACACAATTATATCTGATAGTCTGAAGAATAGACTTAAATCACTTCTAGAAATGTTACATCCAAATAATGCAGATTTTCTTCAAAGAGCTAATGATTTATTTGCATGTTATTCAAAATGAATATCAAGATTTTCAGGAAAAATAAGGCCTCTCATAAATTGCAAACAATTCCCCTTATCTAAAGAATCTTTAGAAATATCGGAAAACTTAAAAAAATATGTTGTTAACAGCAGTGTAGCTATTATCGATGAAAACTGTCCTTTCTTAGTCGTATCAGGTGCATCTGACATCGCTATTGTAGTTACTTTCTTACAGAATGACAAACTTGTTTGTCTTGAGCTGGGGAAAGTTGTCCAGTCGAAACCACCAAAATAATTAGAAGACTATATTATTCACTAAGGTGGGAAGAGTGTCATGTTATATATTTTTATTTAAATCAAGTTTATTGAACATATATTTATATTTGTGAGTGTTCATTATCTTACGTGAATAAAGCCAAACATTGGTTTCCATTTAAATAGTCCGTTTTATTCATTAAATCGCAGAAGGTATTTACTTGTTCATTCTCCTTACCCCTTCTCCGGTATTATCTTGGTCTTTCTAAATACTTCCAGGGGAGATTCTGAAGTAGGTATCCTGATGGCATTATTTAGAATATCCAAGCCTTGGTCTTATCTCTCTCTCAATTGGTAATTTTGGCCCCGTTTTTCAGAGCTTCAAACTCCACAACGAATCTGGTCACTAGCCCTTCTACCTCCATAGAGGATATCTCCAACACTTCTTAATTTGTGTAGCTGCAGGTGCTGATCTTTTTGATCTTCCCGAGCTGCTTCTGAAACCTAACTTAAGTTTATGATTAGAGAATTTTGGTTACTGCCACCACCATTGTCGCCAGATCAATTATTAGGCTCTTTTCTTAGCTACCTTATGGTCTCCGAACTTAGCAGGGGCGATTCTTCCCTCCCTTTTTTAGTCTACGTTGTGTTAAAGGATTTTTTGTTATTTTCGACAAGGGGAAACGTCTAAAAAAATTGCCTTAGTGCAAAAATTTGACATTCTTTGAATAAAAAATGTAGCACATTTGACTGGCTTACTAGAAGTATTAACTAATTATCACCCTTGTGGCTCCGTTCATGTATCCTACTGAGTTAAACAGAAATGAGGCAGGCATTTGTGTAAATTTATAACCGACAAAGTATTAAATGAGTTACAGAATGCACTTGCTTATCTATGGAGATGATTTAACTCGTTACTGATCAAACAAGCCTCTGAGGGAGTAAATCAAATGATTATGAAAGTATTCGAGTAAAATATCAGACACATAGAATTGGTCGCCTGAGAATATTATTGTTTGGGTTTGTTGATCGTTCATCACCAAGTATTCTGACTAAATGCTACGCGAGTCTCTCTTTATCTGGAAGACGAGACTTTTATGTTTCCACGCATAGTTTTTTAATGTAAGCCAGCGTTGTCCACCTTCTATGGAATGTCACGCGATAGTATCCGTGATACATTTCTGTCAAATTTATTTATGTATTAAGTTTATTTATTTATTAGTCAAACGTCTTCTGGAGTCAATTGGCTCAACTTACTCTTGAATTACTTATTTTAGCGAATTATCGTTTCCATTTAAATTAAATGTTGATGTTGATAATTATCATAGCAACAAAATAACAAAACAAAACAGTCTGTTACTAATAGGTGATCGATCGCATTGTCTTCCGAAACTTTGTGGAAATGGTTCATAGTCCCTGAACCTCTTTGAGTTGAATTTTAGTCAAGGTTATTTTGTTTTCCTGTGTTGTTGACTAATAGAATAACCTGATCCACAATATTATCAGTGTTCTTTTTATCAATTTTTAATTGTTTAATTATTAATATAAAAATGTAATGTTATTAGTGTGATCAATTTTGTTATTTTCAAAACTGTGATTTTTGAACTGGATATCAAATAATGTTTTGGGGTGGAAATTCCATCAATTTAATTATGTAAGTTTGAAACTGTCAATTTCTTTGCCTTAGGATTACTTTCAAAAAGCAATTCTTGGCCCATAAGAATTTTCCTAATTAACCTATTCTCTTTTGTTAATAAAGCTGAAACTCACCAACCTTTTCTAAGCTTTTTATTACTCCTCAATATTTTCCTTTTGTATATATCATTGTTTTGTGAAAACAGTGTAATATTCACTATATTAATGGCTGTAACCATCATCTTATTTATATTTTTTTGCAACTATAAAAATAGGGCTTATTGTACCACTTGTCAGTGTTGTGTTAAATAGAAAAATAATTTTGAGGATTTTATTTTGCTTGATTTTTTTACGCTTCATGATTTGTTTAAATGAACTATTAATATGTTGGATAAGCTTTGTACTTTATCTGAAAAACTGATAAATAATTAATAACAGTGTTTGACTTAATTTTTATAATATAGGACTTACGATGTGTTTGTTCAGACATAAGAAGACCTTTGCCCACTTCTACAATAAATTGTAGCAGTTTCATCAACCAAAAGTCAAATTAAAATATTTAATATTCAAATTACTGTCAATCCATCATACGTAATTATCTTATTATATAGGTAAATTTCAAAGTAAAATATTTTAACTAAAATAGAGCCAAAAACTCAAAAAGAAACACTATTATTTATTATAATGCAATTGGGAAAAACCACAATGCAAAGCCTTATGTTTCAAAAATACACCTTACCAGTCGACGTTTCGCCTATTCAGGCATTATCAAGACACCAAAATCAAAAAGGGGGTTATGTGAATCGCATCTCGAAGAAAAAGGTGCAATACATCCCAACGATCAACAGCCCAAACAGGCTCCAAACATGAGACAGCACCCCACCACCAAGACGTTCAACATATGTATTTTTGAAACATAAGGCTTTGCATTGTGGTTTTTCCCAATTGCATTATAATAAATAATAGTGTTTCTTTTTGAGTTTTTGGCTCTATTTTAGTTAAAATATTTTACTTTGAAATTTACCTATATAATAAGATAATTACGTAAGAGGATTAATGTTTTCTTATCTGGGTGGGATTTTATAAATTTCCTTGTCCAGGAGTTGTTTTTAGATCTCACAGAGCCTCATCCATGTCCTACCCATTGCAGCCTGCTGAGCCTGGAAAATTTGGCCATATCTTGGTTAATGTGCCTTCTCCTTGTTATGCTATTTCCCTGAGTATTTTCCTCTCAAATGTCTGGAAATTTTATTTTTCTGTTTTAGAGAAAGCCCATGTTTCAGCCTCATATGTGAGCACCGGTCTAATGAGCATTGTATAGTCTTGTTTTCATAGCTCTTGATATAATGCTACTTCCTAAATAGTGATGTAATCCAAAATAGCATCTATGAACTGATGCTATCCACCTCCTTATCTCATCCGACATGACTTTTTACTTCCACATTCTAAGCTGCCTCAAAAAATTAATTGAATCTCAACTGGTCCTTAATCTATGGGTTGGTGCCTTACTAAGTGAGGTTGTTTCTAGAAGTCGTTTCAGATCTGTCTAATAAATATTAAATCCCATGAACATCTTATCTAAGATGCTATATAAATTGTTTTATATATTTTATTATTTTATATAAACTTATATAAGATTAGATGTTATATAAATTGTAATGAATGATAATTGCTGGTATGGATAATGGGGGGTAATTGCAAATTTTATAGTGTGTATGTTGAGTTCTAACATAAAAGTTAAACTCGGATCTTCCAATTCGACTAGCTGACTTAATACAGACCCCCTCCACTTTTCTTTTGATAGTTTTTAATGCCATTTATCTTTTAAACAGAGTATTACAAGTTCTTGAACAAGTTTTTTTTTTTTTCAATAAAATGCCTATAATTACCCATTATAGAGGTAATTGACACCATAATGGTAATATATTATTAACAAATACAACAATGTCCTTTCTAGTGGTGTTTTGAGGATTAAAAATGCTCTAAGAGTAATCTAATTTAATTGTAAAGGTGTTTAGGAGCCTTGAAATACCATCAGAGCTCTTGTAGACAATATAAAATGGTTGTTAGATAGGTGTAAAAAACTAAGCAGCATTGATTTATCTTAATTATCCTAATATTAATCCTAGGTAGCTTAACTGAAGGAGTTTCTACAGTTGTAAATTAATTCTCCTTTTGACACCTCTGACTTAAGGAAGTAATGAAGATAGCTATTTATTGACACTGAGTCAAAAGATATATTTTATAATAAATTGTAACACGCACATACTCATTAAGACAAGGGTTGTAAAAAGTCTGTTTGCTCAATCCTCAAAGTCTGGATGATAGAGGGTTAAATTAGCAGAATTTAAATGTAGGAAGAGCCCCTAAAAACCTTCAGGGTGAATTGGAATTTCACTATTTTAAAAGTGTAGATTTGTCTATTCTGGAGATTTGTGTGTTCTGGACATTGTAAGATAATTGAAATAATCTTGGTAGGTGACAATAGGTATAGTAAGAGTGGATAGAACATGTAAACCAAAGAAAAATGTAGATATATGATTACTGACAGGTTTCAGTATGGATAAAAGATGCCATATATCCCTGGAAATAGGAAGTATAAAGCACTTAAACTATGCATAGAACTAATAAAATGATATATCAACCCTTTTAACTGATGATCAATCAAATGTGTTAAGTGAAAATATAATCAAATAAACATGTACCTTGCTCTTCAAAATAGACAGCTACCAAGAATCTTTGTTGTATCTTCAGTCCTCCATTTCATAATAAAGAACTAGTATAAGTGGCCCTATTACTTACACTGTCTCAACATAATAAAAACTATGAATTAAATAAATTTTTACTATCTAATGATGATGAGAAACCTGTAACCTGTAAAAACGATCTTTTGCTCTTGTATTTTATTATGAAATACGTCCTGAAATTGTTTAATCTTTGACTGAAATGCCCTTCTTTTTGGGTTCTCAGTTTTATACTGTCAGTTGGAATTATCTGTCACAGATGCAGCTTCACTTATTCACATTCATTTGAGGTACTTTCAATTGTGCTAATAATTTTCATCCCTCTCTGTTGTATCACTGAAGTTCATTAATCTTTGTTGTGTTACTAAATGTCATGGTATTAGCATATCTGGAAAATTCTTTACTTAATTTTATGAAGTGCAGTACTGTTAATAAATTTTATGAAACTTGGTTGCATATTTATTTACTTGGAGATTCAGTTGCTTTTCGTACTTATATAATGTTAATTTAGCCTTAATCTCAGATAGTGTTCACCTGTAATCAAACAAACTTAGTAAAAAATTATCTTCTAGTTTTTTTTCATACTAACATTTTGTACAAACCTCTTTTTTAAAACATGATCCCTGTATAATTTATTCTTCTAATTTAAAATTTGTTATTTAGTTTGTCTTCTAAATTTCCGTTCCATTATAATAATTTAAATTTTATTCTGTTAATTTTTTTCTAATAATTGGATTTTAAAATATCATCACTTCAAGATTTTTCTTATTCCAGCTAATGAGTGCTGACTCACTGTTATCAAACACACATGATAAGACGAATACTCAGGATTATGTACAGCTGCCAAGGAAATGGAATAGTTGACAGGTGCCATTTATGGGTAATGAATGTTTAATTTATTAATGAAAACTTTAGGTATTGTTACACAAAACAATCATTGTTTAAATTAATATCTTTATAGGTTATTCACATTAAACATATGAAAAAAGGAAGAATTTATTTATTTTATGGAAGGGGAATTAGGCTAACAAGAATTCATTGAGTCCAGTTATAAGTGCATAGCAGAAATGTTTTTTTAGAAATTGATCTTTAAGTACTACCACTGGTTAGTTTCTCTATTTGCCTTTGTCTCTGGACATGATTTATCTTTCATTATATTTACTTGATGTATTCTGTATACAGTTGTAAATTTCAATAAATGCATTAAAAAAAAAGAGAAATTGATGAAATTAATTGAATCATTTTTAATAGTTATTTGCCTATAGATGAATACATCATTATTTGCTACATTAAGCCTAAAGCACAGTACATTACAGTCAGTGTAAAAAGTATTGGGACACCTGGAAAGGTGATTGAAAAAACGGTACTACTATAATTGTATGCATTTATTTAATTATAAATAATCAACATGTAATTAAAAATATATTCAAAATATAAATATAAGGGTTTATATAGATTAACAATGCGATAACATATTTTTTAAATAAATTGATTGAAAATGACTGATGAATAACTGAACAATAAATATTGGGACACATGAAAAAACATTAGATACACATTGAATACATAGTTCTCTTTTTTTAAAACATTAATATTTTGTCGGATACCCTTTAGCATCTATAACACTCTGAAGTCGCCTTGGCATTGATTCTATTAATTTTAAAGTAAATGAAGGATCAATTTTTCCCACTCTTCCTTAATTACATGTTTTAGGTCTGTTTTATTACTGATCGGTCTTGTTCTAATTTTTTGTTCCAAAAAATCCCACAAATGCTCAATGGGATTGAGATCGGGTGACTGGGGTGGAGTTTCTAGGCATTTTGGTGTGTTATACAGTAGCCAGAGCCGAGAATCTAGGGCTTTATGCTTTGGGTCATTGTCCTGATAAAAGGCAAATGACTCGGAAATTCCCAATTTTTCTACTGATGGTTTTAAATTTTTTTGTAGAATTTGTACATATTGCCTGTGGTCCATATTTCCTTCGACAAATTCTAATCTTCCAACACCGGCAGCACTCATACACCCCCAGACCATCACTGACCCACCTCCATGTTTCATGGTTGGAAACAAATTTTTTTTCTCCAGTTCACAATTCTTCTTTCTCCAAATTTTTCCTTTCCCATCCGAACCGAAAACATTAAATTTACTTTCATCTGTGAAAAGGATGCTGTTCCAAAACGTTTGAGGTTTATTTTTAAATTCATTTGCAAATTTTAATCTTTTTGCCCTATTTTGTTCACTGACAAAAAATTTTTTCCTTGCTACACGACCATGAAAATTTGCATTTCTCAAAATATTTCTGACAGAGCTCACAGATATTGGTTTTTCACTGTTAAGATTATATTCTGTGGCTAATTTCGGAGCAGAATAACGTGGGTTTTTAGCCACTTTCCTAACAATTGACCTTCTATCCTGCTCAGAAAATACTTTTGGCCTTCCACTTCTTTGTTTATTTTTATAGCTTTTGGTTATTCCATACCTGTCTATTATATTCCACACAGTCATTCTTGGAATCCCAACTAGTTTAGATATTTCTCTTACTGTTTTGCATTGGTTGTGGAGACGGATTACAATTTTTCTTTCTTCTACACTAGTTTCTTTTGATTTCCGTCCCATTTTGAACACTATTGTTAGGTTTATAACAAATTACTGAAATAATCTTCAATATAAACATTAGAAAGACGATATAGAATAAGAAAAAGGGATTAGTGACGTAAATAAATATAATAGAATTATAGATCAACCTTTTGTCCCAATACTTTTTGTTTGTTATTGTTTATGTACTATTCCATTGAACATTTTTCGGTCAGTGTCTTTTTCGATACTTCAAAACGCGAATGATAAAATTTGATCATAAAATTATGCACACAGAAAATATGCTGTTGGAATTTTCGGAAACAATTATTTTCAATACATTCCATTTATTTATTTATTTTTTTTTTTTAAATTGGACTAGGTGTCCCAATACTTTTTACACTCACTGTAGTTTTATGATCAATTTAGTGACACATTAACTGTCTTATGATCACTTCTTGGATGTCAAAAACCGGTATTCATACAAATAAAACATACAGTCATAATCTGAAATAATCAGCTGTTCTTTAACAGTCTTAGCAGTTGCATCAAGACAAAGTTTACAAGCTTTCTTATAATCTATCATTGCTTAAATAAAATACATTAATAATTATTTAGCACATCATACCTTTTGAATCAATAAATGCGCAAATATTATATTAACTATGACATTTTTCCCCTATACAACAAAACTAGAAGTGTATAAGTCAATTTCTTGGGTGGTAATTGGTCATGCTGGGACTTGGGATTTCGAGGAATATTGGAAAAATTTTGAAGATTTTTTTTAAAAACTGCTATTTCTCCCAGACTATGTACCTAATTATATTTTGGCACATGAATCAGGAATCGAATCGATATACACATATCAGCTTAAAATTCATTTTTACCATGTTTTTAAAGTTCTATAAATTCCAGATTCCCTCTTATCCCAAATCTTAGTGCAAGAACTGATTAAAAACAAAGTTGAATTGAATTTGAGAAACTCTATGGAATGAATCTCAATGTGTCAAACCCCACTGACCTCTGCTGTAAATTGAGCTTCCTTAGGCACCGGGTGGAGGAATCAAAGAGGCAGAAGAATTTCTACATATTCGTCAGATTTATGCAGGGCTATGTGCCTTGGGTACCACCACTACAACTTATCTTATTAATTTTCTGAACCTTAGGTCAATTAGGATTTTCCGGTGCAGGACTAGGAGTTTGAGCTCAAAACCTTGGGTGCATGAAGGTTCCGTCAATTGCCCAGTTTGTAATTCAGAGGAAACGGAAAACACTCTTCCTGCCATATAATGTATATGATGAGATTAGAAAGTACTCGTACTTTAGGAGGGAGACCTGCTAGGCTGAAGAACTATTTAGTTTATTAAAAGGTGCCAACTGGGAAGCGTTATGCGTTTCTGTGCAGCAGGCCATGCTGTGAAGATCGTGGTTAATTAACTTTTGATAATAGATAGGTATTAATTTAATTGAAGATTGAAAGGATTACAAAAATAGGAAAAATCAGTAAAAATTGAAGTTGTATTATAGTAAACATGAAGTATACTTATACTGATTTATGACATTTAGTCCAATTTATTTATATCCATTTTAGAGTTTAAAAACTTAAATAAAATTAGAAAAACAACACAGACCTTGACAAACGGATTATCCATTGTCTAATTGTTTTTTATAACTTTAATGACTTTTTTTTTATTTAATAAACACTTTCATTCATTCATAATTATGAGTAACTATAAATACTGGTTTTAAATTTAACAAAATGAGAAATAAATTCATAAGAGAAAGCTAAATAAATTGATATTGGGTATCAAAGTAAAAAGGAAGAAGGTAAAGCAGGATCCACAAGTTATGACAGTAGATCCTTATACATAGAGGAGCCTAAATCATTTGCTAAGATTCAAGTTGGAGCCTTTTCTGCCTTCCATTTTCGCCTACTCCTGATGAATATCTTTTCATTGCGGACCATGTAAACATTTCCCTGAAGTGCTGTTTCTAAGGTACACATTGCCTCTGGACATTAATATGTTTATGAGTATTATACTTACTTCCTGCACCATATTGACTTGTGTTTTTGATTGCATCCTGTAAATAACAGAGTCTTGCTCTCTTCAAGACTATAGTCTGGGGCTGGGAAGGTTGGTAAAAGGCAGGGTGTTCTTCCATTTTAGTGAAGGCCATGGGTGGCCTGGGCCACATCTGTCAAGTATGTTTTGAATTCTCAACAACAATCCTTGAGGTTATTGTCTCATTTCCACACCACCCAAGAGGTGCGTAGCCACGATGAGGACAAAGGGCGAGTGAATGGAGCTAGTTAGTAGGGGTAAAGCTGGTCTGAAGTGACTTCTGTTGATGTTATTTGGTTAAACTTGTAAGTTGGCTAAACTTAATAATTTTTTTTCTAATTCCTGTTTGGTTTAATAACCAATTTTCTAGATTACTAATTTGTAATATGTAGCTCTACACACACAGACACACACATTTTAAATTTTTTTATGTGAATATGTCTTATCTTATATGAACTGTATTTTAGATCAGTATGGATAGCAGTAGTAGATATCATTATTTTTGACAATGAGGATGGGTGATCATCAAAAGGAGAAAAAAGGTCAGTAAAACTATCTGAGTTTTAGTAGATTATAGTTTATATTTCTGTAAACTGAAGTAAATGGCACTTAAGTCTTTTATGTGGGGCTTGCTTACTTGCTCAGTTAATATTTATTTCTTAGTTTCTCCAAGAAATGAATCCTTTGGGGGCACGCTAACCCTGCTTAGTACATTAGGGGAAGAAGGAAACCTAAAGATAACCATTAAGGGTTGGGAAATGATTACAAGGTCTACTTTTGCTTGAGTTCCTCTCTCCTCTTTTGTTTCTAAAAAAATATTTAAAAAAGTCGAAGGTTAAATTGTTGAATCAGAAATTTAATGAATTGTATAAAAATTGTTTTAGTTTTATTTATATATATATATATATATATATATATATATATATATATATATATATATATCAATTTACCTGTACATTTTAAGTAATAGCTATATTGAAATGATTTATTTTGTGTTTCAGTACTATCTCCAAAGCCACCTTTACTTCCAAAGCCTAAGTTTATACCCCCAATCACAAGAATTACTGAGGAATCTAAAAATGACTCATTTAAAAATTCAACTGCGGATAGTTCTAAAGAAGATACCTCTGAAGCAGATAGTTCACTCTCTTTTATTGAAGTAGGAAATGATAGTAAAACTGACATTGTTACCAGTGATAATAAGGCCTATTTAATAGCTAAAGAATTAATGACATCTGAACAAGTATATATTGACGCCTTAAAATTAATTGTTTTTGATTTCAAAAATTATATAAATGAATGCAATTTGAGAAACAATTCTGTGATAATTCCAAATTACGAGCTCGAAAAAATATTTACGACTCTCCCTCAACTTCTTCATTTAAATGAAGATTTATTAAATGATTTGGTAGTTAGAATAGATAACTGGAATGAAGGAAAAGGTATTGCAGATGTTATAATTCGTAAAGGCCCTTTCTTAAAACTTTATACCACATATATGAAAGATTTTGAAAATCAGTGTAATTATATGGATGAATGCTGCATTAGGTATCCTAAATTCTCTAATGCTTTGAAAGAATATGAAAAATCTCCTATTTGTAAAAAATTAACTTTAAAGCATTATATGCTGAAACCTATACAAAGGATTCCTCATTATCGTTTGTTGTTAGAGGACTATTTAAAACACCTTTATAAAGATAGCTCAGAATATCGATATACAGAAACCGCCTTAAACATCATTAGAGATGTTCTTCATCATGCTAATAGCAGTTTAAAATTAGTGGTAAGTTCATGAAATCTCCAACTTTTAAGTAATTTTATCATTAATATTGCCTATTTATCACTTATTTAAGTATTACATTCACAATTAAGCTTAATCATAGCTTCTAGCTTTGATTTTGTTTCGGGTGAATTCGAAGATTGTTTTATCACTGTATTGCAGTCAAAAACTCATTACCAAGGATAAGTACAAATTGATTTATATGGATTGATAATATGTCAATTTAAGTCTACTGACTTGGACTTTATTTTATTCTATGTGGTAGACCATTGGTATATGAAACAGAATTCATCTTCCTGAAAGTGGAGACAGCATGCTCACAGTCTCTTCTATCACTAAGCAAAATGGATATTCTGGTTTATTGTCCCGTTTAAACCTAAACTACTGGTTGGCTCAGATTCTATCTAAGATATTATTATATATTGATCTAAGCATCTTGGTGAGGTAGTAATTAACTTCCCTGTGTTTCTATCCATTGAGTGATGGATGGGGAACCAGTCTGCGGGTCCATCTTCTGTTCAACAATGATATGATAGCCATTTTCAACTGCATCTTCCTTTCTTTGGTCCTTTGAAAGCAGTTTACTTAGTTATACAAATGCTTTCTCTCTTCTGGAATAGCTCTATTCGTAGCATCCCAGCACCCAGCTACATATGAAACAGTAAATAGCTTGCTAATCACTCTTTGGGCACTTTGGAGATATTTGAAATTGAAAAAACCATTGGCCATCTGTGAGTTAATGTATTCTGGGTGTCTTTTCATATTATGGCTTTGTGGGGCTGCATGGATGTGACCATGCTCATTATCAACACAGCAGCTGTTTCCCACTTAAGGTATCACTTCAGCCTCCTTATATGGTCACTTTAGCCTCCTTATTACATAACTGCTGGATATGATTTATATATTTATCTTGTTGAGTTTAAGTCATTAATATTATTATAATTTAAGACCGTGGAAAAAATTCCAACGAAAAGCCCTTAAGTTTCCAAACTAGAACACAAATTGAAATTATCTGTACCTCTGTTTTAATAATTTCAATTTCTGTTTTAGTTTAGAGACTTAAGGGCTTTTCGTTGGAATTTTTTCCACGGTCTTAAATTATAATAATATTAATGACTTAAACTCAACAAGATCTAAAAATAAAGTAATGTTCAATCAACATTCTCCCCGTGTATACATCGCAAATTGCGAGAACATGGAGATATAGGATCAGTGGAAAGAAGGGAAGGGATATCACTGACCGAGAAGCGAATCAGGATGGCCGAGATGGTTAAGGCACAACCACGGAGAGGTGGAAGACCCGGGTTCGAGTCCCGGTCCTGGTCATATCTTTTCTTTTCAAAGAAAATATTAAAAAAATTATATCATATAACAATAAAATAAATCATAAAATCAAAAATGTTTCAGGCTGGTTCATAAAAGAATTTTAATACCAATAGTAGAGTGCTTTGCTTTACCAAAATTTTTACATATTTAATTCCCATGGAACTTTCAGATTCCTCTATTGAAAAATTAGGTTTTTTGTGTTATGACATTATTCTTTTGAAGGAGTGATATAATAAACCTAGTATTACTAAGTTTTGTATATGATGATCTCATTTTTAACGACTTAAGGTTTTTAACCTCTTTAAACATAGGGCTCAATCTTTTTCTTTATTAACTTAATATCTTTAGATTTTTTTTTTTTTTTTTTTTTTTTTTTTTTTTTTTTTTTTTTTGTGGAGGAGTAAATGGTTTGGATTGAGTTTGGTCTTTCCCAAACTTTTAACTCACTTTTTTTAGTCCCTCCATACTTGTGACAATTAAGTCCTGGTGACAATCTGCAATGTTTGTTTAATAAACTTTGGATTCTAAATTTGGATCTAATTCTCTTTTGGGAATTAATTTTGTCCTCTACAGGGACCATTTCCTCCTCCATATAATTTATACAGTCAACTAATAATTATTCAAGATTTTTTATTTTCATTAATTATTATATAACTTATATTTAGGAAAATTTTTACAAATTGTACCAAATCCAGACAGCTCTTGGCAATTATGAAATAATAAAACCTGGAAGACTTTTTATAAAAGAAGGAGAACTAAAAAAACTGAGCAGAAAAGAAACACAAGGACGTTTTATTATTCTGGTGAGTTTAAAGCAATACTAGAATCATTTTTATAATAGTTCAAGAACCTCTGGAAGAAAATTGCATTGTGAAGCACTCAGTGTATACCGTTGCTAGAATCTTTGCATTACTTAAAATTTTAGGAAGTGGATAAATGAACAACATAATGAGCGAGTTATTGAGTAGCCATGTGATATGACTTTTAAATAATGAGTCACCATTCCCAGATCTGGTTGTTTCAGTTTACATATGGTATCAATTATTTTTTTGTTATTTCTTGATGGAACTTTTTTCAATGATAAAAAATCTGTTGCTATCTCTATATTTTCTATAGGTACTTGAGATGAGGACATTATTTCAATCAAGCAAGTGACAAATATTTGTTCAACACTAAAGGATGTCTTTCTATAGGCTCATATAGCACAAAAATTGTTGTAACAACATTCAAGCCCTATGGAATTGGGGTGTTCTTCTTCTCTGATTCAAGTCATCTATGTATTTCCTGGTCACACATTCTGTACCATCTTAACTTTTCACAGATCTGTCTCATTTCAACCCTCCTTTATTTTTAAAATTCAATTCACGATTTTCTAAAATTCCATTCTACTTAAAATTTGGCCTGTCTCTTCCTTATTCACATTCTATACCCTCTTCTATTACTTTTTCTCAATGAAATGAGATGGTGAATAAACACATTAGACCGAGAGACCAGATTCATACTTCAATCATGCTTTGTTTAAATGAAGAAATGTATCTTGTAAATCACGCAGTTTCTTTTCTTCTTCATTTATGTATTTTATTTTTAGTCAGTCCAGGCATTTACAATTTGATTATTAAGAGACTCTATGTTTAGGTTTTACCAGGGCTTGTTAGACGATTTTCTTTTCTTTCCTGTTTGCTTATCATATGTCAATGTAAATCTATGTTAATATTTTTATTTTGAATTATAAATAATTATTTTAAGGATTGTGTTATTGTTATTCAAATGTCCTTTGTTTTCTCGGTCTTCTTTTCTGTATTTTTACTATTCATTAGTATTGGGGAAAGCCTGATGAATATTGATCTAAGGATAGAAATTTGTAAGTGATAAATTGATGACTGTTGACGTGGAAGGAGATATCCTGAAAACTATCATAGTAGCCTACGGACCAAATGATAATGATATTACCATGGAGAAGAAGAGTTCTTTAACAGTGTTCAGAGGGAAATTGATGATGCACGTGGAGAACCAATTGTCGTTGGAAATCTAAATGGCAGAATGGGAAAATATTCCCACCCATGGTCTGATCTTTTGGGGAGCCATGGAGAAGATTTAAAAACAAAGACAATGGAGAAAGAATACTCCACTGGTATTCATATAGCATGATTGTTGCCAACAGCAAGTTCCCTCAAAGGAATCCACACAAATATCCAAGGGAAGAACCAATTCAAAATGAAAAGTCTATAATAGACTATTTCCTGGTCAAGAAAGATTCCCTTAAATATATAATTGTTGTACGAGTCAAAAGAGTTGGTAGAAATCTAAGAAGGATTAGAAAAGAAGTGGTTAAAGGAGGAAGACAAATTTGCTACCCTTTTCCAGGTAGAAATTGCGAGATTACCTCTGGGACTCTGATGATATAGAAACATGCTGGTTTTAGTTTAAGAAAATAATAAGAGAACAGCATGGGGGTCTGACCAGGTGAAAAGAATGATCAGGGAAATGGAAAGAATAACTTGCACATAAAACCCCAGAGAACTTTGAACAGTATGAGAAGAAAAGGATTGAGGCCAAGAAGAAAGCCTGGACGGACTTCGGACGAAAGTTGCAATTTGACTTTCATCAGATCAGAAATCATTCTACCGTGTACTGAGAGGAATGAGAAAAGAAAGAGTATGAACTTAAAAGTTTGTAAAGGGCAAAGCAGGAAATATTCTCATGAATAATGAACAAATAATGGATAGGCGGGAAGAATATTTCCAGGAGCTGCTAGAGGGCAACGGACAGTTCCCACAAGTAAATGAAGAACATAGAGAGGGAGATCCCTGGGAAGATGATAACATTGGTGAGGATAAATTAGAGGAAGCCCTGCTAAGCATGAAGCTAGGAAAATCCGTAGGTATTGACGAAATAAGTCCTGAAATGTCAAAATATATGGGATTTAAAGGAAATGAGATTATGCTTCATTTACTAAACTTAGTTTGGAAGCAGAAGAAAATCCCAAAGGATTGGGAAGTTGCAGTTACAGTCCTAATCTTTAAGAAAGGAAACAACAGACTGTAACAACCATCGAGGTATATCTCTCTTAAGTGTATATACCAAGCAAGGTATATTCCAAAATCTGGGAAAAGAGAATAAGAAGACGAGTTGAAGGATTGCTCCAAGAGGAACATTATGGCTTTTGTGAAAATCGGAGCAGCCAAGACCTGATTTTTGCAATAATGCAGGTTTTTGAAAAAGTCTTAGAAAAGGAAAAGGACAATGTAGGAAGAATTGGGTTGAAGAGGTGAGGAAGAACTTTGAGAAGAGGGGACTCCAATGGAACAGAACAGCACAGTTGGTGGAACACCGGCACAGCTGGAGAAAGCTGTACATAATTCCTCCTTACACTGCATAGGTGGTTCATGAGGATAGATATGATGATGATGATTGGTATTGGAGTGATTTTTACTTAAATACTTTAACTTCGATAAAAATAACTAACAACTTCTCATAAAAGATTAATATTAATCATGGGCAAAATTGTGAATACAGGAAATTAAATAAACAAAAACACCTGAACCACCACAATCCTTGGAGGACATCGGGTTCATTACATGGTGGTGACTGTATTGCTTCTTAGCTGAATGTTGATGATTTGGCTGAGATCGCTCTGCTAGGCCCCCAATTATTGGTACCCATTTTACAGAAGGCAGGTGATTCCCAGGAGTTTTCAGATCTCACAGAACTGATTCATGGTAGCTAACAGAATAAATAATTTATTTGCCCTTTCCAATATTGAACTTAAGATCTAGAGATCGGTTGCTCTGTACTCTACATATTGAGCAATTCTGCTTCTGTTACAGGAAAGGAAATTTATGAATAATCAATTTTAACATTTTAAAAAGGTGATTTATATTTTGATACACAGTAGACAGCATACATAAAAGAAATTAAAAAAAAAAATTATTCATTAACAGAATTATTTACAGTACCATGTATATAGCTTAGATCATACATAATTTTTTATTAATCATTAAAAAACACAATGAAATATAACATAATTTTTGTATGTAAGAAGTATTAATAACAATTACAGAGGTGTTAAATCATTTAATTTAATACAGCAATTATGCAAAATGCAGGCAGCAGTAACTATGTCTGGTTCACTTTCATCTAACAAGTTAAGTTTGGGGAATCTTTTGAACAATTGTTTAATTGTATCATTAAATAAATCTAAAACCCATGAAAGAATTGTATTGAAAATGCGATCATCAATGGATACAAATGGTGACACCTCTTTGCAAATCAACAAATTTTTTTTGTTAGAGAAATTGAAATCTTCTGTTAAAACTAATAACCCATTCTTCATGTTTTGAATTCTTTTTTTTAAAACACTTTGATTGTATATTATTTTTGGTCTTGTATCAATTGAGGTACTTGCATCAATGAATATATTTTTTTCGTTACAAACTGCTTGTAGCATCAGTCTCTGCCCATTTTTACAATTGATGATACGATATCCCATCACTGCGGCTACTTGAGGCATTATAAATTTTTTCTCAATACAAGTAGCCATGCTTGAAAATTCACTATCAGTTGGCCAAACCATTCCAGCATCAGCTTTCAATTTTATGATAGTGGCAATACCCTTGTAAAATAACCTTTTAGCATTTTCTATAGTGCCAAGGTCAAACATACTAACAGCATCTTCAAGCTTGTTGTCTTCTTTTCTCAAGAACCATAATGTAAGTATGAGCATCTTTTCAATTGACTCATTGTCATGTGACAATGCTCTATGCTCTGTTTTATTGTCCATATCAACTGGAATACCTGATATATGTTGAATAAATACCATCGCTGTCTTCCGAGTTATATGTACCAGTTCTTGAAATTGTTTGTCTTCACACATTCTAAAGTCCAAATAATTATTAGGTACTTTAAAATTAGTCAAAGAATCACTTTTACTCTTTGATTGATCTAAAGCTTTAAATAAAGCTGCTAGCATATTCTCATTATTCTTAGCAAATTGCATTTCTGCTTTAACAACTTCATTAAAAAAATCTCTAGGTGGAAAGGATTCCAGATATGTAATAATTTTTAACATTAATTGCATTATCACGTCATTAGAGTCAAGTTTTTTACTCTTATTAACTAGATCATCAAACATACATACATGGGATGGGTCATCCTGTATTTTCTCTTTCACCTTCTCCATTAGATTATCCAGTTGGTTTTTGATTTCATCATTTACAAAATGGTTGTTTTCTTGCATTTTATTATCAGTGGTCTTTCTACGCTTATTCGAATCTTCGTTATTCTGTTTATAGTTAAGTTTGTTAACCTTCTTTTCGATTCGTGAGCTAGACATATTATATTCCCTTACTTTCAGTTGATTAATATGAGTACTCACACAAATAAAGAATGTTACTTAAAACACTGTAACTTCAGATAACCAAACCGAAACCATTCCTATAACTTCAATGCTGTCAGTGATATCAGCGAACCGGGACTTTCTTATAAAAAGAGCGCCAAAGGTAACAGCTAGGGTTCTTCCTATATTATCGATAAGGGTATAGTTGAAGTAGAAAAATCATTCAAAGTTCACTACTTTAGTATACCTCCTTTATGAGGAAACGTATTGTAGGATTAAGTTATTTTATTAAAATTTTTTAATCCTTATGACTCACTAATAAACATAAACACGGACAGCCTAAGCCAGTTCCTGCCAGTATCTATGTTAATATCATTAGATCTTTCCTTTCAGATAAAGGTATTTTCTTAACCTTCGTCAACAAACAAGTTCATGGTTCTATTTACACTTTTAACTCACCCAGTCTCTAATGCTCTTTTGAATAGAATCTTATTAGTGCTCAATCACATTGCTTATCTGTCATTTATAATAAATATCTCAAGACGAATCAACTTTCCCCTAGTGAAATTTTTGACATCATTATAATATTTGGAGAGTCGAAAAAAAACAAGGGCTTCAACGAGGATGTACGCCGAAAGATATTCTCTCAGGCATCACCCCTCCTATAAAACTATTTTAAAACTGATGATGCAAGAAGAGGAATATTAGGAAAATTAAAAAGGAATTTGCCTTGGGACCAGTTGAATGGCCGGCACGATCACCAGGCCTTAGCCAACGTGACTATTTCCTTTGGGATAATTTAAAAGAAAAAATTCAGTTTCAAGGGACCAACTAAGAGGCGATCTAGTGCAGTTGTGTTTAAACGAAAGAAGCGAATTAATCAAAAATGCCGTTGGAAATCTTGAACTGAGACTTCGATTGTGTTTATGGAAGAGAGGAGGTATTTTTAAACACATTGTTCATGAAGCAGGATTCGGGAATTAGGTATGTCAAACATTTTATGATGAAATACTGGTAATTTAAAATGAAATTGTAATGTAGTAATGGATTTCACTTTTCTTAACGCAATTTCCACAAACTTAAAGTGGCAAAATATAAATTCTTTAATTATTAACAGTGACTGGAAAATATAGAAAATTAACAATTTTTTCTATAAAAACGTAGAAACAGAAGGTTTTTAAATGTCCAGATATTTTCTGAAAGATTCAAAATACCTTGATTAGTAAGTTATTACGACTAAAAACTCCGTATGTCCAAATAGGCCTGATAACTGTCATGTAAATGAGTCTTTTGTAATTAATTGGGAGCTTAGAGCGTTTGTCCAGTAAATGTTGAAGTAGGCGAAAACGACGAGCAGTTTCTTGTCTTTTCAGTCTTATATGAGGATTCCAAGTGAGTCGTTTGTCCAGATGGAGTCCTAGGTAACGTATCTGTTCGACAGGGTTCAGTGGAATATTATTAAAGGATACAGTAGGGCAGGAATTCGTAGGTTTACGACGAAGGGTGAAGGTAATTTGATGGGATTTGTTAGGATTTATTTTAATTCTCCAATTTTGACTCCATTCTTGAAGGTTTGAGATATGGGATTGAAGAGATTGGGATGCAACAAATGGATCCTTATTTACTGATAACACACGTGTCATCAGCGTACGTAGTGAGGACAGTGCTTGTTTCGTTTAAAAGTTAAAAGCGTTTGATCCACTTGGAATGGGACACCCTGTATATATATATATTGCTCCAACATATTACTCCCTTCAAAAAATATGTCTCGTAATGTAGATATAGTATGTAGGTATAATATATATTATACTATAATGATGTAGATTCAATTTAAATAAATAGATTATAATTTTTTATAAATGTTATTTTGGAAGTTATAAATGTTATTTTTGGAAGGGCAATCAAGAAGTAGCTTTTAAATACTGTTACGGGCTACTGGGTATTAAAATGAATTAAACTACTGCTAAATTAAAGATACTAATATTTATTTACAAAAGTGATAAAAGAATACAACTAAGTTACAAACAATTAAATGATTAAACTAATATAAATTTATAATGACAATATTCTAAATATTTATTATAATCTAGGCCTAGCGACGGTCTAGAACTGTCACGCGTCCATACCTAGCGCACTAGAGGATTCAATCCAGTGGACTAAAACAATCGACGCGATGTCCCAGCAAACTGCTATTTGTGCTGTTAACTTGTGCTTAAATAATATAAGGTTAATTAAAAATAAAAAGTGTAACCTTAAACGTTATTGAAGGAGAGCACTATTCTTTGGTGGGATAACTATGGCTCTGAATCTATTAGAAAAATTGAAATTAGAAGATGACATGGGATTCAGAAATTTTGTTCGAATGAGCCCTGCTGATTTCGAAACCCTTCTGCAAATGGTTGGAGGAATTATTTAAAAAAATAACACTATTTAGAGAAACTATTCCAGCCTCAGTTAGGCTGGATATTAATAATAATAATATATAATAAGGGCTTGTGCCCAAACCAACTACACTTTTTAGAGGAAGAACCATTTTTTTTTTACTCGGTTGATTTTTTGTGTTCTCGCCTAAACAGTGATTTTAGGTTATGGATTTTTTTCTCTATATCTATCTATCTATATGACATGTCATATTTTTTGGGGAGTTGCTCCAACGCATCCCTTCTTTTATTTCTGTTTTTATAATCCACAGCTGTGACATCCCAAATGCAAAGGAGCGCTTAAAAATTTTCAATTAAACACAACATTACCTCCTTGGCGGCAAGGTATAAACTGGAGCTCGTGTCCCGGAACATGTAGACTACGAAAAGTTGCGTAACATTGTATCATGTTCCCGGTTTTGGCGGGAGACCTGAGACTCGATACTTTTGTATCGCGACAGTTCCGGGACACCAGAAAAATGTCCCCATACATACCGAGACTTGTCCCGCGACACGTGTTCTGCGACTTTATCGCTAGGTGTATACTAGGCTTAGAGGGACCCCACTACTGGTAACACTGCAATATAGTTACCTTTTATAGTTTGTTATTGTTTCTGTACGAGTGTGTTTACCGCGTTTTTTATTTTCTATTTCTAAAATATGATGCAAATGTGGGGTCTTACTAAAAATGAGATTGAAGCAGTGGCCTTTTTTTTTTTTCAAGAAAAAGGCCAGTAGGGCCACAATATGAAATCGTTTACTAATACAATGATTTATAAAATAAAAGTGTCAATTAAGAAGTTGCAAATAAAATTAAACAAAAGGACCTATTCAATGAAATATTAAATATTATATCCGTCAATTGGCCTATAGATATCTAAATTACTAAAATGTATTATTATGTTCACTATCAGAATATTCCTTTTTTTAAATTATTATGTCATTAATTGTATATTATGTTGTATCGTTCGTTACTTTTATTTTCATTACTATTAAATTGTGTTATTATTAATAAAACGTACCTTTTATTTTTATTACTATTATATTATTGTGTTATTTCAAATATATGAAATCATTTTCACATGATAGGTTTGTGATAGATGTGGTTATTTCAAAATTCCTAAACAGTAGCGCTAGCGTCCGGATGTAAGGTTGAGCAAGCTCCCCTAAAAGGGGCCCCTCTAACAGACAAGTACCCATAAGTGAAATTACTTATCTCAGTAAGATACGTTTTTATGATTTCAATTTATAATTTTGGAACAACGTAGGTGATCTATTAATATTAGACTGGCGGGTGATGTTGCAGGGGGCCTTGACCCCACATGTGATGTAGAGCCATCTTTGTATGTATGTATGTACTATTGATATAAGTGCCCAAGGTTTCATTGGTATGAGATTTTCCAAAAACAGGGCTCATTCTGAAAATATATAAATATATATGCACTTAGTTTTTGATTATATTTCGAGAAACCTGTAACAACATTTAAAAGATCAATCATAAACACAACTTTTTAGCAACAAAAAGTGTTGGGTTATGTTATTATAAATACATCCATCCGCCTTTGCTTTGCTTGTCATTATGATCTTCTGTAACAGCAAATTAAATAAAACTGGGGATGTAGGGTCTCCTTGGTTGACTCCTTGTTGAATTGAGAAGTCTCTGGAAAGTTCTCCCTGGACCATTACCCAACTGTAAAGTCATTCTTATAAGCCTGACAAGTTTTTTAGGACATTCAAGTAAGCTCAGGCTTTCATACAGCTCATTCCTTCCTATGCTATCTTATAGACTATGAAGAAGTGGTGTACGTGGATCTACATTCCGTTGATTACATTTCTCCAGCATGTTCCTCATGGTGAATATGTAGTCAATGGTAGATCTTCCAGGGTGGAACTCACATTGATAATCACCTGAAAATCCTGCTGTTATCATAAGTCTTTCCAGTAGCATAATTGATAACAATTTGTTGGTTGAACATAGCACTGTTATCCCTCTATAATTTTAGCACTATAATTTATCACCCTTCTTACGTATCAGTACAATAATGGCCTAGTGCCATTCCTTAGGCATTTCTTCCTTATTCCATATTTTCAGTATAAATTCATAACTTTCATCGTGCAGCAGGTCTCCACCATATTTAAGCATCTCAACAGGAATCTCATCAAATCCTGCTGCCTTGTTATTTTTTAATCTTCCAAAAACTTCTTATGGACAGATAATTTCTATTTCTGTTTTAGTTTGGAGACTAAGGGCTTTTCGTTGGAATTTTTCCACGGTCTTAACATTTATGTAAGGTCTCTTTTTATTTTTCAATATTTATATATTTTGTGGAATAGCCATAAATCCACTGGTGTCTTGATAATGTTGTTTTTCTTTTCATTGCAATCTTACTTTCATTTTTTCATATAGTTTTTTGTCTTATGTTTTCATGTTGTTTACAATTATTTATTTTTCCTGTTGTGCTTTTTGTAGTTTGGTGACTGTATGTTGAATTTTCATATTCTCCAGTATTTATCAACTGTTTTTATCTAACCTTACCCAGCCGGGGTCCAGTAACCTTCCTTATGATTCATTAGTTGCATTTGAGCCTTGGAGGTGGTGGGATGCTTCTTGGGTGCATTATTCATGTTTTGTTTTGTTTTTGTTCTTTTGTTTTTTTGTTGTTGTTTTTTTCTCTATCTACCCTGAGAATGCCTGAATGGGCGAAATATTGGACAGTTAATTTCTATTTCTGTTTTAGTTTGGAGACTAAGGGCTTTTCGTTGGAATTTTTCCACGGTCTTAACATTTATGTAAGGTCTCTTTTTATTTTTCAATATTAGTATAACTTGTTTCAGCTGCTTTTTCACCATGAAACCAGTCCTTACAATATTCTTATGATGCCTGCTATTAAGAAGAATATAGAATATTTGTTTATCTCAACCATAGTTGATTCGTTTTTCCATCTAATTTCCTGCAATGCTACCACACCCATTCTATTTTCCTGAAGACAACTTTCTAAAATATGAATTTTTCCTGCTTCCAGAAGTCCACATATATTTCATGTTCCAATAGTCAACAAACTTTTAGTCCTTTTTATGGCGGGTCGTTTACCATGAATCAGTCTGAATCCTGATGGAAAATGGCCTCATTTTGAGGTTTTTTAGCAGTATAGTTTACACAGGGTGGAGTGCTCAACTTTGTGCCACTTTTAGTCGCCATTATGACAGGTAGGAGATACTTCAGGATTATTCTGATCTGATCTGGATGGATTGGATCTAGACGGATAACAATAATAAATTACAAGTCATTAAATCTTGTCATACTTTCTCGATGCCCAATTCTTTTTGTTTTGTTTATTTTTTCTGCAACTTCAAGTCGATTATACACTAGACATTTGCTTTTTATGAATGATTTTATGGCTGGAATAGAAACTGGAAGTTGGGAAGATGAATGAAGATTTTGTGCAGAGTTGATGATGTACTGGTCTAATCAAATGTTATGACTTGCAAGTGATAAGTGGGGGAGAAAGGAATGATAAAGAGATAGAGAGACAACAGTAGATATGTTGTTATATGATGTAACATATAATTTTCTGGTTCATCACCCCAATACAAATTAAAAGAAGTCTGCTTTTGTAATACTTTATACCTAATCTTTACTTGCTAAAATTCCAACTGAGATCAGGAGATTGCCAATTTTGAGATGTTTACTTTACAGAATTAAAACATTTTGCTGAAATGAAGTCTCAACTTCAAGCTACAGATTCATAGATTGTAGTCTGTCTCTCTTTTTTTGACAAAACCTTTGTTTTTTATCATAATTTTTCTATCAACCCAATTTACCTATTTATTATGTTGTATTCATAAGACACAAAATTTGATTGCCTTTAGTTTAATCTAGCATAACTTTTTCGAGGGAAGTGCAAACTGAATACTAGAGATGGGTATGACAAGTTTTTCTCAAATAGGTTTCCTAATATTGCTTTGGTTCTTGGACTACTATAACTTAAGATTAAATTTGATTTAAAATAGTGGATTACAGAAATTAACTGCTTTTTAGTATTAAAATGCATATATATTTACGAAGACTAATATTCATCGTAACTCAAGTAGTTTTTCTAATCCGTCTCTAAAGTTCTGATATATTTGGTATATTTAAATAGATTTTGTCTTTAAGTATTTTATTATATGTTGGGTGTAGAGAGTAAGTTTAAATTTCTTTGCAATATTTTATTTTTTGCTGCACATTGGTAATTTGTTTTAATGAGTAATACACATACTTTAATCATTTTTAGTGAAATAATTTTGAAGAATCATCTATTTTAGTATAGTTAGGATTTTATTTGGTTGTAACAATATAATACATGTATTAATTACTCTTCAAATTCCATCTGTCATTTTAATCCTGCAGGATGCCTTACCCTTCATATTGTTGATTTGTACTATTAATCATTACAAATAAGAAAGCTAACATTATACATGTTTTTTCTGATTTTATGAAAAAACATTGTTTCGTTTTTGTTGTGTTATGTTATCCCAAGGATAGTGGTGTTAATACAACCTTGGGATACTACTTTTGTTAAATGTTGGAATATTGTTTCTGGTTAGTTAAGCATGTCTTATCTTGTAGGTAATGTCTGCCTGGCTATACTTGCTGAGTTTTATACCCAACTTATGATTGATCTTCTAGTTGACTATTGGAACAGATGAATGACATTTCAAATTGAATAGAATAATAATTTTATACATTGTGTAAAAAGTTATTTGTTACATTATTTGCAGGTGTGTACTGTGTTGAACTTATTGCTTTAATTGCTTCTGGAAATTATCCTTCTTTGGCTGTTGTGATGCCCTGTTAAATCATAAATATTACATTTATTGATAACGATTCCTCTTGTAATGCCAACTAAGTGTTAATGCCTGGATTAATTATATTTTATGAGAACTTTTTACGATTAGTCACTAACTAGCTTTATTTTTGAACATCATCTAACAGCTTCAGTGTTATAACATTTTATTTTCAGTATTTTTAAGAACTATATACACTAATCATATACATGCTATTAATACAAGCTATATGATACATATAATATCAACTTTTGCTTTCATTAAAATTATTTTTATAGTTGTACTTTGTACAATTAAAATGAACAGTATTCAACTTATTAGCTTATCAATTATAAACAATATTCTGTAAAGTTAGGTTTTTCAAACAGACAAAATGGATTTGATTTAGTTGTCATTTAATATAGAATTATAAATTGTGTATTGCATTGCATAAGTTCTATGAAAATTACCACCATTCTATAATTTTTCTTCATGTTTCGTAAGCTATTGTTAATATGTTTTTTTCTAGGATCAGAACATGGGGCCTCTATTTTTTTATTATTTTTTTTTAAGTTTTATTATAACCTAACATTCGTTACATTTTAATATTTCTTTCAGTTAAGTGATTGTTTGCTGTATACAATTTATACCACTTCAGTCACTGGACTAAAACTTAAATATGAGCTTCCTTTATCAGGCATGAAAGTTCAGACGCACAATGATACCCAAGGAGATTTCAAGGAATTTAGTATTATCACAAACACAAGAAGTTTCACACTTAGAGCAAAGTATGCTTATGTTGTTTATTTAATTTATGTTTTTAATTTAGTATACTTCTTGTAACTATTCATTTTAATTATAATCTTAAAGTTGAGTAAATTTCGTATGCACTTAAAGATGTAATTAGTGTTTGGTCTTTCATTTTTTTTTAAATATCTACTTTTTTAGGTACTATTTTTTAGGTTTTTTAAGCAACAACGTGATGTAAAAAAAACAACATAATTTTTTGCTAACAATTCTCATAATAAATATATATGTATTATAACTTATATCTTACAAAGAAGTAACATATGGTCAGAACAAGCAGAAATAATTTTTTTTTATCTAAAGGGTCCAAGTGAACAGCTAAGAGAATCATTAAACCATAGTTACTTTTCTGAATCTGAAGATAAACATTCTTATTAAACAACTGATTTTGAAGGAAGGTGTCAGATGAGCGGAGCTATATTAATTTGAAATATAGTTTGATTTAGTATATTGCCGGAGTGTAATCCTTTTTGGTGTTGAGAAGGTTATTATCACTAAAATTTTATTCAACTAAAAGAAACTACACTGTATTTTGAGAGATTTACCGGAAGATGCTAAGTAAAAGATTGGTCCTTATAACTTTACAGTTTAACCCTTAACTTGGCAGAATTTTAATTTTTTTAATATCAAAATAATATTCTTACCACTTAACCCTTATGACCCAAGGATGACTAGAAAAAAAACTAAAAAAAAAATCTTACGAGGGTAGTTAAAAAAAATCACATGTATCTTGTAGGATACATTGCCAAGAGCATTAATAAATACATTACGCTAAATTCTGATGTATCCCCACAGATACATTATCAAGAAAAGGGTCAACAGCACCAGTCACAAAATATACTTCTCCAGTCAAATGCATAGATTGTCTCAACAAAAAAACGGGAGTAAATTTTTGAATGATTAGGAATTATAACTTTTTAAAAGAAATTAGTCTATTTTTTGAACTTACGGAAAAATAATAATGATGATAAAAGTCTCTTCCTACATACCTCTTTCCAATGAGTCCTCTTGAAACACCAATTAATTATATCTGTACAGTCAAGTATATTAGAGGTGTTTTATAGACAATGATAAATGGTCAATAAATCTAAAACCATTAACTGAAAACATCAGCTTATGATTGGCCTAATAAGTAGTGTTTACATTTTTCAAAATCTTTTCTATCTCATTAAGTGTTCTGTCATTCCCTTATCGTAGAAGCAAAATTATAATGGCTGTTTAATGCATTATTTATTTTCTGACTGAAATTGATCCGTTTTATTTTAATAGGAATAAATTATAAACTATCAAAATGATTACTTTGTCTATATGTTTACAAATTAACCTCTCTTTCTAATGTATATTCTCATTAAGGAAGATATTTTTCTAATTTTAAGTCACTAAAACTTATTTATTTAACAACTAAATTGTTATTGTCAATTATTGCATTTTTTTAATTTATAGAAATAGTATGGAAGGCGAAGAATGGGTGAATGCTTTAACAACAGCAATTAAGGAGAATAATTCTAGACAGCTTTCATTTCTCAATAAGACCTGTAGTTTAGGTTGCGAAAATTTTGATTCTCTGAGGCTTGGAAGAGAGGTAATATAATGAAGTTATTTGCTACTTACTTACTATGTTTATTATTGATACTACATTTGATAAATATTTATAAAATAATTTCATACATATACTTTAGCTCTATGTTTAATTTTTTCCCTGTTAATTTCAATTCTATTCTTCTTTTTCTAAACCTTCTCTACAGCCCAGTGTGAAACTTGGCCTCCAAAACAATTTTCCAGTGCCTTCAATCACTTGGTAAAATCATCTTGGTCCAGTGTCTTCTGTCACCTTTTGATTAAGTTTATTTTGTTCAAATCATCTTCAATGTCTTTAATCCAGGATTTTCTGGAGTATCCCCTCTCGTGCTTGCCAGGGAAACCTTCTTAGAAAAGCTTATCCTCCTAGCTTTATGAACATAATGTCTTCCTGGCCTATTGGATCACATAACTATTGGTTATTTCTAGTGACAGTTGCCTTGTCTATTAATAGGTTTTAATCCTACTAACCAAAATAAATAAATAATAAATAAAAAAAACCTACTAACCAAATAAATTAGTATGTTTTAACACCAGAACAGTGTAAGATTGGACACACCTATGTTTCTAAAGCTTATAAAAATCAATGTTGTTCTTATTAACAGGGAAAATTAATAAGAACATATTTGGGCAACAGGAGTATAATTATTAGAATTATCGAATTATTAGAATCTTTCTTCTTCCCATTTAACTGAACTCAAATAATTAGAAGACATTTTCATATAATCACATTGAAGAGTTTTCACATCTCTCTCACCAGCGAATGATTTTATGTTGAGGGAGTTTTTGATAAATATGTACATGGCATTTGTTGTTCTAAAAGCAGGTTTCAACTCTGTCCCTCCACAAGAAATATGGGATGCTTAGGCGGCTAAAAATGTCCCACCTTTTGTATATATGTGATTCAGTCTTTAATAAACATCAGAATTGTAACGTGTTTATTTATTTAATATGCAATATTGACGACGAGGATAAAAATTAAATTAAAGTATGGAAGCAGAAATCGTAGAGTAGTTAAGACAACTGAAGGCAACAAGTGGAGACCAAAAATGGGGGTAAGGAATTATCTTCACAGAAATCATTCTCAATATTAGGCCAGAAGCAAAGAAGGCAAGAATTTTATGGCAGTATGTTGTTACAGGTGTGGAAGAAAATCGCATCAAGCTAACGGATGTATATTTAAGGGCACTATTTGCAATGCTTGCGGATCTGTAGGTCACCTAGAAAGAATGTGTGGGGCTTTCGGGAAAAAGAATAGAAACATACATCAGACTGAGGAGAAAAATGAAGACGAGGAAGAGGCATATTTACCCAAAATAAACATGTTACTCTTCTGATGTTTATTAAAGACTGAATCATATATATATAAAAAATCATATTTTTATTATTATCTTTTTAATAATAACTTACAAACACGTCAGGTATGTTAGTAAGGGTACAAAAATGCACATTTACTAGTACGTTTACCTCCTAACGCTCAGTTATGGAAGTGAAAGCTGGGTAATATTGGACAAGCAAGCTAGCCATGTGACAGCTGCTGAAATGAAATTCCTGTGGAGTCATTAGAAAGACCAGGAGGGACCCCATCGGAAATAAAAGCATAAGAAAAGAGCTGGAAGTAAGGGAACCAAGGTCTTCCATAAAAAACTGACAGCTAAAGTGGGTTATCCATGTTTGTTGATTGGAGGAAGAGAGAAAGCCAAGGAAGCTAGACCCTCTGAGAGGAGCTCAAGAGGCTGTCCCAGAGTTTCCTATCAGGAATTCGTTCAATGTATCAGATTGGAGAGAAACAAAACCCTCCAGAAAAAGAGGCAGCTTAGTAGGAACCAAGAGACATGGGTGCATTGGGTGTAGGCTCGCTCCTCAATGCTAGGAATGGCATAAGAGAAAGTCAAAGAAATAGGAGTTTTGGAGGGACCAAAATAAGTGGTAGTCAGATGGTTCAAGGTCTGGAAAATAGTGGGTTTAATAACAGAACAGTAGGGGTGATAAAACATCCCAGCCAAGTTGCACTAACTTTTGCTGTGTGATTATTGCGGTGGTGTGATCTGGTGTTGTCATGATAGAATACAATACTTTTGCAACTGACTAGTTCTGGACATTTCCATCTCAATGCTTGGTACAATTTTGTTTGCACTTTAATTGCTTATATGCAACATATTTTTAATTTTCAATCGTTTTTTCTTGCAGAAGCAATCCGTAAAACATTACACCGGCAATAAGCCATTGAGAAAAATGTTTTTTGTATGTAGGCAGGCCTCCAGGGTAACATTAGTTTGCTTGTCAGCAGTTTTCCATGATCTCCTGCACAGTACATTGTTTTAACAAAACTAATGCCAATGAAACCAACACACAGCAGTTTCGAACAGGGAACTTAGACCTTTCCGATAAGTATCATTATTGTCAGATAATGCAAAGGGAACTGGATGTAATTGAAAACAATTTTCACTCCTCGATTTCACAAAAATCGAACAAACTTCTGGGTTCACCCAATAACTCATTATAATTCAACATATTGAAATTTCTTGGTTCAAAAAGTCCCAATTAATTACAAATATAACATAATTATTAGCAGGCATGGTAGACCTAGGGTAAGCATAGTAGCTTATATGTAGTCAATCAGTATATAAAATTTATTTATTTTTTTATTAGACAGAACAATTCTGTGAGAACCTTCGAGGCTTATCCAGTCTCTATAAAGTGGGTACCCTTAATTAGAGGAAAAACCTGGCAGTTAAGCATGATCTTAGCCAAATTATGCTGCACAACTATTGGCTTAGAAACTGTGTAGGCCTTACCATGTACTGTGTCCAAGATACTCTTTTAGGGTTGTAGTGGTATAAGTATAACAAGTGGTATCATAATTCAATTGTCCTTACAAAATATTATTTTTAATTCGAATCTCGAAGAATCTTCATACAATTTAAGCTAAATTACAAACCTTCATTAAAAAGATTTTTAAGATTTTTTTAGTTATGGTCAGTAGATAACTAAAAAAAAAATTAATAAAAATAAACATTGTAACACGTGTGTGTGTGCACGCGCGCGCGTGCATGGTGCGTGTGTGTGTATCCACACTAACTAGTATCTCTACTTGTCTTTATTCATGGCAATATGTATCATTAGTTCTATTTACTTGTTGTATTAGTATAATAGAGTTGTGAATTACAGTGAATAAAAAAAATAAATAAAGATTTTAAACTTATACTTATTCTTTTCAGGCACCAATTTGGATTCAGGACAAGAGTACAACCATGTGTCAAATTTGTACTGCTGAGTTTACTGTTACATTTAGAAGGCATCATTGTAGGTGTTGTGGCAAGGTATAGATATTTTTACTGTCTTGCTTTTTTATTTACGCTGGTGTTATATATTGACTATTTATTAATAATAGAATAGAAAAAATCTTTATTCTGGGACAATGGCTCTTAAGAAACATTTTAAAAGAATTATCAATACAAAGACCAAACAGGAGAAAAAAAATGTTCTTGACAAATATGTAATCATTAAAATAAATATGTACATCTGTATAGAAAAAATAATTAAACACCTTAAACCATAGAAAACAATTTTATAGTATAGAACCTTAATGAGAAATAAACAAAAATTAATAAAGAGAATATTCAAATTTCCTAGCCATTGTGTAGTGAGTGCCTTAATTGACAGATACTAAAATGATAGAAAAAAAACGAGAATCCTCTTAACATATAATACAGAAAGAACTTAATATAATTTACATTAAAATATATGTACCATTTAGCTTTAACTAGCTTCTGATTCACAAATGAGCAGTAATTGTAATAGGAAAGTTTTAAATGTTGGTAAGGAGAGGGAATAACTTGGAGAAAGCAAATTCTAGAGTTGAAGAAAGGCTATTAATGAATGTTGGATTACCAAACAATAATTTGTAAAAAAATTATAAATTATTAGGACTCGATCCTCAAAGAAAGGAATCCATAAAGTTTTTCAAGTTAAAGAATTACTGATCTAGAAAATGATCAATAGTTTTATTTGCAGGTAGTTTGTGGTGATTGCTCAAACAACAAAGCTCCTCTTCAATATTTAAAATTTCAATCTGCTCGAGTTTGTGAAGAATGTTTCAACTATTTATTGAAAGGTAAATATAATTTTAAATTGTGTTGGATTTAAATTTGAATGGCCTTTTATATGCCTGAACGTTTCTATGATATGAGTCACTTTTTTTTTGTTACAAACATTTGTACTGTGACTTGTGTACTTCTAGAAACAGTTTGGAATGTTTATGTTTCTTCATATAGTTGTCTAAGTAACATTCTAGTCTGTTATAGTAATTATTATTTTATAATTTAATAGTGTGACTTGAAAACATTGAATAAGAATAATATACCTGTTTACTTAAAGTTGATTTTTCTTTAAATCTTTTAGAATTTGAAGATCCTGTAAATAAAATGCATGAGCTTATTAAACAGGAGTTAAAAATATCAGACGATGAAGTAGATAGTTTGCGATCTTCTTTTAAAAAAATGGTTATTGCTAAGAAAATTAAAAAATTTGTTCCTCAACGATTAAAAGAGGTAAATTATATAACATTTAATTTTGAATATAAGCATTTATAAATTTACTTTAGTGTTATATTCTTTAAATTTGTAATAAGTTTATATTTGAATATTGTGATTAAAATAATATTTAATGAGATGAAAAAGTTTCCTTTCTTAAGTAGCCTAATATGATTGCCAATTTGTGTGATTCTATATGAATAGTTAAATTTTTGGCTTTTTTTGCAGTTCCTTATAGATGTCTTTTTAGCTTAGGAGAACGTTCAGTCAGTACTTCCAGTCCGTTATGTTCCTCAATAGTTGGAGATTTTTACCTCTCCTATGAGAACTATATCATATGTTTATGTCTATGCAGGTGTGTGTGTGTGTGTTTGTCTATAAAAGCAGATATTTCTTTGACTTATGAACCTGCTCATTATCCATCCTCTACAAATGGCTGATATTTCATTCATATACAGAAACAGTAGAAAAAGGCTTAATTAATTAATGCCTCCTTGTTTGAGCTCCTCTAGCTATGTTAAATTTATGATAGTCTATTCTCAGTCTAATTATTACTTTTGGTTAATTACAATTGTGTATGGGTTCATTGCTTACCAAAATTTGACCTTCATAAACAGTTAATCCTTCATTATGATACTAACTCATTCTACAGATGTTTCTTATCAAAAATCGTCTCCGGCTTTTATTCAATATGGATATTATTTTCCCATTATCTTTCCTTTCATTTATTGAGCCTCTTCTTTTTCCACTTGGTAATCTTTGTCTTTGAAGGTTTCTTTTGTAACTGTTCAGATAAAATATTAAAAAAGATTAAACGAGAAACAGGTGTCTCAATGTCTCATCAGTTCTGTTAAAAAATCCCAAAAGAATAAGGTGGTTACTGGAAAGATATGAATCAAAGCGATTTTGGTTTTGAATAGGAATGAAACTAGGTGTTAGTTTAATCAGCTTCTATTCATTATAGGCATGAATGAAGCAAATAACTAATATTGGAATATATGTAAGAGAACACCTTGAGCAATATTGGAATTGATAGAGAATCTGTACCACTACTGCTACCTAAGAGATGACATAAAATATGAAACAAATAAGAAAATGTGTCATGAATTAATTGTTTAACTAATATTATACTGTCTTTACTATGTCAAACTTACGAATATGTAAACTTGTGATGGAGCTGTCTAGCGGAGTTGAACTTCAAAAAAACAAGTTTTCAGCCCTTAAGGATTAGGAATTCCAGATTATTTCAAAATGCGTGCCTCAACTAGTTCAAAGTGACTAATATGAAAATACATTTTTTTTAATTCGTAATTTTAACATAGTAGAAACAATATGTGTGAAAAATGTGTATATATTACTAATGATCAACTCCATTGATACCAAAGTTCTGATATTTCATTGCTGCTTATAATTTACCTATTTTTATTCCTCTAAGGTAATGGCCAATGATAGTGGCTCATCAATGAGTGGCTGGTTGTGTAGAAAACATAAAAAAGACTGGAAACGGATGTGGTTTGTCCTTAAGGATCAAGTGCTTTACATGTATAAAGCATCTCATGATGTTGTAGCTCATGATAGTCTACCAGTATTAGGGTATACTGTTGAAAGCCCAGTTGAGGTAATGTTGCAAATGTTAGTATTATTTGTTTTTTTAATTATTATTTTTGTAATAATCTTATTCAATCTATTTTAGGTTGAAGACATGGATTGTAATTTGGTTTTTAGATTGACTCATGCTGGCCAGACCCCTGTAGTATTTTCAGCTCCAAACAAGCAGACTGCTGACATGTGTGTTTTATTTTTATATAACTAATATATTTTATACACACACACACACACATACAGATATATATATATATATATATATATATATATATATATATATATATATATATATATATATGTATATATATATATATGTATATATATATGTATATATATATATTTTTTTTTATTTTTTCCCTTCACGCAGTACCCCTACGAGAAGGACGTTTATTGTTCTGCATGTTCCGTACATTTATAGTACATTACACACAAGTGTACTTACATGTTGTTTACATTTTTTTTTTTTTTTTTGTTTTTTAATTATTTATATACAAAGCTAAAGGCTAAATTGAAAATGCATCATAAAAAAAAAAAAAACTTAAACATAAAAATATTGTTCATAGTACATATTAAGCCATTTGAACAAATACAAAAAAAAAAGAATTAGGAAAGCACAAAATTACAACAAAGTAATTGAAAACAAAACTAAAATTCTTGTTCACCTATAATATTGATTTTGTGTAGTGATGATTAACCACACTGCTCTAGCAAACACCTTGAATTGCTGAAAATACTTCCAGTACAAGTCCTTAACACTGATTGGCCAACTGTCCTTCTGCGTCACATGTTTGATAAGTGTAGTCCTTGGTTCGTCGGTTAGTCTGCAGTCATATATTAAGTGTAAGTAAGTTTGTTCGATAGCAAAGTCACAAGGGCATGTCTTATTATCTGTAAGTTTAAATTTATACAAGTAGGATTTTGTGGGTCCATGTCCTGTCAGCATTTGTGTGAGGTAGAAGTCAGTTGTTATTTTGTTATTCCTAAAATATTCATGTAAGTCATTTATGTATTGTTTAAGATGTTGTCCTTTAGTTGTCGTATCCCATGTGTTTTGCCACTGATCCATATTTGTAACTGTTTGTCTGTGTTTCAAGTAAGTCTTAGTCAATTTACTGTAGAGTATTGAAAGTGAGCCGTCTTTGGCAGCTGACTTAGCAGCCTTGTCAGCTAATTCGTTACCGACGTTGCCAGAGTGCCCTCTCACCCATCTGAAGTTGATGTTGTATCCTGCTTTTTGTAAGTGGAGTAACGTAAGTCTGGTTTCTTCAATCAGCGGTTCATGAATTTTGCGATTAATGAGTTTGTATAACGTACTCTGGCTGTCAGTTAGTATGCAAATAGATGTCCTGCGGAAATTAAATGTCTGTATATATTCTAGTGTTTTCAATATAGCGTATTGTTCAGCTTGATTGTTTGTACAATTAGGTCCAAGTCTGTATTTCTTTACATCAGTCAGTACACCGTCTTCAAACAATACCGCTGCACATCCCACATTTCCACAATCTTTGCTGCCGTCTGTATAAATTTCTGCTTCAGCATAATCTTCTTTTGTAAGTTGTTTGATTTCTGGGAAATGTGCAGGATGCTTCCAATTTTTATAGTTAATAGGTCGTTCAACGTCATCGACAAGTATCCCGTCACAGTCTTGGTTAGTCCGAAGTAAGGTATATAATGTAGTGTACTGTTGAGCGATCAAGTCGATGGGAATTAGTTTTGCAAGTACACAGGCTGCCTCATAAGATAGTGTCTTGAAACCTTTTACCATTTTGATTGCCATCAATCTCTGTACACGTCGAAGTTTCCGTAGATTGTATTTTCTCTGCAGTCCTGTGTGCCAGATGTTAATAGCGTACGTTAGTATTGGTAATATGGCTCCTTTGTACAGTATCCTTAATGCTTCAGTTTTTAGTCCCCATGTATTCCTAGCTGCTATCGTTAAGTTGTTGGTAAGTCTCAGTAGTTTAGTCTCCAGTAATTCAATATGTACGTTCCATCTTAATTTTGGGTCAAATGTTACTCCTAAATATTTTAGTTTATTTGTTTGTTGTAGAAGCTGTCCTTGAATTTTTACCTGTAAAGTTGGTGAATTCCTTGATCTGGTGAAAATCATGTATGTAGATTTTATAGTATTGAAAGTTAGTTTGTTTTCGTGTGCCCAGCTGTCAATTTTTTGCGTGTATCGATCTACTAATTCTTGTAGTGTTCCAGCATTGTCAGCTTGTGTAAGTAAAATTATGTCATCCGCAAATGCCTGCACAACCACGCTCTCCGGATATTCTCTCATTAATATTCCATTTACGATTAAATTCCACAATAACGGAGATAGTGCGGGCCCCTGCGGAGTTCCTAGAGTCTGTGTTTTTCGTAGTTGACAATGAGATGTTACAATACAAGCTTCTCTGTCTTTGAAATAGTCTGAAATCGATTTGTAAATGTTCCGTGGACAGTCCATTGTCTGTAAGGTATGTAGAATTGATGGCAACCAGGCATTGTCAAACGCTCCCTTAATATCAATAGATATTAGAACAACATGTAGTTTTCTACTCAAGCCATATTGAATAAAATCAGTTGCATTTTTTAGTGCATCTACCGTAGAAGTTTGGGGGGTGAAACCAAACTGATTTTTATGTATGTGATCATTTGTATACAGATAATGTGACAATCTTCGATTTATTAATTTCTCGAGAACTTTGCCACCCGTCGGAAGTAGTGATATCGGTCGTATGGCTGATATACTATTATCTTTTTGTCCTGGCTTAGGAAACAATATAAGTTCAGATTTCTTCCATTCCGTTGGAAAAATTCCATTAGAGAAACACTCTTTGTACAACTTAGTGAGAAAGTTGGGAAATATTTTAAAAGTATATTGAAATATTTCGGTGGTTATGCCGTCTAATCCTGGAGTTTTCCTTGTTTTTAAGTTATAAATCGTATCAGCTATTTCGGAATCTGTAAGAGGTAGATCATCTTGTGTTACCCCGTGAGATATAATCGACTGTCTAATTTCTGTGTGATACGGTGAATCTGTACTTATCAAGTCAGTTCTAATGAAGTTTTCAAGAATATATTGATATGTGTCAATAATGTTAGTTGTATATGTCCCATCTTCTTTCTGAACCGTCTTTAGAGTGTATTTGTCACGTAGTTTGTCAGCAGCATACTTGTAAGGCCATTTCCAAGGGTTCGTAGGGTCAATGTTAGTACAGTAATCTCTCCAAGAAGTCAGTTTGCTCCGCCTGATGAGCCTCACATATTGCCTTCTAATTTCAAGGTATTGATTCTTCCTAGCATTACGTAATTCATTGTCGTCCTTAGTCTTTTGGTAAATCTTTCGTAGTCGGTTAGTTTCTTTCCTGTATTGCGTGAGTTTGTCATTCCACCAGGGCTTAGGCATATGTATCCTAGTTGATTTAAAATTGCCACCTCGAGTTTTAAAAGATTTTTTACATGCTTTATTCAGACACGAGGAGAACTTTGCTAAAACTAATTGGATATTGTCAATGTTTAACATATCTTTCATGCCAATATCGATATCACCTGTTACTCGAAATATTTTTTCTGTTTCTAATTTAAGTATATTACCGAAATATTTCCAATTAGCTCTGTCGGTGTTAAATCTAAATTTAGAATAGTGATGTATTCGTCTTCGTACGTAGGTATTAATAGTGTAAGTCAATGTCAAGTGATCCGAAAAGTTCTCCTCTGTCCTGATTTTCCAGTTATAAATGTTCTGCATTAAAGATAAACTAGTCAAATCAATATTACTTTGTCCTCTAGGTCCGTCAAATGTCGGTAAATTCTGATTTTGGTTAACAATATTAAGATTATTTATTATTATAAATTTCTCCAATTTTCGTCCTCGTCTGTTAGTGTGTCTGTCAAACCATAATGTAGACCTGCAATTACTATCGACTGCTATTAAAATTTTTTTATGACCAAATTTATCAATTATCAACTGTAATTTATTAATTTCATCATCTATGTCCCGTGTTATGTCTAAATAAGCATTCACGATAACCAAATTAAATTTATATACTGATAATTCTAACACTATACAATCCCTATCGCTGCAATCGGTATGTAATATAGCATCTATCATACGATTGTTGATAAGAGCAAGGATACGTGGATTGCAACCTCCTATATAGGTGGTATAATTACCATATGATTGGTGTGATTGTTTGTTATAAACATATGGTTCCTGAAATAGTGCTATATCTATGTGTTTATAACTGAGATAATCGATTATCGATGATGTAGATCTCGATGAATGCTTTAGGTTAAGTTGTAATAGGTTTATAACAGAATCATTATAAGTTCCTGAATTAACAATCATTAACAATTAAAAAGGCAATATCCCACCTAATATTAGGTGTTAAGGACCATCCTATCAATAGCATTTTTATAAGATTTACATACGGAACTGAAAGCAGTGTGGTTAACCTCAACTCTCAATTGTGGTTTACAATGGCTGTTGTAATTTATACAATTTATACACCTATACTGTTCATTATTCTCCTTGTTGGGACACTCTTTCATTTCGTGCTCACCACAGCAAATGGGGCAGGTTAGCTTTCCTCCGCAGACGTCCTTCCCATGGTTATATCGGCTGCATTTCATACATCGTCGGACGCTGATAAAGTCTTCGCCATAGCAGATAGCATACCATAACTTTATTCTCCCTTCTAGAAGTAACCTCCTCAATCGCGGGCTGACTTGTAGTACCGCATTTCGCCGCTTGGAGCCTTCTCTCGGTCTGGTGATGAATAGCACCCTAACCTCTTCCAACTCCACGCTCCACTCGTTTTGTTGCAACAACGTGGCCGCGAGGTTATCTTTATTAGCCTCCTCAGGAATATTTTTAATTATGATTTTTGGCATATTCTTTTTAGCTACGTAAGATTCCAAATTGGAATTTGAGCTCGAAAGTTTATTTTGGATCTTTTCTATATCGGATTTACTGTCCGATTCTATAATTAATAAACCTTTATGTGTGGTTTTAATGTTAGAAATTCCAACCTTCATTTCCCTTGGGTTGATTAATTCTTTAAAGATATGTTTTGTGTTATCGGGGGAACTATTTTCTAATTTATTTTTAATTATAATTTTGTGTACAGTTTTAGTTTTATTGATTTTTCTGTTAACTATTTCAGAATAGCTTGGAACTGTACTAACCTCAGATGTAGATGCCCTAACTGGTATTTCAGCATGTCCCTGTCTTCTTTCTTCGTTTAATTTTTCCTGTACCTGCTGAATAACCGCTAATCCTTGAAACAACTGCTGTTTCAATTCCTTCTTTAAGGTCACAAACTCACCTATTGGTTTTAAAAGTTCTACTGCAAAATTAAGTAGTGCTACACAGTCCGCCATATTGGGCCTTATCCCCTATATATATATATATATATATATTACTCCATTCCTACCAGCGATAAAATTTTATTTTGTTAATTGATACTCATTACTTCCGCTTATCTAAGGTATTTACGGGTTTAAATGGGCAGATTTTAATTACCTATATTCACTGATAAGAACTGGAATAAATTACTTAAGCTAAATTGAAAATCTTTCCTTGAATTGATTATTTACTTTTATTAACCATTAATAAACCTTTTTTTCATTTGAATATAAATATGGATAAACATCAGGCAGGCAATCAATAGATAAGGCAAAATACATTTCACTAACATTGATTTATTATTAACCACAATTAAAAGCAATAATATAAATAAATTGATTTCAATTTAAAACAATATAATGGACAAATCCATCTCAATAGGAAAATAATATAATAAACAGATTAATCTCAATATAAAATAATATAATGAATAAATTAATTTCAATAGAAAACAGTATAATGAACAAATCAAAGAAATTGATCTTGAAAATTTACATTTATCAAATATTAAATATAATTATTAATTTCTTACTATCAAATGTCTTTATGATTAAAACATAACCAACTAACAGATTATATCTATATACATATAACGCTTTTGAATTTAAATTTTATGAGCTCTTAACAAATTGTAGTTATCGACGTACTCTGCAGAATAATGATATATTAGTACTTGCGTTGATAGACGAGGTGATCCTTCCCCCCGCGATGGTCAATCTTCTTACATAGCTTGAGATGGAGCGCTTGATGTTGATCGAAGGATTGAAAAGAAGTGTCCTATGTTACTCGCTGAAAGGGTTGAACTGAAGTCTCCTATGTTACTCGCTGAAAGGGTTGAACTGAAGAGTAATGTTACTTGTTGGGAGATTTGAACTGAAGTGTCTTATGTTACTCGCTGTGAGATTTGAACTGAAGTGGTTGTTGTATCTATGGAAGGGATAGGTGAGATTGCCGACCCCTAGCGGCATTTTACTTAAACTCTTCAAAGTTCTCTAGGAAATATCCTCCGGTCTTTTTATCCAGGTTTATTAAGGAGTGATTATATTCTTCTTCATTAGACGATAGTTGCGTCATGTATCAATATATATAACTGTCAACATTAAAATATCTCTATTGTACTCTATACTAACCAAAATTGGATTAGTAATGTCTGTTTTCTGGGACCACAAATACCTACCAAATAAAGTGAGTGTGTTATGGACTCTAGGCTGACATTTGGTATATAAAGTTGTATATGTTGAATTATCTTGGATAGAAGTATTTGGTTAGCCTTTTTCAGACTTTTAATGTGGAATGTGCTGTCTCTGGTCTCCATTGATGTGATCTGATCTATTTCAGTCTTGATAGTTCCTGAATTGGTGTTATGCTGACTAATCAGAGATTTACTTGTATTTTAGAGAATTAAGGTTTCATATTTATTTCTGTTTCTATTAATAGTATTTTTTTTTCTGTTTTATTTTCTCATTAACTATTTATTTCCCATCCCTAAACCAGCTATTTACAGGGTTGGTGGACAGAAGCTTAGAAAGTCTAACAGGATTAAAGTCGTATCTGTGCATTTTGATTCATTTTTTTTGTTTTAACAATGGCATCAATGCTTTATTTAGGTGAGGTGTCTTTAAGGATGAGAAGAGAATGATGAGATCATATTTGCCTGTTTCATCTGTAATGTTCTTTATTTTTTAATATATATTTTTTTTGCCTTTGATAGAAACTAATAATACTGTATAAAAATACACCAGAAAAATGAACATGTTCAATACACAAATTAAAAAAGTTTTAATAAAAACAAAAGACTAAACGAACATCACAACACTACGAAAAAACAAACAAGCAAACATAGTCAGTAGATAAACCATTAAATAATTTATCAAAGATTAAACTAAATAATTCTATGAAGTATAAAATAATGTATAATATGATGTCTATTTAATACAATAATAATTATAATTTACGAAACAGAAGCATATATTATATGATTAAATAATTATGACAATCAGTCAAATACTGGATCAATAGACATTACGTAAAATGTAAAAAGTATAAATAAAGATGCCTAATCTAAACCACCAAAAACAAAAGATGGTGGTAGTAAATGTTTGTGTAAATTGTCATTGCAGGTTTATTGAGGCGGTGAATTTCATCTACTTCTTCCAATATTAGATAAACAGATTTTTTTCAAGAGTGTCCTCCTGAATCATTATAGTATTAGTACAGTTTGATCTGTTCAAGTAAGTTATATTGCAATGAGACTTGTTAAATGTTGTTGATGTTAACGGAAGTGTTTCAATAATCTTTAGTTTGTCCATGTTCCATCAGCAATGGTTTTATTTCGTATTGTGTAATGTTTTTTTAATAGTGGTTTTGAAGTGTGATGTTTGAAATGTACTTTTAAATGGAATAAATTAGTTATGTACTTTTTTTATTCCAGTTAGTCAGTGGGTCTACATATATAATTTTCTGTTAGAGAGGAAAATAGTTGACTGTAAGATCTAATGGAGGATGGAAATAGTTTAAGAATATAATAGTAAACAAACTTTATTCTGGGACCAAGTACCTTTAGAATAACAATAATGAACAAATAAAAAAACATAATATTCATCTGGCCAGAAGGCTACATAATAATACAAATCATGAAATAATCAAGAGTGACAAAACATAACAAAAATATAAATAGATAAGAAAATAAATAAAAATTACAAAACTGGACAGGATTTTAATTAACAGTCGAAAATAAATAAATATATTGATATTAACATAGTAATAATAAATAACATTAATACAATAGTTAATAACAAAATTGCTAACTAAAATGAATGAATGGCATACCATGCGATAAAATAAAGTCTGTATCTTCGTCGTTGTTGGAAAATATAAAAAAAACATGTCGGTAGCGAGATCAAGTTTACAATACTAATTTGTTCAAGCAGAAGTTTGGCCTGCTTGAAGAGCATCTTTTTGGGATACCAAGAGATGATGGAAATCACAGATTTAAATGAAGCCAGTGAAGAAGAATGACGGATGAAGGGAGGGATTGAGTTCCACACAGTGGTGGAGTGGGCAAGGAAGAAAAGCTCGAATGCTCTAGTTCTGTGGGAAGGAATGTAGTGATCGGAAAGGCGAGATCTTGTTTTGTGGTGCTGGACAGAGGATTGGAATGAGAGGAGACTATAGATATATGAAGGGTGTTGCGAGTTGATGGATTGGTATAGAAAAACACTAAGGAAATATTGTCTATGAATGGGAGGGAAGAGCCACCTTAACTCATCATAGTGATGTGACACCCGGGATCGCCTCGGAGTACCAAGAACAAATCTTAAAGCGCAGTTCATTATTCTTTTTAATCGGCCCTCAAGCATTTTCGAGAGGCCTCCGTATACCAGACTACAGTAGTCGAAATGGGGGTAGATGAGGGATGCTAAGAGCAGCTTCCGAGTAGATTGTGTAAGGAGATGCCGAGATCGATGGAATAATTTCAGGGAACTAACTAATTGATCGTCGGGATATTTGGGTGACATGGGGTTTCCAGGAAAGGTTTTAGTCAATGGTAATGCCTAGGTTTTTAACGGAGGAGTTGAAACTGATGGGGTGGTCATTTAGGATTAACGTTGGAAGGGTGGGTATAGTTGTAAGGAGGGAGTTGGAACCTAGAACTATAGCCTGGGTTTTCATTGTGTTCAATTCAAGTTTGTTCAGCTTTGCCCAGGCACTGATCCTATCTAGGTCTTGCTGAATACTGGTGAACGCATATGATAGCTCAGGAAGTCGTCAGCATATAGATGGTAGGAACAGTGGTCAACAAATTTAGGAAGATCATTGATGTAACAGTTGAAAGGAGAGGAGAGATGCTTGAGCCCTGTGCCACGTCTTAGGATAGAGTGAGGATAGAGGAAAGGAGTTGGTTGGGCATAAAAACCGCTTGGGACCTGTCAGAGAGGAAGGATTGGAACCATAGAATAGAGCTGTTGGAAAAGGAAAATTACTTTAGTTTGGAGAAAAAGATAGAATGGTCCAAGGAATCGAAAGCTTAGGAAAAGTCTAGGAGGATTAGCACAGTTAGTTGTTTGTTGTCCATGGCTTTATGTATGTCAGTGGTGATTATGGTAAGGGCAGATTGAGTGGAGAACCCAGGATGATTGAAGCGGATCAAGGAGTTTGGATTGTTCGAGAAAATTTGATATTTGAGACTGGACTATTCTTTCGAGTCGTTTGGAAATGCCAGAAAGTATGGAGACTGGCCGGTAGTCTTTGGGAGATAATGGGGTAGAGGTTTTATTTATAGGATGGACTAGGGCTTTTTTCCAAGAAGTCGGAAATACTGCTTTTTGTAGTGAGAAATTATAAATGATGAGTAGGACAGGTAGGATATCGATGAGGCATAGTTTGAGTAGTTTGACGGGTATCTCGTCTCAGCCGGTAGAACTGGAGCTGGATTTGAGAACGGAGGAAGTAATGTCTGCAGATGAAATGTCTAAGAAATTGTCGGGGTTGAAAGATGGCGTTAGTGATAAGGTGGAGGATTTTGATGTGTTAATTGAGGCAGTCAAAAAATACGTGTTCATTTCTTCAGGAGAAGGAGGAAAGGCTCTGGAGGATGTTCAATTCAGGATTTCGAGGGAAGGAGATATATTTTGAGGGATGAGTCCATCTAGGTAGCGAAAAGTTATTGTTTTCAGTAGGATTTCTGGAGTTTGGATATTGTATAAGATTTGGATTAAATCATGAGAGGAAAGAAATGGGACAGGTCATTGTGAGGAAGAAAGGAGTCTCTGCGATGAGTCAATGATGAACAAGTCTAACCAGGTGTCAGATTGGAGAGTGTGATGGGTAGGAGAGAATGGGACAATGGAGAGGTGTAGAGAGTAAAAAAGGTTTTCAAGGTACAGTTTATCATTGGATTGGACCATGAGATTGGTGTTAAAGTCAGCAAGAGATTATGATGTGGTTGTAGAAAGGAACATGGTTGTAAATGACCAACTCAAAGATAGGATCAAAAGGGATTTGATTTGCATTATAGGAGAGGATTTGATTTGCATGAAATTAACTTACATGAAATAGTGGGGGGGGGGGCAGTCATAAATAAATACCAAATAAGTGAAGACTTATTTTTTATTTGTGCCTACGTGTCAACCTACTTTGTAGGTCATCTTCAGGGCTATGAGAGAAAAAACAAACAAAACAAAAATAACTAAAAAAACATTACAGCACCCAGAATTTAATAACATATATAATAGAAAAGTAAAAAAATATTGATGGATATATTATTAAGGATAAATGAATAAAAAAATTACAGAATAAATGTACAGAAGGGTGATAATGCAAATAAAATATAAAGATAAAGAAAAATGAGAAGGTACACAGAAAGATATAAAATGAAAAAGTATAAATATAAAAAGGTGAGATATAAAAGTATGGAAAACCTAGTTTAATTACAGATAAAATATAGAATGTATGAAAATTGAAACAAAATATGATGACAAAGAATAAAATCAGAAGAAATATGTAGAAAGTAATGAGTAGGAATCTCGTTGAATGACAGGTAGAGATGTAAAATTTGAAAATATAAGTATGGGATGTTATATAAATTACATAATCAGAATGATGTTGTATTAATACAAAATATGATGTGAATAGAAGAAACGTATATAAATAAAGAAATAAAATTCCATGTATAAGAGGAAAATAGTTGACTGGATGATAAAATGGAGAACGGAGATAGTTGATAAGATGCTCATTAATAAAGAACTCTTTGATTACAACAAATGATGCATGCTAAAGTGATGAAGGGAGAAATGGGTGTGAAGAATGAAGATAGAGAAGGATGAATAGAAGATACAAATATTAAAATGTGTATGAACCAAATAGAAGGAGAGGCTGCTAGGTGAACCGTGTAACTGACAATTTTAAATATGTTACTAAGCAAGGCGGAAGCTTAACAGCGATCTCTAACAGCCAAAAATATGTATAACTAATGAAGGAGAGTATAGGAAAATGAGGGGAAATAAATAAATAGGTGAATTAATGACACGTAAATAATGTATAAAAATATTAAAGTAAAGATCAAAGAGAGACAGAAGTATATATAAATATAACGGAATGAAAGTGGGAAGCAGTAACAAAGTAAAAGAATTTCAGGTTTTTTGAGTAAATTAAAAATTTGGAAGTAGGTTGAGGATAGGTTGTGCGAGTCAGTCTTAAGATTGATAGCGGAGGAATATAAATTGATGTGGATGATTTCAGAGAGGATGCGTTTATCATAGTTGGGAACAGAAGCTAGGATAGACGTATTTTCAAAGTCGAAAATGTGGTTTAAAGATAAGGCATGTTCGGGGAGTTTAGAAGCGGTTTGGTTATGGGAGGAAATAGTGTATTTGTGTTGGGTAATACGATCTTTAAGAAAGTTTTTAGTTTTGCCAATGTAGGAAGAGTTGCAATTAGGAGTGGAGCAGGAGATACGGTAGACAACGTGTGAACGTTGTTTAAGGGGAATAGATCTTTGACACGGGTATAAATATTGGAGAGTTTGTTATGGGATTTGAAGGCGATACGTAAATTGGGGATAGAGGAACGTAAGGATTTTTGAATGGTATTTGAGAGGGAGGGAATGTATCGCAAGGATCTATAGGGATAGATGGCAGATGTGGAGACCGGGTGGGAATGGGGGAGGGGTTTGTAGTCATGGATGAGTTTATTAACAATATAGGGAGGAAAATTGTTTTTTAAAAGTATTTCTTTGATGCAGTGGGTGTTGGTTTTATGGAGGCAGGGGTCAGCGAGGGATGGGCCATGGTGGATGATATTTTTGGCGACATTCATTTTTGGTGGTGCGGATGTTGGGAGTAGTAATTAAGGAGTCTGCCTAAATAGGTAGATTTTGTATACCAATCAGAAGGTGTGGTCTGGATTTTTAATGATAAGGAGGTCAAGAAAGGGTAGTGATTTATTAGATTCTTGTTCAACAGTGAAATAGAGGCGGGGGTGGTATGAGTTAAAGATGATATTAGCTATAGAGACACGTGATAGATCTTGTTGATCATATCAGTAAAATACATAACATATTTATATAACATCCCATACTTATATTTTCAAATTTTACATCTCTCCCTGCCATTCAACGAGATTCCTATTCATTACTTTCTACATATTTCTTTTGTATTTATTCTTTGGTATCATATTTTGTATCAATTTTCACACATTTTACATATGTAACACTCTAGGAGTCTTTTATCATACAGTTCATATTTTATCTGTAATTTAACTAGGTTTTATACATACATTTATATCTCACCTTTTTATATTTATACTTTTTCATTTTATATATTTCTGTTTACCTTCTCATTTTTCTTTCTCTTTGTATTTTGTTTGCATTATCACCCTTCTATACAATTATTCTGTAATTTTTTTATTCATTTATCCTTAATAATATATATCCATCACTCTTTTTTTTACTTTTCTATTACTCTACTATTATTATATGCTGGGTACTGTAATGGTTTTTTTATAGTTATTTTTGTTTTGTTTGTTTTTTTCTCTCATAGCCCTGAAAATGACCTACAAGTAGGTCGAAACGTAGGGACAAATAAAAAATAGGTCTTCACTTATTTGGTGTTAATTTATGATTGCACCCCCCAACTATTTCCATCCTCTATATAATTTTCTTTATGAATAAGAGAGCTACTCCATACGAAAAATGATTGCAATAACGTAAGCATTAAAAACAATTATTTCTGATACTGATAAAACTGAAGTTAAAATTTTCTGATTGGATATTTGAAATGTGAACTATTATTGATGTACCTCTGTTCAAAAGCTTAACCTTATCTGTTAAATTTGAGACACTTATATTTTTGATGCTATTTCTATTCCTACCAACTTGTCCTTAAAATTCTGTTTGGTTGAAATGAATTTACTTATTATTATAAACTTTCTATGGTAACTTTTAAATAAAGGTTTATAGTTATTAAAACTATAAGAAGTACATATCTCAACATTGATGACAGGATGTGTACGATAGACATTCAAATCTTGAAACCCAGAAAATTATAGATAGAATAAAGTCAACGATAAAAACCTTGAAACCCAGATAATAGATGTATTCCAATTCCAGAATCTTGAGAAAGGGATGGTGTCCTGGACTAAGATAAAGCTCACACATTTCCTCTTTCTATATCAATTAGTTTTCAAAAACATTTCTTGAAGATTGCTTGGATTTAAACGTATAAAACCATTCGAGTGAGTAAAATAAAACCTTTTTCCAGTCATATATTTTTTCGAATGATTGACTAAGAAAGATGTACTCCAGTAACAAAAACAAGATAATTAAAATAAAAAAACGTATAAAACCTTGATAATGTTAATAGTAAATAAACTTTTAATATAATATTTAAATGAATATAAAATAATTTAATTTTAATTAATATAATATTTAATTTTCTAATTTAATATTTTTAACTAATATAACATTTAATATTGTATTAGTTAGTATACACCTGGGTAGATCCAGAAAATTAAGTTGTGAAAATTGAATAATTTGCTATTGTAAATATTTTAGGATCACTTATTCCTCTCTTACGCAGAGGAGATCGGTATGAGAATTTGGAATGAATGAGATAGATGTACAGTAGTAGTAATAGGAGCCATTCAAACCTAGAAACATTTCAAGAGATTAATATGAGGGACTGAAAAGACATCTTATAATTTTTTAATATCTTGGCTCTGTTTCCATGGAAGGTATGATGGAGGCAGGAAAGGATTTTTTCTAAAGTTTCATCTTGTGGAGACTTATTCAGAATTAAGGGAGGGACAAAGCAGTGCACAGAATTGTACAATGTGGACATATTAGCCATTTATATGTTTTAGAAATAGGGAGCCTTTTTTTAATATTATCATTTAATAATTCATTTATGTATTATGAATAAAATGTATAAATAATGACCAATTAATATTTTACCCTATACAAATATAGACTTGAATCGGATCAGAGTATGTGAACTTAATTACTCTGATAATGTTTGAAAAAATGTTTACAAAAATACAATGAGATATGTGTAATAGGCAATTGAGATTGAGGCATAAAATGATGCATTTCCTTATCTATTTAGTGGATTATATATATTTATTGATAGTAATTTTTATTAATAGTAAATTCAAATCAAATTCAACAGAAGTTAAAAAGGAGAAGAAAATTGCCCTACTGTAATTACCTTCTTGTTGTGTTTTTTTTAAAAGTATCCTTATATAATATTTAGATTATATTTTGTACTAATATATATCTTAGTGTGTATATTATGTTGCTTATATTATTGCAGCATATATTATTTAAATTATATCATGTACTATGGCTGTTTGTAATATGTAAGTAACCTTTGAGCATGTTTTTATAAATGAGGTGTAATCAAAGTTTTCTTCTCACTTTTTTTTTTAGTTAAAAAACAGACCTACATTAACTTTTTCTATATTATACTGTTAATATGGATGAAGTGAAATTTATGATTGCTAAATGTCCCATCCTGTACAAAAAAAAAAAAACTGGCTGGTGTTCATAAAAGCATGGGTAAACAAAAGGCCAGACGAGAAAATCGCAGAAGGAAACTATCTACAGGCATGTTTTTATAGGATATACACATCTCTCATACCGATCTCTTCAGTAGGAAAGGGTCCTTATTAGTGATATTGTTTAGTTTTAAAACTTATTTTTTGACCATGTACTTCTATTTAATGAAATATTTTGATGATTTTTTTTTTAGGTGGGTTACTGCTCTGACTGAAGCTAGTGTTTTAAAATGAAATATTATGTTTCCATTTTAGCATTAAATTAAACTTGTATAATTTATTAAAATTATTTATATTATTTAATAATATGACAATCAATGCAATAATTTTGCTAACAATTGTTTAAAGATATATTTTTTGTATTTTATTGTACAGACTAAAATTAAATCATAAATTTTTGTAAATTGGATGTATTAATAATGTAAATTGTCAATATTTATAAAAGAAAGTTTGTTGATGTAATGTATATATATATATGTCAGTCTTGCTATATATATATATATATATATATATATATATATATATATATATATATATAGAGAGAGAGAGAGAGAGTAATTTTATCGTTATTAATTTAAAGTAATGTGCATTGTCTGGTATATATGTTAAATTTATGTTCCCTTTCATCACATTAGTTATATTGGTCAATTTAATGTTGAATTTTTAAAGTTTGCAGGTACTTTGTTGTTCTATTTTGCATTATATCAAATAATGTAATGCGTTGTTAGTAAAAAAGATATACTTTACAACTCTAGATATTTTTATATCTCAACCAGTTTTCCGAATTATTTATGTGATATAATTAAACTGCCCAATGTGGAAATGTTTTTCGCCTCTTATTTAGTGCTTATTTAAACTCCTTACATAATTATAAGTATAGGAAAAGCTTGGTAGGGTGTGCGGTCAATGAAGAAACACAAATAAGAAATGTTTATTTTAATTCTTACTACCCATGCCTCCTTAATACTTAATGTCCATAATCTCCTTCTTTCTCTTGACCACATCATCATAAGAACTCCTAAGAAAAAATCCTAAACCGACTTATTCTCGTCAATTTTAAACTGTTTTACTATTCTCACAATAAATGACTCATATCAGAATAAATTAATATCCAATAACAATCTCTCCCCACTAATCAAAATACCACCAAATCAATGTTAGTCTATTCCCAAATATTCTCTTAAGGAGAATTTTTTTATAATTATTCACAGTAGTTTTTTATTAACTTAATCATGTGCATGTGAAATGCCATTTCCGTTATTCGAATTTATTTAAACATTATTAACCTTTTACAAAAATATTTTTAAAATGCAAAATTTGATGCTCTACAAATTATATTCGAAAGATTTTTAATTTAGAATAGCTCTTTCTATGGTACAAGCATTTCATAATAGCTATATTGAAGTTCTTGGCATAGTTGATAAAAAATTAAGTAATTATTTTACGATATTTATTAAAATCAAAAGACTGATGACATGATATAAAAATTTGTTAAAAAAATCCCATCATTAAAAACTATTTAAAGAAATTTCTTACAACCACTTAATTAAAAAAAATGAGGATGGGAGCAGCAACATTAATATATGAGCCAAGATGATTCTTAGCAAATCAGGGTAGAGAAATATAAGCATTTGCTTCAGTTTCACAAGATTATTAGACCGAAGAACTGATGTATAGTAAAACCCTGTAGGTTTCTGCCATACAAAGTTACTCCTGATTGAATAAAATGTATGTAGCAATGGTTTTTTTAATTATGAATCACAAAACCATCATTCTGGTTAGCAGTGATGGCTAGTAGATAAAATTATTAGGGATATTGTGTCTGATTTTTTAATTTTGTTAAAACAGTTGTCACTCCCAAAACTGCACTTTCCATGTTAGCTTCGTGGCTTGAGGATATATGAGGGCTTAATCCAACCAATGAACGTCTTTGCACACTGTTCATTAACCTGTCATTTTGACCGACAGCGAGGGAACTTACTGCAAGAGTATGAGGAGGCATTGTCTACAAGCTGCCTTATCCGGTCCTGAACCTCTGGAAAAAAAAAATCACAGGTGCTAACCGTTTGCAGAAGTTGCAATTTTGTAAAAATATGGAGGCCAAAATGATCGGTAGGACTGATATTGCATATGTAAAATACCTAGTCTGTCCTAATAAATGATTGCCTACTGGGCCAAAATGAAAAACTTGTCCTTAGTGGGTGAAATGTGCAAAACATATTTGTCCCGACATTTTAGGACAGTATCCACCGAATTAATTATTGTGTTAATTAAGCCTGCCTAGATTCTTTTTTTTTATTATTATTATTTTATATTCATAGTTATTGTGAATTAGTTTTACTTATAAATTATTTTTTTCTTTTGATATTTACTTTTTTAATAACGCCCAAAAGGTCTAGTCTACAATTCCCTTTTCTCTCCCCTTTTTTTTCTATATGGTAATGGTAAAAAATGACGGTTCGCTATTTTTATAAATTTGCATGGTTTATTTTTTTTGAATTTTTTTTTTAAACGTTCTTGGTAAGTAAGAACTCTAGAAAACACGTGAGTGGTTTGATGGTGATTTCAAGAGGTTCAACCACAATAAGAACGATGAGTATCATAATATGGTTAGCAAACGTTATACAAGGTAAATCATAAAATTGTTTAGACAAAAAATAAGTGAAAAAGAAAATCATATGAGAATAATTAATAGAGAAATTGAGAAAAAGAAGCTTAAACGAATTGGTTTCTCTCGGTAATGCCAATGAGAAAAGAAAGTTTTTCAAAACGGTTAACCTTTTTTTGTCAATGTTCACTTCTGTTTGCAAATTGGTCAATGTTCACTGTCATGCACATGATCTTTATTTATCATTTTCTCCACTATTTTAGCCTAGATGTACAGCTTAATCATAACATCTGATTGTACACCTATAAACAAATCAGCAGAAACACATAATTCAGGCTGACAAATAAGTAAAGGAGCTTGATCTTTTATAAGACTTTTCCTGCCTGTACTAACTTATGCTTAGTACATTGAGACCATTTCCAAGCAACACGAACGACATCTACGGATCTTTGAACGGAAAATTCTTTCGTATTGTTACACTAATCAGTTATATGGCTGGATATAGTATACCAAAAATCAAGGAACTGTATGAAGTTCTGTAACTGGACATAGTTAAGTTAGTGAAGCTTATATGGACAGACCAGGTGGTTAGCATCAATCAACAAGAAATCCCAAAAAGGGTACTTGATAAGATATTGCATCGAACCCTAACAGCTGGAAATTTCAGGTCAAGATGGAATAATGTTGAGGCAGCAGAAAGTCGAAGCCTAATTGAAATCAAGAACTGGAAGGCGGTCCAGATAGAACGTATAGAGTCGACTCATTTAAAAGTCCAAGACCAACTTTGTAGCGCCACTTTGGTTTGGTAAAAAACAATCGCCCATAGAAAGAAAATTGAACCAAAAACTTGTAAAAATCCAAAAAGAAAAAAATTAACAATTAATAATCCACGGTATGACAACTTATTTGAAGTTTATAGTTTATGAGTATAAAAACAATTAATGAATGCAAAAAAATAAGGTTCGTGATTTCGTATGTTATTGATTATTAAAAAAAACCGTGGACCACTGTGTCATAGTGGTAATATAGTGGATCAGTCGAAGGAACAGGGAATGTATTCGTAAATAACAAGACTCTTCTTTCCACGATTATCCTTAAGTAGTTGCGAAACTAGAAATGTCGTGAGTTCACACAGAAAAAAAAAACTGTGCCACTTCAACCCATGAAAGATCTTGGGTTCATTAGGTGGTTGAGACTACTGTTTCTATGACAACGGTTACGGAACCTTCGACACAGCAACTCAGCGCTCTACCAATAAGCCACCCCACGTACTCGGTATTTGATTACATTTAGTGAAAATGGGGCTGCTCCAACCGCCACTACTGGTTAGAATAAGATGATAATCTCATTTCCGGATTATCATTTGCCTATGAGAGGATGAATAGCTTGGATGAACCCAATGATTAGGAATTTCTCTATTATAGTATTCTCGTGATATTGGTAATCTATGGTCTTGTTGTACAAATGTTTTTGTCTAGTCATTACGTCATTATCCATAGATAAAACGGATAAAAATCTATCAGTCCAAACAAAAAAAAACAAGAACCTTCGGTATATTTATGAGAACGGTTTGGCAAATCTAAGCCGAGTGCTGAGCATATTTGACAAGAGCAATTGTGAGATCGTGTCTCTGGATTATTCTCAAATAAACTGTTACTCAGGCAGTCCTGAGGTTTCAAAAGGCTCGATATTTTCGAGCTTATGGTTGGGGAATGGGGTAGCTCAGTGTGGAGTTGCTATCTTGAAGGTTCCAAGTTGATATCCGGCTGTGGCAGGTAAATAATGTAATTTGTTAAATCACAGTTCAACATCAACATCGTCTCTGTGATATTTCTTAATTCTATCTTTAACAATCAACGTACCTTCATGGCATTTTACATAGTTATAGTTAGTGATTCAGTGAGATAAAATGTGAAATTTCGAGGTAAATCAATGACTTATAACTTGACTATAATAATTATAAAATAGAGTGATTTAAGAGACAGGAGTTAGTTATCTTAGTGCTGGTTGGGGCAGGTCCATCCCCACCCACAGGTAAGACAGACTCTTATCAGCCATCATTGCGGCCTCTGGCAGCGAGTGAGCTTGATCTGTGCCGTTTTTAGATCAGACCTAATACGAACTTTTTATTTAGTTGTCTTTCTCTGTCCTAAATTTTTTTTCTTTCTTTTTTAACACTTCAAAATGAAATTTTACCATCAGGTATTATCTAGTAAATCAGACAAAAAAGGAAATGCAAAGAGAAGTCGATCCTTAGAATCAACTACAAGAAATAGCCCTACTAAACCTAAACCTAATAGAAGGCGTAAAGTCGATACACCTCCTACTACTCCAATTGATAATAAGGAACCCAAGGCAGGACCGTCGAATGAAAATACCCAACCAGAGTCATCTACTGAGTTAACTGAAGATTCTTCCTTCTACTCACCCAACAGATTTCAGCCCCTAACAAATCTACCCAGTGAAGCAATGGAGTCCACATCGGCCCCTAAAGTGCATAGGCCACCACCAATCTTTGTACGGAGCATAAAAAACTTTAGACTTCTTTGCCCACAACTGAATAAGGCAGTAAGCACCGGAAAATACTATTGCACTAGTAGAACCGATGATACAAAGATTCAGTCAGACACGCCCGAGACATACCGACGAATAGTCAAGTACCTAACGGAGACTAAAGCTGATTACCATACGTATCAATTAAAGGAGGAGAGATCCATCAGAGTTGTAGTCAGGAAATGCACCCAACCACCCCTGCTGACGTGATAGAAGAAGAACTGACCGCCATGGGCTTCAAAGTTAGACAAATTACAAATGTCTACAAGAAGAATACTGTACACCCCGGGACAGGCAACAAAACTCCATTACCTCTCTTCTTCATAGATTTAGAACCAGCACCAGGAGTAGAAAAAATCTATGATGTTAATAGACCTTACTATACACAGGTTCAAATCGAAAAACCTTACCCAAAAAAAGACATTGTGCAATGTCATAACTGCCAAGCATACGGGCACACTAGGCAATACTGCCATCATACTCCAAGGTGCGTCAAATGCGGAGAACCACATAAAACTGAAGAATGTGTCAAGCCGAGAGAAACACCAGCTGTCTGCGCACTATGTCTTCAAGGCCATCCAGCCAATTATAAAGGTTGCCAAACCTACAAAAATATAAAATCTCATGTTCTGGCAGCACGTCGGCCCAGCGAAGAAGTGAGGACCTCAAGAAGAAAACCTTCTAAAATTGTAGATGGAGCTGTCTCCTACGCCGAAATGTCAGGTGGTCAACAAACAAATAATCTCGGGGCCACGCTACAACCCGAACCCCCAAAACACCTCTCTAAACCACAAATCAATCCTTTACAACCACAAAACCAGCCCCAACAACTAATATATTCCATGAATCAAAATCCAAATATCCCGCACCAAATCCCTCATATCCTCCCTCCTTCAAATGCTACTGATCTCACAACACTACTCACATCATCCCTCTCCGAGTTCAAATCTATGGTCACACCACTAATATCTCTCCTAACAAATCTTGTTTCCCATCTCTTTCCTGTCCAACAAAAACCTTAAATGACATCTAGCTTATCCATTCTCCTTTGGAATGCGAATGATATTCGAAACCACACTGACGAACTAACATCTTTACTGTATGATAAAAAAATTGATGTAGCCTTAATTACAGAAACTCGACTGACCAGTAAACGGAAGCTCAACATAACACAGTACCAAAACTACCGGACCGACTATCCTAATGGAAAAGCTCACGGTGGTACTGCTGTCATAGTCCTCCCATCACTCATTTCCACTCTCGTCAAACGATCTCCTTCAGGCTACAGCTGTTACAATCAAAACCTTTCCCTTTCCCATCACATTAGCATCGGTGTACTGCCCTCCTAATAAATCCATTTCCCATTCCGAATTCAGTTCTCTCCTGAACTCCTTAGGGATTCATTTCCTTTTAGGTGCAGACTTTAATGCGAAACATCAACAATGGGGCTCAAGAACTACTAACACCCGAGGTCGCATCCTCCTCTCTGCACTTAACTCCCATAATTACAGATTTATTTCTCCAGGCACCCCTACATATTGGCCCACTGATCCAAACCGAAATCCTGATCTCCTTGACTTCTTCATCCATGCTGGCTTAGGTCCCTTAAACTATTCCATAGAACGCCTTGATGAACTGTCCTGAGATCACAGTCCTTTGATCCTTACCCTTTCTATAGTCCCAATATCCAAACTTCCTCCGCCATCATTTATTAGGGGTCCAGTTGACTGGAACCTATTTCACCAGCTTGTATCCGACACCATTGACTTCAGAGTTTCCCTAAAAACACCTCAGGAGTTAGATGATGCCGTCAATTCCTTTACCAATGTGATCCAGCAAGCAGCTTGGACTGCATCTTCACCCCTTCCTTCCTTCAAAGTCCGCAAGTAAAATCCATTACCGCAAGATCTTAGGGATCTTATCATTACCAAACGCCGTTACCGATCCCTTTGGCAAAGAATCAGGTTTCCTCACGATCGGAGACTGTATAACCACTTCACCAAATTAGTTAAAAAGAACCTGTCAACCTATAGATCCGAATCCTACAAATCCTACCTTTCCACACTATCTGCTTCTGATAATTCCCTTTGGAATGCCACCAAAAAAATACTCAAATACCACTCTATTTCCCATCCTCTCCGACGTGAAGACGGTTCTTGGGCTGCATCAGATAAGGAAAAAGCAGAGGAATTTGCTAAACACCTTTCAAATACATTTATCCCAAATCCTGAGATCTAACCTAACCACGTTTCCAATATTAATGAATTCCTTTCTTCGCCCATTCCTCTATCCTTACCTCCTAAAGCTGTAAATCCCTCTGAGGTCAAATTTCTCTTACAAAAGTTAAATGTCCGCAAATCTCCTGGACATGACCTTCTTACCACCCAGATCCTTCAACGTCTTCCTCAAAAAGCGATTATATTCCTTACCTATCTATACAACTGTATCCTTCGTACAACTCACTTCCCTTTGCTGTGGAAACACTCCGTCATCATCCTATTCCCTAAACCTGGCAAACCAACCAATGTCACTTCATCATACCGACCCATCAGCCTGCTTCCTATTCTTTCCAAAATTTTTGAAAAAATCCTCCTGAAACGAATCCTACCCATCATCGAATCCAATAATATTCCTTCACATCAGTTTGGATTCCGTCCCAGGTACTCGACGGTCCAGCAGGGACTCCGAGTTATCGATCACATATCCTCTGCTCTTGAAAGCAAACAATACTGCACAGGCGCATTTCTGGACGTAGCACAAGCTTTCGACCGAGTATGGCATGCCGGTTTGCTGTTCAAGCTCAAAACCCAGTTACCTCAATCCTTATTCCTAGTTCTTCGATCCTACCTCTCTGATCGCTACTTCCAAGTACGCTGTGGTAATGAATACTCCAATCTTTACCCAATTCAAGCTGGAGTTCCCCAAGACAGCGTCTTGTGTCCTATCCTATACATATTGTACACCGCTGATATCCCAACTACTCCTGAAACCTTCCTTGCAACGTTCGCAGACGACACAGCTATCCTATCATCTCATCCAGATCCCGAAATGGCTTCCTCGAACCTACAAAGCCACCTTTCACTCATTGAAATTTGGTGTAACCAATGGCGGATCAAAGTCAACGAGGAAAAATGCAAACACGTGACTTTTACCCTTCGCCGGGGAACATGTCCTTCTGTCCAATTCAATGAAACCATCCTACCTATTTCCGACACAGTACGATACCTTGGCTTCCTCCTAGACAAAAAACTTACATGGAATCCTCATACTAGACTCAAAAGACAAGAACTTAACAGACGATTTAGCCAACTATACAGATTACTATGTAGGACCTCCGATCTTTCAACAGACAATAAATTACTAATATACAAGACCATCATCAAACCTATTTGGACCTATGGACTGGAAATGTGGGGGGACCGCAAAACAATCGAATATCAGACGCATTCAATCCTTTCAATCCAAAATCCTGAGAACTATTGTCAATGCTCCTTATTATGTTTCCAACAAAACCCTCCATAATGATATCAATATTCCATTCGTCCTCGACCTCATCCCTACTAAATTTTCAAACTTTCGCCAAAACCTTGCCTGTCATCCCAACCCCCTGGCTCAGTCATTATCCAGTTCCACACATCCATATAACCCACCCCGCTGTCTAAACCGGCAATGGTCCCGAGACCTGTTGTAATAATGTTATTTGGATTACTGGCACTGGCCAGATTCTCCTCTCACGACCTGTGTGTTTGAAGCGCCCTTAACCAGCTTCCATTGGCGTTTAATGCCAGTGACGCGGCTGGGAAAGGGGGCTGGGGCTTCCCGGACTCCTGCTTTGCCCTCATTCCTGGGGAAGAAGCTCAGTTCGGGGACCCCAGGCAAATTGTAAATAGGGTATGAATGTGTACATTTTATTTTATTTTTATTATTTGTATTATTATTATTATTTATTATTTTTTTTTACTTTATTTTATTATCATTTTCGCATTAATTTCTTTCTATTACCGCATGTATATATTTATTTATTTTATTTTGTTTATATTATTGTTTTGTTATGGAATGACTGTAAGCTACACAGCACTATTACTTATTGCCTACAAGTGGCAGATTGTAATATTTCAATAAAGTGTTAAAAAAAAATTTGTTAAATGCCACGGATGGATCCTGTGGGATCTATAGACCCTATTGGGGCTTACGCTTTCTTTATTATGTGAGGGAAAAACCTGGCGGTTGAGCGAGATCTCGGATAAATCACCTCCCTGCACAACCTTTCTTGTAAAAGAACAGTCTACCGTGTACTAAACCTTAAACCCTTCATGGGTTATAGTTGGCAAAGGTTTTAATTTTTAAAGTAAACCACCTTCCGATATCAGAACTTTGCTATGTGTGGATGATTGAAGAACGAAGACGACTGAAGAAGAGGTACGGAAATCTCAATTAAGGGATGTATTCTTATATCGCATAAAGAAGACAAAAAGTACTTTTGTCCATAATCCAGGACAGCCAATTAATAATTTCAAAAGTTTAACTCAACACAGCCCGTTAGCTTTGTACTTTACATTTCTTTTTGTTCTTTGTATTGAAGAACCTTTTTTTAAGATACTGGTTAATCAGTAATATAAACTTATTAACTAGTAAGTTTAACACTAACTAAAATTATTAATATGAAGTTTTACTTAGTTTTTTGAAATGGTATGACACATTTTTTGTACGAAGCAAAAAGTGTTTATATTATTTAAATTATATATCACCATATAACTGTCACATCATAGGATAATTAAGCTGAAACCTTTTAATATTTTTTTAACATATAAATATATTTATTATCAATACATTATAGATATTTAAAAATATTGTTTTTAATATTTTTTAAAAAAGCACAATATTCTGTTTGCATTTTTTCATGTTGTTGGCTTGTGTTGCTGGACCAATGAGATAGCGACAACTGGTAACCTTAGAATACTTTATCCCTTCTGGATTAGACAACTTCATTCACCGGCAACCGATCTTCAGCAATGTTTCGTTTTAGGTTTTTTCTTTTAACATTTCTCTTGATATATATTCCAGATGTTATAAATTGCTCTGGAGATGTTCTGGAATTAACAGATAACGATTTCAGCACTAGAATAAAGGAATATGACTCTATGCTGATTATGTTTTATGCACCCTGGTAAGATAATATTTTTTTATATTAATTCATGATTCAACCCAGGTTTGTTCTTAAGTTAGTTTTTGCCTGTAAAGCTATATTTTGAGTTTTGTTATTTATCAATTGTAATGTATGGTCTGCTTAAATGTATATCTGATACCACTTTATCAATGTTACCTGTTTGTATCTTTTGCCCAGAAGATAAATTTACTTCATATGTTAAATTATTTGATTATATAAGCGATGTGATGTCAATATTCATCATGAATCTTCAACCAATTCTTTATTTGAGTTTAAACAAATTTTTATTTCAGGTGCGGGCATTGCAAAAAATTAAAGCCAGAGTTTGATAAGGCTGCATCACTATTATTGGCACATGATCCTCCTGTTACTTTAGCTAAGGTAAGTTAGTTACAAGTGCCCTTCCCTGAAGTAAGTGATTATTGACATCAAGTTAAGTTTTTATTGCCATATTAAAATCCATAACTTTCTCTCCTAGTGATTTAATAATGGGCATTATTTTAGTATAGGAAAAGTTGTCTATTAACATATTCTTTACAAAAAATTTAATAAGCTGTCTGAAGAAATTTATCAGTTGTAGTAAAGTTTAAAAGCAATTATCATTCGATCTTGAGATTTGATAAGGGTATAAATATATTAAAAACTGGTTTAGGGGTGGTTTTTTAATTGAAATATTTTTAATTTCACATTCCAGTGCTCTTTTACTATAAATGGTTAACATTGAAGCGACAGGTGCAGTAAGTAATGTGAATTCTTCCTTTTTATCTTTTAGTTATTGGCTTTCTGTTAAAACCATGTTTGATTGCTATTGTCTATTTTCCTGAATTTGGTGATTACATATTCATTTAGTTTTGTTCATAACTGTTATCTGTATTGATGTCTTTAATGGGCTTCAGTGATAAAAGTTTAAGAGATACAATTTTTCCTGTTCTGTGGACCTATCACTTATGGGTCACTCCATCCCAAGACATCCAGAATCAGCCTCTCACCTGGCACATGTTTTAAATTTGTATATATTAAATGGATACCAAAATTATTAAAAATGTCAATTCTTATCAGTAGTTTCAGAATTCTGGTTGTTTAAAAGTAATAGTTTAAGGTACTGGACTTGAATTATATTTTTGTCCAGGTAATCATTTATTTATTTTTCTTAATATGTATACGTTTCAACCCATGTGGTCATTCTCAATACGTGTTTCCAATCATCATTTAGTACAGTAGGTTTCAATCCGCAAAATACATCTTATTTTTTTCCTGGAGACCAATATTTAAAAAAGAGAGAAGGCTGGGTGGTGTCACCCATAGTCAGCTACTGTAAAAATTAAGCTACTGTTTTTTACAGTAGCTGACTATGGGTGACACCACCCAGCCTTCTCTCTTTTTTAAATATTGGTGTCCAGGAAAAAAATAAGATGTATTTTGCGGATTGAAATCTACTGTACTAAATGATGATTGGAAACACGTATTGAGAATGACCACATGGGTCGAAACGTATACATATAAAGAAAAATAAATAAATGATTACCTGGACAAAAAAGGGTTTTGTATTTATAAAACAAAAGGAAAATTCTGGTTGTTTAAAGAGATTTGAACTTCAGAAGACAATTTAAGTTAAAAATAAGATTTGGGTATTGGTGTAAAATCATTATTTTTTAAGCTATCAGCTTCAAGATTTGACCTAATTTTTGTGAAAAATATAATGATAGCTCAAGTATTGGTGTTATTATTATTTTTAATCTTGGACAAATTTATTCTTAGTGGGTGCCCAGTAGAATTGAATTTTCCTCATTAGGAAAAAAATAGGAATTATACATGTAAATAGTCATCCATGAGGACATTTTAGTTTTCTGAGCATTTGAGTTTCTCATCAGTACTCAGGAGCAAATTATAAAATTTTATAAATAGGTTCATGAAGTTGTTCGTCTTATCATCTCTTTCTATTCTTTGAATTCTAGAAAAATCTTTCTTTCACTAACTTAGTTATCAGCTCAACTCTCTTAAACAGAGTCTCATTCTATTTTCTGTCTCACTGTTCCAGATCATTCTATCTATAAGTTAGGGATTTTATTGAGAAAAAAACCTGTACCACTACAACCCATGAACGAGTCTGGGGTTCAGTACATGGTAGAGAGACTGAACTGTTTCATGGACAATGGTTCAGATTTGTCCTAGGTCATGCTCAACCGCCAGATTTTTCCCCCTTATTTTGGGTACCATATTTTTCTAATATTTTTGTACATTAGAGGGTGGGAGAGCCCCAGGAAGGTCCAAGATCCCATATGATCCATCTCCCGCCGCAAACAGACTAAATAAAAGTACTGCCTGTAGTGGGATTTGAACCAGGATTTCCGGCATGGCAACTCAGTGCTCTACCACTGAGCCACTCCGCTCCCCTAAGGATTTTATAGAATGGTAAAATATTGTATTAGCTTCATACAGCCTTGAGTTTTAATTTTAAAAAATTTACACTCATGTTCTTTTAATAAATTTATTGGCCTGCTCTTTTTTTTTTTGACGAGGGTGGAGTGACAAGGGTAAGGGATAATTATTAAAATTATTTCTGTTTTTATTTGTTAAAATATAAATTATTATTGCTGGTAAGAGTACTTTTGAGCTGTACCTTTAATTTATTCACATTTAAAATTGTTTAAGTATTTATTTTGTAGTGTTATTTTTTATTAAAGTTTTTTTTCCAGTGATGCATTGTGGCATCAGTGTAAAGTCAAGTAGCCGTATTTTTCAATATAATAGGATAATTAGGGAGCAGAGTGGCTCAGTGGTAGAACACTGAGTTGCCATGCCGGAAATCCCTGTTCAAATCCTGCTGCGAGCAAGACTTTTATTTAGTCTGTTTGCAGCCGGAGATTGATCATATAGGATCTAGAACCCTCCTGGGGCTCACCCAGCCTCTAAAATATTATAAAAATAGGGTACCCAAAATAAGGGGGAAAAACCTGACGGTTGAGCGTGCCCTAGGACTTCACCTCCTTGCAGCAGAACCGTTGTCCATGAAACAGTACAGTGTCTACCATGTACTGAACCCCAGACCAGTTCACTAAATTATGTTTAAAATTTTTCATGATATTTCACTGGGCTCTCGGTATAAAATATAAAAATAAATTATCTTTCTATATTTTGTTTAATATTCTATATCCCTATATTTTGGTGTCCAACTATACATTACAGGTATGGTGAATATTGTGTTATAAAATAAGTTAAAAAGCTATAAATAAATATAGAAATATCATTTGAATAAAGTTCTGTAAATAATTTTCTGTTTAATTATGTAGATAAATTTTTACATGTCATGATTGATGTCCGAATGCCTAAATTGGTAAAAATTTGTTAGGGGAATAGGGAAAAAGTCTGGATAATAAAATTAGTGTGATAATTTTTTAGCTTAGCATGTTTAATTAATTAACACTTTTAGACCCTGACATAGTCATGTAGGGGTATAAAATCCATGTGGTTTATAACTGCAGTTGCTTTTGGGTACATTTTGTGTGTAGTTACTCAATTTCATTGGTGTAGGATGTAAAGGTAAACTTTTCTCATTTATACAACAGGATGTCCAATGTCCAACTACTGGCCGCCCTATGACCATTATTAGCTTTGTAGATTTGATTGTAGTTAGTGTCATAGTTTTTTTGTCTACATTCACCTCTGGACTTAATTGATGCAGTGTGTTGTTCTCAATTTATTTCTCATTATAAGTTGTGATTATTTAATGAAAGGTTCAGTTTTTTGCTTTGCAAGCAAGTGAAAGTTGTCAACCTCAAGATGCTGTAACAGCTACCATTCTTTGAGTTTGTTCAGTACCCTTAACCTTCCGTTAGACGCGCACTTGTTTCCGACATGGTTAGTCACGTTGCACCTATGAGTTGTTTCTGATTTTTATGAAAGCCAAATGAAATTTATTCTAGTTTAAATAGTTTATTGTTACCTATTTAAGATTCTTTAGAGAGATAAAGTATTAATAACTTATATAATTAGTAAAATTTATTAAAAAACAGAATCACAAATAATTGTACAACATAAAGAAAAACAATGGAAAGTTGTTAAATAATTAATTAAAAATAAAATTAAAATTAAACAAATAACAAATAACAAATGAAAAGAAATGATAAACAAAATTTGATAGATCCCAAGCTGGGAATCCGACCTTTGTGTCCCCACCTCTTAACTAAGAATGTTAGTTTCAGTAGCATTGTTACAGTGAGTGGTACCACATCAGATCATATCATATCTACTTGCCTTAGATGCCATTTGTTTGTTTAAAATCTGTGAGTAGCTACTCTTTTATAAGATGTATTGGAATTTATTAATTAGTAATAAGTAATTTCAAGTGTTAAAACTACCAACACAATTACAGTTCGAATTTTTTTTGTGTGTAAAATACATCCATTGTTAATAAGTTTTTTATTTAATTTTTTTATTTTAACGACAATTTTCCTTCTCTTTCAATTTCCTTCCTTATTTTTGAATTTTGTTTTCGATAAATAACTACATAAATTTGTGTTGGTCAATTCCGGGCCACATTATTATAAATATCTTTATCATACCATATCATAACTACTGTCGTTAAAATAAAGAATACCATATCATTATCATTTTTTATTAATTATCACATCTTAAAATAAGTCTTTAATTTCGATATCTATTATGTTCAATTTGAAATTACTTTCATAGTGAAAGAATATTTATTAAAAAAAAAAAAGAGAGAACTTTTGTTTTGTTGTTCAGTTTGTTTCATTTTTTCGATCTATAAAGGGTTCATTTTATTTTTTTATTAACTTTCTTACTTAATTTGTAATTTATTAGAAGGTAATTTCATTTTATTTTTGATAGAATTGATAGATTTTATTTTTATTTCAAATTTACTTCAAAGTATTGATTATTTCATCAAGTTATGTTACAAGGTTCCTGTATTATCGGTCTTTAATACCTACAGCTTATTTGTTTACCTCCCGCATAATCTTTACAACACGTAGCCATTATTATATACTAGCATTTATCATTTATTTTGTTTCAACTGATTTATAAGCAATTCATTAATTGAATCTATTGATATAAATAATAAAAAAAACAAAAACAAATATTGATATTTACAATTTATATAAATACATTTCTCATACGTTAACTATTTTAAATTTATTTCATTTTAACGTTTTACTTTATTTTACCTTTAACGTACATTGGTATCGTTTTGTCGAACGTTTGTCTGTATGTCTGCAGTCTAGCGTAACTTCATAGAGTTTTATTCTATTAATAACGAACTTATAAATTTATTTTGATTTAACTTTATCTATTAGTAAATCTTTTTTTTTTATTATCATTAATTTTAATTATTAATTATTATTAGTGATTATTTAAATATTTTTTTTATCATTCTTTTCACATCATTTATTTTTTCTTTGTTGAGAAATTTTCTCTCGATTCATTTTTTCATTTGACTTTTTACTTTTATTGCATATGTTGGCTGATTATTTTTCTTTTCTTTGTAAATAGTGTATATAATTTACCAGTTGGTTTGTATGTTATTTCATTTTTTATGTGGATCAGAGTTTGATATTTTTTCTCAACGTTATTTGTTTATATTTTAGTGCAAGTTTGTATATCTGTCTCGAAATTTTCTCTGCTTAATTTTAACCTCCTAATTAACAAATTCCTACCTATCCAGTCATTATGGGGGACGCGGAGTTAACCGTAGAACAAAAAATTAAACTTGCTAAAAAACGATTGCAAGCAGCAGCGGATGAAATAAAATTAATTCGAGATTAAGGTAATGCTGCGGCCGCTGATCCAACTTTAATAAACGCATTTCGAGGAATGTTTAGATCTATAGATACTATTTATAATAAATTTATGGATGAGTGGAAGACTTTAGAAATTTTGTATGTAATAGCGGATAAAGAAGCAGAATTTCCATCCCAGAGAGATACTGAATCTTTTAAAACTGTTAAACGTTATTATTATGAAGTTGGGGGAACTTTTGAGGCTCTTTGTCAAACCCCTAGAGAAGTGACTGCTTCCACAGCTGGCCCTAATCTTGATTTGAACATATTAAATCAAAGTTTATCTGCTCGAATGCGACTTCCACCTATACATATTCCTAAATTTTCTGGTCAACTTAGAGAATGGCCTTTATTCAAAGATACATTTTTGTCGATAATTCACGACGAACCTTCGTTAACCAATATTGAAAGATATCATGTCTTATTAACTAATTTACAAGGTCGAGCGTTATCTATTATTAAACATATCCCTATAACTGACGCAGGTTATCAACAAGCCTGGGATGCATTATTAAAACATTATGATAGCAATCGCCGACTTGCAGCTGCTTATATCGATAATATTTTGAATTTCAAACCTTTGGTTGGTAAACCTACTTCATCATCACTTAATAATTTTCTTCAAGTAGTTTCTGAAAGTGCTACAGCCTTCGAGAAAATGAATGTTCCCAATGCTTCCAAGTATATTCTTTTTGAATTAGCTGTCCGTGGATTAGATAGTACAACGAGAGAAGCATTTGAAACAAAACAAACTGATATTGAATTTCCCACCTGTGATATTTTAACTGAGTTTGTACGTAAAAAAGTCAAAGCATTAGAGTTAACAGAAGGAGAAAAAAGGGTCCCTGAAAAGTCACTAGCTGTTAAAAAACCTGTTTCGCCACAACAATATAATATTAAAAATTCTAAATCTGCTAGCAAATCTACAACCACATTTTTTACTAAAGCTACTTCTTCTAATAACACTCCTGCTAAAATTGGAAAAGGTTTTTCTACAAAAATGAATAATTCATCTAACACACCTACCGGCCCTCCCACATGTTTTCTTTGTAAACAACGCCATAAACTCACTGATTGTCCAATTTATGAAAAAGCTTCACCTGAAGAACGTTTTAATAAATCACAGAATTGGGCTATTTGTAAAAATTGTTTATACCCTGGGTATCGAACGAAAGAATGTGGTTCATCTTGGAGATGTCATACATGTGGCGACAAACATCATACCACCTTACACTTTGTGAAACCTTCCGCGTCTCAACCATCTAATACCCAAACACCTTCAAATTCTTCGAAAAAAGAGGAATCTAAAGAAACTTCCTTCAATGCTTTTGCTGATGTTTCATCCAATATATCTTCGGAAGTTCTTTTAGGTACTGCTGTTGCACTGATTTGTGATAGAAAAGGGTTTTATCATGAAATAAGATTGGTCATTGATAGCGGAAGCCAATATTCTTTTATTACTGAATCATGCGCCTCTAAATTAGAATTAGAACTTTTATCTTTTAGTAAGTCAATCTCAGGAATAAATCAGTCCACTTTATGTTATCCAGATAAGAAAGTCACTTGTAAATTACGACCTCTAAATGGTATATCACCGGAACTTAACACTGAAGCTATTGTGGTTCCTACCATTGCACCTCAAATACCTCAAATAAAATTGTCATCAGATCTTTATAATAACTTTAAACATTGCAACCTTGCTGATCCTAATTTTTGCCGGCCAGGGCCTATAGATTTCTTACTAGGTGCAGACCTTTTCTTAAATATTTTAATGAACACTAATCCTAACAATGAACAACATAATGAATTGCAAACTCCTAAAACATTGAATACTATTTTCGGGGAAGTGATTATTGGCAAATGCGATGAAGGGCTTAGTTCTACAGCTACGTCACTATTTCTCACCGACGATCAGAATATTAATACAATAATGCATCGATTTTGGGAAGTGGAAGAGATTAGAGAGGACCTCCCAAAGATGTCTGCTGAAGATTACTATTGCGAAGAACACTTCCAAAATACTCATACCAGAACTCCTGAAGGGCGTTATGTAGTGGCTTTGCCTTTTAAAAATCCACCTATCCAATTAGGGCTCTCTCGTCCACAAGCACTGAAAAGATTAAATAATTTAGAAACTAAATTCAGTCATGATCTATTACTCAGCAAAGAATATCACACATTCATGAAGGAATATCTTGAATTAGGGCACATGGTCCAAACTAATAAATCTGCTAACTACATCATACCTCACCACGGTGTCCATAAGATAGTTGCTGATGTACCGAAATTAAGAGTTGTATTCGACGCTTCGGCTAAAACATCTAATGGTTCACTTAACGAACATCTACTTTCTGGTCCTAAACTACAAAAAGATATTAGCGATATCTTGTTAAATTTTCGACGTCATAAATTTGTCATAACTGCGGACATCGTTAAGATGTACCGCCAGGCTTTAGTCACTGAAGAAGATCGATCGTATCAACATATACTATGGCGATTTAATGAAGATCAAGAAGTAAATGAATTCGAATTAACCACTGTTACATATGGACTAAAACCGTCTCCTTTCATGGCCCTGAGAGTTATTCAGCAGTTGGTGATAGATGAAGGTGATGAATTTCCCTTGGCAGCCCATAGTCTTACCCATGATATCTATGTAGATGATATTGTCTCTGGTGCCCCAAGCATGACACAAGCGTTAGAGTTAAAGGAACAACTTATTGAATTATTATCAAAAGGGTGTTTTAAATTGAGCAAATGGGCCAGTAATTGTCCTATTATAATTCATTCTGTAGAGGATGAATCCTCTTTACAACCACACTCTTTTAACGAAACTGATGACTTGGGAGTCAAAATACTTGGTCTACAGTGGGATCCTGCTAAAGATGTGTTCTCTTATTCCATTAAGCTACCTAACCTACCTCCAACCAAAAGATCAATATTGTCTACTATAGCAAGAATTTACGATCCTCTTGGTTACCTATCTCCTACTGTATTTTACGTAAAAATCCTGCTTCAAGAAATATGGAAGTCTGGTCTAGACTGGGACGACATCGTTACTCCAGAAATACAACAATTATGGCAAGATTATTTGTCAGACATAGCCAATTTAAATCAAGTTATCATACCCCGATATATGCTATTAGATGATACGTCTCAAGAAGGTTCTATTTTTGGATTTTGTGACGCCTCCCAACGTGGCTATTGCGCAGTTTTGTATTTAGCTACTAATCACAACAAATCTAAACAAGTTTTCCTTCTAAAATCTAAAACTAAATTAGCCCCTATCAAACCTATGACCATCCCGAGATTAGAGCTCTGCGCCGCTCTACTCTTAGCACGATTATATAAATCAACACTTGAACATTCAATCAATGCGTTTCTTCACCGATTCATCAACAGTTTTATCTTGGCTTCATACTCCAGCACATACCTTGAAGACATTCGTCGCTCATCGTGTCGTTAGCATTATCGAAATCATTGGAACTTCTTCTTGGCGTCATATTAAATCATCAGATAACCCGGCAGATTGTGGATCAAGAGGACTACTTCCATCACAACTAATTGAACATGACCTATGGTGGTCAGGACCACCGTGGATATCTACGGATGAAGAACACTGGCCGACTAGTAGTATTTTAATACCTTTAACAGAACTACCAGAAGTAAAGAGTAATTGTATTACGCTAGTAACTACAGAAGCAGAACCTGTTATATCATCTGAATTATCAGAATTTGTCCAATGGACTGAACGTTTTTCAAAATACCGGCGTTTGATCCATACCTGAGCTTATGTTCGTCGATTTCAACCTTCTTCTAAATTCCCTAACAACAGAAGACCTAGTGGTCCTATAACTTCTAAGGAATTTGAAGCCTCTCTCTAACATACAATGTATTAAACTATTGCAAAGATATTATTATCCGGAAGCCTTTAATAATTCTAAACCATCACAACTTTTATTGAGTCTTAATGTTTTCTTAGACCGAGTGGGAGTTCTTAGGGTGGGCGGTCGTTTGCGACATTCCGACCTTCCTGATGAATCTAAACATCCTATCCTATTACCTAAACGCTCCCATTTTACTAACATCTTGGTAGATTATTTTCATTTACAGCACGCACACTCCGGCCCAACAACTACACTCGCCGCCATTCAACAACAATACTGGATTCCTTCAGGACGAAGTTTGGTTAAACAGAGAAAATTCAAATGCCTTGTCTGCTTCAGAGCGACGAAAAAACAATTCATACCTCGTATGGGAGATCTTCCTCCAGATCGATTTACAACAGTCAGAGCGTTTTACCACACTGGTGTGGACTTTGCCGGACCATTTCTGTGCAAAGAATCTTCACGACGCAAAGCTCCTGAAAGGAAAGCCTACTTATGTCTTTTTGTATGCCTCTCAACCAAGGCAGTACACCTCGAACTAGTATCAGCACTATCCACAGAGGCCTTCATTGACACTCTGGATCGTTTCATCGCCCGTAGAGGCAAACCTTGCAAGATCATGTCTGACTGCGGAAGAAATTTTGTTGGAGCTGCGAATTATCTCGCTGATCTTGAGTCATGGCATGACTCGCCAGAAACAAGAAAACACCTAACTGAGCATGTGAGTCATCAACATATCGAATGGGATTTCAACCCTCCCTATGCTCCCCACTTTGGAGGCATATGGGAAGCAGGAGTGAAGTCAGTCAAGACCTTACTTCGAAAAATCATTGGGGCAATCCCTTTACACCAGAGGAACTAGCTACGCTGTTCACCAAAGTGGAAGCCGTACTAAATTCGAGACCACTGCAACCATTATCATCTGATCCGGAAGATCTGCAGCCACTCACTCCTGGGCATTTTTTAATAGGAGGATCACTTACAGCCTTACCAGAAGCAGACGTTACAGAACTACCAATTAATCGCCTAAATCGCTGGCAACGTATCCGAGAGCGCATTCAGAACTTTTGGCATCGTTGGCGACTCAGTACATCCAAACCTTGCAACAACGCCACAAATGGCGTGCCAACACTCCCAACGTCAAGAAAGGAGATTTGGTGCTACTTAAGCAAACCAGAACACCACCTATGCAGTGGCCTCTAGCAAGAGTTCTTGAGGTATATCCTGGTGCAGATAAAGTTATTAGAGTAGTCAATCTGAAAACAGCTCAAGGCATTTGCAAACGTCCAGTTGTCAAGCTGCTACCACTACCACACCTTTCTGAAGACAACTAGCGACTCATCATATCATCACGTACATGTAATCCCGAGCTTGGAATCCTCCAAATTTTGGTGGGCGGTTTATGTATTTGTTTAAATGTTTTAATGTTAATGTGTTAAATTAAATGTTTAAATTTGTAAAAAAACATTGAGATTCTTGTATGTAGGAACAACTTATTTCAATGTCACATATCAGTATAAAAATATTATTATAGAGGCTGTCTGATGCAGAGCTTTCTTCATCTGAACAAGAGTTTTTGCAAGATCGACAGTCTTTACAAATTGTTGTTACATGACTCGAACATAAGTATTTTCCTCAAGTAGCACAAGTATACTTTGTATTTTTTCGTTGTTTATTTTTTTGACATGGCTCGCACAATTTTCTTTTCTTGGCTTGATTTTCAGACAATGAATTTTCTGTGGCTTGAAAAGTTTGTTTCGTGATATGTGCCAATCGAAGGCGTAATACTAAAGGTAAATTTTTCTTGCTCCTGTGTCGGATCATTTCATCCATCACAAGAAGTCAATGCCAACTGCGGTTTTTCACTTTGTGACCATTTCCTGTGTATATAATTTGAGCATTTATACCTGCTACATTGAATAGGGTGATAAAAACTAGCTACATTATACATGGCACATAATTCATCGGTATCCACTGCCCCTTTTGTTTTATTCTAGTATGTCACGATCTCAGGTTTTTTAGAGGCCCCAAAGATTCATCTATTGCTGCATCAAAGTGAAGAAAGATATGAGAACGACATTTTTGTTTTTCCGAGGAACGTATGAAACAATAGTTCCTTCCTTACTAAAACCAAAGACACTTGAATTGTCACTTCTTTTTCCAACTTTTTTTAAGTTAAATTCCGTCCTGTGTTGACTATTGGACTTACCATCCTACGAACAACATCAGTACATTTGTTACTAACAGCAAATGGACCCTCTGGCTGCTTGCCAGCATAGATTTCCATGCGATAAGTGTAAAAGACTTTTGAATCAACAAGAGCAAAAATTTTAATGCCATATTTCGCGGGTTTGAAGGGTATATACTGTCGAAAGCTGCAACGACCACGGAATGCCTCTAATTTTTCATCTAATGTGACAATATCACTGAGAAAATACCATTTTTGGCTGTTGGCGACAAAACTTTCATAAAAATTGCGTATTGATGCAAGTCGGTCCAATTTTCTTCTCTCCCCTCTTGACTCTCTGTTATCGAGCCTAATGAATCTTATCGAAAATCGGAAGCGGCTTAATGACATGGTGAGACGGAATGTTTCTATACCATCTCCTTTGGTATACCAAAGATCTTCTACATTCAGGAGCGATCCACGGTATGCACCGTTCAGATGCTGAATCAACGTTGCTTTGCTCTGTTTCTATTTCTTGGTAACACACTTGAAGATCATCTCCACTATCAGTATCAGAAAGATCTTCGAAATCCTCCTCCTCCGTCGAATCATCATCAAACAATATTCAATGAATTTCATTCACGTCCTTGGGGTTCTTCAAGTCAAAGGTTTTCTTTTTTGAATCCATTCTAGAATAACAGTCAAAGGGAAAACGGATTTAGTTGCGTTGCACCTACTAGATGATTAGAGTATTTCTTGCATTTACTAATGAGATTTTGTTATTACAATCTAACAAAATTATTCTCGCAAATGCAGAAAATAGGATAATATAAATTAAATTCATAAAAATATTACATCCATAGTACTTATGTTAATGGTCGTGCTGAACCTGTGTGGTGAACGGAGCAGCTGCAACTCTCCACTGGTATGTTAAAAGGTCGGGAGTACAGTGACCTTTGAGTAACCCGAAGATAGGAAGATAACATTAGGCTCCTATAATGGCAGAGGAGGGGAAAGTGTAGTAGGGATGCACCTGTGAGGTGCACACGTCTAACGAAAGGTTAAATGAGGCTTTTTTAATTTTCTATCTTCTTCTATTTTCAATTTTTATGGCTTGAAACTTGTGTTTTAATTTAGATAGTTATTAATGTTGAAATAATAAAGTGGGTTGGATTAAGAGAATTACATTTCCTAAATGCACCCATTTGCTCTTTGTTATTAATTACATTATAATATGTAATAATTATTATATAATATATAATATAATAAGGGTTTGAAGCAGGTATTTTATGAACCTGCACAGGTATTGACTACATTTATATGGATTATTCAGGCTTCCAATTCTTATACCAATTGCTAATCCTATGAATAAATGAATAGTGGAATTCATAATTGATCCTGACTGGCCTAAAAAACTGATAAAATCAAAACTCGTAGCTCTCTGTACCTTTCAAGTTTATATACCTCTTAAGAACATTTTGTATTTTACCTAAATAATTGTGATTATTGTAGAGTGAAATAAATATATAATCTTAAATTTGTGTATGATTCATTTTAGGTTGATTGTACAGAAGCAGGAAAAGAAACTTGTAATAAATTTTCAGTATCTGGGTATCCTACTCTTAAAATATTTAGAAATGGAGATTTGTCTAAAGAATACAATGGGCCTAGGGAAGCAGGTGATTTTAGTTTTCCAATAAATGAGTTGATAAATTTAAAAATTATTGTTAAATCAATATTATTTTAAGTAAAACTATTAGTAACATGTTTTTAAAATTTTCTTTCACCTATTTTAGCTGGAATTGCCAAGTATATGAAAGGGCAAGTTGGACCTAGTGCTAGAAATCTGGCCACTAAGGATGCTGTTAGTAAATTTTTAGAGGAACCAGACCTTGCAGTTATTGGATATTTTGAAGAATCCTCTAAATTAAAGGATGCTTTCTTAAAAGTTGCTGATAAACTTAGAGAAAAATATCGTTTTGGAATTACTTCTAGCCAAGAAAATTTAGAATCTTACCAGTAAGCTATTCGAAATTACAACTGATTGTTCCTCATAGTGCATATTTTTATTTTTTTTATGCGCATTCCCTTTATGCATAAATCCCTTTCATTATTAATTTATAAGTATTAATTTTTTTTTAATGAAGGTGTTATTTGACACCTCTGCAGTATTATAGGATTTTATCTAACAATATCTCTATAAATATTAATTTTATGTACCAATCTTACATAATTTTGATTTGTTTTTGGAGTACTTTATAATTCCTTTTATAGGTTTAATGATTTTTTAAGAAATGTTCAATTTAGTTCAAATAGTAATTAAAATTTTATTATTTAGTAATAATTATTAATAATTTATGATTATTTATTTAATTTTTTTTTTTCAGAAATAAAGTGGTTTTATTCCGTCCTAAGCATTTGCATAACAAATTTGAGCCATCCAGTATTGAATTTGACGGTGAAATAAGTGATGAACTAGAATCATTCCTGAAGAAAAATATGTATGTACCTTATGTTATTATAGGTTTTGCTTTCAGTTTGCAATGTTTTTAATTTTTGGCTGCTTCCAGTTTATTACTTGGAGTTATTGCATTTCATTTTATTTGTTTTAGCCATGGATTAGTAGATCATAGAACAAGGGACAATGCTGAAGAATTTAACAACCCACTTGTTGTTGCCTATTACAAAGTTGATTATATTAAAAATCCTAAAGGTAATTTAGTTTGCATAGACATATTCAGTTTTATACAAAAAAATATATTTTACATTTCTAGAACTTAGTTTACAGATATTTAGTTTCATATATAGGGTATTATTTGATATTATAGAGGGTATCGGATTCCCTTTTATTAAGCCATCTATATTCAAAATTGTTGAAGTTTAATAATTCATATTCACTGATTAATTTGATTTCAAATATATCACTTAAGCATTTTATTTACTACTTTTTAAATGCCATATTTTTACATTCTTCTATTCCCTTTTAAAAGAAATATCTCAATTAGTTCAAAATTTATGTTGATTATATAAATTCTTTGGGTGAGATTCCCACCCAGATCATCAATATAATCTTGATCTTGATAACGGTTGTGCAGGGAGGTGATTTGTTCTAAATCACTAAATCAACTGCCAGATTTTCCCCCTTATTTTGAGTACCCACTTTATAGAGGCCTGGTGAGCCCCAGGATGGTGCTAAATCTCATAGGGTCTATCTCCGGGCGCTAACAGATTAAATAAAAGTCTTGTCAGCCCCAGGATTTGAACCCAGGACCTTTGGCATGGCTAGACACCTGCGATCGATGCAGGATTAATCTAATTATACTTCTATTAAATAGATAATTTACAGTTATCTAATCTTCAGATTTTTATGGTTTGATGATCTTTAGTAAAATGTTGATATTGCTCAGTTGAGGAAATGTGATAATGATTTTCTTAAATTTTTTTATTACTTACTAATTTTAGCAAAGTAATACTTGCATGGTAGTTAACAAATCGTGTGGTAAATATTTTAGGTACCAATTATTGGCGAAACAGGATAATAAAGGTTGCTCAATCATTTTCAAATGATTTTAACTTTGCTATCAGTTCCAAAGATGATTTCCAACATGAATTAAATGAATTTGGTTATGATTATGTGCCTACTGAAAAACCTATTGTTTTCGCTCGTTCCAAGGATAACAAGAAATTCATCATGTCTGATGAATTTTCGTAAGTTCTATTTATTTGTTTATTTTTCCATCCTGGCTTGTTCATATTTGTTTTTATTTTAAATTGTATTTATTAATTTTAATAATAAGAATGTATTAATTTTTTTAAAACATATTAATATTTGTTGGATCATGCACGTATTAATAAATTATGTAGTTTGGACGATGAAATTATTTGTTTTCTTTTTTCAGAGTTGAAAATTTTGAGAAATTCTTAAATGATCTTAAAGCTGGATCATTGGAACCTTACTTGAAATCTGAACCTGTTCCTCAAAATAATGATAAACCAGTTAAAGTTGCTGTTGCCAAGAATTTTGATGAAGTTGTCACAAATAATGGCCAAGACACACTAATTGAATTTTATGCTCCTTGGTGTGGACATTGTAAAAAACTCACTCCAGTTTATGATGAACTTGGAGAAAAGGTAGTTATACTAACATAATTGTTATAGTTGATTCAGTTCTTATATATTATGCATGCTATTATCATCTACGTTTTATTTTTGTAGAACTGTGTTCATTTAATATTTTGTTTGTATTTTAGTTGAAGGATGAAGATGTTGCTATTGTTAAGATGGATGCAACCAGTAACGATGTACCCTCACCTTATGAAGTTAGGGGATTTCCTACCATATTCTGGGCAACTAAAGATCGCAAATCTTCTCCTGTTACTTACAATGTATGTAATTCACTACTGTTTTAATGTTATTACATTGTTTCTTACAAATTTTCTTTCATATTCCATGAGATTTTATCTATTTAATATTCTTATTTTAGTTAATTTTTTATTTACATGTAAAAATTGTATGTAGGTTACATTTAACACTAGCAGTGAAAGTCCTTAAATGAGCCTCATCATATTATTTTTTAATAAAAAAGTGATATATTTCTTTTAAAAAAACTTAGTTAATTGTATGTAATTTTGAAAATAAATCAATAATTTAAAATACTGATTGAATCTACTAAACTTAAATTGAATGAATTAATCAGCTAATTAGTTGTTAAAGATATTTAAATATTTAAACAGATCCGACTATAGTAGTGACAAATAGTATTTTTACCTGCTGCTATTCTCTGGGACCCTATGGCAACCTAGAAAGAGCTGGGAGGGGTGAGGGAGGGGGAAATTTACATGTACAGGGGGAAACTGGGTGAAGAAATAAACCCCACACATTTATCTATCAACAAACAAACGCTAATATATTGAAATAAAAGTTACATATAGCATCATGAAAATAAAACTCTAATTTAACATAAGAATCATCCTCAATAATAGTACTTAATAATAACATATGAACGAGACTCATACACCTTATTCTCCATCAATACTCATAGTCCCAAAATCCACTAAAATAATAATAAAACAAGTTCCATCATATATAACAATCATCAAACCCTTTATCTATAACAATAATTCTATGCACTAATAATTACGTCAACATTCCCCATCAGCACTCATTATCTTATAACCATTAATAACATTAATAATTTACAATTAAACCTCCATCTATCCTCCATAACAGTATCCTTTATAACAATCATCCTATGCACTAATAATATTTACAATGTACTCATTACCTAATAACCGCTAATAAACAACCTAATTATATTATAAAACATTTTCCAGAATTCCATATTACATGACAGTTACAACTCAATTATCCACCATCATTAATCCTTATCTCATATTCGCTAATTTGACAATTTCCAAATAAAACTAGATCTATCATTTATAACAATAATCATAGGCACTAATTACAACTTAAACATTCGCCTCAGTATTCATTATCTCATAACTATTAATAATTTTCCAAACAAAACTAGATCTATCAATTATAACAATAATCCTACGCACTAATAATATTTATAACGTACTCATTACCTCATAACCACTAATAAACACCTTAATTTGATTACAAAACATTTCCCATAAGTCCATATGCAACGATGACGATTACAACTCATTTATCTACCATCACTAATCTTTATCTCATAACCGCTAATAACATAATAACTCCCCTTAAAAAACAGTTCCCGCTTTTCCAACCACAACTCTATGTGCACTAATACTTAAAGAAAGATTCTTATCTGCCTTATGGCCAAACCCGACGATTGTCAACGAAATAATTACTGGCTCTATCTTCAACTGACCCCCCACTGGCTTTACCCCAAGAATAGTCAGACTACACTAAATAGAGAATATAATACCTTTATCTGGCTTCTTGCTCCGGAACCAAGGCTTCTCGTCTTCTCGTCTCGCCCCCATCTTGTTAATTTCCCACCTGCCGTCGGCAGAGGTACTCTTCTTCTCCGGGCCACGAGAGGAAAACCGTCGGGTACTTAAGCTTCTCCGAGCTGTCATCAGCATTCTTCCTTCTTCGTCTGACAGGTGCTGCCCCTGGTGGTCATCCTTATCCCGAAAATCTTAATAATTATATTCAAAGTTCCCAAGAGTCGTGGATTTTTCGGTGAGAATCGTTGAGGCATTTCCTGCTTAGTTGGCATCGGAGTTATGAACGCTTGGCTCAGCGTCTCCACAAACAGACATCACCTTCTATTAAGAATTAACTTTTAATTAAATATTATTAAAACTAAATGTTAAGGACCTACACAGCCTTTAACCAAAACCATATTCAAAGAACATGGATGTAATTAGTCACAAAAAGAAATAAACTTAGCAAATCTTATTTGGCATAGGATAACATATACCTACATATTAATGTACAAAAATCCTTACAACCTAATGTATTTTTAAAACCTATTAGTGAGAAGAAGCAAATAAATGCTAATCATTTTCTATAATACGTAAAACTAAAAAATAAATCTTTGACCTCAAAGGATAACATACTTCTTTTTGATCACAAAGATGAGAGTACAAAATTTGTTAACACACATTACTTTCATTACATACATCTAAATTCGCTCAAATTTTTAGCATTGAACTAAAGCTGTAATTAATGCACATTTACTATCTATACAAAAAAAAATTCTCAGCCCGTTACATTATTATTATTATTAATTTTTTCCTAATTTATCCATTTCATTTTCCAAAAATATTTTTAGTGTTTAAAATTTGAATTAATTTATTCATCTTGGTCAGGCTGTATATTTTTTAAAAATTATATTTTCACAATTTTCGTTTTAGGGTGGCCGAGAGTTGCAAGACTTCATCAAATACATTGCTAAAGAAGCTTCTTCTGAATTAAAAGGATTCAACAGGGATGGATCTTCAAAGACTACTGATAAAGATGAGCTCTAAATCTAAAGTTTAATTTTCATTGTGAATTTAATATGATCCTATAAGGTTGATTTAAATTAATTTTAGATAGTGTTTAAGCTATCTTATGCCAGTGCTTAGATTTTGTAATGCTATGAGTTCATATTTGTAAAGGTTGTCATAAATTCTGATAGCAGTTGCTAGTCAGCATTTTAATGCTATTTTAAAACTACAAATGCAAGATCAATGATTTAATAAATATTAAAGAAAAAATAATTTAAATAACAACTAGATGAAGATACCTGTATTTCATCAATTATAAAGGAATGAATATGTACAGTAAACATGTAATGTATGACATGATAAACAACTAGTTGAAGTGTGTTGGTAAGAATTTATATATTGATAACATGAATAATGGTTCTATGTAGTTAATGTGCCTTTTGAGGTTTTACCCCCTCCTCCTCTTTATATAACAAGTAAATAACGAAAGAGAACAGTATAAATTAATTAAAATCTTAGATTATTCTTTCTTAGTAATTATAGGTCTGTGCATTATTAAAATAGTGGCACTATAAATATGTACTTGTAGCAATATTTCATATAGTTTAAAATATACATTACATGAATTTCTAAATATAGATATTGTTTTAGGTAATAAAAGCGTAAATGTTTTAACCTTTCAAGATTTCTAAATTAGATAATTATAAGATGTAAAAAAAAAAGAAAAAAAAATACACTATTTAAATAGTTCTTTATTATTTTGTCTGATTTAAAAAACAATCGGATAAATGTATGAATCTTTTATGAATTTTGAAAGCTTTTTGTTAATGATTGATATAAAAAATATTATTATAAAATATAAAGTTTTGATCTAATAACTTATGTTCTTATAGTTCTAGTGACTGTTTGTCTAAAGAACTGTAATGAAAAGATTAAAAAAAAAAAATGGAATTGTTTAAAACACTTATATCATTTATCTGATTTTAATTTGTTTAAGGCTATTTTGTTTTCATCATAATTATGTGATAAACTTATTCAAATTTTAAATTGGATGTGTTATTTTATAAGATTTATCATTCCATTAATTGTCGTAGACTGAAATTTTATTTTATTTTTATTTTTTAAAATTATTTATTTTATTCATGATCAAATAAATCAATGTTAATTCATTATTGAAGATGGAGCCATGCATTTTTAATATGAATCTGTTTAGGTATTTGTTTGAAGTTGTAATTATTTTATAATAAGAGGAATTAAGAAAAAAATAGTGATAGTACTTAGCTTATTTTTATTTGGAAACATGTTATTATGATTTTCACTGATAATTAAAATGATTCTTGTAAAGATAAAAGTAAATATTCATGTTTTATAGAACCTCTTTAGCCAGTGTAAAATAGTTCTAATTAAGTCCACCTGTATAATTTAAATATTGTAAATTAATTATTATCAATTAATTAAAATCAATTATTCTGGATGTCAATACCATAAATTACTTTGAATGATTTTCCATAACAAAGTTAAGGCTATTTTATACTAAAGATGTTAAATATCTTCCAATATGGCATATCCAACTATTATATAATTAACAATTCCAAAATATATTTATATTGAAAAGTAAACGAAATAAAATTTTATACAATTTCTAAAAAAAAAAATTTCATTTTATCCTCTTGTCTTTTTTTTAATCTTCTATAAACCATTGATTTCAAATTCTATTAGTATAGGTTCATTGGGATATTGAAATGTGTTTATGATTCCCAAAGTGTATTTAAAGTGAGCAGCCAAGAGTTACATTAACTGAATTTGTTTTTCATCATTAGTTTTTCTATTCCGAATTAAAGTCATTGGATTTTTTCCAATATCATTTTACTGTTGCTTAATACATAAACTATTTAAATATATTTGAACTGTCTCTCAATATAATATAATTAATAAATTATGTATAATATAATCAATATAATAAAATTAATTCAGTTCAATAGTTTACTCAGTTCAATTCCATATTTGAAGAATAACAGATTATAGTCAATAACTTAGATACATGGTTCTGTATATAATATAACAAAGATCACTGGCCTAGTTGCTGCAGTTAGCAATGCACTCTTTTCATACCAGAATAAAAGTTCTGAAATTAAGTAGAACTGCTATGAAATAATTCTTAAAATATTCAGGTGGGAATCGACACCATATGAAAAGGTACTAGACCATAGCAACTTCTGTGTGATTTAGGTTAACTTTACTATTATCATCTTGTGAAATTATACAGTTCTTACATTCACAATTAAAATTACTGAAGAATTGGGCTTTTTAAGTAATGTTGCTTTTGATTTTACACTTTTTACATAGTTTTAAATTGAATTTTGAGGATATCAAGCCTTGTTGTTGAATAATATTTTTAATGTTGTGATCCTACTGTATAATGAATTCTAGAATCATGATGGTAGCAAAGTAGAACAAATATCTGAATTTACAATCAGTTGTGTTGACTGTTTCTAAAATAATTGCACTTGAAAAAATAAAATTTAGTGCAGTTTTATAGTTGATTATAAAAAGTAATAATAATTCAAGGTTGTTATTATTGACCTATTTACTCTTTTGTTCATTTGATAAAAACAATTGGAAAGGATGTGTTTCATGGATTAGATTTATTCTTTAAGCAAGTATCCACCCTAACATTTAGCTCAGGTCTGTTGTAATGAATATTTATCATAATTTTTTCACCTAAGAATTTAATTAATTTCATAGTTTTTTAAACTATAATAATTTATTCAATGGGTGTATGATTATAATTGGTGATAACCATGTTCCAAAATTGGCAAAAATTATTAAGAGGTATTGTGACATTTTCTTCTACAAAAATTATATTTATTTTTATTATTACTCAATATGAGTGGAAAAGTATCGATACATCACTTCTCTTGTTATTTTTTTTATATATCAATATTTTTAAAACCCTAGATTTTTTAATAATAAAAAAGTGCCTGTTATATTTAATGTAGTATCAGTGCTGTGCTGATAAGCATTGTAATAAAAAATGGTTATAATTAAAATTAATGTGCTTTCATTTTAGTGTATGATCTCAGTTATTTTAATTTTTTAATATTAGTTCATTAATGACTCATACGATACTCTGTCTCAGTTTTTAACAAAATCATGGAAAGAAACCACTGCTTCATGATTAAGGATGGTTTTCATCCACAATAAATTATCAAATTATTAACAACACACAAATGATAGCCAGTTTTAGTTGTATTTTCAGTCTTTTCTGTATCTGTTGATTGGATCACAGCCAAAATACCTATTACATTATGGTGATGTAAAACGGATAGTAAATTTAATAGATAATGTCATATTAATATCTAAAAAATTCTATATTTATTTTAATTTAAAATATGTTCAAAAGAATTGCTTTTTACATCATTTAATAAAAATATCAATATTTAAAAAATAACAACATGTATTTATGCATTATCAGAACGGTGATGATAACACAATGCAATAAAAAATAATTAAAATTTAAAACAGTGTGCTAACATTCTGCTGTATATTCCTTTTTTTTTCTAACATTAATGTACTAGTTATTATTTACTTATACATAATGCTCTGTCTTAGGTTTTGACAAAGATTGAACAAAACGGGATTATTGATAAATAATTAACCAACCATTTTTCTTTCTAATGGGATACCTAATTCAGTGAAGTTGTTACCAGTTCCAATATAAAGTCATCTAATTAAAAAAACTAATTGCATTACCACTACATCTGAAATAATTATTTACAGATATTAAAAAATAATCAAATCAGCGCTCTACCACTGAGCCACTCTGCTCCCTTATATACATATATATAAATTCTTAAATATTTTATTTTAAATAGAACTACTCCAGTAGGGAGAATATGGGAGACATATTCTGTTTTTTAAATAAATTTCCAAGCTAAGTGATACTTTTTATATTATTTTATGTAAATCGACACAATTTAAATCTTATATGCATTAATTGTATATGATTATGATTCTGTTATACCTTTTTTGTATAAAGTCAAGAACAAACGGTTATAATGCCGAAGAACTTAGTGTACTGTTCTCTTATACAGGCGCCACTGATAACATTGCTGCTTATTGATAACATTCCGACGCTTGCGCCCATATTTAGGATTTATGACGTAACAAACTATATCACGAAGACATAAAATATACATATTTAAATAACACAGGGCCCTAACTAGGTATGGATTTAAAATTTGTGGCCCCACCTCATTCCGTATCTCCTGGCAAAAACGGGGGTAGGGGTTCTTCCCCAGAAATTTTACAAAATCAAGGTGCAAAATTGTAGGTTTTGTTATCCTAGAATTTTGCTTATTTTCCAATTTTGTGGTGGAACTTATATCAAATTCTATATATTCTTTATATGAAAATATTAGTCTACTATTTGTAAGAGACATTATTTATATAAAACAACTGTTTGTATCTGACTGAAAGAAGGATGTAAATTAACTATACATCCTTAATTGCAGAGGATTAAGCTTAGAATAAATTTTTTTACAGGAAAGACATAGTTTAAAAAATGCCGTGCATAGAGGTTCTACTAAAAGGTAAAAATTTATACTTTTATAAATCATTGTAGTTTTTGACTACACTAATTAACCGAATTATTATGTTCTGATCCTCAATTGTGCTTACTTCATTTAATTTATTATATCATCGATCTTTAGTTTAAATTGGAGAAAAAGGGAAAGAAGCTCGCCATTTTTAAAAGTTTTTTTGGTTGCAAGTTCCCTTGAAGCCATTTGTTTAACTATCTTCGATTGTTATATGTCTATACCCATCTAATAAGTTAAAAATTAATAGCTTTTACCTCAACTCTTTACTTAACAGAAACCTTCTGCATACTGGCCTTGATGGATACTGGCAAAGTGTCCACACACCTTCCAGGAGTCATGAACGCATGGATTAGTGGTGGACTAAATAGTGAAATCCTGGTATCTTTTTATGGAGTAGCTGCTACCATTTGATAACGTGGTTCAGTTACAGATTATTTTAGTAACTTATTTCATTATTTGTCAGACTTCATACTAACTTTTTATTTATAATACTCGAAATTATTTAAATTAGAGAGGAGAGTGAGAAACAGAATTAGTATGATATAAAATAACTTAACATTGAAATCAATAAATTATATCATTTTAATAAAAGAAAGAAATTGAAAATAAATATATTTTAAAGCATTAATACTTGGCATAATTAATATGTTCAAGAAAAGAAAATCATATACCTAATACATAAGAATAATAATATAGTATAAGAAATATAACATAATATAGAGATATAAATAATACAAAAGAATAATAACATGATAATTATAATTAGGAGAAAAAAATATAACATAAACTTATCATATCAGAGGAATGTAAATTATATCAAACAGGAACTAAAAAAGTTATTTCAGTGTTGTTAACATATAGTTTATAAATTAGTACATAATATTTTATATTTTGAATTTTTGAATCAAGTTATGTTTAAAATAGTATATTTTAAGGAGTTGCCTCGAAAATAACTTTAAAGAATCGATGGTGACTAGTGATTCCACGACCAAGCAAATATCTTAATTATTTATCTTATTTATATTCAATTCTTTGACCACGTCGCCATAGAATATTCAACCCTGCTCAAAGATAAAAATAATCATGGTATCAAGAATTTATTAATATTTAGTTATTAAATTTGCCTAACTATGGCAAGTTAGAACAATAAATAGCAAATTAGTAATGTAAGAACAAACATTAATACATTAAATGATCTAGATTAGAGATAAAATAATGAACAAAATTCATAATTTGTGTTAATATAATACAATTTGTATTAATATACTGTGTGATGACTAGGAATTCCATGACCAAGCAAATATCTCAATTATTTATTGTTTCTTAAAAATAATCTGGAATCTCTGCTGATATGATTCTGGCAGACCAAAAAACAATAAGTGGTTAAGTCAAATTTTGTTTAGTATGAGTTAATTGTGTTGAAGGAAGGGGAATCATGCCATTCTCGTAGTTTTTGGCTTGAAATTCAGTTGCTACATAAGCAATAACCATTTTAAATCGATGCCTGACTTAGCTCCTTATTCAGTTTGAAAATAAGTCAGCTTCTCCAAGTACAAGAAACTGCATCATTTATTCACCAGGGCCGATACAATATGGTCTATAGATGGATAGTTGTATATGTAAAAGAATATAGAAGAAAAGAGCGTATTACTAACATGCAAAAAAAGTGAAACTCCCTGAAAAACTGTAGTTAATCTTTATGTCTTTTTTCACCCTCTGTATAAGACCATCTCCAGTAAAATATATATATTATACCAATGGGATGGGGAGCAGAGGGCTCTGATTGCTAGAGCTCTGATTTGCCATACTGAAGGTCCTGGGTTCAAATCTCGCTCACTGGCTGACTTTAATGTAATCTGTTAGCGATGGATCCTATGGGATCTAGGCCCCCTTTGGGCTCACCCAGCCTCTATAAAGTGGGTATCAAAAATAAGGGTGGAATCTGGCTGTTGAGTGTGATCTGGGACAAATCACCTCCCTACACAAGCATTGTTCAAGAAACAGTACAGTCTCTACCAATTTACTGAACCCAAGATGCAAGTTGTAGTGGTACAATTTTTTTTTTACACCAATAGATAAATAACCAACCATTTTTCTTTCTAATGGGATACCTAATTCAGTGAAGTTGTTACCAGTACCTTCATTACTCAATATAAAGTCATCTAATTAAAAAAACTAATTGCATTACCACTACATCTGAAATAATTATTTACAGATATTAAAAAAAATCAACTCAGCGCTCTACCACTGAGCCACTCTGCTCCCTTATATACATATATATGAATTATTAAATATTTTATTTTAAATAGAACTACTCCAGTAGGGAGAATATGGGAGACATATTCTATTTTTAAAATAAATTTCCAAGCTAAGTGATACTTTTTTCATTATTTTATGTAAATCGACACAATTTAAATCTTATATACATTAATTGTATATGATTATGATTCTGTTATACCTTTTTTGTATAAAGTCAAGAACAAACGGTTATAACGCCGAAGAACGTAGTGTACTGTCCTCTTATACAGGCGCCACTGATAACATTGCTGCTTATTGATAACATTCCGACGCTTGCGCCCATATTTAGGAGTTATGACGTAACAAACTATATCACGAAGATATAAAATATACATATTTAAATAACACAGGGGCCTAACTAGGTACGGATTTAAAGTTTGTGGCCCCCTCCTGATTCTGTATCTCCCGGCGAAAACAGGGGTAGGGGTTCTTCCCCAGAAATTTTACAAAATTAAGGTGCAAAATTGTAGGTTTAGAGCTTTTTTTATCCTTGAATTTAGCTTATTTTCCAATTTTGTGGTGGAACTTATATCAAATTCTATATATTCTTTATATGAATATATTAGCCTACTATTTGTAAGAGACATTATTTATATATATAACAACTGTTTCTATCTGACTGAAAGAAGGATGTAAATTAACTATATATCCTTATTTGCAGAGGATTAAGCTTAGAATAATTTTTTTCAACAGGAAAGACATAGTTTAAAAAATGCTGTGCTTCTAGAGGTTCTACTAAAAGGTAAAAATTTATACTTTAATAAATCATTGTAGTTTTCGACTACACTAATTAACCAAATTATTATGTTCTGATCCTCAATTGTGCTTACTTCATTTAATTTATTATATAATTTAATAAAATATAAATTTTTTTAAAAAATTTAAAAAAATTTCATGGCTGATTTTGCCCCTTGGCGGGCACCCATATTACCACCTCTTAGTTACGTCCCTGAAATAACATTTAAATTTAGATAATAACAATATTTAATTAATAATAATAAAAACTAAGTAATAATATGTATTATTTACAGGTCAATGGCTATTAATATACCACGAAGGTATACATTTTTGAATACGAAGTTTCAACTTCGACTGTCATATTTTCTCCTTTTCTTCCACATTTGGGAAAAAAATTAACACTAACTTAGAAATAAACTTGTAGTGTTTGTAGAAAGGTTTCAAAGTTTTATTAAAATATCTAAACAATAGTTTCACTCATGTCCTTTCTGTTATTTTATTCATATATTTTAACAACTATGATGATGTGATTTGCCTATAAGTATGTACTGTAATGGATTCTTCACAGTACACAAAAAACCACCTGGGGGGGGGGCATGTGCCCCCGTGCTTGCTGTAAAATAAAAATGCTGTAACTTGTCATTAAATATACAGAGAATATCTTATGTATTGGATTCAGTAAACGGTTGATACTGTACTCTTTCTACGACAACGTTTACGCAGGAGAGTGATTTATCCAATATCACACTGAACCGTCTGTTTTTTTCTCCAATTAAGGGTACCTTCTTAATAGATTCTGGGTCCCGCAGGATCCATTTATGGCTGTTAATAGATTAAATAATTTATATGCGGCTGCCGAATCCGAACCCGAGATCTCCAGCATAGCAACTGAGCGCTCTATACTCTGAGCTACCCCGCTTCTTCATTTTAAGTTTGGTTTTGGGAATCTTAAGATATAAATAAATTTAAAATAATTCTGAAAAGTAGTTTGAACTTTATAGTGCAAATAATTATCTCTCTGTTTATTTCCGTGCGCTTACAGTTAAACAAATATTATAATAATTAAAATACATGTATCAGACTCATCAAACCGGTCTTTAAATATAGAATGTATTACATAATTTATTCCTTAATTTGATTTATCACAAAATCAAAGTGTTCTTCACAACTGCTATTATGTTTGGAATGTCCGGTATTTGAAAAATAACATACGCACTTTGGCAAAACAAGAAAACATACTTTATTTCAATTGGAATTAATACATAACACATAGAATATATAACCTTTATAACCTCTATTCCTAAACACATGGCGGAAAACGAGATCAAGATACAACAGTCGTCCGCCACTTTAAAAAGGAACATTCTATGATAATGTCCTGCAAAATAGTACAACAAATTTATAAACTGTGAGGCAGGCGTCCGCCACTTGAAAAGAAAAAACAAACTAAGATAGAGAAGTAAAAAAAAAATAGGGAGGAAGGTGTCATACAAAAAAAAAAAATAAAAATAAAATATATATATATATATATATATATATATATATATATATATATATATATATATAAAAGCCATGATGCAAGGTACTATTCAATATCTTCAGCTTTATCTTGGTTGTTGCAGTCATAATCCTTGAGGTATGCTGGTCGACGTCTTTCTCTTTGAGGGCGAGCTTTAATTCGAGGAGTCACATTGCGATGTTCTAGCGAAGGCTGCATTAATTCATTTCTACCTGTAGTCTGGGTGGTTGGAGTTAAATTCTGTTCCGGGTCCAAAACAACACCCAAGTCTTCGGGTGGTTCATTCACAGAGGTAGTCCGATCCAGGATCAGTTGTGGTGTAGGTGGTAGCCAGTCTGCAGTAGGGGTTTGGTTCTGCTCCCACGTCGCATCAATTGATTTTTTGAATTTGTCCAGGATTGGTGGCATTTTACGCAATTGCTGAGGCACGTCGAACGTAACATGGCGAGTTGTGCGGTTCCTTCTTCCTGACGTAACACTGTTTCCCTGAGATTGAGGCATATCCTGTGGTTCAGGCACATCGGTAGAAATCAGTTGATTGATATGGCGTTTTAGGGTGCGCCCAGAGTCAAGTTTAATTAAATAATGCCGAGAGCCCAAACACTGGACGATTGTTCCAAAACACCAGGTATCCCTATTGTTCTGATAAAGGCGAGCTTGAACTCTAGCTCCCTTTTTCAACGATCGCCTGCAATCAGTAGAGCTGGTCGATTTCTGCTGTCTGGTTGGAAAAACAAGGTCTAGTTTAATCTTCATTTTCCTGTTTAGATATAACTCTGCCGGTGAAAACCCACATGAAAGGGGGGTTGCTCTGTAACGGAAAAGGATCCTTTTCACTTTCTCAGACATAGTTCCAGGTTCACTTGCTGTGGCTTTTAGCCTTCTCTTCAGAGTTTGGACACTTCGCTCTGCGAGTCCGTTGGTTGCTGGGTGTCCAGGAGCAATGAGGCGTTGTGATATTCCTCGATCTTTACAATACTGTTCGAAAGAACTACACGTGAAAATAGAAGCGTTGTCCGATACAATCTGGTTAGGGAATCCATGATTAGAGAATATATCGTCCAATAAGGTTATGGTCACTTGAGTAGTCGGAGCGTCTCGAATCACGCGAACTTCCAGCCATTTGGACTTCGCATCAATGCACAGGAAAAAGTAGAAACCGTTCATTGGCCCAGCGTAATCTACGTGAAGGCGTTCCCAGTTGGCATTCGGATCGTCCCATGGGTGTACTGTGACTTTTGGTGGGTTGTTTCTTAATGGCGCACATTCCAAACACCCTCGGACGGTGTGTTCTATTTCCTTATCTAACCCTTCCCAATACACATACCTTCTAGCCAGTTGCTTCATTTTTGTAATGCCAACGTGAGTGGCATGGAGTTCTTTCAATATGGCGGGTCTAAGAAGCTTTGGAATAACCACTCTATCCAACCTGAATAAGATTCCATGTGAAATAGAGTAAGGGGAGTCTTGGCATGCCGTTTGCAGATCCTTGATGATTTTCTGGAGATCCGAGTCCAACGATGTCGCCTCAGCGATGGTCTCAGCTGTTATTGAAGTGCTGGAAACATGGAAAACTGATTCAAAATGAATAAGGTTCACCTCATCATTGATTGAAATATCTGCAGTCTTACTCGAATTCGGGAGAGGAGCCCTTGATAAACAATCCACATTCTGATTTTCCTTGCTCTTCTTGCATAGAACTGTGTAGTCAAAACCTGAAAGGAATGAGGCGTGTCTAAGTAGTCTGGCTGAAGTCATCTGTGGTAAAGCTCGGTTCTGTCCAAAAATCCGGGAAAGTGGCTGATTATCAGTAACCAAAAAGAAATGTTTCCCGTAGATATAGTTATAGAATCGTGAGACTCCAAACACAATAGCTAGTGCTTCCCGGTCAAGTTGACTGTAGTTCATTTCTGACGGTGTGAGGGCACGGGATGCATAGGCTATGGGTTTTTCATGTCGGTCTACAGAATGGCTAAGAATTGCTGCAACTCCCACCGGACTAGCATCTGTGGTTAAAATAACAGGCAGTGCTGGATCGAAAGGAACTAAAATTCTGTCACTGCACATTTCTGCTTTGAGTTTAAGGAAGGCATTTTCACATTGCTTGGTCCACTTGAAACGATGTCCTTTAGTTTGCAAATTTCGTAAGGGAAATGAAGTCGTTGAGTAATCAGGGATAAATCTTGCATAATAGGTAAGCATACCTAGAAATCTACGAACTTCATCGACATTCTGTGGGCGTGGTAGTGCGGAGACAGCCTGGATCTTTTGAGGATTTTTTCTGATAGCATTCCTCGAAACGACATGGCCAAGGTAGTCAGTTTCAGTAGTGAAAAACGAACACTTGTGTTTATTAAGGTGCAAGTCATACTCTGACAGTCTTCTGAGGCATAGCCGAAGGTTTTTTTGACATTCCTCCAAGGAAAATCCGTGAACTAGGATGTCATCGTAGTATACAGCACATTTGGGCAGGCCCCCCAGGATTTGAGAAATAGTTCTATTAAACTCTGACGGGGCAGTCTTAATGCCAAAACTTAGTCGGTTCATTTTATATGTCCCTCTATGGGTGGAAATGGTTTGTATCATGCTGCTTTGTTCATCTACCGGGAGGTGCAGGTATGCCTTGAACAAATCGAGTTTACAGAAGTAATTGGAATTACGAAGGCTACTTAAAACATCCTCCACTCGTTGAATAGGAAAGTTTGCAGAAACCAAGCGCTCATTTACACCACATTTATAGTCGACACAAAGTCGGACTCCTCCATCTGGTTTTGGAATTACAACAAGGGGAGATCCCCAATCACTCGTAGCCACTGGTGTAATAATGCCAGATTTTTCAAGTGAGTCAAGCTCCCGTTCCACTCGAGCACGAAGAGCAAATGGTACTGTGCGTTCTCTGGTGTAGATTGGCTTGGCATTTTCCCGCAATGTCAAGGAAATTTTGCAATTTGGGACACACCCAATTTTTTCCTCGAATACCTCAGGAAACTCATTAAGAATGCCAACCTCATTTAAGGCGTAGAAATCTGTGAAATCCTGAGGAACATGTTTAAGTGACATCTCTGCATCGATCTGTTTAAGTTCTAGTCCAAGCTTCCTTATCCAGTCGCGACCCAAAAGAGCGTCATGGCCAGGTGGAACAATGTACAGGTCGGCTAAAATGCGTTTGTTTTTATAGGTTACTGCAACGTTTATTTTACCCTTGCAGGGGACGATGTCCTTTGAAAAAGCTCTGAAGTTAATATGCGCCGGTAAAAGGTCTTTTTTGAGGTTAAGCTGTTGTAATTTGTCTTCCGGCAGAATAGAGAATTTCGCACCAGAATCCACCTCCATTTTGAAAGGTTTACTGTTGAGAGACACAGTTATGATATACTTCCCTGAGCAGGCATTGAGTTCATATAAATCAATTACGCTAGACGAGACATGTGTAATAGCATTGCATCCGTAAGACTGGGTTGAATGATCAGAGTGGCTTTCGTCAGATTCATGTCCGATTTGCTTAGAATCAACAGGTAATTTAGATAAGGTTTTGATACACACTCTTGAAACATGACCTTGTGCGAAACATGAAGTGCATCTTAGTTTTTCTCGGTCGATTTGGCAGTCGTTTGATTTATGGGAACTTTTCCCGCATCGAAAACATAAATTTTCAATTCCCAATGTGCGATAAAAATCCCGCGAACGTGATGGAGGACGACGACGCGAGCTTGGAGTGGTGTCCCGGGGGTGGTGAGGACGCGAACCAGCTTTGTCTGTATTTGAACGACGTGAAACTTTGTTAACATCACTTGAGTTGGATGAAAATCCCGGTGTGAGAGCCAGGGAGGAGCTCATGCTACTCATTTCCTTACTTTGAATTCGCGAAGCTTCCAATGCCAATGCTTTTTTAAAAATGTCATCAAACTTAGTAATATTAGCTTGTAATAATAATTCGCGGATCCAATCGTCGCGGATCCCTCGCACAAACTGAGCCCGCAAGAAAACTTCAGATATCGAGACTTTTTTCTTACACGTAGATTCAGTGCATTCGACATGAAACTCACAATCTGACAGATGACGTCGTAGCGTAGCAACATATTCAGAAATAGACTGACAGTCCTGTTGGTAGCAAGATAGAAAATAATGTTGAGCAACAACAACATTCCCAGCGGGCATCAGCATCCTCAAAAATTCCTCTGAAAGTGATTTGTAATCAAGTGAGTTCAACGGTCTCTCAGGTCCTAGAAATGCGGCCAAATTGTTGTATTGAATAGGGCCTATTGAACTCAAAAGTAACTGGGATTTTTTCTTATCACAGGTAACGTTTTTCATAGCGGCGTAGTTTTCGAAACGTTCGAGGTATGAAGAGAATTTCTCCAATGTTGACTCAAATCGTTCAAACGGTGCAACATTACCATTACCAGTAATGCCTCCGGTCGCTATCAACTGTTCTACAAGAGCTTTTTGATTGTACGCAAGTGCCTGGGAGAACGTTTCTAAAAAACTTTTGAATTGATTCTCATCCATTGTAAACTGTATGTATAATGAAAAATAAGATACCTGTAGTATGATGAAAAACGTAGTGACGTTCGTAGACGGAGGTTAGAAACGATTTTGAATCTTGATATTCCGTTTGATAGCAGTCATTAATGCTGAACTATTCGATGTTTTAATCCTCGTCGCCAATTATTATGTTTGGAATGTCCGGTATTTGAAAAATAACATACGCACTTTGGCAAAACAACTGCCCAATCAACTTCCGAAAAAAAAATTTATGTATGTATTTATCTCTGTCGCTGTTATTCATATAATAGGATATTGCTGTTATATATATATATATATATATATATATATATATATATATATATATATATATATATATATATATATATATATAAAAGTTAACTGGTGTAAATAGACACTTAGGCTTAGTAAATATCAACAGGAGTTTAGGATTAAGTTTTGTTATTCTTAGTTTATAATACATCCTATAGACTATATATAGAGCTGTAATAGAGAAATAAAGTCAGTTGATGTTCAAGAGCGTGCCGTTATTCTGCCCAAAACCCCTTTCTTTTTATGTTATTAGAGCAATCTTATTCTAACTGGTGCCGAAACCCGGGAGTTTTGTTCGTTTTCGGGTCGGAAATTAAGTAATTAGAGTAGAAAAAGAGAGGGTCTACATAAGTGTATGATGGGTGAAACGGACGAGTTAGCCCAGGAACGCGCGAAGTTTGAGTTCCAGTTAGCCAAGGCAGCGGAAGAACATGCGCAGCTGATGGCTCAGCTCACAGAGGCAAAAAATCAGCACAGATCGAGTTAGTAAAGGTGAGAACTCAGAACTCTGCCTTTATCCATGAGGTCATCGGGCAATTGGAACCGTTCACCGGTACAGTTGGTGACCTCGACCACTTCATTAAAGGAGCTGACCGGATTATGGCTCTTATCATGTCTCGACAAGAAAATGGGACTATATTTGAGTCAGATGTAAAGATGTTGGAAGCAGCATTGGTCAGCCGTATATCAAGACGGATCTTGAACGCCATACAGGGTGATACAACCGTTTCCTGGGACACCCTGAAGAATCGACTTAAGAAGTTGTACGGCGGAGGGCGGTGGACTCCTGAAGAAGATGTGTTCTACCTTGTCAAGTTAAGGCGGAATCAAGGGCAATCCGAAGGTGAGGTCGCGGAAAAACTCTTAGTGCTCTACAATAGAGTGGTAGAGAAGATGGTCGAAACGTTTGGTCAAGAAGAAGGGGGCCGGCGGCTAGCGTTCGTACGCGGACTTCTGAAGGTTCAGTTGAGCCATTACATGGACCGCCCAGGTTCTCTAGCACGTGACCGTGATTTTGTTGAATGCGCGCACGAGCTGGTGGATGCTCATGACCGGAACAAAGCTCAACAAGAGAAGTGCGAGGGAGAATGGATCGAAGTAAGATCCACAAGGAGACAGCATCGGAGCCCACCTAGGCGTGACGGAGGAGGTAGAGGGTTTGAAAAACGACCCAGTAGAGACATAGAAGATAGATGGCGGAGACAAGAAAAGAGGTGTTACGAATGTAACCAAACAGGACACCTGACCGCACAATGCAACCTCACCCGATGTTATGAGTGTGGCAGGAAAGGACACGTGGCAAGGGAATGTCCACGACGCAACCGAGCGAATAGGAGGAGCTCACAGCCAGAACCTATGGAGGTTAACACACAGGAGTGGAGCGGAAGGCGGAACTATCAGAGGAGCAGAGGGAAATTCTCCAGCGGGGACTCATCCGGAGAAGAAAGCATACACTCTGGACGCAGTACTCCGGTTTCAAGGAGACACGAGGTAAGAAGTGGGGACCCGAGACAGGGGCGCGACAACAACGGGTGGATTGAGGGTACGGTAGTCGGTGGGGCAACGGTTCAGGGGAATTATTAATTAATAATAGTGAAGAGAAGGGTAAATGGACGAGGTTGCCCGTGGCGAGATTGAAGGGAACGGGGATGAAATTTCTGGTGGACACGGGAAGTACAAATTCATTAGTCAATAAAAGGGGAGCTGTAAAGTTAGGTATCTGGGAAATGCGCAAACAGTGTGAGTGTACGATAACCACGGTAAGCGGCCGATGTAAAACTTTAGGCGAGGTTTATTTCGATTGTACGAAATTAACGGGAGGGGACATAAGAGTGAAATTACACATCACGGATTCGTTGATGCCAGGGTACGACCTTATTGTGGGGTGTGACATCTTACGTAAAGCGGGTAGAGCGCGGGGAGTGGCGGTTTTGGATAGGCAAGCAGCGGTATCGAGTTGCCACGTCAACAGGGGTTGGTGGTATCGAAATAGGGGCGGTCGAATTCGATAAGGTGGTTATTCGAAACGTGGTGAATAGGAATAGGGACCTTTTCTATCGAGAAAATGAGACGCTACCAACTACGGGGAAAACGGTACATCATATTATTCTCAAATCAGATAAACCAGTGTATGTGAAAGATCGTAGGTACCCCCAGGCGATGAGGGATATTATTAGAGAGCAATTAGGAGACTTACTCCGACAAGGGATTATAAGACAAAGTAATTCCCCCTTTAACAGCCCGCTATGGGTGGTCGAGAAAAAACAAGGAGAGGCAGGCAAGACGGAGAAACAATATCGCGTCGTCGTCGATTACAGAAAGTTAAACGAGGCTACGGTAGATGAAAGATACCCACTCCCACGAGTCGAAGATATTCTGGACCGGCTATCGGGCGCAAGAGCGGTTACCATCAGGTCAGGATGGCGGAAGGTGATATAGGGAAGACCGCGTTCTCCTGGGAAAGAGGGCATTATGAGTTCGTGCGGATGCCCTTCGGGCTGAAGGGGGCCCCATTAACTTTCCTACGCCTTATGGACGAGTTCCAGAGGGGACTGGGAGAGGACTTCGCGCAAGTGTACATGGATGACCTGATAGTGTTTAGCCGGTCACAAGAAGAACACATAAAACATTTAGAGAAGGTTTTCGACAGATTGAGGGAATTTGGTCTCAAATTGTCGCAAAGTAAATCAAAGTTTGGACTGAGAGAGATTAGGTTTCTAGGGCACGTGGTCTCGGTTGACGGCGTACGACCGGACCAGGAACGCGTGAAGGCTATCCAAGAAGCTCCGTTACCCAATAACGTTCGAGGTGTCCGTAGATTTCTGGGAATGGTGAATTATTACCGCCGGTTCATTCCTGGGATCGCGGCGTTAATACAACCGTTAACGGAGATCCTGAGAAAAGGGAGACGGTTCGCATTAGGTCCAACGCAAGTGGAGAGCATTCGGAAGTGCCGGGAAATTCTAACATCGAAACCCGTGCTCGCATTCCCAGATTTCCGCTTGATGTTCCGCATAACGACGGACGCGAGTGAAATTGCTATTGGGGCGGTTTTATCGCAAAATTTTGCCGAAGGGGAAAAACCAATAGCATATGCGAGTCGGCAGTTGAACGAGGCGGAAAAACGCTATAGCGCCATCGAGCGTGAACTGTTGGCGGTAGTGTGGGCGGTGGAACATTTTCGGCCTTACGTTTATGGCAGACGAATCGAACTCATGACGGACCATAAACCCCTAGTTTATTAAAGTACCCTTAAGGAGTCCTCAGCACGGGTAGCACGGTGGAAGGAGCGGCTAGCGGCATATACGTTTAAAGTCGTTTATAAAAAGGGTGTCGAAAACGCGGTGGCGGACTGGTTGTCGCGGGATTTAGTTGTTAATGCTATCGACGATGAAGGTACTTCGGCCGAACCGTTCGCTTTGCGCTATTTAAGGGATTGGGCTGAGAGCGGACCGGAGATTCCATTAGTCAGACAGGATTCAGCAGACAGCGCGGCGTCATCGGAACGTCCTAAGGAGTTACCGCAGATCGACGAAATCATCAATGACAAGAAATTGCAAATTGTTCTCCGTTCGAAGCAGGGATCTGGGACGGAAACCAGGGCTAGCATTTATGAGGGGTTGTCGACAGTGATAGCGCGTATGCCGGTGACGGTCGACGATACGGAATTGGAAAGAATTTTTTTAGAATTCGGCGTCCCCGGCCACGTGTGCCACATATTTTCGGGAAATAAGCTCATTACCGAGAAACTTCAGCGATTATGGAGGCAGGAGAGGATAGGGGTCGGGTTTCCGATAATCCGGTGCTTACGTCAGGTCGAAACTGTTCCCGACCCGACAACCCAACAGCAAATTATTGCCGATCATCATGCTGGCAAATCAAATCACCGCGGGGTAGAGGAGACAGTGCACGCCCTTAAACGTATGTATTATTGGAAAGCCATGAGCCGCACGGTTACTGAGTATATTGGTCGATGTTCTGTGTGTCAGCGGGGGAAATACGATAGGCAACCGCCGCTAGCTGAACAGGTAGTTACCCCAACAGCGCTAGAGCCCCTTCAAAGTGTCCAATTGGATATCTATTCGAATGAGGGCCAGTCCTGGCTCACTGCGATAGACACATTCAGCAAAATCGCAATGGCTTATCCCATAGAAGCAAAGACACCTAGGGCTGTTTGGGAAGGGGTGCTGCAATGGTGCGCAAGTTACGGGGTGCCCGAGCAGATTGTTTCGGATTGCGGACGGGAATTCGATAATGTGTTGATACGTGAAGAGAGTACTGGCCTGGGAATTACGTGGCGGTTAAATACTCCTCACCATGTCAAGGGCAGAGGCGCCGTAGAACGCCTTCATAATACGCTTGGGGAACCCCTTCGGCTTCTCAAATTTGGGAGAAACCTAGACGCATACGACGCCATGCCTAGTGCGATTATAGCCTACAACAATACAATCCATTCGGTGACGGGTTTATCTCCGGTCGAGATTGTGTTTGGTCAAACAAGGCGCGATCGGGGGGATTTATTAACAGTTACTAACACGGAGTTATTGGCGCAACTTTCCCGGAGACGTGCCGAACAGACGTCGTCATGGAGTAAGGTTCGGGACAAATTGATTAGAGAAAAGACCTCTCGGGTACACAAGGCTAATGAGAACGTGAGGGTACATTCGACAGGTTCACTTCCGTTGGGAACTGTTGTTTATCGACGATTGCGGACAGCTCGAAATAAAACGGCTGCACGTTACGAGGGGCCCTTTAGAATGATCACAATCAGGGAACATAATTTATATACAATTCGAGACATCAATCAGCCGTCCAGGGTTCGTACAGTCCATTTAGAAGAGCTGTACCTCATAAAGTGTCACCGCTGGAGCCGGAGGCTGTGGTTCAGGAGTGTTAGTGTTGTTTGTGTTGTATTTTAGTTACTGTGGCTAGTGATTAAGAAGACAACTAAATTGTAACATATTGTGGAATTACTTAAACTATTTTGTAGTTCATGGAAGTATTATTTTGTGTTGTTCTTTTTCTGATCTTTCAGGTTATATTTTTGTAATTATTCTTATGTAACTCTTAGTTAATAGTTAGGCTACAATTAATAAGGTTGTAAAAATTTTTTGTTTTTGTTGTAATTCTTTTTTTTTTTGTAGTTCCTCCTAGTGAAGGAACTGGAGGGGGGGAGTTAACTGGTGTAAATAGACACTTAGGCTTAGTAAATATCAACAGGAGTTTAGGATTAAGTTTTGTTATTCTTAGTTTATAATACATCCTATAGACTATATATAGAGCTGTAATAGAGAAATAAAGTCAGTTGATGTTCAAGAGCGTGCCGTTATTCTGCCCAAAACCCCTTTCTTTTTATGTTATTAGTACAATCTTATTCTAACTTATATATGTGTATATATATATATATATATATATATATATATAAATTAACGAGTTTGAAACAATAAAGATAAAAAAAAAAAAAAAAGGTTTTAAATACGTACACTGTAAGAGATCGGCTATAACTGACTTTATTTATGAAATAATCCTCTTTGTATAAGATCCAGGAGTTGTTTGCATTCATGAGAGGGATTAGCTTTATCATCACCGGGCTCTGCCTCTTAAAGTATATATATATATTTTTTTTTTTTTAATAAAAGGATTGAAGCAAAAGCTATATATACAACATTCTAAGTGCGAAAGAGTTCCAATTGTTTTTAATCTATTTGTTTTTCTATTTTATAAGATCTTCGGTAACCGTTGTAATGTGAACTCATTTTCATTGTAAGGGATTATCCCACCAATGTTTTAAAATTTATACATATTTTAAAATAAAATAAAACAAAATATTAAAAAAAAAAAATTACAAGATCTGGACTTAACAGACCTTACTTTCGAAATCTACTCAAATTATCTTCTCATTTCCGAAAATCTTAAAAATAAATATATATTTAGGAAGTCATTTATTGAGTTAACAAAGAAAAAAAAAAATGACAAAACTGATTAATTTAATATATATGTATGTATGTATGTATGTATGTATATGTATGTATATATAAGTTACAAGTGTAACCAGGACAGTATTATTGTTAATACCATAATTGTAAATATAAACAATGTAAAACATATAAAAGCAGGATTATGAGACAGAATAAAGCAGTATTGTTTCAGAAGCCTAACAGTGTGTGTTATTTCGTTCCTTTTAATCTTTTTTTTATTACTATCCGTGTCACGACGCTTAAGTGGTGCCGAAACCCGGGAACTTGTGAAAAGAAAACCAGGTTAAAGATTTTTTTTTTTTTTCTTTTCTTCTCTTGATCTCTGTTCAGCACCTTTATTGTGATCACGAGTGAGGTAATAATGCCTGAAGGAAACAATATCCTGAGACCAGCCGTGCTCACGATGGACGCACAACCTCAGCCACAACCACAACCTCAACCACAACCCGCAACACAACCTCCGCTAGAAGCACAGGAATCAGTTTTAGATATAAATCCTAATTTCCCGTTGTTGCCGTCAACTACGCTGTCATTAGCGCGTGCAGACATAGCTGCAAGAGAAGCGAATGAGTTAGAGCGCATGAAGCTTAGGAAGAACAACGCGCGGGATCTGAGGAGAGAGATAAGCGAGCTCGAGAGGTTTGATGGTGAAGTCGGGGAGCTTAATCATTTCCTGAAAGGAGGAGACCGCATCATGTATTATATCCACATTCAGACCGAGGCAAAGGACATAGAGGAATTGGATGCCACTAGACTAAGGGCAGCTCTGGTATGTCGAGTCAGGAGGAGCATACTCAACCTAATCCAGGCCGATGAGGAAACGCCATGGCATGTAGTTAAGGAAAGGTTAAAGAAAGCATTCGGTGGAGGACGATGGGCTCCCGAGGAAGATATGCTCCAGATGTTCAGGGAGTATCGGAAACCTGGACAAACACAGGGGCAATATGCAGCAGTTCTGTTAGCGCGATACAATAAAATAACAGAGAAACTACGTGAAGTGATGGAAACGGAGCAGGTAGAGGCCAGAATGGATTTTCTGTCCAGAATCCTGAAGGTCCAGCTTGCTAGAGATACTGGCAGAAAAGAAGGGTTACCGCGAGACAAATCGTTTCTGGAATGCGCCCAGGAGATGGTTGACTCAAGTGCAAGAGAAGAGGAAGCCAGACACAGCGAAGAGGTAGAAGCAGGATGGAGTAGGGTTACGTATCGTAGACCCGAGATACATCGAAATCGGCCAAGATTAGAAGCTGGGAAAAGGAGAGAACCCGAGAAGTATAGGAAGGAGAGGTCGTTCGCAAGAGACAGGCGACCGGGGACAGATAGAAGGAGTGGAAGAAGGGAAGATAGAAGGTGCCACGAGTGCGGCAAGACGGGTCATTTGGTGGCCCAATGCCCTCGCACAAGGTGCTTTGAGTGCAACAGCGAGGGGCACATGGCACGACAATGCCCCTATATAAAGCGAAGAGAAGTAGACCGGGGTGAACCGATGGAGGTGAACATGCAGAGGTTGCGGAGGGACACCGGCATGAGCCGTAGAGTTGGATCAGCGGATGAGACAACAGAGTCATCGGGTGTATCGGAAACGGAGGAGGAAGAACCAGGTAGCAGTGGACGAGAGCAGCGGAAGGAACAGCGACGAGTAGGGGCGAGGAGCAGGAAGCACGCAGCAATCTGAGGAGGGTGTCTGCGGAGAGGCGACCGCGCTGAGACCTGCAATAATATTAGAGGTGAGTCTTGCTGGTTGCCAATTATTAAGATAAGAGGGGGAGTGCAGTGTTTGGTGGATACGGGGAGTTCCAACACAATTGTGACAAAAGGGGCGTTGGAAAAGTTGTACGGTAACGAGAGGGTACTCCAGGTACGCGAGTGTAGATGCCAATTAATTACTCTGGGCGGGCCATGTAAAGTGGAGGGAGAAATAAACATTGAGATTAATCGGTGGGCGGGGAAACAGGGAGATTTGAACGTCCATGTAGTGGGAGAAATGACTCGGCAATACCAGATGATTATAGGGTGCGACCTGTTGGATCAGGTAGGATCGAGAGTGAGGATTCATCATGGGAAATGGGACATTAGGATCGGGACGCGCTCGTACAGCGGTAGAGGGATTGAACGAGGAAGGGAAACGCAAATCGGGGCTGTAACCAAAATCGATGACTGGAGGGGGGACATACGGAGAGAGTTTCGGGACATTTTTTTTCACGAGGGAGATGTTTTGGGGGTCACGGGCCGGACGGTGCACGAGGTTCCCCTGAAACAGGACAGGATCACATATGTCAAGGAAAGGAGATATCCTCAGGCACTTCGGTCCCATATACGTGAAGAACTCAATTCTCTCAAGGAACAGGGGATCATCGTCGACAGTACGTCGCCGTATAATAGTCCTCTATGGGCGGTTAAGAAGAAGAGTTTACCGGGGGATGGGAAAGACCGGTACAGAGTGGTGGTAGACTATCGGAAGCTTAACGATAACACCGTTGACGAGAGATATCCGATACCGCGGTTCGAGGATATTCTCGATAGGCTGAGCGGGGCGACCATTTTCAGTACACTCGACCTCAAAGCGGGATACCATCAGATTAAGATGCACCCGCGCGATCAACATAAAACCGCCTTTAGCTTCGAGAGGGGACATTACGAATTCACGCGCATGCCGTTCGGCCTAAAGAATGCCCCAATCACCTTCCAGCGCTTGATGGACGAGTTCCTCAGAGGCCTAGGAGAGTCCTTCTGTCAGGTCTACATGGACGACCTCCTTATCTTCAGTAAGACAGAGACAGAACACGTGGAACATTTGCGCAGGGTTTTCGCGAAGATCAGAGAGTTTGGCCTCAAGCTGTCCCAAGAGAAGTCGATAATGGGGCAAGAACAAATCACTTTCTTAGGCCATACTATTTCCAGGGATGGGATCAAGCCGGACGCAACCAAAGTAGAGGCGATTCGCAAGATGGTGGTGCCACATGATGTTAAGGGTATTCGTCGCCTGTTGGGAACCCTCAACTATTACAGACGATTCATACCGGACATGGCAGCATATCTCGTCCCTCTGAACAAGCTGCTCAGAAAAGGATCGAGGATAGCAGTCACGCCGATCATGGAGAACAACATTCGGAAGTGCATGGAGAGGCTGCAAGAAAAACCTGTGCTAGCGTTTCCGGATTTTCAGAGACCCTTCGCGTTAACGACGGATGCGAGTGAATATGCATTGGGGGCAGTGTTGTCGCAAGGAGAGGCTGAGGGCGAACGACCGATAGCTTATGCAAGTAGACGACTGACAGACGCAGAGACGAGATATAGCGCTTTAGAGAGAGAGTTACTTGCTATTGTATGGGCAGTGGAGCATTTCCGGCCGTACATCTTCGGAAGGAAGTTCCGAGTACACACCGATCATAGGCCACTCCAATGGATCGGAAGACTGAAAGAGACATCGGCGAGAGTAGCCAGGTGGAAGGAGTTCCTGGCTCAATACAACATGGACGTGGTCTACAAACCAGGAAAGGAGAACATTGTGGCGGACTGGCTGTCTCGGGCTATTACAACGAACGCGGTGGAAGAAGCTGGGGAATCATCACGAGACGTACGACAGTTCCTGAGTGAATGGACACCAGAGAGAGAAGGAGGTGAGGCAACGGGAGGTCAAGAGCTACCGTCCGAGGATAGTTCCACAGACGACAGACCGGATAGTATGGAGGAAATAGATGACATCATTAATGACAAGCGGCGTCAAGTAATTTGGAAAACCCGGACATCCGGTCTACTGAAGATCGATTTTGCGAAATGTGGGACGAACAGCGTCATTACAGTATGGTCCCAGCCTGGGATTGGGGATGACCAAATCTGCAGAGTCCTAAAAGATGTATCGAAGCAGGGGAAGGTGCACCACATCTACGTGGGAAACGCTTCTATCTGGGACAAAATTCAGAGGGTATGGAGATCAGAACGCATTGGGCTAGACCGCAGCTTCATTCGCTGTAAACGTATGGTGGAGACCATCAGAGACGAGGAGCGGCAGAAAGAAGTGACCATAGCTCATCACCAAGGGAAAACTAATCACCGGGGGATTTCAGAGACTCTGATGGCATTGCGGCGGAGGTATTTTTGGACCAACATGAAGAAGACGGTGAGTGACATCATTGGAACTTGTCAAGTATGTCTCCGCACGAAATACGATCGCCATCCGCCGAAGGTCACACAAGACGAGACAGCCACAGCGGAGGCGCCGCTCATGGATATCCAAATCGACACATTCACCTGGAGAGGATATAAGTGGGTGACGATGGTGGATCTGTTTAGTAAGGTAGCCATGGCCTATCCAGTACAGGAACGATCGGCGGATGCGGTGTTAGCGGCATTAGGCCGCTGGTTTCAGTTTTACGGGGTTCCAGAACAGATCGCATCAGATAGTAGTCGCGAGTTCGACAACGCAGCAATTCGGGAGGAGATGCGCGTTTTAGACGTTAAATGGCACCTCAACACGCCGGGACATCCTAAAAGCAGGGGATGTATTGAGCGGCTTCACGGCACCCTCAGTGAGCATCTGCGGGTATATCAAGGGGAGAAAGGGTTGGAACCAGACGTTGCCATGAGCAAAGCCATTGTTGCGTACAACCATTCTATCCATGCGGTCACGGGGTTCTCGCCGTTTGAGATACTTTTCGGCTTGAGGGAACGTCGGAGAGATTTTAGGGGAGCCACGGAAGACGAGCTACAGATGGTAAATAACCGCCTGGAAATGAGAAACTTATGGAACAAGACTTATCGTAAGATTCGAGCCGAGAAAGCAAAGAGGGTGGCGCGAGAGAATTTGGCCGTGCGGGACGTGACAGGGAGAGTGGCGATTGGGACGATTGTGTACCGGAAACTAGGGTCCAATAGAGGAAAAGAACCGTCGCGTTACGAGGGACCATTCAGGGTGACAGTGATCCGGGAACACAATGTGGTTACCATCGAGAGCCTGAATGCTCCACATCGGAGACGGACAGTCCATATCGAACAATTGAAGATCCCAACACGGGAACCGTCGGTTGGGTAGTTACTGGAGTATCCTCCCGTTCATACAGATACGGAGACATGTATGAGCTGTATCTCAGTTTGTAATTCTGTTAATAGTAGAATTAAGATTTTTTTTTTTTTCTGACCATTTTGTATTGCACTGATTGCGTGCTACATGTGTAAAAGATTTTCTTTCCTTATTGTATTCTCTTTTATTATAGGTAAACCGGTGAGGTGTACAGTTCTCGTATGTCATTTTCTGTTGTTGTGTTAACTTATAAGATTCTATTTTCTTTTGTCATTTTTTTTTGTGTTTGTTTTGTTTTGTTTGTTGTTTGTAAGAGTTTCCGAGGACTGTTCGGAAACTGGCAGGGGGGAGTTACAAGTGTAACCAGGACAGTATTATTGTTAATACCATAATTGTAAATATAAACAATGTAAAACATATAAAAGCAGGATTATGAGACAGAATAAAGCAGTATTGTTTCAGAAGCCTAACAGTGTGTGTTATTTCGTTCCTTTTAATCTTTTTTTTATTACTATCCGTGTCACGACGCTTAAGTTATATGTATATATATATATATTTATATATATATATATATATATATATATATATATATATATATATATATATATATATATATATATATATAAATAAAAATATATATATATATATATATATATATATATATATATATATATATATATACATATATATTTATATAAGTTAAGTGCCATAGCCGGGTAATAGTGGAGCTTAATCCTACTGAGAATATAAACAACTCCCAGATCTTATATAAGAAGGATTAAGTTATCAATAAAGTCAGTTATAACCGATTTCTCTGTGCGTTATCATTTCTAAACCTTTCCTTTTTTTTAGTTAAAGTGTCTCGAACGCGTTAAGTTATATATATAAGATGGAAAGGGAGGGGATAGTTCAGTGTCTAGGGTCATGGGTTAGGTTAGGTTTTGTGGTTTTTGGACACTCAACTACAGAGGTCATTCGTGTCCTTTGAGTTAGGTTTGTTTTGACTTATTTTTTATTGTTAAATTTGGCTATACAGGTTAAATTTTTTTAGAAAGTCAATTACTTGAGTTACGTTCAAAACATTATTTTCCAACATCCAGTGGAGTCTTCTTTCTATTTTGCAGTTTTCAAAGTAAGCTGCGTAACGCGGGCAATCTACTAGAATGTGAGCGATGGATAGCTCTACTCTGCAGGATGTGCATTTAGGTGGAGCTTCCTTGTCTATGAGGTATCCGTGGGTCAATCGGGTGTGACCTATTCTCAATCTTGCTAGGACAACTTCCTCTCTTCTGTTGGTACGGTTAGAACTTTCCCAGGATGAGGTTTCTTTTTTTATTCCTTTTAATTTGTTGCCGTCCTCGACACTTTCCCAGAGCTGGTCCCAGGTCTTCTTTGCTAGGGATTTCAGGCTGTTTCCGAGATCTGATGGAGTGTAGACTCTTATTTCATCTAGAGTTGACATTGCTGCTTCCTTTGCTGCTAGATCTGCTGCCTCGTTGCCTTTAATTCCAACATGGGACGGTATCCATGCTATTATTACATTCTGGCCCTGACTTTTAATCATTGTTGAGTAGCTCTGCGCTTTCTTAAGTATTTGATTGTCTGTATATATGTTGCTTAGTTCTAATATTGCGGACAGTGAATCGGTGAATATTAAAAAGTTTTCTTCATTACACTGCATGATATGGTAGAGTGCTGCACTGATAGCATAGCATTCCGCTGTAAAGTTGCTCGATATGGAAGGAAGCTTATATTTAATTGTCTTTGAGTCTATGGTAAAGGAACATCCTACATTGGAGTGTGTTTTTGAACCGTCTGTATACAAATATTTGCTATTTCTGTATTTGTCTTTTATGCTTAGATATTCTGTTATATATGCAAAATCTGGGGTGTTCGATTTTTTGAGTTTGCAAAGAGTTAGATCTATTGTAGGTAGTTTGAGGGTCCATGGAGGGTAATAATGTTCGTTGACTGAGGTTTGCAAGGATCTGATTTCTTCTATGTGTCTTCCTGCTCTTATTCCGAGTGGGGTGGGTAATCTTCGGGCATCGTTAAATCTCCTGCTTCTAGGTTGAAAAACTGGTTTCCATGCTGGATTTTCTTCATTAAATTTTAGTTTGGCGATATATCCGCAGGCCAGTTGATGTCTTCTAACAGCCAGTGGAGCTATACCTGCTTCTACACAAAGACTGCTTACTGGGCTAGTTCTGAAGGCACCAGTAGCCAGACGGATGCCTGCGTGGTGGACTGAATCTAAAGCAGTCAGCAATTTGGGACTAGCTGAAGCATATATAAAACTGCCGTAATCTAGTTTAGATCTGACTAAAGAAGTGTATACTCTCAGCATGCTTTTTCTGTCTGCTCCCCATGAGCTTCCTGCCAGGACTTTGAGCACGTTTAGCCGTTTTCCACATTCTTCCTTCAGCCATTTAATGTGTTCCTTCCAGTCTAGTTTGCAGTTAAGTAATAATCCCAGGAACTTGACTTTGGATTCGAAATTTAAGTTTGCGCCTCTATAAACTAAGTCTGGGGGAGATGTTGGTGTTCTCCGTCTTGAGAAGAGCATGCATTTTGTTTTATCAACTGAGAAATATAATCCAGATTGTCTTGACCATGATTCTAAATTTGTTAGACATTTCTGTAAAGATTTCGTGACCTGATTTCGATTGCTGAACGGAAGTAGTAAGGCTAGGTCGTCTACGAATAAATACGATTTTATGGGTTTTGGAATAACACTAGTGATTTTGTTGATGGCAATAGCAAATAGGGCGCAACTTAATACACTTCCCTGAGGTATTCCGTTTGACATTGTTTTAACCGAGGATAAGTAATCCCCTATCCTGACTTGGAACGTGCGGTGCCGTAGAAAGTTTCCTATCAGGGTGAGAATGCGACCCTCGAATCCCCATTCCTTCAACTGATGCAGTACAAGCGTCGGATTTAAATTATCGTAAGCTTTTTCAATGTCGAAAAAAATGCCTATGCATTCTTTTTTTTCAACGAAGCATTTCATTATTTCATATTCCATTGTAACAAGATGGTCCAAGGTAGAGCGTCTTTTTCTGAACCCACATTGTTCCTTCGATAGTAATTTATTTTCTTCCAAGATCCATATCAGCCGTTTGAACACCATTTTTTCAAGCAGTTTCGACATACAACTTATCAGTGAAATAGGCCTGTAACTTGGAGGAAATAGCTTGTTTTTTCCATTTTTGGGGATTGGAATAATAACAGATCTTCTCCAGACGTTCGGAAAGTCCCCCGAGTGCCATATGTGGTTATATAGGGCCAAAAGCGTATCCAGAACCTGTGTTGGTAGATGTTTTAACATCTCGTTGTGAATGTCATCTATTCCCGGTGCGGAAGGTTTTAGATCCTTTATGGAGGCTCGCAATTCGGTTTTGGTGAAAGGAAGGTTATACTCTTTTTCCGCTTCATTCGCGTTTGTATTTTGTTCGAAGTTATCGAGTGGATGATGTGTTTTCGAGGAGTATAGTCCTGAATAAAATTCTGCAAAACGCTCAGCTAACAATTCCTCCTTTTGTTCTACTTGTTCACCGATTAGGAGTGCCACCTGATTTTCTTTATATATTCCTGTAATACCCTGTATCTTTTTCCAGAATGTGCTTGGGGGAGTATTAGTTGTGATATTATCTAAAAATTTTTCCCAGGATGCTTTCTTTTTACTCTTGATTATTCTTCTAGAGAGTGAACGGCTCTTCTTATAATCTATTAGGTTGTTAGGAGTGGGTTCCTTTTGAAATATTTTCAGGGCTTTTCTTCTTCTTTTAATAACGGCCTTACATTCTTCATCATACCACGGTACATTTTTGTGTGATCTCGTTTTGTTGGAGGTTTTTGGGATTGAAAGGCCTGCTGCTTCCAGAATCGCTGTTGTTATCAAATGGGTTTTCTCGTCGCTGCTGCTAGCTGATAGTAGTTCTGATTCAGTTATGTTTAGGTTTTTTTGAAACGCAAACCAGTCAGATTTTTCCATGATCCATCTAGGATGTTTAGATTTGATGGGGTTATCGTTAGGGAGAGAGATTACTATCGGAAAGTGGTCACTAGAGTACTGGTCTTGTGCAACCTGCCAACATAAATGCGGAAAGATGCTTGAGGAGCACCAGGTTATATCGATGGAGGAGAACGTGTTGTAAGCCGGGCTTAAATAAGTTGACTCTCCCGTATTTAGGACGACTGAGTCGGTGGTATCGATGATTCTCCTAATTTGATTTCCCCGAGTTGTGCAATGAGAGGAGCCCCAGGAAGTGTGGTGGGCGTTAACGTCGCTTACGCAAATGTACGGAGATGGTAAATTTTTGAAAAGATTTAATAAACTATTTTCTGAAAAATTATCTGGAGGTAGGTATATGTTACACAAGTAGACAGGGAATTTGAGGAAGACCTTAACCACTACCGCCTGGAGTGAAGTTTCTACTTGGACCAGCTCGGATACAACATTTTTGTGAACCGCGGTCAGTACACCACCACAAGCTATATTACTGTTTTCGAAATCCATTCTATAAATATTATATTCCTTGAGATTAAATTTTTTGTGAGGAACCAACTTACTTTCTTGTAGGCATACGGCTACTGGTTGGTATTTTTTAATGATTAATTTCAACTCTTCATTTTTACTAGTTATACCATTGCAATTCCATTGAATGATATTTGTTGTGAGTGGCATGTTTTAAGTATGAGTGTAAATAAATATATTTGACCAATTGGAATAAATAATGAAATAAGAATAGGTAACAGGTAGAGATGAAATTAAGTTGTTAAAATGGTTAAGATATGAAAACAAAAATACTAAAGAAAGAAAAAATAAATAAATAAACAAATATAAAAATAAAAAAATAATATATGGTCAATACTAATTATTTTATTTAATTTGTTTCCATTTTTTCCTTACTAAGCGCTCGATTTTGTGACTTATTACGCGATCTGCTTCTTGATCGTCTGTCTTTTACTAGTGTCCAATCACCTTGCATGTCGTCGAAGTTCCTGCGACATGAGGTGGTTCCGTCACAAGTAGTTTTATCCGAAGATAAAACTGGGAGTTCCGCGGGAGATTTGGGGATAGTGGACTCAGCTTCCGTAATTTTGGCCGGTTCCGGAGCCAGGGAAGGAGTCGGTTTGGTGGGTAGGGAAGGAAGGTTATGCTCAGCTGGAGGAGAAGTTGATGTGAAAGGAGTTGGAAGAGGAATGGAGCCAGCTGATGGCCCAGCTGACGTAGGGAGGTGGTGGGGATAGAGAATGGGAGTGGGGGCCCGGTCCGGTTTAATTGTTTCCGAACGGGCAATTGATAAAGAGGCTTTATTGCATTCAGGCACTAACGGCTTCTTAAAAATGTTAATATTGTCATTTCTATTATCTGTTTGAACACTAACACTTTTAGTATTTTTAACTATATTAGAAAAGGTCATACGTGTTGACAAGGGATGTAACGATTCAAATTTATTTTTAGCTGCAAAGTATGTTATCTTTTCGGCCTCCTGAATGCCTTTAATTTCTTTTTCTTTTTGAAACACTGGACATTTTTTAGAGAATGAATCATGTTGCTCGTTACAATTAACACATTTTATAGGGCTAACACAGTCTGACCCTTCATGCTTATTTTGGCCACAGAGTCTGCAAAGCGGCTCTTTTTTGCATACATTTTTAGTATGACCGAATTTCAAACAAATATAACAGCGGGTAGGATTTGGAATGAATTGTCTCACATTGATGTTATAGAAACCTACTTTTATTTCGTTGGGTATGGTGGGGCTGTTAAAGGTTAACAGGTAGTTATTGCTTTTTTGTTGCTCATTATTTTTGTAAAACGTCAATCTTTTAACATCTACGACATTCTGGGGTTTTAGTTCGTCTTTTATTTCGTCGATCGAACAATTGTTAAGGTCTGGACACCATATTATTCCTTTACTGGTGTTCAATTTAGCATGTGGCTCGACAATAATAGGGAGGTTTGATAAGGTTTTAGATTTTATAAGTTTTTCTGTTTGAATTACTGACACAGTTTCGACTAAAAGAGTACCATCTCTCAATTTTTTGACTGTTTTAGCTTCACCGATTATAGTTTTCAAACTCTTGCTAATAAAAAACGGTGATGCTTTTTTGAAGTCTTCCCTCATCATCCGTTTCATTTCTTTTAATAATTAAAAATTTGACACTGCTTTTTACAGAGTTTTCTTCATTATTAGAAATAACATTTCTATATCTCACTTTTTTCTTTTTTACAGGCGGAGATTCCGCCATTTCGTTAGAAAAAATTAAATAAAATAAAATAAAGAACCTTCTATTTAGAGATAAAAGAAATACTTTAAGGAAAGAAAAATAATTTAAAACGGAAAAAATAAACTAAATTAGTTTAATAAGTGACTTATCGCTTGTAGTTAATCCTCAGGAGCTCCGAACGTAGATCTTCACTCTTCGAAGTATAAACACAAACTCCTAGGGTCATGGGTTACTGACTTCAAGGCCGGCAGAAACATATAAATTATTTATTATGCCATCATCCAAGAATTGGTCCAGAGTGGGTACCCTTAATGGGGGAAAATCCTGGTGTTTTAGAGTGAACTCTGATATGAAGATTAAAGAAAAATATATGCTGACAGTCCGAATAATATTACCTCAAAATGACGGACAAAAATTGTTTTCCTGAAAGAATTCACAGCTACTATATATTAAATTGGAGAACATTAAATTTTAATAGTGCTCCACAAAGACATCGAATAACTCTAGTCCTATAGAATCCTTACAATCCAAAATCCTTCGTAAAATCCTCAATGTTCCTAATTTTGTACCGAATATGTTGAAGGACATATTTAACATTCTCAATATTTTGTTTTTTTTTTTGTTTATTTAATATTAATATAGCTTTGTTTGTGTTAACCACCATTTTAGATATAGAAGGTTACAGTAAGGTTAGAGAGAGTACTATGGACGCTATGCTATGAGCTTACTCTTTTGATTTCTGTTCAAATATAATATGTGTGTTCTTTCAATACAGAATTTTTCATACACGTAGTTCTCAATTTAATAACCTACTTCAACAGGTTATGGGACTAGCAAGTTTCCAACTGAGCAGACTTTGTGTACAATATTAACCAGTGAAAGATTTTTTTTTTTTTTTAAGTTCCTGTGTGTGTGAAGATTTTCAACATGGATCTTAAAGTTAATATTGGATTACTTGAAGGAAAGTCAAATTGGGCTACGTGGAAATATAAAGTACTTGTTTTGTTAAGGAGTTTTCCTGGTGGAGAAAATGTGGTCATGGGTAAGCTCACAAAACCCAAAGAACCTGATGAAGACAAGGAAGTCTTAGTAAGTGATTTTAATAATAAATTAGAGTTATACCAGTGTGCTGACACTAAGGCTCTTTTAGTGCTAACAACTAATATGACTGAAGAAACCTTAACTAAAGTTATGAGGTTCAGCTCATCTAGAGAGGTTTGACTTGAGCTACATAGACTATTTGAAGGGGATTTACAAGATAAATCATTTGATTTATGTATGCAATTTTTTAATTTAAATTATAATCCTGTTGATGATATGGCAAACCATTTATCTAAATTGAAGAATATTTGGAACAATTTAAATAAGGAATTAAAAGATGAAAAGTTGCCAGAAATTCTTTTAATATGTAAAATTTTAGATACTTTGCCACCAGAATATTTTTCGTTTAAATCAACATGGCGATTAATGCCAAAAGCAGAACGTTCTATTGACAATTTAACCACACAATTGTGTGCTCATGAGAGGGCTCTTAAGGATATCAATAAGAATACTGGTGAAAAGAACAATGAGGAAGCTTTTGCTATTGCTAGGAAAAATATTAACATGAAAAAGGATTTTAGAAATAAAATTATTTGCCATTACTGCAAAAAGGAAGGCCACATTATTAGAAAGTGTTTAAAATGGAAGAAAGATGGGTACCCTCCTAAATCTCAGGAGTCACAATCAAATAATATAACACTGGTTGTATCACATGTTTTTCAGTCTGAGTGTGATAGTTCTAATTGGTACGTAGACAATGGAGCTACAAACCATGTTTGTAACAATAAAAGACTTTTTGAATTTTTAAAAGAATTTGATACTCCACATCAGGTAACCACAGCTAACGGTGACAAAGCTAATGCCTTAGGATATGGGGATGTAAAGTTCCTTACTTCTTGTGACAAATTTATTACCCTAAAGGATGTGTGGTTTGTTCCTTCTATTCACAAAAATTTATTTTCTGTACTGGCTGCTCATGATAGGTGTCCTAAAAGTAAATTTAGTTCAACTGCCGAGACATGTCAATTTAGAGTGAATAATGAAGCAGTTATAACTGGAAAACGTGAGATAAACAATGGCCTATACAAACTTAATATTTTTCATACAGAGCCTGTAAATAATGTTGTTTCAGCCGAGGATCCTCAAAAACTTTTGCAGCTCTACCATGAAAGACTCGCTCACCAAGATAAGAGGCATACAAAGGAAGTTGTTGAAAGGGAGCTTGGTATTAAATTGAAAACAGGAACTGAATTATGCGAAGGTTGTGTCTATGGGAAGGCACATAAGCTTAAACACGGAACAAGGAAAAGAGCTTCTGCACCTGGAGAATTATTTCATGCAGACGTTTGTGGACCTTTTGAAAAATCGTTTTCAGGATATAGATACTACCTCCTTTTTAAAGATGATTTCTCTAGATTTAGATATATTTATTTTCTTAGAGAGAAATCAGAAGTTTTCGAGAAATTTTTAATTTTATTAAAAGAATGCCAAAGAGCTGGTCATGTTATCAAAGCTCTTCAATGTGACAATGGTGGAGAGTTTGTCAACCGTAGAATGAAGGATATTATTGCAAAAAATGGTATTCATCAATTGTTAGTAATGCCCTACAGTAGTGAAATAAACGGATTCATTGAGAGAGATAATAGAACTGTGGTAGAAGCAGCTAGAGCCATTCTGCATTCCCATGGAAATATGCCTCAATCTTTATGGGCTGAATTGATTAACTCAGTTGTTTATGTTTTGAATAGAACATCTAGGACTGGTGTACCTGGCAAATCACCGTTTGAATTATGGTTAGGGAAGAAACCTAGTATCAAACACTTGAAAATTATTGGTAGTGAGTCCTATGTTCACATTCCTAAACAATTTAGGAAGAAAATGGATAAGAAAGCTCAAAAAGGTATTCTTGTTGGCTACGACTTTGGAGGCTACCGTGTTTGGACAGGAGGAAGAAAAATAATAAGGTCAAGAAATGTTACTTTTAATGAAAAGCCTCTTTCCCCTGCAGTTACAGTTCATCTTCCAGAGGAAAAGAAGTATGAAATAAATGATGATGTTCCTGAAGAGATTGAACCGGAAGTAGATAGATCTTCTGATGCTGAATCTACAGAAGATTTTGTTGGTTTTGAGGATGAAAAAGAAGATATAGGGACTATTAGAGAACTTAGAGATAGGAATACTCTTCATCCTCCTGCAAGATTTGAAGATTATATTTTTCTCGCCTCATGTGATTCTTCTGAACTACCAACTACCTATGACGAAGCCATGAAGTCTTCAGAGTCCAAACAGCGGAAGCTTGCGATGCAGGAAGAATTGAAGGCTCATGAAGATAATGAAACCTGGCATCTTACTGACTTACCCCAAAATAAAAGAACAATACCGTGTAAATGGGTTTATACAAAAAAATTTAATGCTGATGGAAGCTTAGATCGGTACTAAGCAAGGCTTGTTGTGAAGGGGTTTAAGCATGAAGAAGGTCATGATTTTGAAGAAACTTTTAGTCCTGTAGCAAGAGTAGCGACAGTTAGAGCACTTATTAGCGTTGCTGCTCACGAAGACATGACACTATATCAATTTGATGTGTCTACAGCTTTTCTCAATGGAGAATTAAAGGAAGAGATATACATTAGTCAACCACCTGGATTTGAAGACAGCAGCGCTAGGTCATGCAGACTAAGGAAAAGTCTTTACGGCCTTAAGCAAGCTCCGAGATGCTGGAATGAGAAGATAAAAGGGTATTTGGTGAAAGCTGGATTCTGTATTAGTACTGCCGACCCCTGTCTGTTTATTAAGAATTCCAATGATAGAAAAATTTTCTTATCTCTTTATGTCGATGATGGACTAATAGCTGCGTCTTGTGAAAAGGATGCTTTATCTTTAATTGAAAATTTAAAGAAGGAATTTAAAATTAAGGCAAAGCCTGCCAATTACTTTCTTGGACTGGAAATTAAAAGGAGCAAGGAGGGAATAAAGGTTAGTCAGTCTGCCTATGTGAGGAAAATTCTAAACAAATTTCAAATGACCGAGTGTCGACCTGTGAGTACTCCTATTATTAGCAGTACTGGAGAGGATTCACAATCTGGGAGAGACATCTCTGAGTATCCTTACAGGCAAGCTGTGGGAGCTTTAATGTATCTAATGATCTCAACCAGGCCTGACATAGCATTTGCGGTTGGAGTAGTGTCCAGATCTTTGGAAAAACCGAGAGGCGAAGATATCATTAAAGTAAAAAGAATATTTAGATATCTCAGAGGGACCCAAGATATTGGAATAATGTACAAGCCCAATGAAGAGAGCTTCCTACAAGGCTACAGTGATGCAGATTTCGGAGGTGACATTAGCACAGGGCGGTCTACAACTGGAGTGGTCTGCAAGTTTGCCGAGGGACCTATTTCATGGATAAGCCAAAGACAGACAAGTGTTGCAATCTCCACTACAGAAGCTGAACTGATGGCTGCTAGTGAGGGAGCTCGGGAGATGGTTTGGCTGAAGCGCTTATTCACCGAATTAATGCCTCATTCTTCAGAGAAGATACCAACTCTTTTTGTGGACAATGAAGCTGCGGTTAAGCTGGCGAAAAATCCTGAGTTTCATCGCCGAACAAAACACATAAGAATTAGACATTTTTTTGTTAGAGAGGTGGTTCAAGAAAAAATTATTAATGTTGAAGGGATTTCTACGGAATACCAACTTGCTGATTTTCTTACGAAGCCACTCCACAAACCTAGACTTAGTGTTCTTATGGCCAATTTAGGTATTGTGTAGTGTTGTAGTGTGTGCAAAATATATTTAATGTGGGAGAGTGTTGAAGGACATATTTAACATTCTCAATATTTTTTTTTTTTTGTTTATTTAATATTAATATAGCTTTGTTTGTGTTAACCACCATTTTAGATATAGAAGGTTACAGTAAGGTTAGAGAGAGTACTATGGACGCTATGCTATGGGCTTACTCTTTTGATTTCTGTTCAAATATAATATGTGTGTTCTTTCAATACAGAATTTTTCATACACGTAGTTCTCAATTTAATAACCTACTTCAACAGAATAAACCTTAACCTTAACGTCCTATTTGTGCTGATTTGTCCCAAACTCATTATATAATGAAATTATGTATCATTCATTCTATTTATTTGTATTATTATAATAGAGTTGTTAATTTCAGTAAATAAATTAAAAGTGATGAGGTAGAAAACCACGGAATAAAAACGACGATTTTGTAAAAACAGAGACAGATTAATATGTTTAATGGTCTACAGCTTAGAAATGTGTATTTTAAGAGAAAAAATAAAATTTCGTCTGGAATTGACATCCCAATAAAATATTAGGGTTGGGGGTTGGCACGCCTTTCCCCCTTGTTCTCCGACAATGTATCAAAGTGACCACAGAAAGTGGGACACTTGTAGAACAGGGCGGGATCATGCCATATATTATTTTATTAATTTTTAATGTTTATTTATGTTATTTCTTCGAGAAGGGACATGGGAGGCACAGTATGTAGAAATATGTGGTTGTGTTTCTCAATTATCGAGAACAGGATTTGTCGATAATTAAGAAACCAATGATACACGATACAGTTTGAACCAATTTAAAATTATTTCGACCTTGTCTAGGGTTCCACTTAAAGCAATCCGATGGTTTAATCACTGGACCATGTAAATTTGTTTTTGGTCTGTATCGGGTTTAAAAAAATAATAAATCAAAAGAAGTAAAACTTATTTTATTCAAATTATTTTTAAAAAAAATGTAATTAACATCGATATACCAGAAGAGCAAAATCACAGGCATTATATACTTGTTAAGAGATGAATGGCAAAATTGCAAATAAAAAGCTTCTTCTTCTTTCTTTTTTTTTCTAGTGGCGCGACAGATGCTTAAAGCGATCTTTGGCCTGCTCAATCTCCAAGCTCCATCTGCTTCGGTCCTGCGCATGTATGGAACTTATTCTCAGTTTCTTGAGATCTCCCAGGACGCTATCCTTCCACCTGCCCTTGGGTCTCCCTCTGCTCCTCACTCCATCAGGGCAGTTCTCGAACACTCTTCTAGCAGTTCTTTCTCCTCCCATTCTCAGCAGGCGACCCAGCCACTTCATCTTCTGTAACCGGATGAAAGAGGAGATCGTCATGTCATCATAGCTTTCATATAACTCTGTTTTTTCTTATGCGCCATACACTGTTTTCCTGGACGGGCCCTACGATGCGTCTGAGGATACGCCTTTCGAATCTATCCACTAGATGCCTTCTTGTTTAGGGTCCATGTCTCGCAAGCATATGGCACTACTGGCCGAATCAGCGATTTATAGAGAGTGATCTTAGTTTTGAGGTCGACATTTTTGCTTTTCAGCAAACTGGTAATAGCAAAGTATGCCCGATTCTCAGCCAGTACTCTTCTTCTGTTTCATCTAGTTTGTCGTTGATGACAGAGCCAAGGTATTGGAAGCTGTTCACCACCTCGAAGGTATGTGTTCCCATTACGTAGAGTTGCTGCCGGCGAATTTACTGAATTTGCCTTCCTCTTCTCAGCACCACCAGTTTCGTTTTTTCCTCATTTATTTTTATTTTTAAATTTTTAAAAATAAATGAGACAAACAAAAAAAAAAAAAAAAAAGCTTCTTAAGTTTCTAAAATAACAGGAATAAAAAAATACCTGCTATTGTGGTAGAGATTTTTTTATTCTCCTTTTGTCCCGATGACAATATAATTAATAGAAGCGGGTATTTCTGTTATCCTGTTTTGTTTTTTAAAGAGATATAATTATATTTTTTTTAACGTCTTAACAATTAATTAATATTGGGAGTGGGGTAGGTCAGTGAGTAGAGCCCTGAGTTTCTATGCTGAAGGATCCGTGTTCAAAACCGGCTGTTGCAGATAATTTATTTAAACTATTAACAGTCGGATGGATTCTTAGGGATCTGATAACCCTCCTGGGGCTTACCCAGCCTCTATAAAGTGGGCCCCAATACAAAGAGGAAAAAGTGGCGGTTGAGTGTGACCTCGGATAAGTCAACAACGGTTATCCTAGATAGAGTACAGTCCCTTTCTCGTACTGAACCCAGATCCTTCATGGATTGTAGTGGTGCTGGTTGTTTTTATTATTTAGCATTATGAGTCATATACATATAATGTCATACAAAACATGAATAATCCATTCTTGCTAATTACATAAAAAACGCAATGGTTGACGTTTCAAACTCGTCTCAAAGACTCAAAATTGCAGTATGAACTAATTATTAATATTTTACTAATAATAATAATTTTCTTCGTAATATATAACGTCTTGAATAAAAAATTGTACTACTTAAGCATTTTTACAACCCAATGTATCTATTGTGTAATACTGTTGACGTTTTATTTTTTAATCATATCCATTTTATTTCCATTAATATGTGTAACAAGTTAGCTGTTATCAGTTTATAAACAATATAGGATAACAGTCTCTGGGGACTGGATAATACACAAGGACCTATTTTAGTATAGTCATAGTTTTCTTTTCTCATAGATTTTCCGCATCCCCATAGTAGATCCGCTGTCCTCTTGGTGCCTCCAGCAGGTTTACCAGCTGGCGGTTTCGGCACGGGTGGAACCGCTCCGGGCCTACCCAGCCTCCCCAGTTTCTGGAATCACCCTGCCCTATAATTTATTATTATTATCATTATTAGTAAATAAACATCCTAAAATAAAAGGTTTTTCCCCTCAGATGCTAGCCGGCTGCGAGGTGGGGCCCCAAGGACGACTCCATTCCTCTGAAGGAGGGGGAAGAAAGAGGCCAGTAGGACGCAGAGCGCACACCTTACTCTTCTGTCTCAGGTAACCCTTAATTATTAAATCGCACGTCAACACATTAATTATTTATAGCTCTGTCTTCAGTATTTTATGCCCTGCTAAATACTAAATTTATCCATATACTAAACGTTAATAAAGATTTTGATGTCGATATATCATTAAAAAAAATTGTAATATAAATTTATCATAATTCTAGCAGTGTCAGCAGTCTACCCGAAGTCTCAAATAGTACTAGTACTATTAATTAGTTAATCCGAAACACTGATCGCCAGCTCAAAAAACTTGACAGTTGTTAGACACGTGTTGTGTATATTTTTATTTCAGCTTTATTAAGCCCTATTTTTATCCTGTATAAAACAAGCTAATTATGTATGACGATATGCACTTTATTGTTACAAAAAAAAAAATAGTTTTGAATAATTATTAGTTGAACATATAAGTATGAGTAATAATATGCGGGTGGAGGTAAAAAAATAATCCCTTAAATAATTATAAACTATTTATTAAACCGACTTTTCGAACCACGTTGCAGGCTTTCTTCAGGGATGAATAGATTTTTTTAATTCCAATTATTTCAGTTTTAAATATTTTTACATCTTGTCTATGGACCCCAGAAGAAGATCTAGAACGTAGGTCAAACCTTAGGTTTCTATACTAGTAACAATCCATAATAATCTAATATAAAAATAATAGCTTCAAACAGTTTATTTAAGGGATTGCTTTTTACCTCTGTCAGGACCGTTTTTTCCTCTTTGATAAATTTACTTTTTCACTTATTTAAGAATAAAAATATGTGGGTGGAGGCCAATAGGTAATTATTTGATAATAATTAATATTGTTATTAGTAATAAAAGATATTTTATTTGTTTACAAATGTTTTCCTCTACTATATTATGTTCATCTGCTTTTAATCAAATTGAAACTTCATTAACATATATTGTTTGTTGATTTAATGTCACTTTATGCTGATATGGCTAATTGGACGATGCAACAGAGGGAGTCCTGAATTTTCCCTATCCAGTTATTCGGATAGAGATCTTCAACGAGTATCTGACAGCGCACAGATTCAGGACGCCCATTTTACGTCCCTTCGGAAGGATGGCACAACCGAAGATTTTTTACTCCCTTCAAAAAATCCTCAGGCCAAGTGTCAGGCTGCGAACCCACTGAAACGATGAAACGATGATGATGACGTATCCCAGATACGTATACAATTATTTCTGCTTTAGTAAGTGTATTTCTATCCTTTACGAAACAAGCTAATTATTTATTACATCATACATTATGATACATACTAAACATTTTTTAAAAATAAATATTAGTTGAAAGTATAAACATGAAATAAAATGGTTTAAGTCAACAATTCATTTTCCATGAATGAATTCCATGACTTCTTTTGGGACGAATATACAAGATACAAAAACATTTAAAATTTAAATTAAAAACAATAATATATATTATTTTTTATTCCAATTATTTAAGTTTTAAATAATTTTGTATCTTGTCTATTAAGCCCTGAAGAAGACCTGCAACGTGGGTCGAAACATTGGTTTTTAATAAATAGTTAATCACTATAAAAGAAATTATTATTTGATCTCCGTCAGGACAATTTTTTCTCTTTGAATCATTTAGTTTTTAACTTATTTGTTTTTTTAATTATTTTAAATTGAACGTATAAATATGGAGAAGTAAATGGACGGGTGGAGTTAAAAAATAATCATTTAATAAGAAAAATAGAAATTATTTATTTGTTTAGTAAAATAATTATGTATTTTTTCATGACGGGTTTTAATCAGATTGTGACTTCATTAGCGTATGAGTATGATGAAAGCTTATTAATTAAAATTCGAAGATGTGGCTTTAGCACTAAACCAGATTTAAGGTTTTTGGGTTTAGCATTCGGCAAGGAATATACTATTTATAAGTCAACGGTTGTACAGGTGGATTGGGTCACACTGGGTCGATCCATAACTTATAACTTAATTTATCCGTCACAACCGATTCAAACCCGCGGGCATTCAGAGTATCAACCAGTACAGTACCCTGACTAAGCTACCCCGAATCATTTAATTTATTGTTATAAAGAACAATTAAATGCTTCGTTGGACTAAATCTGTGGAGCTTGTCACTTAGCCACCTGATGTTTACACTTCTTACTTATTATTTTTGTAGATATTATAATTTCCTACTTGTAGACAATAAGTCATATACATGCACTTCATATTGTTCATTATTTTGAAAGTAGCCATCCTATTCTTAATAAACCTGTGCCTTGAAGTGACAATTCCAGTTTTATCTATTGAGGGAAATAAATGCCCGTAATCTGTTTTCTCTTTGCAGTCATATCAGTCAATTAATCTAGATATTTTTAAATCCAATTTATCTAAATCAAAATTTTCGGATTACTATTCTTATAGAATATATTTAGAATAGAATAGAATAGAAAAATAATTTTATTCTGGGGCCAGGTCCCTTTAGAATAACATAGATGAACATGTTTAAATAAATATTTATCTGGACAAAGGCCTACATCTGAATAAAACAATATTTACAAAATATCTTGACAGTAAATAACTAAACAGGTATGTTTTGGTAGATAATCAGAAAATGTAATTCAAAATTAAAATAAAAAAACAGACAAATTTACAATAAAAAGAAATAGACTTATGGAAAAAAGAAAGTGAATACATGATAGCATCTAATAACAAAAAAAAATGAGGAATATTTACAGCAGTTCATCAATAGATCAAATTGAATATATCTTTAAATTATTTATTGATTATAGAGCATCTGCTTGGGAATTTAGAAGATGTAGGAAAACTTTAGATTTAAATGAGGTTTTTGTAAAGAATAAAGTCTTCCATAACGACCTTAATGTCCATTTTGTTGCTGATTTGGCCCGAACCCGGTATCTATCCTTTCATAGCAAACTTCATTCCCACTCAAACCCTCTAGTTTCAAACCTAGCTTCCTCTTCAATTCCCGATAATCCTCCGAGGCATCTGAAAAGAAGATGGCCACGTGACCTTCTTATTTGAACTTTGATTTGAGTACTACCAGTAGGTAGTTTCTCTACTTGTCATTCTCATGTCATTATGTAACACGCATTCTATTTACTTGTTGTATAATTGTAATACAATTGTAAATATCAATAAATAAATTTTTAAAAAAATGAGGTTAAAGAAGAAGCATGACGGATATCGAGTGGAAGTGAGTTCCAACGAGATAAAACGGGCGAGAAAGGAACGCTCAAAAGTTTTGGTTCTATGGGAACGAATATAAAGATCGGAAGGGCGAGATCTTGTGCCCTGGGATTGGATAGAGGATTTGAATTGAAGGAGACTATAGATATAAAGATGGATGTTGTGAGTTGATAGTTTGATGTAAGTAAGAACCTAGGAAATAGAGCCTACGGATAGAAGAAAAAAGCCACTTTAACTCAACGTAACGGCGGGACACATGAGACCTTCTCGGGGCATCGCAGACAAATCGAAGCGAACAGTCTCATTCATATATATATATATATGAATGAATTAATGTTATTGTACTGTAGGGGTATATATTAGAGAGCGGAGTGGCTCAGTGGTAGAGCGCTGAGCTGTGCCTAAGGTTTCAATTACTTGTTTATATTTCTACCTATATGATCATCATGAACATATTTAATAACTTCTTTCATAGAATATAACTTGCAGTCCAGAGTTAACTTAGTTCATCACTTAAATGTGAGCCATGTCCTGTTCTAGTATTTACCTACGAATTGATTATTTTTTAGTCACAATATATGATCCAAACTAATGAAACCGTTTGATTGGTAAAATCTTAGCTTTCAATTAATAAATAAATTTAATAACATCTTCGAAGAAAGACTACCTACTAAATTTATTTTATATCAGTATCGTGGCAAATTTTAAGTTTGGTTATCATTCTCGATGTATTCAAGTTATAGCGGAATTCACTTGGATTTTTATTTTTATAATAAAATATAGTAATAATATGTATTAAAAACTAAAAAAAATTTAAGACTAAAACAGAAAATGAAATTATCTGTCCGATATTTCGCCTATTCAGGCATCCTCAGGGTAGAAAGAGAATAACAACAAAACAAAAAATGAATAATGCACCCAAGAAACATCCCACCACCTCCAAGGCTCAAATGAAATTTAAGGGCTTTTCGTTGGAATTTTTCCATGGTCTTAACATTTATGTGAGGTCTCTTTTTATTTTTCAATATTTAAAAAAATTAGTTATAGAATTAAAAAACATTTTATACAAAATGTAACAGAATAGAATCACCCATGCACGTATGGAGTACATAGGTCAAAAACATAGTATTATGCTTCCGCTATCTGCATTGCTTGAATATACCCCTGTAAATGTGTTTATGTATTAAATATTAATGTTGTAAAGAATTTAGGTTCAAACATAGATAATATAAGATAATTAGTTACGGAATATTTTTTTCATTATCATCTATCTTATTTAGGGAGTTTGGGAATATAAATAGCCTTTATAATTTTTAAAAAAATATAATAAACGTCCCAAAGTATTTAACTGTCAGAAATTTACGAACGATTATTTAAATTTATTATACGGACATGTTTTTTTTCCTTATACTTTTTCCTACCGAATTATGGAGAGTAGAATGTCTATATTCTATACGTATGCGCCCATACTGGTCATCATAGGTTCTAAACGCCCGGTTAACTCGAAGTTCCGAAATTTACGACCGTGTCAACCGTATCAGAACTCAACTCGGATCTGTTTATGCCCATTTGCCAGCGGGGAGTCTTTTATGGACTGTAAAATGTCCATCAATATAACCAGTTTCGTACTGAATGCGTCAATTTTCTTTCTATAAGAAGATTCGACAGAGGCGCTAGTTAAGAACCTGTGGGAGCAACAGAGGTTTGGCGTTTTCAAATCAAATTACTCCAAGAAATACACCGTTCATTTTAAAATTATTGGTTATATCCTCGGGTACTTTTGACTTAGCCGGTACCCAGGTACTTTTATCCTCCATTGTTAATAACCCCAACACTGATAACGATAATAATAATGATGATAATGATAACACACATCTTCTTATTTATATAATGGAAATTTCGTCCAAAACAATTATATTTATATCCATGCAAAAATCCATTCGATGACCTGTTTCGCATGATTTCATTTTTGGACTTATTCCGAACTTCTAGAAGTATTTCACAGTTTCTTCTTTTTAAGACGACAATTCCCGAAGTGTTATTCTTTTCATTTTAAGTTGGCAATAACAAAAGGAATAAGACAAAAACTCAAAATTAAATTTAATAAACGAGGCAGAAATTTAAATAGGCAATAAACAAAATTAATAAGATAAAAACACTAAAAAACAATTTAATAACTCATACATAAATAGTTCAAATGAGATGAGTGATAAGAAGAGGTTACTGGAGTTAAGAAGGTAGGTTTAATGGGTACCGGATAAGTGACATGTACCTATCCTTGATCCAAATGCGAAGTAACGAATTTGAAAAATACCACTTTTCAAGAGAATGAATTAACTGTTTTAGAATCCATTCAAAATGTGTGCGTATCATCAAACGTACTATACCTGTGTCATAATACGTGATTTTGCGCTTTATAGGCGACGCTATATGAATTTTATATCAATAATCAATCGGTGAGCGGAGTGGCTCAGTGGTAGAGCACTGAGTTGCCATACTGAGTGTCCTGGGTTCAAATCTCGCTCACTAGCTGACTTTAATTTAATCTGTTAGCAGCGGGAGATGGATCATATGGGATCTAGGACCCTCCTGGGGCCCACTCAGCCTCTATAAAATATTATAAAAATAGGGTACCCAAAATAAGGGGGAAAAATCTGGCGGTTGAGCGTGACCTAGGACAACTCACCTCCTTGCAGAAACGTTGTCCATGAAACAGTACAGTCTCTTCCATGTACTGAACCCCAGACCCTTCATGGGTTGTAGTGGTACAGGTTTTTTTTTAATCAATCCTAAAACCACCACTCCAGATAGAAACGTAAAATGTGTTATTTTTAACGTATGATACTTTCCATCCGTATCGAGGATATTATCTGGCCATACGAGTTCAAAAAACTTTAGAAGTTGATTTGTTACAATTTTTTAGATTAATTTATTGATATTTACAAATGTAATAATATTACATCAAGTAAATTTGCTATCAGTCCAAATAGGTCTGATAACTGTCATGTAAATGAGTCTTTTGTAATTAATTGGGAGCTTAGAACGTTTTTCCAGTAAATGTTGAAGTAGGCGAAAACGTCGAGGAGTTTCTTGTCTTTTCAGTGTTGTATGAGGATTCCGTTACAATTTAAAATATTTACAATATGAAATAAATGTTGAATAATACAGATGTAATAGGATGATTTTAAGAGCAGAGCATCTAGTTTCAAAAATGCCAGTAAGTAACTAACCAACCAAAAATTCATCACTTTTCTCATCAAACATCGCATAACTCAGACACATCATTCAACACAATGAAAATATTGTAAATAGATTAATTTCACCCCCCCTGAATTGTTACCAATACTGTTAATATTGACTCACCATTTTTGTAAACCATCCTGTGATGATTTCCTACTTTTTTTTTTCTTAGATTTTATCGTTTTGTTTATTACTATTAATTTTTTTTTGTTAAATTATTTATCGTTTCTTTACTACTCCGTTTAAGCCACTTTTTGTTGATTATATATTATTCTTTAAGGGCAGTTGCCCCAAAATTAATAAAGATTATAATTATTACACACTATGCCCAATATGATGACTCAGCTATTTTCTTCATCTATATTATTTTTTCCTCATTGTCCTTTTTATTATCAGGTATAAATCTGGTGAACTTAACACGTTTTTTTAATAATTAAAAATATTTTCATAGTTTGCAAAGGTTGTTATTATTCATTAATACATAAAACAAACGTAGAAGAATAATGACAAAAATGAAATTATGATATGTAAATAAAAATAATGAATAAATATAAAATGTAAGGATCAATGACAAAAGAAAGAATATAAAATAAACAGAAAATAGTAAAAGAAATAAATTAACCATGTATTCTTAGTTGACATGGAAGAGGTAGAAAGCAAAAAAAAAAAAAAATCATTTTTCAGATTTTGTATAGAAATATTGTTAATCATGCCAAAAGTATAAAAAGAGGATTAAGTAAAAACTAGGATTGAAACTTTATTTATAGTTGTCAAAAAAGTTTTTTGCTCTCATGTAAAATTACCTTTTAACGATTTACTACCTATTCCACGTCAAAGCTTTAATTGTCTTCACGATCGAGTATCTTGCATTAATATTTTCCATTAATTATTCTTGAATTAAAGAAATAGTCTTGTAGAATATTTAATATTAATTTCAATTTTACGGACATATTTCTGTTAAAGTGGGTGTACCACAGGGCGGTCCTGTGCGTTCGTTACTCACCAATATGTTCGACTTCCCTCAGCACGAACAGACTTTATTGGCTACATTCACTAATGACACAGCCTACCTTACACCTCCCAAAATCCTTCAGGAGTAACAATTATTATAAAAATCACCTTGAAGATCGATATTGGTGGCTAGGTCACTCGTTAAAAAATAAACACGAATGAAAGAACACCGAACATTTATTATTCGGTGCATACAATTATGTATGCTTTGTAAATTATAATTACTATTATTAATTTTTTCAATGGTATTGACGATTTGAATAAACTAGATAAAGTGCTGAGTTGCTATGCTGAAGGTTGCAATCGGGCTGTGGCAGATTAATTATTTATCTGTTAGGTACCCTGTCTCTTTAAAGTGGGTACCTTCAATTGGAGGTATCCACCTTAGAACACAACCGTTATCCTAGAAACAGAGCAGTCTCTGCCATGTGCTGAACCCAAGAGCCTTCGTGGGTTTTAGATGTACTATTTTTTTTTTTCAAAAATATTTATATTCTTAAAAATATACAAATATTTATTTACCGTAAAGAAGTTAAATTTAATACTTTTGTGAAAGATGTCATTTAACTTATATAATAGTAGAAGGTAATGGAGAGTCACGAAAAACGCATAAATGATGTTTATGAGTAATAATTTCTATTGTCATATTATTTTATGAATAGTAAATATTTCAATATGAAGTAAGTATAAAATTTTAACATTTCTTTCACGAATGGAAATAATTTAGATTTTTTTTGTTACAATGAAAAAAAAAGATGAGATTAATTACATCATTGTTGTGCTTGGGGTTCAGTACTGTATAACTTTTATGCTCATATGAACTAATATATTTATTTCTGGGTTCTGTGTAAAATGGACAGTCGAAAAGGATGTGGTTTTAGATCATCACGTGATTCACTTATGCATAGAGGACAATTGTTTTCAGTTTTAATTCTGTGGTTATTTTTATTGTAGTTAACAACTATTTGTTTCCTGGGGGAAACTCTAATTTGGCTTAGGAGTCTTATTCACTCAACGGGCAACTCTAATGTATGGCATGGCATGTACTGAAGATCTACGGAATAAATTTTTGTACAAGACATTGTACTGAGAGCACATAGCTCTAACATTTCATTGTGGTCACATTTCATACACCTGTATACTGCGCTCCTTAGAATAAATTATTTACAACATTATTTATTAACGAACTAATATGATAAATGAATATCAATCTATTATAAGTTTACAAACACATTCCAAAAAAAAAAATATATTTTGTTTAAAATTTGGTAAAATTCCCAAGTAAACATTATGTTGGAAGTATAGTGCCAAAGAGTTGTACAAGTAAGTCTTTGACTGAGTTTACTGTTTCACACTTCGCATACTATGACTAATTATTATCTAACTAAAAATTTGCGCTACAATTCTTCAGCCGTTTGTCAACTTTTTATATTCTCTAAACTATTGATAAATTTAGATAAATCGGGTAAAAAATTATTTCTGTAAATCGAATTCTGATTTTGGCAAATTTTATCCTTTCAAAATTATTGACTTAATTTATTGTAATCTTTGACTCTGGCTCTGTTGACAGTCATACGTTATGTATTTTATGTTTTTTTGTTCTCTAGGCGGACAAGCTCTAGCACTAGATTATTTGGAATGTATTTTGTATGATTTGGTCTGTCAATGTCCAGAATTAAACTTTGTTAGTTTGCATTTTAAAGATTTAATCAATTTTTCATTAATTAATTAATAAAAATAATGGTAACTCTAGCACTGAAGGGAATAAAAAAACAACCGTATATCACTACAACTTATGAAGTGTTCAGTACATAATAGAATTTTTACTGTTTCTGAGGGCAACAGTTGTAGAGGGAGGTGATAAGTACGAGACCACGCATTTAAGGGAGTACTCTTTATATGGGCTGGGTGAGTCCCAGGAGGGTCTGATTTTCGGCGGGTGCATCCTTGGATATTGAGATATTAGATAATTTATCTGCCACAGCTGGATATGAACCCGGGAACGTCAACAACTCAGCTCTATACAAACTGAGCTTAGAGTGATTTCTCCCCATCGTTTATTAAGGCCCCATTGTCGATTATATAATGCATTATATTTTTCTAGTTTTTATGCTACTTGTGATTTTTAATTGTTTGTTGTAATGGGTGGTTATAAATATTCCATGAAATGTAGTGATCTCGGTATACATATAAAAATTTAAATAACTAAAATAGAGCCAAAAACTCAAAAAGAAACACTATTATTTATTATAATGCAATTGGGAAAAAACACAATGCAAAGCCTTATGTTTCAAATAATACACCTACTTACCAGTCGACGTTTCGCCTATTCAGGCATTATCAAGACACCAAAATCAAAAAGGGGGTTATGTGAATCGCATCTCGAAGAAAAAGGTGCAAAACATCCCAACGATCAACAGCCCAAACAGGCTCCAAACATGAGACAGCACCCCGCCACCAAGACGTTCAACATACAACTCAAAAAAAAGTTGTACAAAAAGTTGTATGTTGAACGTCTTGGTGGCGGGGTGCTGTCTCATGTTTGAAGCCTGTTTTGGCTGTTGATCGTTGGGATGTTTTGCACCTTTTTCTTCGAGATGCGATTCACATAACCCCCTTTTTGATTTTGGTGTCTTGATAATGCCTGAATAGGCGAAACGTCGACTGGTAAGTAGGTGTATTATTTGAAACATAAGGCTTTGCACTGTGGTTTTTCCCAATTGCATTATAATAAAAATTTAAATATTTTTATTTTGAAAAGAAAAGATATGTCCAGGGCCGAGATTCGAACCCGGGCCTCCCATGTTTCTTTCAGTCACGTGCTCTATCAACTGAACTATCCTGGTTCGTATGTCGGTCGGGCAAATCCATTCTCTTCAATTCCATTCCGATCCCCATATCCCCGTGTTCTCGCAATTTGTGATGTATACAAGGGAAAGAATGTTCATTGAACATTACTTTAATTAGGATCTTGTTACGTCATTATATATTATTATAATTTATTGACATATCTTTTCTCTTCAATATAATAATATTTAAAATTATAATCTCCAAATGCTCAAATAGTGACTTATGCCCTTAATACCGCGCATCAAAGATATAATGACGCAAGTCAATAAGATCCTAATTAAAGTAATGTTCAATGAACATCCTTCCCCTTGTATACATCGCGAATTGCGAGAGCCCGGGGATATGGGGATCAGTGAGGAGAATAGATTTGTCCGACCGAGATACGAACCAGGATAGCTCAGTTGGTAGAGCACCATGACGGAAACATGGGAGACCCGGGTTCGAATCCCCTGGACATATCTTTTATCTTCAAAATGAAAATATTTAAAATTATAAAAACTAATAAAAAAATAAATAACAAAAATTTAAATTTAACAAAGAAAGTTTTGTGCGACTTTTATTAAACAAATTTTTAAATACCTCTAATGCGGTACAAATGTAAATTTTTGAAAAAAAATGCAATAAACATTTTAAAAACACCTTCAATCTATTCCATAAAAAATATCAATCTATAATAAAATAAAAAAGTTTGTTTTTTGTTCATTTAACATCACTTTATGCTGCTACGTCTAATCGGACGATGGTACAAATCTAATTGGACGATGCTAATAAATTTTGCCTATCCAGGTTTTATTAGGATAAGTATTTTTAATAAGCACCTGACATCGTACAAGCTCGGGACCCTCGTTTAACGTCCCTTCCGAAGGACGGCATAACCAAGGATTTTTTACTCCTTTTACCTTTAAAAATCCTAGGGTCACATGGCGGGCTACAAACCCTCGATTTTGGGTTTAGTAGTTTGTTATGCTGACCACTAGACCACAGCTCGCCCAAAATAAAAAAGTATCCATTTATTTTTAATGTAATTCATTTATTTACTACTTTTTGGTTTTCATTATTAGTACATCACATTGTAAATACCATTGAGTAGGAAAAGATATTTTTTTTGGATTTTTTTAAAACTTTAATATACCTCATAGGTAAGTTGATTTCAATGATGAGCGCCGAAAGATTTCCGTTGAATAATTACAGGTTCGAAAGGGTGTAATTATTTTTAATAGTTTAATAATTATATCGTCAAAACCAATCACCGTTAAATCCGATTTAAAAATAGACTTGAGAACAAATTCTTTGATACACTTTCTTGTCAGCCTTGATGTTACGAAACTCTTTTAAGGTTTATCTCAATATTAATAATTACAATTTCACCTTGGGAGCGGAGTAGCTCGATGTGTAGAGCACTGAGTTGTTGTACCGAAGGTCCCGAGTTCAAATCCGGCTGTGGCTGGAATCTTTTAGCAGCCACTGATATGGAGATCCCCCTGGGGCTCACTCAGCCTCTGTAAAGAGAGTTCCCTGAATTGGGGTAAAATCCGGCTATTGAGCGTGATCTCGGACAATTCACCTCCATGGACTGAACTCTAGAAACTTCTTGGGTTGTAGTGGTACAGTTGTTATTTTTTTTACAGGAGAATTTCGTCGAGACCACCGTAAAATCACACAAATTCAATAAAAATGCCAAATAAATCAAATCATAAACAACCGAATAGAAAAATAATAATCATATAAAAGTATTATATAGATTCAAATATGAGTTTTGATATTCTCTGGTGAACGTTCTATATTTAAGTTAAATTTAGTTTATCCTGTAGAGACGTTGTGCAGATCGTTTCTGTTTATTGGGCTAGGTGCTATTTTTAGTGATGTAACCATTCAGATATTTGATATAACAAAGACTTAAATAAGCCAAATAAGTGAAAATATTTTTATTTTAAATCTTGTATGTACTAGGGTTCTGCCTACTGAATTTTTCTGATTGACAGAGTATATTTATACTAAATCAGAAGAATAAAATTTATTTTGTTCAAGCAAAATTATTAGAATATTGATTTTAAATATAATCACGAATATGTACTGCAACGGCGATCGAGTTCGCTTCTGAGTAATAAGAATTAAAATCTTAGTAGCATTTATTATTTTTAGTATGTTACTAAAAGGATGTATTGATGGGAATGAACATTTTGCATGGAATGTAAATGAGCTTACTTTTATTACGATTTTATTATTCTGTTCTTTGTATCTTTTAGCTTTAAGACTCATTCCTCTCATTGGTGTAGTGAAGGTCTATATTTATTATTTATAATACCAAAGGGTACAGTATACCGCTTTACAGTATAACAACTCCTATTTTAAAAATCATACAAAGTAAATACTCTTTTAGGTTTCCAGGGCCACTGTTATTACAAAAGACTTTATTGGTTTCTTCTGGTTTAGACCGTGTTGCTAAATTTTTCGCCAACGTTTCGCCAGCCATGCTGCTGACTTCTTCAGCCCTGAGTGCCAACTTAGTATTGTTTTGAGTATTTTGTATTAAATAAAATAATGATTTTTTTTTAATTATTTAATTTTAAGTTTGTTTTATGGATAAATATTACAGTTAAAAGAAAAATGTCTTTATCTTATTTCTCTGCATTGAAATAACAGTACTAAAATCGAAATCTATACATATTATAAAACAAAGTCCGCGTTTGTTCGCGGTAAACTCAATAACTACTGCACGGATTTTCATGTGGTTTTCACCAATAGATAGAGTGGTTCACTAGGAAGGTTTAGGTATATAATTTGTCGAGGTATTGTGTAAATGGGTTGGAATTTAACGATAATATTCATAATTGTTGGAAAAAGTATAGCCGTCTGGGAGGTTTCATCGAAGATGCTCCAAATGCCTTTTTCATAAAACGAAACAATGCATGGTGAAATATTCCTCTTTTATAGATCTACAAAAAAGTCAGTGATAGCATATATCTATATTTTAGATAAGAAATATTACTTACTATGCCCATTTTATTACCTTCTAAAAAATTGATAGTGTACAATGCGGTATTTGGAAAGCTATTTAGAAGAGTAAGGTATTAATTCTTATCAACTTACATACTTTAGTTACCTTAAGTATTTCATGCGCATTATTCGAATGTTTTATACCATATAATGTAAATGAGTATCTTATGGGTTATCGCAAAAACTTAACTCGGAAGAAAATCTATTCGTATATAAACAAATATTATGTTTTGTTTTTGTGGTTATATTATCTACATAATAAAATACATTAGACAGACAAAACATGACATAATATGCTTTGCCACCCGTGCAAAGCCGGGGCGTGTCGCTATTATTGGAATAAAATGTACACGTAGCTTGTTTTATTTTTTAAATTAATGCACTGTATTTATTCCATTAAATTCAAAAAGGGCGCTAAATTTTTTGTGACGGTTCGTGGAGGTCAGGAATATTGGCTTTGTGATTTGCCCATTTTTTGAAATATTTATAATTTAACTGATCCCGCACTGGGGACTTAATTATTATTATTTCTATACACCGATTTACTATTATGTTATTTTATTATGATTTCGATCGAGCAGTGTAGCACACTGTTTAGACTACTGAGCTGAGTCGGGTTCGATTTCGGCTGTGGTATTAATTATTTAATCTCTTAACAACCTCACATTATGTTGCATCTGCAGACCCTCCTGAGACTCATCCAGCCTATATAAAATGGATACCCTTCATATGGGGAAAACCCTGGCGGTTGAGCGCAAAATCGCCTCCTTGCACAACTGTTGGCTTATGAACTGAACAGTATCTACCATATACTGACCTCAAGACCCTTCATAGGTTTCAGTGTTATAGTTTTTTTTTTAATTTATCTCATTTATTAATTACAAGAGTTACAAGAAAATGCACCAATGATCCGGAGTACCCCTGGTATGGCTGAAACTAAAAAAAAATCTTGAATGATAATAGTTGATCTTGATGATATATGTCGAAGAAAAGGTCTGGGTGGAGGTCAATAAATTTCTCTTAGATATGGAGAAATGTTCATTAAGTAGCCAACGTTTCGACCTACTTAGCAGTTCTTCTTCAGGGCTAAATATGCAAAATGCAGACTATTGAAAATAAATAAATTGTTAAAAAATTACTAAACATTATAAAAAAAAACAACTATGAAATTGATTTTATCTTGCTAATAATGTCATAATAGGAAAAAATAAATCATAAAATTATTAAGTTACTGAGTCCATAAAGGTTCAAATCTCCCAAAGGAAATAATAAATTTTGGCCAGACCGAATTTTTTCCCTTCCACAGTTGTCATGTCTGATATTTTATAGGCAGCGGTTTTCGGATGTTCCTTCTGCTTTTTGGGTCTACAAGTGACCTATAAGAGACTTGAATTTCTGCTCAAAAACGAGTCTAAAAGGACAAGGAATGTTGTGGTACTCAAGGCCAACTGATTCTTTCTTTAGGAAATCCGAAGAATTAGAGTGTAAACTACAATATATATCTTTTTTACTCTTAAATAATTAATCAATCGACTTATTAAATATTATTTACTAAATAATCAAAAATATATAATAATAAAGAATATTTCATATTGCTACTAAAGTTGGAATTGCGTGATCTAGGCTCCGACCCCTATGTCTGGAAGTGGGAGAGGCGAAATCTAAGTCCCGAGTTTCTTGAGGCTACTGTGAAATCAATTGTTAAAAACTTTATATATTTATTTTTATTAAAAAACATGTAAAAGACAAAAATATATAAAAAATACTCAAAAATTATTTTAAAAATAGTAGCATAAAAAACACGCTTCAATAGAAAACACAGCTAAAAAGTAGAAAATAAATTTCAATAAGTTTAAAATTATTTTATGACAAAAAAGCGTGAGGTTCTTAATGTTGTTTTTAGTAAATATTTAATTGACTAATATTTTGGTAAAAGTAGAATCATTATGAATTTTTTTTACAAAATACTTCCCTTATTTTCCATAAAATGGATTTTTTTGTTCATAACTCTATCATTTTAAACTTACTAAAAATTATTTTCTACCTTTTAGTTCGGCTATCTACAAACGTGCGTTCTTTTTAGTTTTAGTTTTTTAAACTAATATCAGTATATACTTTTTACAAACAACCTACAAAAGGGTGTTTTTCAGTCGATCAAACTATTTTTTTTTTTTATAATTTATTTTATTGTTATATGATATAATTTTTTAAATATTTTATTTGAAAAGAAAAGATATGACCAGGACCGGGACTCGAACCCGGGTATTATAGCTTACCCTGCCAGTAGTCGTATGCTTGTCTCAAAGATTAAGCCATTTATGCCTTAGTACTTGACACAAGACACTAACGTGTCTTCGGGTATGAAAAATCGCTAATCCTGAAGATCCTTAACGGGAAAAAGAGAGAAACTTATTAAATTTAATTCGATGTTTTGAAGTGGTCCAAAATCGAGATCAAAGATTCCGTTACACAAAGGTGAAACTAATAAAATAGTCTTAAAATATAGGATATTCATTAACAATTACACTGATCGCCCATTATATGGTATATCAAATATTATTACAAACTAACATTGTAATAATACGATCGGAACGAGGTATAGTAATTGAGCTTTTTTATAATTCATCATTCATCATAATTTTAATTTAAAAAATCCACAAAAACTTCAACTCCTATAAAAACAATATTTTCCGGCCCGATCATTAATTATTATTTATTTTCATACATCGGGTAACCAAGATCTGTTATTATTATTATTATTGTTATTTTTATAAAACAACATGTAGTCATTTGTTGAATTATCCTAATTTAGATTTTCTTGTAGGGAATACTCATCGGGCAGGATTCACCTTTGTAGTTAAATTACTAGAAGGCGAAATTTCTAATTGTTCTTTCCAATGAATATCATCATCTATTAGGAACGTATTGTTGATTATAAGAATTAGCAACAATATGTCAGTTTGTTTGACATTGCAAGCTACCGCTTAAAATATTTATTTTATTTGTTTAATCCACACGTTAGACCTTAGACTTGATTTCTTGGCCAAAACCCAATGAACCAAACGTTGAATTCCACGAAAATATTACACTACAACAATTTTTTTATATGTTAACGAAATTTTCATTGAAGAGTTTTTTTCAGCAGTTTTCGTTCTAATTAAAACATTTTTTTTTGTGTTACAAAAATTATACAATACGGTCTACAAATTTTAACACCTTGACGGATGAAAATAAATAATAACTAAATAGGTGGCCGGAATGTATTTTTTTTTTTATAGGAGTTAAAATTTTGTGGATTTTTTAATGAAGATACGATGAATGGCGAAATAAAAATAATCATTCCTTAATTCGGTTTAAGATTTTCCTTTCGTTTTAATTAAGATTCGTACATTGTATGCGAGTTTGAAATAATGTATAATATTACGTGCTTTAGGCCATTTATGTAAATTTTAAAGAATATTATAATTATTTGATTATTATTGGGTTAGTTTTTATAAAATATTTTAGCTTTTAGATGTTTTGGAATAATAAAAAAAACACATCTGCTATATTGGATTCACTGGCCAAGCTATGATCTCAAGAAAAAGTCAGATCCTTTGATCTGAATAATATTTGAATAATAAAATGTGATGCCACCCTGAGATCGTTATACTTAATATATATTAATTTTATATCATTAATTAATAAGAGACATATCCCTCTCTTCTCTAAAGGTTGACTTACCAGGAGTTGTTTATCAAATAAAGATCCTTTTTAATTTCATTTAATAACATTATATTTATTTGTGCTGATCATGATTACAAGATAACTTATGAAAATACAAAGAAAAAGGGGACGCTATATGGGACTGGCTATTTCTCGACCATTCTTCATCCAATTCCTTCCATCTTGATTTGACCGCTCCTTCCGAACAATTGCCGCTCTTATCTTGAGAGTGTAGGTAATAAACCTTAAGTAAAACGGGTAAGGACACTACCAGTTTAACGCCCCTATCCTATTTATCTCGGTACTCCGGATGCCACAGGTAGAGTCACATATAGCACATCATAAATAGAGATAAAGTTCAAAGTCAGTACGGAATAGGCGATTTAAAATTATGTTTCACAGGAAGTTTAAATATAGGTTAGGTTTTATTGCTTATAGACGCACAACATCTATGGTCATCAGCCTCTTTCTTCTTTTGGTTCAATATTTAGTTCTTTATTATTTTTTGGTTTAACTTTTAATTCCATTTAACCTATAATTATTATATTTTACTGAAAATATTATTTTCTTTAAGAAAGGTTATCACTTTGTCTATATTTGCGGCGTTATTTCCCAGGATAGTCGAGGTTTTCCTATCAACTTTAAATATATTCCTCTAAGAAACCATTTACGATTTACTTTGTCTATTTGTTCATAAATGAGAGGGTAGAATTTTTACGGTGTTTGTTCATATGTTTGTAGCACGCGTCAGAATATGTTTACAAGAGAACATCTTTTATTATATTGTTAATATCTTAATTATTTATAAATATAAATTGTTTACTTATTATCTTCACCGCTTTATAATTGCCTTGGATTAGTAATAATATAAAAAATACACTGATTTATTTAAAGGGGGATATAAATAGTCTGGGAGTGCGTCAGTTAATCCTTCTCATAGCTGCCTCGCCTACTATCGGTCCTGAAGATGGCCTACAACGTTGGTCGAAACGTCGGCACTTATAATAAATAAGTTTTTCTTATTTAGTGTTATTTTGACTGCACCCCCAGGCTGTCTATATCCCACATTAGATCTTTCAGTCAACTATTTTCCTCTCAATCACTGATTTATTTAGTTTGCTATCGTTGGTTTTAGACATGTTTCTGTAACATCCCTGTTTTATTATTTTTTCAAGGCCATATCTAAACAAGATAAGTATAAGTTTTATATTATTTTGTCTTTTGCCTGATATTGTTTTTGCGATGGTTACATACATGTACCATTCAGAGTACTAGTCATAAAATTATTAAACAAATATATCACTTCTTATACTTAATTTTTATATTTCTCAACTTTTAATTATTCTTTTAAATTTAGATTTTCAATAAATTTAATTTTTAAACGTTATAGTTTCATGGGCCTATCGGTCGAGACTTCATATCGCATAGGAACAATAAAAAAAATGTTTGCTTGCAAACAATAAAAAAAATAATAAAAAGTTTAATTAAACACATCAAGCAATTTTATTGAATAATTCCTTGGAAATGTTAATTATAATATTACGATAATAAATTTTACCGACAACAAATTGCTTTCTCACTTAAAACTTTATCGCTTTTTTGTTTTTCAATTTTGTAAAACCATAAAACAAAACACCGCCCTAACTTTTTAATAACTTTTTTAAAGTATACCTTTTAGTGTAGTCAATTTAACGATTGGATCCTTTTTTTTCTATTCGTTATTTTTCACGCTTAACTTGTGAATGACTTATAAAACAATAATTACTCAATGCATCTTAAGTTTTTCGATCAAAAAGTTTATCTCAATTAGGTGCTATGGGTTGGAGATAATCAAAACTTTAAATTATTCGTTCACGAGTGATTAAATCATTGAATAAATGACTTTTATAACTTCATATAATATTATTATAGATATGTTATTATAGCATTGGAATATTATATTATAGTTTAGTACTAATATATTATTCATTATAAATTATACCGATTTCATTACTGCTAATATTTTTACCTCCTATATCATTAGGGGAGCGGGTTCGCTGTATGTGGAGAGTGCTGACTGTTTCGGGTTCAAACTCGGCTGTGGCAGATGAATTATTTTATCTGGTGACAACCGGGGATGGATTCGGTGGGATCTTCAGACTCTCCTGTGGGCTCATCCAACCTCTATAAAGTGGGTACCTGTGTTTAAAGTGGGTATTGGTGGTAAAAACCTGGCGGTTGAGCGTGGTCTAGGACCAATCACCTCCCAACACAACCGTTTTTTTAGAAAAAGTCTCTACCGTGTTCAATACCGTCGTTTATTGAACTCAAGACCTTCATGGGTTGTAGTGTTACACGTTTTTTATTTATTTATTTTTTGGTTAATACAAGCTTTTTTCTTTATAGTAATGAAGCTCAGTAGGTAGTAGTACCGATGAAATAGATTGTTACCTGCATATATGTAATGTCAAAAGTTGGAAAAAAAAATCATAAATTCATCAAAACAGTGGGTCAAAGAGATCAAATTTCCCAAAGGAAATAATAAATATTCCATAGAAATATTTCTATAAAATTGGTTATTAATACTGAAGAAATCTTTAAGCTTGTATTATCGTTGAAAACTTGAATAACTAGAATGTGATTATTTTTTATGGTACCCAGAAACTGAGCGGAGTGACTTAGTTGCCATGCCGGAAATGCTGGTTCAAATCCCGCTGCAAGGATGTACTTTTATTTAGTCTGTTTGCAGCCGGAGATGGATCAGATAGGATCTAGGACCCTCCTGGGAATCACCGAGAATCTATAAAATATTATAAAAATAGGGTACCCAAAATGAGAGGGGAAAATCTGGCGGTTGAGCGTAACCTAGGACAATTCACCTCCTTGCAGAACCGTTGTCCGTGAAACAGTACAGTCTGAACCCCAGACCCTTCACGGATTCCACGGGTGATCCACTGTAACAAAAAAAAAATAGTTTTCCTTTTATTAGACACACACACACATGCTAAATATTTTACGAGACTTGGCTATTAGTATTCAAGAGACTGGACAATGTGTATTTTCATTGAAAACATGAATAATAAGTAAGGGAATTTTTTTTATTGATTTTTATAATGTTAAAATTATAATTACTTCTTAATTAATTATTTTGATTTATTATTTATTAATAAATTGAAAGCTCCTAGAATTAATCAAGAAAGTGTTTCCAGTAGTTCACAGTTTCTTCGCCGGAGATCGTTCGCCATATGGTTCTTGTGGCGAAATCTTCGCTTATCGTTTAAAAGCATTCTTACTCCTGAAGAGTTGTGAGTTTATTTAATAGCTTTATGTTCAGGGAATTTTGCAATCTTTTAAACAATGATAATTTAAAATCCATTACGGACAAATTTAAATCATTTGTCAATATTTATGCGGAAGAAGTATTCTTATCTTAATGGAAGAGTAAATAAATGTTTCAACGTTTTAAATTTATATATTAAAAGGAGTTGTTTTTACAATACTTTTAAATAGCTTGTTTGTTCTATCCGTTAAATATATTTTGATATTATTGATTGATTGAATTTTTCTATTCAATATTCAACCATGAACTGTCTGTTAAGGTCTGAATTTCGCAGTGTCATTATAAGCTGTAGGCCTTTCTATTGTCGATCGAGTTCTCTAAACTTGTTTTCTCATAGGAATAATAAGAATAAATTAAATAAAATATTAAATTTTCTAATAAAATGTTTATTTCATTACAAAATTTATATATTAATGCATAGTTAATATGATGCATTTTGTAAATACAGATTAATAAATCTTAGTTATTATATCCGTATTCACATCAATGGCATTCTCCATTCAAACATTTTTAAAAATTTAATTACTCTGTAATAAAGAATATTTGAAATATATATACACAGTACAGCATCTATTATCGGAATTAATGTCTTCGAGTGTTTTTTGATTAATGAAAAGTTCGGATAATCGAAATTCACCAAAAATAATGGAAAATGCCAAAAAATATATGAAACGCTTATTTCTTCATGAAATGATTACCGAAATATACACATTTCCCATAACTAGACTCTTTTTTTCATACTAAAGCTCAAGATTATTTTTATTTTCAAGAATATTAAAAAGAAAACTAATGAAAATTTAAACTTGAAGCGACAACCTGCAGAACTGATATCGTCAGTATTAAATAATTTTTGCAGGAAATCAATTTTAGAGAAAATACCATATAAACATGTTTTCTGGGAATGATAATGTCGACACCTCGTTGTTTCTTGTCCGCGAAGCCAGTACGGATAATAGATAATTCGGATAATTAAGGTTCTGGTGGTAGATGACAAAACAAATATTGGTATACATACACATACATATATACAATATTTTTTCCTTCCACTGAATCCATTCTTGAGTCCTATTTCAAGGAATTTGCCTTTTACAATATTCCCATTTACTCGGTTACTTCTACCTCCGTTACATTCGAATGATATTTACCAGGCTCTTATTTTTTTTATTATACTAGTTGAACCATATAATGAAATACAATTAGTAAACCAACTGGATTTACTAGAAATCCTCAATTGCCTTTCTTTGGTAAGTGGGTTGAAGTCTAACTATTAATTGACAGTCCGAACCAAACTTGGTGTAGTTTGTTGCTTCTGTCTATTGCGATTTATATGGTCGTTTCATACAGAGCCCTGCTGTTAAGATAGTATTACAAAAAGTAGAATACTAGGACAGTTAGTAGAAGATTTCTGTGATGCAATATCATTACTAATATGGAGATAACGTTATTATGTAATATACATATGTGTGTGTAGTTCAAACATAAATAATGGGTTACTGGTGATAAAAAAATTAGGCAAACTGGGTTAATTTAAAAATAATGTCCTTTTTATTTAAAAATATCCGTGCGTCTTTCGAGTAAAATATTTTGTACGAATCTTGTGTGAAATTTAAGCCTCTACAAAAATGGTTGGTATATATTTTATTAAACAACATAAAAAAAAATATTTTTTATAATTGTTTTAATTTTTAACTATTTTTATATGAAGAGAAAAGATATGCCCCCGGCCGGGTTTCGAACCCGGGTCCTCTGTCTCTCCGTGACAGTGCTCTACCATTTGAGCTACCGGAGTCGCTTACCAGCCGGGGACAAATCCGTTCACTTATCTGAGCCCATGTCCCCGTCGTGTTTCTCTTCAAATAAAAATAGTTATTATAATTTAAAAAAATTAACAAAAAATTATAAATAGTAATATGACGTAAGTCAACAAGATCCTAAGATTAAGTAATATTCAAAGAACATTCCTTCTCGTGTATACATCGCAAAAATTACGAGAACACGGGGATATGGGATCAGATAAGAGAACAGATTTTTCCCCGTCTGGTAAGCGACTCCGGTAGATCAAATGGTAGAGCACTGTCACGGAGAGACAGAGGACCCGGGTTCGAAACCCGGCCGGGGGCATATCTTTTCTCTTCATATAAAAATAGTTAAAAATTAAAGAGGGTGAGCCCCAGGAGGGTTCTTGATCCCATAGGATCTATCTCCGGCCGCTAACAGATTAAATAAAAGTCTTTCCAGCAATAAAATAATAATAATAAATTATATAAAATAAAAATAAGAATAGTAAACTATATAAAATAAAGTAATTTAATTAATCAATTGAAGTAATAACTACTAGCTACTATGTTGTCGATTGTACTCAAGAATATTTTATATCTTGACATATATAGATAATAATATTTTAAAGAGCCAATAATTTTAGAAGATATAAATTCAATAAAATAAATAAATTTAATAATGAAATAAATTGTGAGCTTAAAGTGGTTCTATCATTTCTTAATCTTTACTCACAAAACAGACGTTATGGTTAAATTTTTTTTTTAGATTTTTCTTTCAATTCTTGAGATTCAGTCGTTTACTCGTAAAAATCTTTTTGCGGCGTTTCGAGATTATATTGTTCTCATAATCATGCCCTAACAGTGAAAAACCAGGCTATTACAGATTTATATTAAATTACACACTAGTCTAAATAAAAAAAATCTACATTTTTACGATTAGAAGACAATATTAATACATAATTTTTACTTACAAATTTATTACGAAATGTTTGCTAACACATCGCTCAATCAAAATACCTATAATATATTAATATATACCCTGTAAATATATAAACATATATAATTAAATCTATTAAGAATATATTGTTGAAAGTTTCCTAGACGTATTGGAGAAGCGGGAGTGTTCCTATTTTGAACCCGAGGCGATGCGGTGAACCCAAGACCGGTTTTTCTCTGATGTGCTTTCGTCCCAGCCGCTCTCATACATAATATATAAATATATATATTTTAATTATTTTTTAATATTTTATCTATTAGCGTAAATCGTTGTCCGTTTCTCTTAATCGTTTGAACTTTCTATTTAATTAATTCTTCTGAATTATTAATGTTGTTATAATTTATAACTTTTCTATTAGTCTAAGCTAAGGTCTTTTTTTTCTGTTCCGTTGCTGATCTTTTTTTTAAATTATTGATACTTGCGCAATGGTTTTATAAAATAAAAATAAAAATTATTTAGTTAATTAATATTTTCTTTGGTAATAAAAAAAGTAAATAACAATAAATTATATGAGTGGGAAAATTCTAAGCCTGTTCGTGAGACATGAATTTTTGTTATCTCTTTTAGGGACTTAACTAGGACTTAGGGTTTGGAATTTCTCCATTCAACTCTTCACTATTATTTTATGTCCCTTTTGGGAAGCGGAGTGGCTCAGTGATAGAGCACTGAGTTGCCATGCCGGAAATCCTGGTTCAAATCTCGCTGCAGAGGGGTAGCTCAGTATGTAGATATAGTTGCTGTAATGAAGGTTCCAGAAATCCAGCTGTGGCGAGTAATTATTTAATCTGTCAACAACCACAGATGGATCCTATGAGGATCGTAGACCCACCTGGGATTCACCCAGCCTCTATGAAGTTGGTACCCTTAATTTGGAAAACCCTGGCGGTTGAAAGTTAACACGAACTAATCACCTCCCTGCACAATCGTTTTCCTAGGAACAGTGCTGTCTCTACCATGGACTGAACCCCCTTATTTTATTGTGGTGCAATATTTTAAAAAAAATCTTTTTTGAGCTTTTGCTTTTCTATATTCAAAAAAGAAGTTAAAAAAATGGAAATGAATGTACCTACTACTGAGAAACATAGTATTGTTAATTGATATTATATTATAATATTATTACAATACTATATTCATTTTCAATCTGTTTGTAAAGAGGATCTCGATGAAGGATTTTGCTCAAAATATCAAATTAAGAATATTTAGGCACTTGCAAATCGATTTGTGCAACCCTGCGCTGTAGAAAAACTTTTATCTAGTAATAATACATAAAAATGTAAACAGACCGTTTGAAAAAAGTGAATGAAAAAGAAGGAAACTCGGTCGATGCAACCATCTAATTTATATTATTGATTAACAAATTATTGAACCACCATAAAACATATATACATATATTTTATACATATACATACAAATAACACCAATAGAAATTGCTACAACTAAATGGATGCTTATGTTTTCTCTTGATTTTACGCGATTTTAAGAATCTATATACTCCCACCACCAAACGGACTTCGCCACTCGTTTTAGTTTCACAAAACACATGACATAGGAATTGATATATGGGATTTTCTTCTCTCTCTCCCTATGTGTGTATATATATATATATATATATATATATATATATATATATATAGTATATATAGTTATATATATATAATATATATATGTATATGTATAAATGGGAAAAGATGTGGAATTCGAATCTTCATTTTTTTGTAGAGTCCTACTCTCATAGAGTATTTTTTTTTTAATTAACATAGAAAATTATACAAAGGAATGAATTAAAGCATGTAGCGTTTTATAATAATTGGATTTTATTCTTAATAATTAGGCAATATCTACTAATGTATATAGCTAATGTTTGTGAATGTTAAATAATTTCAGAGTTATGTATAATACGTTTGCCATAAAATCCTGAAAATGAGGAAAAATGCTTCGAAATGCGAAAAAAAGATTATACGAGTATATTAAAATTATAAATAAATAATATAAAAATAAGCATATGAAAATAATAAAAAAATAAGAAAGAAATGTTACAAATTAATTGTAAACTAATTCTGTAACTTATTCATAATTACTGGTTGCCCAATGATATGAATTAATTTATTAATAATAATGAAATTTTAAAATCGGAAGTGCTAAAGAAATGACGGAGGATGTATTTTTATTTGATTAGCATACTTATAGAACCCAGTCACTATCTGTTTACTTAATAGAGAATAAATATTTGTATGTATATGTGCGAGTGTACATATTAAAGTTTATATATTCTATATACAAGATCTCCTGCGTCTTTGTTTGCTCTATAAATCCATGTATTTTATTATCTTCCACGTGTGTGTATATTATATATTTAGATGCAGCGGAGGGATGTTCGCAGAAAATTGGAAAATAACTGCTTATGTTAGAAGTGAAAAAAAAAATAAATACGAGGTCTTCAAAGCCGGAAAAGAACAAATATTTAAATCTACTCAATAAAAATTCAGAAGGGATATCTAAACATTTTGAGTTATTTTAATAAATAAAATGCATCATATAATAAAGTAAATTTTATAAATACGCATTTAAGTAATTCATTATAATATTCGTATAAATATCAATTTTAATGAGAGAGAATAGAATAATTTATTGATATTTACAACTGTAATTATATTACATCAAGTAATATCTGCTGTATGAACAAAGGACATGAAAAAAAAAAAAAACGCTTGTGGAGAAACTATCCATTGATAGCACTCCAATAAAGTTCTATAGTAGAAGGTCTCGAGGCCATCTTCTTTTCAGACGCCTCGGAGGGTTATCAGGAATATTATGGGAAGCAAGTTGAGAGACAAGCGGATTCAAGTGTGTATGGAGCTCTTCAAGGAAGGATAGGTATCTAGTTTGGGCCAAATCAGTAATATATGGGATATTAAGATCATGATGGATGAGTTTGTTTGTGACATAAGGAGGATTGAGGATTTTACGAAGGATTTTGGATTGTAAGGATTGGATACGAGATGAATTGGATGGTCTAGTAGAGCCCCAAAAGCTCAACTCCGTATGTCCAAACGGGTCTGATAACTGTCATGTAAATGAGTCTTTTGTAATTAATTGGGAGCTTTGAACGTTTGTCCAGTAAATGTTGAAGTAGGCGAAAACGTCGATCAGTTTCTTGTCTTTTCAGTCTTGTATGAGGATTCCAAGTGAGACGTTTGTCCAGATGGAGTCCTAGGCAATTTTAATGATATTTTAAAAAATTGATTTATGAAATAGTAATTTATCATATTTATATAATAATAACAGCTTTTATTGATACATCCTTTACAGAACAAAAAAGCCTCTCCCTTGGGAGACATGAGTCTGTTTAACAAAAAATTTACAAAATTTCCTTTTCTTCAATGAATACAGTATTTACATAAGGCTATAAAAAAAGTCAGCAAGTTTTTGCCAATAATTAAATACAATGTTTTGCTCATTAGTTTATTATAAGTTCTTTATAAATTTGTTCCATATGTACCTGTTTCTTGTCACAGTAGCCCAACAGTCTCATATTTCTATAAACTTTATCATATTTATATTAACATAAAATCAATACGCATATAGAAAACTCATTGATCACTTTAGAAAATTTACTATCTTACAAAAAACATATAAGTTCTGTTTATCTTTGTAAGTTAATTAAATGATATTTAATAATAAATTTAATAAAAAGAAACAAACATTTTTGATTTTGTCATGAATAAAATAGTTTCCCACTCAGTGATTTAGTATGAATTCAGAAAAAATCTTAGAAGCCTCAGTTCCTTTTATTTTCAATGAATACTTATTATTAGAATGTTTTTTTTTTTAATCGTATAAAAGGTCCGTTTTCAAATAAATGTTGTTTAGTAAAACAACTTCACGAAATCAAAACATTTTTATTCTAATTTTCTGCAATGTAGGTCGAAACGTTGGCTTTCCAATAAACAGTTCTCCTTATTAAAGAGAATTTTTTTTTACCTCCACTTAGACCATTTTCTTCCTGATAATTATTGTAAGGTTGTGAATTTCAATAAATAAATTAAAAAAAAAAAATCTTATCCTAAAGTTTTCATTGAATTTAAATTGACTGATAAAGATTTTTATTTTACTGCCACTAAGTTTTCACGCCGGGCATAGAGTCATAAAGAATATTTAATACCAACTGCACGTCGAACCGCAAATCCTATTCAATAGGTTCACGTGCACATATGGATGAGAGTTATAAAGTGAGTTCTATAAAACAAGTTTACGGCCATCTAAAAGTGCCTTTGATTCATTTTTAGAAATAAAAATTCTATAAGTCTTTAACATTTAAAAGGGCTGCTATAAACTTGAAGCAGACTAGGCACTATTGAAGAAAGTCATGAAAAACCAATCATCGCTGGAACGAGATATATATCTTTTTCAGAATCAGCTAATGGTGAATTTTCTCCCCCTTTCAGCGTGTGAAATGGGGAAAATTCCCCTTCTAAAATAACCACTATGAAGAAATGGCTATAAAAAAGAAAGAAATGGCTGAACTTATATATAAGTACTATATACTTAGGGGTATAGGTGTATATTATATACCTATACCCTCAAGTATGAGGGACCTAGAGACTCCCCGGTGTTCACCCAGCCTCTATAAAGCGGGTACTCTCTTAATTGGGAGATAAATCACCTCTCTGTAGAACCGTTGTCCTGAATACTGAATAATGAACTCAAGTCCCTTCATGGGTTGTAGTGGCGGATGTTTTTTATATTTTTATACTCCTAGGTGAGCCAGATGAATTATCTTTCGTCAATTAAGATAAAAATCAACATTAACTCATCTGATGCAATACTATCGTCGAAAATGTCAAATGTAATTGTAGGTATTCTCAAAATGTATTATGTAACTATTCTCAATTAAAGACCCTGTTGTTAAGATCCTGATATAAAATTTTAAGAAAATGTCAAAATAACATTTTAGATATTTTGTAATGCTGGTGAAAACATATTTTTCCCCTTTCTACTTGCTTACTGTGTTTTATAAATCAAGAAATGTGACGGAATATATTGTTAAATATTTGCAATGTATCCCACATATATTGTTCCGTGTATCTGTATCACTATTCCACTACATTCACCATTTTTGCTTAAATGCGTATTTTCTATGTTCAATTGAATATATCATAAACGGTTGATTCAGCCCTAAACTGGACGATATTTGACAAAAAAAAGGCACAAATTTTTTGAATCTTTGTAATTCACAAGGTTATTTAATAATTTTCATTTCATTATTACAAGGCATCTTGTGCATAGAGCACCTTTCATCATTAGAAAAAAATAATTTTCAAGTAGCTCCATCAAATATCCATGGGCTTTAACTGTAATTAAATTTTATCAATCGAAGTAAACTTCTTTCAGAATTATTATATTTTTAATACCTCGTGAAATCGAGATCGAAATTATTTTTAATTGATTCTGTTCAATTCTGTTATTACACTGATATTATTCTGGCTCTACGGCCCTGCAAGAATCCGGGCCTCCACCACCACACCCAACTAATCTCTGCGATCTTGCGTTATTCTCCTCCATTCTTTTACACCCAGCAGCTTTAAGTCCTCCTCGACACCATATATCCATCTAATCCGAGGGGGTCCTCTGCTTCGTTTTCCCGACTGGCTTCTCATTGAGCATTGTGTGTTGTTTTCTGAACTTTACAGGAACATTGATAGATTAGATAAAATCATCTTCCTTCTGATTTTATAATATTCTTTTATAACACTAATTTTGTTCTATTTACTTTGTCTAGCATTTTAATATTATTTTTATTATAAAAAGTATTAATATTTATTAGATATTATACTAATAATAATCCAGTTATTAAATATATAATAATATAAATGTAATAAATCTTGAAACAGTCATCAGGACTAGGAGACTGAGGTTCTACGGCCACATGGTCAGAATGAACAATAAGAGGCTGAAAAAAAAAATCGTTGGTAAAGTGTTAAGCTATAAGGGCCTAGTGGGATATGTGAAGCAAATAAAAGAGGAGCTGGATAGGGTAAAAATCAAGGATAAGGATGCTTGGCTAGAGAGTTTTTCGTGAGGAAACTGAAAGAGGTTGGGGTTCTTGCGGGAAGGAAGAAGAGACAATGGAGAAAATGGACTAAGGAAGAGCGAGAGGAACAGTCCAGGAAGATGAGAGAGTATTGGAGTAGGAGGAAGGCGGAGAGTGTGAAGAAGATTTGAGTGATATTCGCGTGGTCCTTGCTGGCCGATTCCTGGAAAAAATAAATAAATAAATGCTAGGTAAAGTATATAATACAAAATTAGCAATATCCCTATTCATTTTTGCGCAGTATATATAATAAATTCGGTTACTTAAAAATAATGATCTACTTAAAAAGTAAAATAAATGCATAAACAAATGCAAAAATATATACAAAAGTAAAATAAATAAATTCATATTAGTTTGGATAAAATATGAGTAAATTAAGTAAGAGAAAAATAAGTATAAAATGAAAAAAAATATCAGCAGGTATTTTTGTATTTTTATTTTAATGATTTTTAACGCTTTTTGTTTGGACATCTTCTATTCATGATTTAACTTCTTCTTCTTATGGTGCCTTATTCTATCAATGAATGTTGGCGATAGTTCGGCAAAATTGTCTCGATCAAGTACTATTTTGATCATTTCTTCATAGTTCAAACCCGTCCAATATCTTATGTTTCTGATCCAAGAGGCTTCCTTCTTCCAATTCCGCGTTTTCCTTCAATTTTCTTTGTAAGATCAGTTGCAGCAGAAAATACTTTTGATTACTTAGTAAATGTCCTAGGCAAGACATGATTCAACTAGAAAATTAAAATTAAATAAATTATCAATAAAAATAGGGTGAGAAAATCACTCGACTCAAAAAGAGAAATTATAACGCAATAGTGAACTATTTGTGTAACGTCTTGCTATCTCAATTTGATGTGCCAAATTCATGTGAGATGTGATGAATTTGTCTTTTTTGATGCCATTTTTGTTTTGATGAATGTCCTAATGTTGCCTGAATTGGCGAATGGTTGATTGGTTAGATCTTTCCACTTTTTTAGAGATTCACGGGTTTGCTTTTTGGGACTTTTTAAACTGCATTGCAATTAATAAATCATGTTTAGCATTAATACTTGTATAGAACATTGACCCTTGTCCCAGGGACCTTTGAATCACTACCTTGTATTCCAAAACATTAAGGCCAAAGAAGTTATGAAGGAGATCCCAGCACTTCTGAATACCAGTCAAGAGTGAAACGTTGGGACCTCTCGGAGCCTAGATTTCTCCTCAACTATTAACAAGTGCGTAGCTTGTTTTAAAGTTCCCTAAGTTTAGTATAGTAGGATTTGGTCACTTGTGGTGAAGTAGTTAGCATAGCAACCTTCTATGCCCAAGGTCGCGGGTTGGCAACCCGGCAGGAGACCCTAGGGTTGTTTAAAAGGAACAAAAATCTATGCCGTCCTTCGGAAGGAATGTAAAATAGGGCTTCCGAGCTTGTTCTCAGTCAGGTACTCCTCAAAGATCTTTATCTTGATTATACCTGGATAAGCGAAATTTAGGACTCCCGCTGTAGCCTTAGCATAGCGTGGTATTAAATGAATAAGCAAACAATGTAAATATGTACGGATGCGGATCTTAACGTTATCTTAGTTTTATTTATTTATTTTATTTTTTTAGTATTGGCCTATTAAGGGCCAAGTCATTTCAACAGTCTTTTTCTTCATTTTCCTGTCTTCATCTTTGGTTATTCTTGAAAACCCACGTGAATATTCAATTTTATTCTGAAACGGTTGCTTTCCAGATCATCATCATAGGTAATCTCTATCTCCTGTATGCCCCTTTCTAACTATTCGAAGCCGGTAGGTTTGATATTATTTTAAAATACTTAAAAAATCCGGTTCGTCAGTCTAATAGGTTTCATTCTTAACATGTGACCATAAAATCAAATTCCCCTTTTTCTCATAACATCCGATATTTTTTGGTCATGATTGTACATCTGTTATGCCGTCGTCTATATCCACCCTGCTCTTTAGTTGGGCTATTTTATTATTTTATTTTAATTTAATTCATTTTATTTTAATTATTGCATGAATGATAACATACAACTTGCACATATTGTATTTGAATGAGGAAAATTGGATTACTTCGCCATTATAAACTGTTCATCTCAGGTATTGATTTATACATAAAGCTGCACCCAACTGATAGATGCTCTCTCACTTAAATCAGAACTAAGAATTATTAAGAACTATTCTGCTCCACAGAGGATATAGTTAATATCGGATCTGAAAGAATGATTCATCTCAGTTCTGTGACCAATTTTTTGATGAACAGCTCCATAAAGAAAACTATATCATAAGTTCACGAGGAGGCCAAACATTTCTAAAAAAACATATGGGATGTTCAATAGGCGCGTCACTGAAAATATTTATATGAGTCAGTAAATAAATACCGCGAATGGTTTTTATGTTTATAATAAAGTTTGAATATCAGACAACTTTCTAATTTCTTGCTCTGACGACTTACTGGCTTGCCTAAGTTATATCTGCTGATATAGACCTTAATATCTCCTGACAAGTCGAGATAGCCGTGCCAGGCTACGATGAGATATGATGCCGAAGAAAGATAGTGGACAGTCACCTTTGAATAAGCAATAAAAAAAAAGAAGAAATTTACAGGCTCTAGATATGATCAGATGAAAAAAGGTTCCAGGTATAAACTGTATAGCTATGATAAGGTAGTTTTATGGGAAATCAGACAAGGAACGTGAGAAATATTAATCGTAAGACTGCTGAAGGCGTATCTAGGAGGGGGAAGTACTGAAGCTACTTATGTCTCTTTCAAAAAGGTATATCTAACAGCTGATAATTATATTAATTATTAAAAATAACTTAAAATTACTAAAAATAACTTAAGATCTTGGGCTTGGTAGTTTGTTACGCTTACTACTAGACGACAGGTGACCTATGCATTTTTATTTATCCTTCTTCCTCATCTTATTATTATGAACGGTTGTTGATTGTTAACTACTGTAATTATTGGTTACGGATTAATAAATAATTAGTAAACTTGTTTTTAAATAATGGGATGTTTAATGACTGGAATGTTACTTTTTATTTTCAATTTGAGGTATAAGATAATAATTAAATTGTTTTTTCATTTATAATAATTTTTTTATGTTGTTAAATTTGATGATTAATAATAATAATGAAGCTTAGTGAACCCGAGGATTCGATACCGATAACACCAATCTCAACTTACAAAACTTACGTCCACAGGCCACTAACCGCTAGATCACAACTCAATCCTCCCATCTACGCCTCGGTCTATCCCTCAGACGCTTCCCAGTCGGCACAGCGCTTATTTACTGTGGAATCGTTCATAACCAAGCCCGGCAACTTTACAATCCCATCTTACTCATCTACTATCACTTCAAAAATAGTAAGTGATGGGCCTGGCTTACGCCTTGTGTAATCTTCGAAATCCACCAGTTGTCTCATCCTTTTTTAGTCCAAATATTCTAGGCAACAGATTATTTTCGAATACTTTGAGACGTTGTTCATCTTTCAGAGTTAGCAGCCAAGTTTCCATAGTTATCCAACTTTAAATTTCGCAGCTAATCCTCCCAAACTGTTGTATATGAATTAGTTTTTTAAGTTAAAGCTATGCTTTTTTTTAGAATAGATAAGGGGGTCAAACTAGGTGACAGTTTAGGCCCTTTGCTATTCACGTTATATACGGATGAAACAGCAGCAATCTGCAAAAGGCGAACAGAAAGGGCGTTTCTGGGGAGAAGGAATCTACTGCCAGTTGTTGTTCAGCTTCTATTGTATGCGGACGAAATTGTTACAATTGTGGACTCCGTGGAGAAATTGAAGCATGCGTTTGATGAATGGAACGAAGAGCTCCGCAAGAAGGGCATGATCATCAGTACAAGCAAGAGCAAGATCCTGCAGATTGGAAGGGTACAGGAAGATGCTCAGGTGTACTGCAATGGAGAGCTGATGGAAGTAGTTTCAGATTTCACTTACCTTGGCACTGTTATGGATAGGTCTGGGAAGGTGGATTAAAAAATTCTGAACAGGATAAGCAAGACAAATGCTATATACTACCAGATCTGCAATACGGTGATCGGGAAGAGAGAAGTGAGCAGAGGCGTGAAACTACACATATTTAAGGCAGTGTACCTCCCTGTACTCCTATATGCGGCTGAAAGCTGGGTGCTGATGGACAAACTGGAGAGAAAAGTCACTGCTGCAGAAATGATGTTTCTCCGAAGGGTCGCAGGGAAGACGAGACGTGACTCCATTCGCAATGAGAGATTCAGGGAGGAGGAAATGGTTTGGACATGTCGTCAGAATGGATGATCACAGGGATCCATTGAAGTCTATGGACTATGTTCCCGATGGTAGAAGACCCCGTGGCAGACCGAGAATGTCGTACCTCGAATACATCGACCGTCTGTGTAAAAAAAGAAACAAGAATATAAGCCAAGCCAGAAATCTTGCAGGTAACAGGGAACGTTGGAAATCCTGGTTAGACGCTCCCCTAACGCTGAAAGGCTCTATCTAAAGGGTGATGCAAAAGAAAAAGTTAAAGCTACGGAAGTCATACCACAAAATACTGCTTTCCTCATGCCTTTCAAGCATTTTTTATTCATCCATCTTCCTCATTCTATAATTAAACCAACACAAGCTACTGAAAACTACAGATTAATTAAATCCACAAATTACAAACTAACATAGGTTTTAACTGAACACAGAAATAACAAATTAAACTTACACAGATCTCACATAATAAATGACAATACTTGTTCACAAGACAAAGAAGAACAGACATTTAAACACGTCATTTATGACTGTCAAATATATGAAAGGCAAATGTATTAATTAATTAATGTAAAAATTAATTATTTCAATAATATTAAAAGGAAAAATTTGACCAGTATTTCAACACGAACTATATAATATATTTCGGCCCGAATTAATTAAATGTATTAACAGTACTGATTATGAAGTATATTGCATATTGAAGTATTTTGAAGATGGTATTAATAGTTCAAATCAGATTGAAAATATATATACAATGTAATATTTTCTTTTAAAATTTTTTTAAATGCAAAATTTTCTATACATATTGTAATAGGAAGTATGTAATAATTTTTTTTGTATAAATTTTTAATAATCATATATGCTATAATTTGTTTTCGTAAATAAGTAATTAAAGGCTCATAGTATACAGTGGTAGGGAATGAACCAATTAATAAACTGTTATTTCAAAGGTACATACCTTGTTTTGACTTATTGGCTTTAAATAAAATATTATTTTTTTATATATAAAAAAAATTATGGTTTATAATGAGAATATCTCAATCATAATTCATTGCATTCCCTGATTAGATATTACCATTGGCATAACTAAAGTTGACTCATGGGGGGAGGTTAACCCCCACCAGTCAACCACTCCGATTTATTACTCCCTTCAAAAAAGATGTCTCATAATATAGGTATAATATGTATTATACTATAAATCATGTAGCTTCAAATTAAATAAATAGATTATAATTTTTTATAATTGTTATTTTGGAAGTTATAAATGTTATTTTTGGAAGGGCAATCAAGAAGTAGCTTTTAAATACAAGTAACCCTATTCATTGGTTACAATAACTTACTATACTTAATTGCATAGGGAACTTTCTAGACCCATCCAGACTTTACTTCTACATTCTAAGAATTTTCTAAACTGTTCTTCTCGCATTTGCGATCTTATTGTTGCCGCTAGATGCCACTCTGCCGCTATAATAATATAATTAATTGTAAATAAACAGTATTACGTTTGTCAATTTAGTGTACCTTTTATTCATTAAAATAACTGTGTTTGCAGTTTCTTTGTTGTGTTTTTGACATTATTGACCCTTCCTTCTGTAATCCAACAACAATAACTTTGAAAAAGTAAAATCCTTTAAAGTTTTACTTTGAACAGTGATAAATTTCGTTTAACAGCTTAAAGACATCAGGAACAGTGGTTTAGAAATTGGATATTTAAAAAAAATATATTTAATGTAACTGATCGAGCACAAAAAAAGACAAAAGTTTTGTCCTCGATAGTTCCCTGATCCGTTGCTAAGCAACGGTGATAACATATTGCATTACTAAAAACTATTTTATTTAAAAGAGAGATTCTTTTGCTATTAGTCCATCTAAAAGCACTCGAAAGATTTTGTTTAGCCCAAATATACTTCTTTATTGCTTATTATTTATAATTTATTTCTTATAGTCAGTTTTGTCTTATGTAAGGTAACGAAGTTGAAACTTAATAACGCATTCAATTTTTTTACAGTTCGAAGTCGCGTTAAAATAATTAAAAATTTGAATCCTAACATTAAAAATATCCTTAAATTATTTACAATATGAATATCAATAAATTTGAGTCTTATCAACAACGGTACATCCTTTGTGAAGTATCTGACTGGTGAAACCCTATACCTAGGTAAAAATAAAAAAGATCCATCGATTTCCATTTTACAAAAAATTCCTTGGTTTACTTAAAAAAAAAAAATTCAACTTTGTCTTTGTGCGGGGTCGCAAAATGAACCAATATTGACCTTTTTTTTTGTGGAAGTCTGCTGTAACTTCTTTGAGTATTTCCCGTGATTTACGGGACATCCCACATATGGTTCAGCCACAAAAATTGATTTGTTTGTTATTAATTTATTTTGTGACATCAGCAATAATATGTAAAAATATTGAATTTATCGTCATGGCAGTGGTATCATTAAATTCAGAATTTCTACAGAAACGTTTAGCCCCCAGAAATTCAGTTCGATTTCAAATGCTAGTACAAACACTTACTAGACAAATGCTCTAAGTATCCAATCAATTACAAAATGCTCATGTACGTGACTATCATAAGACCAACTCGTATTTAGACGTACGGAGTAGAGCTATGTGCCTCCACTAAGCCATCGAATTCCTCTCGAAAACAATCCTTACAATCCAAAATCCTTCGTAAAATCCTCAATGCTCCTTACTCTGTTACGAATAAAATCATCCGTTATGATCTTATATTAGTTGCTGGCTTGGCCCGCACTCGATATGAATCCTTCCATGGCAAACTTTATTCCCACTCAAATCTACTAGTTTCAAGCCTACCTACTTCTTGAAATCCCGATAATTCTTCAAGGCGTCTGAAAAGAAGATGGCCTCGTGACCTAACGTAAATCTGTTGTTCCAGTACAACCAGTGAGTAGTTTCTCTACTTGCCTTTACTTCCTTGCCATTATATATTATTCATAATAATTACTTGCATTATTGCAAATTTTAATAAATCGTTTTTTTTTTAAACTTCCTCTAATACTGAGGTGGTCCACCATTCGAGCCAAATGCCTTAGGTTTGAGTGTTATTTGTTATAATGTTCATTTTATTTATTTCATTAGTTCATTTATTTATTTGTTTAGACGAATCTATACATTCTGTTCCTAATCTCTTAAAACAAACTATTTTCAGATGTTTACATTCAAAACACATAGTCATTTTTAGCTACGCGCATAAAACTCATGTCTTTATTTCAGGTGTTGTATAATCGAAAGCGGCAAATATCATTGAAGTTTTCATAGAGTATTTTTTATATAGAAGAATATTTATTCTAATTTATTATATCTGTTCGACCAACAGATTTTGAGTGAGACATGTTGAAACTTTGTGTAGTTTCTTCTTGAACCAAAAAAAAAATAAAAAAATGATAAACTTTGTAAATAATATCCCACAAAAATCTAAATTTGGGCTAATATAATAACATATACACAATTTCCATTAATATTTTTTTATCGTTGATATTAGCATCACAAAACAGGAATATTAGACTCTGTTATATATGATAGTGTAACAAAGTATTTCTTTCTTTTTTTGGTATCAGTTCCGCAGGTTGTCGTTTCAAAATTTGGCATAATAAGTTTTTGCTTTTCGTTCGTTTCCTTCTTAATATTCTCGAAAATTAAAATAATCGTGAAATTTAGTTTGGAAATTAGAGAGTAATTATGGAAAAAGTGTATAAGTTAGAAACCATTTCCATCCACAAATAACCATCCAGAAATAAATGTTTCAACTAACAGTTCGAAGTATAGATGATGATATATGTTTATTAATTCATCAATAAAAGATTACCGAAATAAACACATTTCCTATAATTACATTATTTTTTTTTCTTACTAAAAATCGGGATTATTTTTATTTTCGAGAATATTAGAAGACAAATCGCTCCTTCAAAAGAACGTCGACATAACTCAAAATTTAGCAATTTTGAGTTAGTCCTTTAGTGGCAAATGTATTGGTTGAAGCCTTTCAAATCAGAAACGACATATCTGATTTTTCATTTCCGTTATATGATATCTTGGCTTTTTTTTTTTTTAAGAAAGTCATATTTTAAGTTGTGTCGTGTTTGAATCTGAAGTTTTAAGGGTGTAATGACATAAGTTTAAAATACATTTTTTTTAAGTTTTTAAAAATTTTGTAATATTAATTAAATAATTTCAATACCATCATTCCAATAGGAATGCTTTGCTTTACTTATACCTAAATTTTTATTATTTTTTTTTTAACTAATCCGGTTTAAGTTTGACAAGATACGAAACTTTAATATCTCTATTGAATAATTTTTTTTTTTGGTCATGACATTCTTCTTTTGAAGGAAATTTTTTTTCAATATTGTTGGATGTAGTTTCACCAAATAAAATTTGGTTAAAAACAGTACTGAAAACAGTACAGTACAGTACCGTTAACAAAAATAGTACAGTAAAAACAGTACAGTACCGTCTTGTGAGATCAAGATTAATTTCTTTATTATTAGTAATCAGAGGTATATGTTAATTATTATTGCGAAAAGTAATAAATATTACTGCCAATAAGGTAACAGACCTAAGCAGAAAAAGAAATTTAAAATCAGTCACTCTGGTGGCATGACGTATATCATAGAATTATAGAATGTCGTTTGAGAATTAAAGATGAGTGCAAACAACTTACGTAACTTGTTTGTAATTGTATCTGTCACCTTTTTTGTAACACCTATGTACTTACGTGAGTTTAAGACGTCGGATTTTTATAAAAGAAATATGTTTTGACATTCTAATATGTAAGGATTAAAGGATTAGGTAAATAATAAATATCTGATTAAGAAAAAAAAAGTATCAATTCCGCAGGTTGTCGCTTCGAGTTAAGTCACAAGTTTTAACTTTGGTGAGCCTACATAAAAAAATACTGGATATGCGTGTGCTATCTAAAAATATTTAACCAAATTTTATTTGTTGTTCCTTCATTCATAAATTCTGGACAGGTGTCTGCTATCTAGAAATGTTTTACCAAATTTTATTTGTTGTTCCTTCATTCATAAATTCTGGACAAGTGTCTGCTATCTAGAAATGTTTTACCAAATTTTATTTGGTGATACTACATCCAAAAATACTGGATATGCGTATGCTTTCTAAAAATATTTAACCAAATTTTATTTGTTGTTCCTTCATTCATAAATTCTGGACAAGTGTCTGCTATCTAGAAATGTTTTACCAAATTTTATTTGTTGTTCCTTCATTCATAAATTCTGGACAAGTGTCTGCTATCTAGAAATGTTTTACCAAATTTTATTTGGTGATACTACATCCAAAAATACTGGATATGCGTATGCTTTCTAAAAATATTTAACCAAATTTTATTTGTTGTTCCTTCATTCATAAATTCTGGACAAGTGTCTGCTATCTAGAAATGTTTTACCAAATTTTATTTGTTGTTCCTTCATTCATAAATTCTGGACAAGTGTCTGCAATCTAGAAATGTTTTACCAAATTTTATTTGGCGATACTACATCCAAAAATACTGGATATGTTTATTCTATCTAAAAATCAAACAATTAATTGATCAAATTAAACAAAAAACAGATTCTGTTATATCAAATTTAAAGTCGATCAAAATAATAAAACAAAATCTTATATGTTTACAGCATATAGAAACTCTTGACTACCAGTTTCGATATCATTTGAAAAGTAAATAAGTTTTTCATAGCCCATAAATTTCAGCTACCATTTGATTCACAATTGTAACCAGAATAGAAAAATAATTTTACTCTGGGACCAGGTCCCTTTAGAATACCAGAGATGAACAAAATTATATAAATATTTATCTGGACAATGCCCTACATCAGAATAAAACAATATTTACATAATATCTTGAAAGTAAATAACAAATAGGTATGTTTTGGTAGAGAATCACAAAATGTAATACAAACATAAAATAAAAAAACAGACAAATTTACAATAAATAGAAATAGGCTTATGGATAAATAGGTGAATAAACAATAGCATCTAATAATATAAAAACTGATATCATTATGAGTTAGGAATATTTACAGTAATTCATCAATCGAATAAGTTAAATATATCTATAATCATTTATTGAAAAAGTAAGAAAAGTTTGGATAAATTGAGGTTAAAGAAGACGATCTCGGTCAGAGATCGAGTGGGAGTAAGTTCCAAAGAGAGATAGAACGGGCGAGAAAGGAACGCTCAAACGTTTTGGTTCTACGGGAACGGATATAAAGATCGCAAGGGATCAATTACTAACTAGTATAACTATTATGCACTAGTATGCACAATTAGAACATAATCAATGAAATAACTGTAAAAGAATAACTTACAAAAAATGTATCCGTACATTTTAAGTATGTTTGTAAAAATTTTTCAATAAATTAAACCAAATATCTCCGTTATGTATTGCATCCTATAAATACAACAGTCTTATGATTCTAACTTATTTGATAATGATAATTTAATTTAAATATAAATTTTTTTTTGTGGATTTCTTTTTGTTTCGAGCTGTTTGTTGTCGATGACATCATAGGCACGTGCCCCCCCAGACGGGTTTTGTGGAGAATCCATTACAGCACATACTTATAGGCAAATCATGTGATGATATAACAGAAATAACATGAGTAAAACTATTGTTTAGATATTTTAATAAGCCTTTGAAACCTTTCTGTAAATAGTACAAGTTTATTTCTAAGTTATTGTTGATTTTTTGCCTGCCTGCCCGTTGTGACCCCCCCCCCCCAGAAAAAATCCTGGATCCGCCCTTGGATGACTTATAAAGTTATGCTTGCAAATTTTTTGTATATAAAAGCTATATTGACATCGGAACGAACTGTAAAATGCCTTATGTAGACAAGTTTCAATCAATCGTTGTGATTAACTATTTTTTTAACAGTTTCTTTGAGCCGTTTCATATTCGCTTTACTGAAAAGACTATTTGAGTGCCGAAGCTCTACGATAGAGACTTTTCCAAGTTTATTTTATTCGTGAACTATTAAAGGATTTGAAAATAAAAAAGACCCCCAGAGTATTTTTTCCTCTGTAGATCCGAAAAGTTATCATATAATTATTCTACAACTTAAATTCTGAATTTAATATGCCTTTCAATACCAAATATTATGTTTTAAAACTAGGGGATCACCTCCTGTCTGCCTAATGGTGTGCCAATCCCCACTGTACAAATTTTTATGAGCTCTTTGTTTTTTAACACTGTTAAATGCTTTAAAACAAAGATATTAATTTATTCTAAATTGGCATACTTTGCTTCTCAATGAAATAATTAAATTTGAATGATTTTTTTATATTCTATTCTCTATTTTTGAATTTATTAATTTTGGTTAACCCAAATATCGGGTACTGAAGAAAGCAATAGATCTTTAGAAGTTATTAGTTTACATTTTATTTACACATATTTACATGTATTAATTATTCCATATTAATTAATAGATACGCTGAAAAATTTTGTTGATATGATTTTGGATAGGGTCAGAATTTTCTAATATAAAAGTTTATTGTTTATGATTTATGATTTATATTTAAGACCATAATAAAGATAAATAATATCACTAAAATAGAGCCAAAAACTCAAAAAGAAACACTATTATTTATTATAATGCAATTGGGAAAAACCACAATGCCAGTTGTATGTTGTTGTAGTCAGTTGTATGTTGAACGTCTTGGTGGTTTGGGCTGTTGATCGTTGGGATGTATTGCACCTTTTTCTTTTAGATGCGATTCACATAACCCCCTTTTTGATTTTGGTGTCTTGATAATGCCTGAATAGGCGAAACGTCGACTGGTAAGTAGGTGTATTTTTGAAACATAAGGCTTTGCATTGTGGTTTTTCTCAATTGCATTATAATAAATAATATATATAATATCTTCAAAATCCAGTTAATTCATTATCAATCTAAAGCATCCTTTTTCCTCGGAAGTTACTAATCCCTGCAGGTTCTTCTATTTTAATAAAATTATTATTCATGAAATTGACATTATTATTGCAAATGATTGCTACAGTCAAATCGAGTACTTTGTTCATTAAGTTTTACCATTTCTTTTTTTTTACAATCTGAATCACCATATAGGAGGTATGTTATTTTATTTAAAATATTTAGGACTAAAACCATTATTAAAAGTAAGCGATTGGAAAACACCAAAAACAAAGCATTATGTCTAAAATGCAGAATAAATACTAACTAGACAAAGTTTCATTCAGGCAAACTAGTCTTGTTTATTTCCAGTATTTCTGAGACGTGACATTTTTTTTTTCAAGTAACATTCTAATAATTTGTTTAGTTCTGTTTGTGTTATTACTCATGTTTAGTCAATATTAAATTTTGGTCATAAAACATTCAATATATTTGTGGTATTTATTTACTTCTGAATGCAAGGAACCTCTTGTGAAAGAAGTATGGGCACAAAGAACGGTAAATGCACGCCTCTAAGTACAAAAATTAATAGAACTTTGATAATTTTCTACAAATATGAATAAATATAGTTAACGATAATGTGATCGTGATTTGTGGACGAACAACTGTAACCATTCTTGTTTCGAACTGATGATACTGTGCCTTTTCATAACATTAATAATGAGAGAGGAATTTCAAAATGGCTTTAACCAGTGACCGGTCTTCCACTTTATTACACAATCTATACTATACTGCACAATCTATACTATACTGCACAATCTATATTATAGTGCACAATTTGGTTTAAACACGGCACCGCGTGCTATGAACTATCTACAATATATTAGAATTTTATGTTCCACCTAATTGCTAGTTCGGCCCTTTTAGAGCTGAATTGCACTATTTGGATTTTGCTTACAGTTAATTGCACACTTCGCACTTTATGGATTAAATTTGATAATTTAGATGAAGGATACAATTTGTCTGGGAGTGCAGTCGTTAATGACACTAAATAAGGTAAACCTATTTATTATAGGTGCCGACGTTTCGGTATGTTGTAATAGCATCCATTATTAATATTTATTTATAATTTGTCATAATTTAAATACTAGAATTTTTATCTTTACTTTTTATACAATTCTTCTACATAAATATCATATTTTTGTATTCATATTTATTACTTCCCACTTATAAATTATCTAACATTTTAAATCTGTACCTGCTATTTAACGTTATTTTACATACATTGCTTTGTATTAATTTTGTCTATATTTATACATTTGCGCCATAAATAGTATTAATATTTATTCATATTTTTATAACTTTCATACATTTTATATCATTATCTGTATTACTAAGTTTTCCATACTTGTATGTCTCACCAGTTTTACCTTTGCAACTTTTTCCGTATTTTTCATTTTGTATCTTACTTTTTAATTTCTCAATTATCTTAATTTTTATATTTCTTTACTTTATCTCCTTTTCTGTTCACACTTTTTGTCATCCTTATACATCTTTTATAAACTACCCTATGCTATATTTCTCCACTTTTCTATATTCTTTGTATTATTTTATAATTCTTAGTACTGCAATGTTCTTATAGTTATTTTTCTGTTTTTCCTTCATAGCCCTGAAGATTGCCGAAACGTCGGCACTTATAATAAATAAGTTAACCTTATTTAGTGTTATTCCCTTTATTGGTCATCGTGCACTGGCATGCACATAATCTTTAATTCTGATTTTCTCCACTAGTTTCGGTGAGATCAACTTTTAAGTGGTTAGGAAACCTACACTACAGTATAAACATCCGTTTCCCGCCTTTTTTTCCATTTTAGTACATGTGGAAGTTGTTTTTGTCAGTGAAAGCCTGTTGAATTAGTGCTTCGTTCACCAAGATGGCGTCAGCTCCAAACAAAGTAAGTTTTCTTTCTTTATTATTCATTAAAACAACTCCTCCTATTAATAAAACTTTTTCTATGAATAGAAAAATGGTTTAAGTTTGGTTTTCCGTACTTAGAGGGCATCATAACCTAGTATTTTTTCCTTAAGAGGATAATATCTCTATGTGCACTCAGGTGCACACTGACCAGCTGAAGATAACATTTCCCCTTATTGTTCTTATTTCATTCAGCTATTAATTTTTTTAATTATTTTTATTTTACTTTTATTTTAATACCTCAAACGAATTACCACCGTTCTAAGATATCATTACGTTCTTTTTAGATTTTTCGATCACGTGGAGAGTACATTCTAAGTTTAGTACCAAAGGAAAATATTCCTTCGGATATAGACGATGATGAAGATATCCATGAAGTAGAAAATATCTCTGACTCTGAGAAGGAAAATAGAATCGCCGATCTATTCGAAATTATTAATGAAGAACAAATAGACACCCCTATACTTTCAGACATAGAGGATATTGAAGATGTCCTTGATTCAACGGATGTTGTTTCTGAAAGAATATTATCTAGTAATAGTACTGAACTTTCAAGAGAACCAGCTCTTGAACCCCAAGGAATTAATCAACTTTCCCGGAGTAATACTAGGCCGACTAAAAAAAGGAAAAATGCCAAGGGAAAACGCATAAAAAAAAGACCTGTTTTCAAGTGGACCAAACAAAAATTTGATGGTGAAGTAGCCATCCCATCTCACCCACCTCCGGATATTGTCGAAGATATGAGTCCTCTTGAATATTTCTTGAAATTTTTCAGTTACGAATGTTTCAAGCTTATTACTGATATGTCGAATTTATACTCTATTCAAAAGCAAGGCATATGTGCAAATTTATCGCAAGAAGACATTATGGACTTCATTGCAATTGAACTTATCAGGGGTGTAATTAGGCTACCAGCATATACTGATTACTGGGCACTACGTACCCGGATAGAACAAGTAGCCAGTATTATGCCTTTGAATAAATATAAAAAAATAAGGCAGTCTCTTCATTTCAGCGACAATTACATTCCTTCGGATGATCCGTACAAGATTCGAAATCTTGTTGAAATGGTGAGGAGAAATTGCCAAGCCATCGATGGCTATTACGAAAACCAGTTCAGCATTGATGAACTTATTATTCCTTATAAAGGGACATATGCTGGAAACAAACGTCAGTATGCTCCTAAGAAACCCAACAAATGGGGTTTCTTTAATTTTTAATTTTTATTATTTTATTAATATTTTTAATGTTAATTTAATTTTTCTCTAAACATTTTATGAAGCATTTTAGTTTCTTGTATTTTCAAAAAGAATAAATAAATTGTAAAATAAGTGATCATTTGTTGATGAGCCCATAACCTCTACTGTTCAATGTGTCCCACAGAATACATATTAATCACACGCTGTTTGTACAACAACTGTTCAATGTGCATCTCAGAACACATAACCATAAATTTTTTAGGTTATAAATAAAAAATGATAATTTTATAATTTTTATCATAATTAGGGTACAATTTTAACAAAAAAAGAAAAAAAAAATTTTTTTTTTAGGAATTTCTATGTTTGACCAATAAAGGGTTAATGACTGCACCCCCAGACAAATTGTATCCTTCATTATGATCATCCAGTCAACCATTTTCCTCCTTATCTTGATTATTTAGATTTCAATAGGATAATTGTAACAAATTTACCGTAATATATATGGGTATATACGCTAGTATTTATCTCTCTCTTGTATAAAAAAAGATTTTTGACGTGTTAGGAATTTTTAAATATATAAGTATAAAATAAAATTAAAATTTATGACATAAAAAATTAAATTTGACTGAAGATGAATGCCAAGAACGTGTTTTGAGTAAGAAACAGTCGAAAAAGGCGTAAAACAAAAGTTGTTATTGTAAAAATGTGATTATTGGTAAATTTAATTCATGAACAGAGAGATTCTTTTATTTTTTGTACATTCAGTAGACAGAAATTATTATACAATATAACAATTAAACCAAGGTACAATTATAATTCGATTTATGTGAACAAATATAGATAACAATGTATAATTTTTTATAATTATTGGTCAGCTGTACTGAATTTAATTTTTTTTTAAAGAGAAAAGATATGCCCCCATGACAGTCACGGAGAGACAGAGGTTCCGGGTTCGAATCACGGCCGTGGGCATATCTTTTCTCTTTAAAAAAAAATAAATAAAAAAATAATAATAATAAATAACAATGGTTAGTCGGGCAGTGAATATCCCCCTATTTTATTTTTGTTTTATTAAATATATAATTAAATTTTAGCATAAAAAATATAATAATTAAACACGCAAGTTTACGACAGGATATAACTTCTCAAACGAGTTCAATTTTGACTTTTTCATGGCAGCTAAGTTTCCAATTGTTTTAAGATAAGACTGTAGAATAAGATGCGTGTTGGAGGACTTCATAACCCAGTTCGTAAAAAAAAAGAAAAAAAAAAAAAAAAAATTACTAAGATTGTTTTGTACTAAAATTGTTCATTTTTACTACAAAATATTATACTTATTTTATTTATTTTTCTATTTTGTGTAGGTTTTTTCTTCTTTTTCCTACTGCTATAAATATATTACAGCTTTTATTTATTATGTTATTCAACTTGCAGTGTAAATTCGTATACTTCAACATGTATTAAATAATTGTTACAAAATTGTAAATTAGCAAATTAAAGGAATAAAACTTCAAAAAACCCCCCCCAAAAAAACCCAGTTCGTTTATTTTTTTCACCGTTTGTCGTGAAACATGAGGTTTGGTGTGTGAGAATATAGGTCCCCTCCGACTAACCAATACAGGTTGTTTTTTGTTAAGTTTTTATTGCATTATGTCAATATTCCTGGACTACTATGTGGGCGTGATGGTTTCTCCTCTAGTTAGAAAGGATAAATGAATTATTCCTGCCATGGAAACCACCACTCAGAAACCAATAATTTTTCGGTAGGAAAATTTCTCAGAACTACAGGGAACGGTTCGTTACAACACCCTCTCTCGAACGCGGTGGTAATGTTTCTTGCAGCTTGGGCTGCCGAGTGTCCAAGCTTATACTCAATTACAAGCATTAAAATTTCACGAAATTCGGGTGTTTCCTTGATCATATTTGATGGCATTGCGAACAAAGTTCGTTCGATTTTAGTGCTAAACATATTAAAGAGGTAGAAAATGTGGACCATTTCCTGGTCGGAGGTCAGAAAAAAATTGCTTAAATGAGGAGAAATATTTATTTTAAAGCCAACGCTTCTATCCACATTGCAGGTCTTCTAGATCAGGGCTAAATACACAGGATACATTCTGACCTCTGCCCGGACCAATTTCTTCCTCATATGTATAGCGTCAACTAATATTATTCAAGACGAACATATTAAATAACAGAAACCCACTGATTCTTCTTTGAATTTTAGAAATAATAAAAACAGTCATTGCATATGAAACGATCCAATATAAAAATACAAGGTACACCTTTAGACCAAAGCAGTTGCCATTGCATTTACAACCCTGACTTAAAAGGAATTTTGCCTCACATTCCCGTGGCACGGTCGACAACCAATCCCTCGGCACATTAAGCAATTTACAGTCGATAATCGAATGTAGATTGAAACAGGCTATCCGCCACATTGGACACTCTGGGTGATGATGTTTTGGAAGACCTCCAAATTGATAGCTGAACATCCAAACACATCCGCGTAGGAACTAATATCGTCTTAGAAGCTTTCCTACGGAATCATATAAACTGTTTTGATATGTAATTAACCGTTCAATGGTTTCTATTTGAACGCAGCTTACTGAAAAAAACGTTCCAGTAAATATAAGGTTATTATGATTTAGCAGATCACCGTGAAACCTACACCCTTATCCCACGTAACCTTTTCTTATCACTCGTCTCATTTGAGTTATTTTGTTGTGCGTTATTAAATTGTCTTCCGTATTGTATATGTTAATTCTGCTGATTGTATATTTTTAATTTCTTTATCTTCATTACTAAATTTAATTTAGTATTTTTGTCTTATTTATTTTGTTATTATCCATTTAAAACTAAAAGAGTAACACTTTAGGAAATACCCCTCTTTAGAAGAAAAAACAGTAAAGTACTTCCAGTTTACTGAAATTATCTGGTCCACGTCACCAGTCCGAAAGGGCATGGGTTCGTATCCCACCGCTGTCACCGGACAGATAATTTCAATTTCTGTTTTAGTTTGGAGACTTAAGGGCTTTTCGTTGGAATTTTTCCACGGTCTTAAAATTTATGTAAGGTCTCCTTTTACTTTTCGATATTAATATATTTTGTGGAATAGCCATAAGTCCACTGATTTCTTGATAATGTTCTTTTTTTTTCTTGCATTTTTCATATAGTCTTTTGCCTTATGTTTTTGTGTTGTTCACTATTATTTATTTTTTTCCGTTGTGCTTTTTGAAGTTTGGTGAGTGTATGTTGAATTATCAAATTCTGGAGTATTTATCAGCTGTTTTTATCTAACTTTATCCAGCCGGAGTCGAGTAACCTTCCTTATGATTCATTAGTTGCATTTGATCCAAAGTTGGATGTTTCTTGGGTGTATTATTCATGTTTTTTTTTTGTTGTTATTCTCTTTCTACCCTGAGGATGCCTGAATAGGCGAAATATTGGACAGATGATTTCAATTTCTGTTTTAGTTTGGAGACTTAAGGGCTTTTCCGAAATGTTTCCACGGTCTTAACGTTCACATTTGAATTTAAATTATAAATTAATGTGTTCAAGAATTTCTGGATTTGATTCCTGTAAAAATTTTTTTTTCATTCTACACGATCAATTTCACTGTGAGCAACTGAATGAGATATAAGATATTTCGAAATATTGGTTTTAAATGAATTTTTTTAAACAAAATGACCAAATGGAATATGGCGTTCATTAAATACATTATATTATATTATTAAAAAAAGATTAGTTGATATATTATATCTTTAATTTAAACAAATATTTAAAATCGTTCAATATATTCTAAGGTGTTATTGATTACTTTTTAAAGAAAAAATTTTTTAAATAATATAAAGGATATATGGAAAGATATAACGATATGTTAATTTTTATTTTATATTATTGATGTACATATAATCATATGGAACCTAGTAACAACCTGTATTGTTATGTACAGGATTTATACAATACTTGAGTACCAAAATAAAAATTAATATAGTAAATTTAGAATTTCTGCTAGGCTTTCCTCAATTTAGATACTACGCATAAGTAACAATCTCACATTACTTCAATCCATTCGTTGTGATGGCGAGAGGTTAGTTAGTCACCGTTGAAACATGATGCGTGAATATAATATGCCGGGGCGCTGTACAAACGTTCTCATCGATGTTTACCATGATTTATTCCTATATTTTTTCAGCTAATATTCTGGCTTATGTATTTGGTAGAGGCTATAATGCCTCAAATCCTGGTAGCTCTTCAACAAATTTATTTATAATATCAATTTAAGTATGTACAAACAATACAATTTACAATATTTAACATTGATTATTTAAAAAATTAACGATAAAAAAATGAATGAATAATTTCTCATCACAGTTTGAATGATAGATCTCACTTCTTATTTGCTTTTGAGTACTAATTTACAAACTCTTAATTTAGATTTTTTTTTTTTAGTTCTCTGACAATCCAACTCTCATCCTTATCAATTAAAATTTTTCTTGTACTTTTTCTGGCAATACGGTTTTCCTTGAATCTCCCCACTATATGTTGAACAGTTGAATGCTTTTAAAAAAAGGTATTTCGGCTGTTTGATTCAGATATTTCCTATCATTAAAATATAGAATGGCCAACTCACGTTCATTAAACGTTGTGTGTACTTCTATTATAGAAAAAAAGAAAAAAAATCGGTAGATTTTGTGTAATTGAAAAGAATCTAACTATTTTAACACAAGGGTTTAACTAAAAGAAAATAATTTAAGGTAAACAAATATTGGGAAAAACAAGGGTGTATAATTTTCTAGTGAGAATTGTAATCATAAATAAAAATGTTTTATTTAATTATTAAAACATTGTTTATTTTTATATGTTTATACACAAAGGACATGTTACTAGGATGTTTAGCGATTACAATAAATTTATGGGACTGTTGTAGAAGAACGCCATGGTTATTGTTTTTTACTGATTTGATCCATGGAATTCTCTGATTTGTGAATAAGTATTATTCTGGCGGATGTTGATATTGGTGTGAGTTTAGGATAAATATAAATCCAAAAAATAGCTGGGTAACATAGTGAAATTCACATTTTTGTACTGTGATGCTGTAGGACCCTTATAGATCCTCTGCAGTCACAGGAAACTTTGTTGTAAACAAACTTCGAAGAGATATTGAGGTATTCCCACCACTGTTTGTATATATAAGTAAGTAAGTGGTCATAACCTTGTCCTGATACGCTAGGGTTTTTTTCTAGGAAACTACAGATTTGTATTGGATGTGTTGGAGCTTATTTATGGAGCGGTGAAGCTCAGTTGTAGAGCGCTGAGTTCCCGGGTTCAAATCTAGCTGTGGAAGATAATTTATTTATTCTGTATAATTTACTAGCAGGATGGGATGGATACTTTGAGATCTGGAGACCCTCCTTGGGCTCACCCATTTTCTATAAACCCGAAATCCTTCGCGGGTTGTAGTGGTACAAGTTACAGGTTGGAGCTTATGTAGCCCAGCCAGGCCCCCTTTGTTGGATAATATGATGTTTTTCGTTTTCTCCATTATCACCTAACACCCCTGCTGTTCTACAGAATTACATGATGATCAGTTCTTGCAATATTAGGCAAACCTCGTTCATAGCGAATAAAAATTATTCATCCCATCGTTGATAGTACATAAGTTACTATTGTATATTTCGGAATGTCATCTTTATATACACAGCTATCTGCCTGGACGAGTGCTGGAAATTCTTTCGCAGTAAATACACCAATTTTGCAAATAAAAGTATATAGCTTGTAAGGTTTTAAAAGCTCTCACACCCACCAATATGACCTATGTTCGGAAATATCTTGAGATACAAACCATATTTAAAATATTTTTTCATTTTGTTTTATAAATAATACTATTTTATTTTAGCCGTATATTTTTGGTACTAACAAAAGAAGCATTCTGCCTGTTTTACTCACTCACTCCTTGGCACTACGGTCCAACAAGGACCTGGGCCTCATCCACCACTGCCTGCCAATCACTTCGGTCCATAGGAAGTCTTCTCCAATGTTTGATTCCCAGCTGGTGAAGATCGGCCTCAACAGCATCTAGCCATCTCGTACGGGCCTTCCCTTGGGTCTTCTACCACCGAGCTTCCCAAACAACAGTCTTCTGGGCCCTCTTGTCTCCGGCATCCTCATCACATGGCCCAACCATCTCAGCCTAGCTCTTTTTACGAAAGAAACTAAGTCTGGCTCTCCGTGAAATTGTCGGATTCCTGCATTGTTACGGATCCTCCGTGTTCCCTGGTCGTAGATGGGTCCATAAATCCGTCGCAGTATTTTCCTCTCCCAGACATTTAGCATTCTTTCTACTTTTTTGCTCAGGATCCACCTTTCATAACCATATGTAGCTATTGGTGATCTTGGCCCTTTTTGACAATTGCCCAGTTTTAAGAGCCTTTTGTATTGCATAGTAACAACAATTACCAGCGGCAAGTCTTGCATTTATATCCTCCTCTATCTGGTTGTTGTCTGTTACTATTGTGCACAGGTATTTAAAATTCTGAGTTTGCTTAAAGCTGAACTCCATAAACGGGGCTTGTTTTTCTACCTGTACGTTCTTTCTTCAGCTACACATGTACATGGTTTTGACCTCGTTTATATGCCTGTTCTAGTCATTTTATTTTGAACTAAATTTGCATAATCATTAATAAAGCGTTAGAGGGAATATTAGGGATCGAACAAAACGTAGTATGTGTCAGACCTTCGAGATTTGAGTGCGCATGGAATACATTGAAAGGGGTTTGGCAAAGACTGTTGTCAACTATATCAGTGCTCTCTTTACCCTTTTTTAAATCAATAATAGTAATTATAACAACAACAGGTGGTTGGACTCATCCCTATCATAGTTTTGAACCCGCAAATAAATGGAAAAACAGACAATAATTATAATAACTATGAAACTTGCTAAAAGCATGCCCGCGAGAAGAAGATCTTCGTAACTATTTTAGGAGCAATGATTATTCAAGAGTCATTTCAACAATTGTGACCCTGGACCACAAATACACTGCTCTAAACTTAAAAGGTGGAAACTTTTCCTCAGCTGTAAATCAAGAAAGCCTTCTTAATGAGTGGAAATCTAAAGAGCTCCTTGGAAAATTGTATCGTAGTCTGGCGGAATGGGTTGATATGGAAGCTTCATTAATGTGGCTAAATAGAGGGACGTTATTTCCTGAAACGAAGGTTTCGTTCTAGCCATTCAGGACCAGGTGATTGCTATGAAGTCCTATAGGCCTCGTGTATGTGGATAAGCAATTTCCGATGTGTGTCGACTGTGTAAAATAACCACAGAATCAATCCAGCATATCACCTACGGGTGTCAAGTTCTTGCAGGCAAGGAGTATTTGCTGAGACATAATAATATGGCAAAAATTGTTCATCGAGAGATAGCTAAGAAATTTAAAACTGTGGTCAAGAACAACCCTTATTATAGGCACAGCCCTTAACCAATAATTGATTAACGGCACGTCAAGATTTATTGGGACCAGGCCATCATTACTGATAACACAATCCCTCGTAACAAGCCTGATATTTTGTTAATCCTAAACGAAGAAAAATGTGCGAGTATAGTTGAAATAGGAGTACCGGCAGATGATACACAAGTTGATTGCCGAAAAAAAATATCAGGACCAGGCAAAGGAACTGGACATTTATATAAGCTTGATGAATCAAAAGTTTTGCTGTTAGTCATATCCACAAATGAAGTTGAACAGGTCAAAAGAATTGGTCCTAAATTGTAATATTCTGTAACAAATGCAGAAAGCAGTGTTACTCGGAGCTGCAAGTATCGTTAGAAAAGTAATGCACATTGCAAATTAATTTTTCTAGCCTCACCCTTGACTTGTGTTGGATTACGTGCATTCTAAAGAAGCCGAGAAAAATAACGAACATTTATAATAATAATTTATTTAATAGTCCATTTGTATATTTATGATATTTAATAAAATACATCTCTGCAGCTTTTACAAAAACGCAATCAACTCAATCTCAATCAAAGATATTTCAAACACAAGAGACCGATTGACATAATAAAATTTATAGATTATTTTTATTTTCTATGTCGGTTTATTGCGAATTTCGATTAGGACATAAGGCGAAATGTTATAAATAAACTCTAAGCAGTAAAATGATTGCTTGCGACTCCGTTGGAAGAACCGTCCTACGACGAAGGAGGTTTTATATCTGGCTACTTGATGAGATTCTAAATGATCGTCAAGGAGCTTTCTTGTTTTATGTCTAGGCGAAGAGCGGTAGAGGAAGCTACCTCATTGAACGCCCAGAGCTAACACTCAGCATGAATACTGATGGCGCTTTATTAAAATTTTAAGTTAATGTAGCGACTTACAACGACACTCAAGGAGATCGGACTTCATCATTGGAATTCCATTTGTACTAATAATAAGTGTTACACATATCGGGTCGGTTTCATACGAAATGCCCGTTCTCAAAGGAAAGGTTCTTTTAGTAAAAGAGCTTTATGAAATCAAAACATAACATTCAAAATATTTACTCTTCCTCATTTATCTAATTTTCAATCCTGGAACTTAAAAATTCAGGATTTTGTGATGAAATAAATTCTGAAAATGCGTTTTTGACTTCACAATTATTTTCTTTTTTCTAAAATTTTACCATCAAAGAAACACCTGTACCATTACAACCTATGAAGAGTCTTGGGTTCAGTACACGGTAGAGATTGCACTGTTTTCAGGACCAACAAGAGGCTCCTAGATCCTATTGTATCTGGATTTGAACCCAGGACCTTCGGCACGGCAACTCAGTGCTCTACCACTGAGCCACTCCGCTCCCTTTAACCATTAAAGAAAGAAGTCCAAATTTCTGAACGGACGGAAATCTGTTGGAGATAAGTCTGGCGAATAAGGTTGGTGTTGGAGGACTTTGTAACCCAGCTGGTTTAGTTTCTTCAATGTCTGTCGGGAAACTTGAGGTCTGGTCTCTGAGTATAGGTCCCTTCCGATGAACCAATACAGGCTTTTTTTTGTTACATCAGTTTAATACCCCTTTCTATACGATGTGGTTGTGATGGTTTTACCTCTGGATAGAAAGGAAAAGTGAATTAGTTATTTATTTATGAATTAATCTGTGTCAACAGCTCATAATTTCTCAAACCAAAAGCGAATGGTCAGTGCGTTACACCACCCCGAATGCGGGGTGATGTTTTTTTCTGCTTTGGCTGCCTAGTGCTCAAGTTTTTTTTTAGATTAATTTATTGATATTTACAACAATAAGTAAAAAGTAAGAAAAAACAAAAAAACAAAACAATGTCAATTGAATTGTACTTATATAAAATATTTAAAAAAAAAGAGAGGATTAATAACAGAATAATAACAGCGTGTAAACAGTAACCTTGTAAACAACAGATTTCCATTAATTCCGGATTAATATTTAATAGGCCCAAAAGCACTGTGATCGGTGCCGACTCCAAAGCATGGAAAAGCGTTACCTGAGGAAAATAGAGGGGAAGACCAAGAGAGACCTGATACAAAACAAGACGATAAGGACTGCACTAAAAATTGAACCCCTTAATGAGATAATCGAGAAAGGAGAGCTTCCATGGTTCGGACATGTAATGAGGATGGATGACTGCCGGACAGCGAAGAAAGCTATGGAGGTTAAACCAACAGGAAAAAGACCCAAAAAGGAGAAGCCCAAGAGTGACTTGGAAGAATAACCTCTAAAATATACTTAAAGAAAAAGGGATTGGATGGGCGACATCCAGGAGAGCAGCCCTTGACAGAGACAGGTGGCGCTCCTTATGCAAAATCTCTACACCGCAAGGTAGAAGAGACGTAGGAATAAGAAAGGAAGCAATATTAAAACCGGACATTTCAGATGAAACGATCCAATACTGCAAATTTACATGAAATAATAACTTATTATAATGCAATTGGGAAAAACCACAATGCAAAGCCTTATGTTTCAAATCCAGTAATACACTCACTTACCAGTCGACGTTTCGCCTATTCAGGCATTATCAAGACACAAAAACGAAAAAGTGAGTTGTATGTTGAACGTCTTGGTGGCCCACCAACCCCCCCACCAAGCACCCCAGTGCTGTCTCATTTTTGGAGCCTGTTTGGGCTGTTGATCGTTGGGATATATTGCACCTTTTTCTTCGATATGTGATTCACATAACCCCTTTTTTGTTTTTGTGTCTTGATAATGCCTGTATAGGCGAAACGTCGACTGGTAAGTGGGTGTACTACTGGATTTGAAACATAAGGCTTTGCATTGTGTTTTTTCCCAATTGCATTATAATAAATAATAGTGTTTCTTTTTGAGTTTTTGGCTCTAGTTTATAGATGTGAAATAATAACTTTTGGAAGTATAAACAAACACAAGACCAAGGATTTTTTAACACCATGAAAGACAAATTTTCTTGATATTTCACATTTTTTAAAAAAGACTAATGGTACATATGTTTCTGAATGCATTATATTAGACTTTAATATTGACAAAAAATTATCTTAGCTCCTATTCTTTCGGTACGAGTACTTATACTAAATACTACACCCAATACCATGTGTAGTGTAGTGTCGATTATCCGTACTTATTTCGTCATTTATATAATAAAAAGTCGGATTATCAAAATTACATAAACAAAATGTAATGCCCAATAATCACCACATTTGTAAAAAACAAAACAAAAATTTTTAATATATTATGTAGTTCACATGTGCGTAGTTAAAAAAATAAACGGACACACAATACACAAAGAAATATATAATATTAGTTTGTTTTGAATCTTGAAATGCTCTTCATAGAAGCTAAGTCTCAAATTCTTTACAATATTACAATAAGTACTAGCTTTTGCCCACGGCTTCGCTCGCGTGGAATTTGGTCTGGCACATAAAGTTTCGTGACAGATAAATAAATATTTTTTTTTTAACTATAAGGTACTCGCACATCCGGAATTTCAGATGTCTAACTTCAGTGCTGACGGATTCCATACAGTCTTTGAACCCCAAATATATTAAGGGAGAAACCCTTGGGGATGGAACTGTCCAAATTCCTTTCTCAGTGCTCATTTAAGCTATATAAAGAACCTATCTGCGAATTTCAAGATGCTAAGTTCAGTTGTTTCTACTGTGCATTGACAGCTGGGTGTGTTAGTCAATCAGGTTACAGTTTTATATAAACTTCGCCTGTGTGGTGTGTTGATAAAAAGCAGCCTATGCCCTCCCCAGACTTGAGATTATCCATATCAAATTTCATCACAGACGGATCAGCACAGCCGTGAAACATACATTGACACTGATTAACAAACGGGACGGACAGAAGTTCAGTGTTGTTCGTATCAGTAAAGGATAAGTATGTATTGTTATTGAATTTATTGAAAAGCATTACTTAGTATAACGGTTTCACTTGTCGTACGGCAGTGTGTTTTGTTCAGCGAAAATATTTAGATTTTGTGAGTAAGAAACACGTGAGCAAGCATACAAACTTTGCCCCCCCCTTTTCACCCCCTTAGGGGTTGAATTTCGGAAAATTATTTCTTATCGGATGCCTACGTCATACAAAGAACATACCCTCCTCCTTGTATCTTTTCCACGATGCCAGTTCGGATAATTAAACTTCCGGATAATTGACGCTCTACTGTATATAATATTCTACAGATCTCGATCTTTAATCTGAAGACGTTAAGCTGATTTGAATACCCCCAATCTATTTATTAGTGTCATTTAATGTTAAGTCTTTAAAATTATCTGAAATTATAATATAAATATTTTATTATTTAAATTGTAGTTAAAATAGTTTTATTAATTAAATAATAACCAACTGTTTTTTACAATTTATCTGTAGCGGAAAATTGTTTTCCAACCGACTGAATTTTATCATTAAATAGCTGTTAGTCCCATGCATGTGTGCATTGGTGCACTGAACTCGAAAAGGTGTGTGATGGTGATTTTCTATTCTAGGCTATGTTGCTGAACATTGATTATTGCTTATTTGGCATATGTAAGATAAATTTGTAAATTTTGTTTTTTATAACATAAAATTTAAAATATTAACTAAATACACCATGTATTTATGAACATTATATCACAGGTTGTTTCTCTTTCATCTAGTTTTAAGTTATTGATACTTTATTTTTATTAGCATTAGATATTTTCACTTGTCATTATATAATTCACTTAATTTTAATCCAGATGTTACATCTGGTAACGTAGGTAACATAACAAAATAATTTAATCTGTTATTTACATTTCATGATGTATTGGAAAGTAATTGACTGATTAATGACTTAGTATCAAACCTTCTGGGGCTCACCAAGCCTCAAAAACGTTGCGATTGAGTGTGATCTCATACAAATCACTTTCTTACAAAACCTTTGTCCTACAGTATAGTCTCTATAGTGTTCTGAACTCCGTCCATGGGTTTTAGTGGTACAGTTTTTTTTTCAGGTTTTGTATTTATGATTTTACTCAATTTTATTTATTCTGCATGGCTTTGAGCATTTTCAGTTTTTCACTACAAGGTAATATTGAAATTGCTTGGTATCCATGGCTTTAAGTAGAATGTTTCCACTGGATCCCTAAAAAAACAAAAATAGTTTTATTTGAGCCAATTAGCTGTATAAGTTAAAAACAATAGGAAAAGAAAGAAACTGTGGTATAAAAAAGTATAAAAGAATTCTAGTTTTGAAACAAATTTCACAACATGTACAGCCCTTCTACGTTTTCAAATCAGCGCTTCGTTTATTCAAAAGTGAACAAATGGCAAAACTAAAACGGAACTATAAATTTTCAATTATTTCAAATTTGCCGCCAAGTAAAAATGCTTAATACCAAAATAATCGTCTATTTATAAATTATTATTACTCTTTATTCTTAGTACCGCAGTCAGCCACTGGCCCTCCAGTTTGGGGGAACAGTACTCTGACATTCACCCATCTACACTCAAACAGCACACTACAACACCACTCATTACAGACCAAGGTCATTAGCAGTACTCACCCTAGGGTCACCTCCCCTAGGTAGCCGAACCGGAAGGGGGAGTATGTCAGGATGTTCCGAGGAGGCAGCCCCTCCACCTGATTCGGGGCAGAGTATGGGATAATAATCCCCACCCTTAAACTACTTTTATTCTGAAACCTCAAAGAGATAACGCCGGATTGACGAGCTGGATGTCTGAAGCTCCTAGAGGAGGCCAAGAACCAACCCCGGGTTGTAGCGCCATATAGATAGATATTACTCTCTATTATTTATTTGATATAACTATACCCTTTGTTTTTTATATTTATCTAAAGGGTTCCCATTTTTAATTTTTTTTTATCACTATGTTTTACTATACGTATTGCCTACATGTACTATATGCTTTATTCCTAAGAAAACCTGCAAAGTGGGTTCGAAACGTTGACTTTAAAATACATATTTCTCCTTATATAAGAGATTTTTTTCTCATCACCACCCGGATCATTTTCTTCCTCTTATTATTAGTAAAATTATTTTTTAGAAATTAATGGTAAGTCCTACTATTACTGCAATATGTGAGTATGGTAGTGGGCCTGGGCCAGGTAGAGTAAAATGACCCTTAGGGTTTATTACCTTTACTTTCAAGAGAGAGCAGCTGTCGAGAAGGAGCGGACAAGGCAAGAGGCAAGAAACTGGATGAAGAATTGGAGAGAAACAGCGAGTCACATATGGCATCCCCCACATATAGCATTTCCTTGTAAGCAGTTTTATAAGTTATATTGTAAACCACGATCAGTACAAATAAATATTATTTTATCCGATAATTATTATTATTATTTAATAAACAACTCCCGATCAGTCAGCCACGGCAATCTTTGGAAACGAATAAGAACGATTTGTCTCTTAGCTATTAATGTTATAGGTTTAAAATATATTAAGTATAATGATCTCAGGGTGGAATCTCATTTTATTATTTATATATATTCAGATCAAAGGATCTGACTTTTCCTTGAGATCATAGCTTGGGCAGTAACGCTAGTATATTTCATTACTTGGGCCCGGATTTATATGCAATAAAAATCCTTAAATTTGTACATACAAAATGCATTTATTTTGGGGAAATATGCAGGCAAAACCTAATAAAAATGCAAAATAAAAAATGTATTACGTACTTTTTAATTTCTAATATTACACCCTTATAATATAAAAAATAGTTACAAAACGCTTATTCCTCTTACAAATTAATATTTGAAATTGTGCACATCCTTAGATTATCGAATGTGAAGCTCTGACGATCAGGTCGCAATGTTTTTTGTACCTACTAAATGATCTTTCCACGTCGACTGATGTAGCGGGAGCTCTTTTAAAACATGATGCTTCACTAGGGCTGAATGGCATATCTTTTTATCCAAAGTTTCCTTCTAGAATATCGCAAATGGATCGTAACTGTTTTAGCCCAGAGCTGTTTTCGAAAACCATTAATTTCTTTGCTCTTGATATTGCCGACGCTGTATCATCTAATTTGGAAAGAACGTCTTTGATCTTATCTAAATGTTGATAGTAGTTGTGGGATACATCTAGCCAGGTTCCCCATCTTGTGATTATTGGTTCCGGTGGTAAATTTAATTATGGGTAATTTTCTTTCAATAATTTCACCCGACTTGGCACTTTGAGAAAAAAATTTTTGACATTCGAAATCAGCAAGTCTACATCTTAAAATTCATTTCTGACAGTTTCCGTCACCCTATGAAATGCAGGGGAAGGCAAGTCAAGTGAATCATTTTAGGGTAGAATATTTTCAATGACTTTGCAGCCTTAAACATGTACGGAGCAGCGTCAGTTGTGAATAAAAAATCTTTTTCGTGTAGAGTTCCATTTGGCTAGAGAAAAGTCATGGAATCATTAAAAAATCTAGCTATGGTTTCGTGGTGACATTTGTCCAACAACTTCATGTTTAGAAGAAAGGGTTTTGATAAGTCTTCTGACAGCTTTGCGACACTAACATTGGCCACGTACCTTCCCAGAGAATCAGTCGTCTCATCTGTGGACACCCAAATTGGTACGTCTTTTATTGGTTGCGTATTTTATTCATGGTCTCCTAGTAAATATCAGGGAGATAATTTTTTCGAATAGTGCTTTTATCTAGCATTTTGAGTCCGGTATACCTTTCAAAAAACTCTTTTAATTCAGAATTATTGACCTTATAAATTGGAATATCTGCGCTTATAAAAGCACGAGTCAAAAAATTGAAAAATTGTAACTTAATGGAAGTCGAATGGAAGTTGATGTAAATGATGTAGAAATAAATGTCTGAATGACTTGTTTTATTCTTTATAGGTTTTCTTTATGCTTCGTTGTTTCGATATGCTGCGTTACTAACGAATCACTAAGAAAAGTTTCGTCAAGGAATTCGCGTAAATATTTGGTTACAAGTTCATTAGCTTTAACCTTAACTTTCGCTATGTTAACGGTGCGATATTTCGAGTCTAACTAACACAATTTTTAGTTATAGAAGAGCAGCAGAACCAAAAGTGGAAATGGATTCTAAGAATTTTAACATAGAAAGGGGAAGGGCCAATCTTCCTGAAAAAGAAATATTATAATTAATTGTTTCCTGTTATTGAATTAAATGTTTTCATTGATTCATCGTTTTTAAAAATTACCTGAACACTTCTGACAACACATAAGACCTAAAATAAAACAAAATGCATTCAAAATATGCAAAAATGATTAAATATGCAAAAATATGCATTTTCCTTCAAATATGCACAAATATGCAAAATAAAAGTTGTCCTAATCGAATGCTTTTGGCCCAAAACACGTTTTAAAAACTTCAAACGTCAATTACGTTGTACAAAGCATAAAAAAAAATATGCAAAAACATAAAAATCCGAGCCTTAATCATTACAGATAGTTGGTATAAATACTTTTAACGCAACCATTAAATACATAATAAATAAAACTTTAGATGTGTGTGTTTGATTTCGAAGGCTACTGGGCATGGTGATGTCGCTTGGTCGGTAAAGTAGGTTTATTGGTACAAATTTTGTTTTTTATTATTAAATCATGTTTGTAAAAACACATAATCTTACTAATATTATAAATGTGAAAGTTTGTATGTTTGTCTCTCTTTCACGCAAAAACTACTGAACGGATTTGGATGAAACTTTACAGTAATATAGGTTATAGATCAGAATAACACATAGGCTATAGCAAGCGCGGATTTAGGGGGGAGGTGCACGTGCCCCCCCCTCTCCGCCGACAGTTTTTTAGGTACTGTGGAGAATCCATTATAGTACATAAATAAAGGAAAATCACATGATAACTGGTTAAAATAACAGAAAGGACAGGAGTGAAACTATTTGTTTTGATATCCTACGAATATTATAAAGGCGAATGTTTGTTACTCATTCACGCAAAAACTACTGAACGGATTTGGATGAAACTTATTGAATAAAATAGGTTATACATCATAGGCTACATCAAGGGCAGATTTATGTGGGGTCACGTGGGCATGCCCCCCCGTTATATTACATAATTAAAGACAAATCAGGAACTTAGCCTCTTGAAATTTGTAGATAGGTTCTTTGTATAGTTTAAGAAAGAAATTTGGATAATTCCACACCAAGGGTTTCCCTTTTAATATAATGGGGGTTCAAAGGTTGTAAAGAATCCGTCAGTTTTGAAGTTAGACATCTGAAAATATGGATGTACGAGTAACTTATATTTAAAAAAAAATAATTAAATTATTTATTTAAAATGATCTTTCACGAAACTTTATGTGGCAGGCCGAATTCCACGCGAGCGAAGCCGCGGGAATAAGCTAGTATATAATACAATCATATCAAAATCTAGGAAAGCAAAAAAATTCATTTAGGAAGATAAGATAAAATATTAGAACCTATAAGGTCTTGTAAAATAAACTGAGAAATCTGTTTGATGCGTCTTTGTAGATACTTAGTTTTACTATGACCATAACCCCATGTATATTATTTCATCATGTTTATCATTGTCATATTCTCAATTCTGTCTGAAGATTGATGATGTCAATACCACATCTGTCGGTATCAGCTCCGCAGGTTGCCGCATCCAGTTAAGGTTTTTTTTTTTTTAAACAATTTATTACTTTTCATTATTTTCCTTTTTGGTATTCTCAAAAATGAAAATATTCCTGAGGTTTAGTCTGAAAAAAAAGAGTGTAATTATGGGAAACGTGTATATTACGGCAACCCTTTCAGAAAATGAACGTTTCAACAAACATTTCGAAGTATAGATGATGATATAAACTAAACAGTATGTATGTACATACTATATGTATGTACGTATAAAAACAGTATGTGTAAGTCGTTTCATTAATCGATTAATTGAGCAGGAGCTTCTGATCATTAAAAGAAGGATCCTAGGACGGATCATAGGAATGAAAAAAAAAAGGTCAAACCAGGAACTTGTTGAGTCACAAGTTTTGACTTTTCATTCGTTTCCTTTTTAATATTCTCGAAAATAAAATAATCTTGAGTTTAAGGGAAAAAAAGAGTTTAATTATGAGAAATATGTATATTTCGGTAATAATTTCTTCAAGAAATGAATTTTCGACAAAATTTTCGAATTTTTTTAGTTTGATAAAGATTTTCTTTCATCGCTTTTCCACAGCTTCTAGTACTTGTAATTATTCATTACATTAAAGCAGAAATGTTACGAACAAGGATTGAAGCTTCAGTAAGGGCTTATCGTAAATTATTAATAGTTTCCTTCAAAGTTTGCTCGAAAGTTTCATAACATAATGAAAACGAAATAAAATTCTTTTCGATTAGTAAGATTATTAAATATAGGTACATATGATCAATATGGCATTATAATCATACGCAAAATTCTCAAAATGTGTAAAATCATATTAATAAAACAAACTTTGACTATGGGTGTGTGGCATATGGAGAGGTTGAGGCGAATTATGAATTGTTCGGTTCGATTTGTCTTCGACGCCCCGAGGAGGTCTGTGTCCCGCCGTTACGTTGAGTTAAAGTGGCTCTTCCCTTCTATCCGAAGAATCTATTTCCTAGGTTCTTACTTATATCAAACCATCAACTCACAACATCCATCTTATATCTATAGTCTCCTACAATTCAAATCCTCTCTCCAATCCCAGGGCACAAGATCTCGCCCTTCCGATCTTTATGTCCGTTTCCATAGAACCAAAACTTTTCCTTTCTCGCACGTTCTCTCTTTTTGGAACTCACTCACACTCGATATCCGACATGCGTCTTATTTAACCTCATTTAAATCCATACTTTCTTCTAAATTCCCAAACAGATGCTCTATAATCAATAAATAATTTATAGATATATTCAACTTAATTGATTGATGAATTACCATAAATATTCCCCACTCATCATATCATTTTTTTATATTATTAGACACTATTATTAATTCACTTATTTTTCTAGAAGCCTATTTCATTTTATTGTAAATTTCTCTGTTTTTTTATTTTATTTATATATTACATTTTCTGATTCTTTACCAAAACATACCTGTTTGTTATTTACTTTCAAGATATTATGTAAATAATGTTTTATTCTAATGTAGTCCTTTGGCCAGATATATATTTATTTAATTTTATTAATTATTTTTATATTCTATTCTAAAACCTTAAACACAAAAACTAAAGAGTTCAGCAATCGGCAGATGGGTATGAGCTCCGCAAGTGTCGCTTCAAGTTGAGTTACAAATTTTAACTTTTCATTCGTTTTCTTTTTAATATTCTATTGTTTTTATTTATTGAGAGTTTCCCCAAAATTGAGATTTTCTTCAACCATTTTTTTTCAGGTCATCCTGCCAAGAGCATCTTCTTCATTGAGACCATACCCAGCCATGTCTTCTTCTTGGACTTGGGTCATCCATGAAATTCTTGTTCGGCCTTCTCTTCTTCTTCTTCCTTTCGGTCATTTTGGATATTCTATTATTTTCCATCACCAGTTGGTGTCCAAACCATTCTAATCGCTTTATGGTGATTTTTTTCGAGAATGGTACTCACAATACTAATATTCTATTTAAAATAAAAATAATTTTACTAATTAATGTATATAGATTAATGAAACGACTTACACTTACTGTTTAGTTTATATCATCATCTATACTTCGAAATGTTTGTTGAAACGTTCATTTCCTGAAAGGATTGCCGTAATATACACGTTTCCCATAATTACACTCTTTCTTTCCCTTACTAAAACTCAAGATTATTTTATTTTCGAGAATATTAAAAAGGAAACGAATGAAAAGTCAAAACTCGTGACTCAACAAGTTCCTAGTTTGCCCTTTTTTTTCATTCCTATGATCCTTCTTTTAAAGATCAGAAGCTCCTGCTCATCAGGAGTTTTAAAGAAATATATATAACAATAATAATTTTTTATATTTCCTTATTCTCCATCCAAACATTCTATTCCAAACCTTTACATAATATGGATTGCTCTGTCTAATATAGATTACTAATGGTACATCCATTTATATCAAATCCCATTTCACCTATTTCTTTCTCAAGGGCTACAACATAATTTTATCAAATAATTACTCCTTCTGAAACCTGGTTTTACCCTAACACACTCTTGCCTTCTGTAAACATCCCTTTTTAGTAATAGTTAAATTTGATCCAATATCTCACTTTTGTTATTTTTTAAAATAATTTTATAATCGTTGGCGATTTTAATACCCATATCCAAAACTCCGAATAAAATATAACTGGTTGACCTAGCATATTCCGTTACCTATTCGTTTTACCCTTCCAATCCATGCGTCACATCAGATTTTTTAAAATTGTTAATATCCATAATAATTTATTCTTATTTTTTCAATATTTTCAATATTCATTATTGGATTCTTCATCCCTTCATAAAACTTACTCCTTCTTAACGTCAATTATTTCTCGATGATCAATTTTTCGTGCAAATTTTAATGAATAATGACTATATATGTTTGTGTACAACGATTTATTTTGGATTTTTATAATTTTTTCTCATTCTGTATGTATAAGTAATTGTTTTTTATTTCAGTTTTTATTATAAATAATCACGAATAAATTCACACTAATTCGTGCATATTTTTATTCATAGGGGGCTTAGAGTTCATTTTCAAAAATTTATTCTTAGAAGTCGTTTGCGTTTATCAGTTTTCTATGTCAGTATTTTGACACTTCAGTGCAATGATGGCAAAATAAATATAATAATAATAATAATAATAATAATAAATTCTTTATTGGCTTTAATGTATATCATCGTAGCCATTGAGTCTGGCCCACTTAGTGTTAATTTTTAGTAATTAGTATATCGTTAGTTAATTACAGTTATTTTTATTTACAGTTATACACTATCTACAATATGTAAATATTTTACAATAATTAAATAATCAACACTCGTTTAATAAATAAATAAACAAAATTTTTTAGTCAGAACAGAACAGTATCAATTATAACAAAAGAATAACAATATTCCAAACAAATGACGCAAATAAGGCATATACCTAAGGAAATAGATAAATAAAATACAATGGAATTAAAGTATTTAGGCACTAACCCGCTGATACTTTATTGTAACAGTTATTCTTTCTATACATTACAATCAAGGTATTGTAGAAGTACCCGAAATCATAAACCACAATTAAAGCCCGGATTCCGAATTTTTACATATAAACTGAAGATAGAAAAAAATGTTGTTTAATTTTTCCACGCTGTCCATAGTGAGTACATTTTGAAGTGATAATTCATCCTCATGCTGGACAATATATTTTTGCAGAAATTGTTTCCGTGTGTTAACAAAAAATTTACAATGCAATATTATATGCTTCAAACTATTGAATATGGTCCCATGGCACCACTGACATTTTTCATCAGTTCTGAGAACACAGGTGTTGTTCCTATAAAATATTTTCAGGCATTCAGGGTTTGAAATTCTTATTTGACTCACGGTTCTTAATTTTTCTATGTTTATCTTAAATTTTAAATAGCTTTCAGGTTCAGGGTTGGTATAGGTGCAAATAGTTCTGTATATTGGATTGTAATTTGAGTTAAGAGCTCTATCAATATCCTTCGACAGTAAATGATTTGTTACTTTTTCAAGAATAGCATGTTTATTAGCTAATAAAACATTGGGGTTATGAAAATCTGCAAAATATTCTTCAATATGATGGGTTGTAGCTACCATTTTAAGTTGTGAGATCCAGTTAAAAGTCAAGTCCTGTTTTTTCTTATCTAGCTCCAAAAGTCTATCGAAACATTTACGGGGTAATCTATAATCAGGGATAGACAGTATTTTTAGGCAGAAGTTAACAATTTTCTTTAGGATTATTACGATAAGTGGGTTACGACCTGTTTCTAGACGTACAATATAATTTGGAGTGCATTTCGGCCAATAATATAGGTATTTTAAGAATTTTAATTGAGCTACTTCTATGTTTGTATAATAGTTTAAACTCCAAATTTCTGCAGCATAAAGAAGCGTTGAGGATACCATAGAATCAAAGAGTGTCATTTTTGTCTCCCATGCATGACTTTTACCTCTTCTGAGAATGTCTCTCACTTTCGCACCTGCTACGTTAGATTTTTCAATAAAATACTCAGATGCCAGAAAGAACCTTCCGGAGGATGAAAATGGGACTCCTAAATAGGTGTAAGATTTTGTATATTCCAGTATTTTAGCATTCCAAAATAGTGGCTTTAGTTTTTTTATTTTGGGGGATTTATGCAACACTAATGTTTTAGATTTTTCAGGATTTAAAATTAATGAATTTTGAACGCAATATAATTCCATTAATTCTAGGTTTCTATGAGTATCATGCCATGTAGTATTTAATAGTACTATATCGTCGGCTAATAGGAGCATTTTAACTTCGTTTTTATCATCAATGGGGACTCCTTTGGCACCATTATTTTGGAAAAACGTAATTATATCCGACAGAAATAAGATAAAGAGGGTTGGACTGAGACTCTCCCCTTGTAAGAGACCGGAATTAATACCTATCTCCTCGGATAATTTGTCGCCGATTTGAATTTGCATTATTGCATTGTCGTAGAGGGCTTTCAGTAATCTTATTATTTTACCACTGACACCAATGTCGAACAGTTTTTGCCAGAGAAGGGGGTGGTTTATGGAATCAAATGCCTTTTTGAAATCAATAAATATAGCAAAAACATAACTCCCCTTATTACGAAGATTAATGCCAATCAATGCCATAAGCGAAAAAATGTGCTCGACACATCCTCTTCCCGTTCTAAACCCTGCCTGTTCTTCGGGAATCAGTTTTTCACTTTCGGCCCAATCCTGTAATCTATAAGCCAAAATAGCTGTGAATAGTTTTGTGATATTGTTGATCAGGGATATACCTCGGTAATTATCTACATCTTTTTTGTTCCCCTTTTTGTGTAGTAGAATTAGTTTTGATTTAGACCACAAGATCGGAGTTTCTTCCGTTTCCATTATATTATTGAAGAGATTTAGCAGGTAATGTTTCCACTCCGGAGTTAAACTTTTAAAGACTTCATAGATTATATTATCGAAACCGGGAGATTTATTATTTTTCCTAAGTTTAATACAGTTTTGGAGTTCATCTAAAGAAAATGGCAGATCTAAAACTGGGTGAGTTACTGAGAAAAACTTAATTTCTAAAATATGTTTTTGTCCATACAGTAAACTATAATGATTTACCCACTCATCAATACTTATTTCATTAGGTGACATTTTAAAAGGTCTAAAAGAATTCACTGCTTTCCAAAATTCGTTGCTATTCTTAACATTCTGCAATTTCATAATGATGTTTTCCCTGTATTCCTTTTTTTTTGTTGTTTAGCAGTTTTCTAAAATTATCCTTTGAATGAAAATAATCTACGACCGCATTGTGAGAGAAATTGTGTTTTAGCATGAGTTTGTATTTTCTTCGGAGATTTCTTTTTAGTTTCCAACATTCGGTGTCAAACCATTTATTTTTTGCCTCAAAATTTACCTTATTATTTTGGTTTTTGTATACCATTAGGCCAGAATCAATTAAAGATTCGGACATGCATGTAACAAAGTTATCGTAGACTGCATTCAAATCCCCTGAGTGGAAGTAAATTCTGTTTGACGAGGAGTTATATTTTTAAAAATATTTAGCTTTATTACAATCTCATTTTAAACACTTCAGTGATTTTTGACCGGTGTTTTGAAGTTTAATGTTTTTTGTTGGATAATAGTTAATTGTGAAAAAGCAGGCTAAATGATCGGAAAAATCGGACAAAATCGAAATATTCATATCTCTCAATAACCCGATGCAATTTTCATTTATCCAAATCAAGTCTATTGTGCTCCTGCCTTTCTTTGAGATAAATGTGAATTTGCCCGGCCTATCAGATAGTGACCGTCTATTACACAGAATCAGACCCAGTGACTCCATTGCATCTACGAGTATTTTACCGCGCTTATTAGTGGTTTTATGACTAACTAAGAGTTCCGTAGAGGTATGAGTTTTCGAATATACTTTCATCCAAATTATTTAAACGGCCGACGTGACTGTTAAAATCGCCGCATAAGACTATATAGCTGTTAGGAAAATCAGTTATAATATTTGACAATAAATGAATAAAGCTATCTATGCAGTTATCAAACTCACATTCTTGTGGTAAATAAAAATTTCCCAGTATTATGATCTTATCATTAACATAAAATTTCACTATCACCATATATTGATTACATTCTATTATAGTAATATTGTGAGCCATAGCTTTGTTTATAAAAGTGATAATGCCTCCGCTTGCTCTACCAGAACGTTTCGTTTTAATACCATTACTAATAACAGAGTTATAGTTCCTCAACCAAAATGGAGTAATAAATTTATTATCAGTTAACCACGTTTCTACGATGCATACTGCTAAATTGTTATATCAAAATAAATGTTATAGTTTATTTTGATAAACTGTTGTTGTATCAAAATAAATCATTGTGTCATAATGCAAATTAACCAACATTATCGATAAATCATTCACTGTGGTTATTAAATGATAACTATAAATTACCATAAAATCATCTGAGGTACTACACTACAAGAAGGGTTCAGTGCTTGGTAAAGACAGTATTGTTTGTAGGACAAGGAATATAGAGGGAGGTAATTGCCCGAAAATATGTGATATAAAAATATGCAAAGAGGGTATACAGATTTGTGGCCGTAAATAGAATCAATGATTTATCTGTCACTGGCCATTTTTTAACCCGGGAACTTCAGGCCAGCATTATTGAACGGGCAGTTCTGCGCTCTACCTACTCAGCTACTCCTCTTCCATAAATAGCAATAGTTCATATAAATAACTAACCAAAACTTTTGTTCATTCTATTTCGTATACGATTCGTTTTACAAAAATAAACAAAAAATCAATTATGTGAGTTTTAAACTTTCGAAAAAAATAATAAAAAGGAATTTTAATAAAATCCTCGGAGCTCTGTCGGTTTTTGGGTAACCTCTCCTACTTTATGGGGAAATTAAAATAATCCTCCTGTTGCCATTTATATTTTTTTCTTTCGTATATATCCCAAACTCGGTTTATTTCTTTTTTATTAGCACCAGTTTCCAGAAATGTGTCCTTTCTGGAGGTAATGTCGCAATTTTATGCCTTTATGAATCATAAGCCCCCCAATCCACCTTATAAAGGAAGAAATACAATCTGTTAGGAAATGCTAACCTTATTTGGAAAACTAGTCCTCCGTCCTTTGTCCCATGTGCGGGTGTGAGGCAATACACGTCTACTTGACTCGGTGAAAATTGAAATTCGGAATTGCCCAACGTACGTTCTATTTCAGGTGGCGGCTTAGTGCAATTCAAAAAAAAAAAAAAAGAAGCATAACACTGTGCAATGCCAAATCTTTTAGCTGTTAATTATGTTAATGAAGTACTGATAGTATTTTTGATAATTAGAAATTTAAAATTATAAAATATATATACATTAAGACATATATCAAAACTGTTTAGAGACTTGGGCTTTTTGTTACGAGTTTTTTTTTCAAACATGTCTTAACAAGTATTTTATGTCTCTTTCGGGCTTTGCCTAGAAATACATGGGGATTCCTGGCTTAAATTCGGCAGTGACCGTTAATTTATTTGTATGGACACTGCTGGATCTTCAGACCTTCATTGGGCTCACCAAGCCATTACGTAGGTACTGTTAATTGGTAGATAACCTATCGGTTGAGCGTGATATCTGGCATTAGCTCCCTGCACAAATTTCTTAGAAACAGGACAGCCTCTACCATGGGTTGTAGTGGTGACACAGGCTGTTACCGGTAATAATCGTTTTCTTCGTCTATAATCCTAGAACGAATTTTTAATGTAAGACGTTTAGTGTTAGGTATATACGTTTTAACTTTTTATTTTACTTAATTATTATTTTCTTTTTTTAGTTTCGAAACAAAAACTAATACCTTCTAATTCTTGAAATAGTGTTTTCGCTTGGAAGATTCCTATAGTAGTATATAAAAAGGTCTTCAGGTCCCAAAAGATACATCCCCGGGATCTGGAGACCCTCCTTGGGCTTACCCAGCCTCTATAAAGTGGGTACTCAAAATAGGGGGAAAGTTGAGCTGGATCTCAGATAATTATATAATAAAAGAAATAGGCTGGGTAAAATAAAATAAACAAAGGAGAATTAATTTCAGAATCCGGGATTCTCTCGAGGAATTTGGACTTGACCTTGACACAGTTCAACTCGATCGGGGGGCGACATGTGGTCTAGTGGTTAGAGTAAGAAACTACTAAGCCCAAAATCGCGGGCTCGTGGCCCGGCAGGTGACCCTAGGATTTTTTAAAGGGAGTAAAAAATCCTTAGTTACGCCGTCCTTCGAAAGGGACGTTAAACGGGGGTCCCGAGCCTGTACTCGTTAAAAATCCCAATCCTAATTAAACCTGGATTGGCAAAATTTAGAGCTCCCACTGTAGCATCGTCCGATTAGTCATAGCAGCATAAAGTGACGTTAAATGAACAAACCCTAAACCTTCAACACGATCGGTAGAGAGCCTTTGTTTAATATATGAAATGCTTTTGACCAGCTCTCATAATAAATTTGGATGCACGACCTATATTTATAATAGAAATTCGTTGTAATCGACGGTATACGTGATTAGAAAACTGTCACTAAATAGACGTCAAAGTCGCCAAATATATCGGTAAAAAGAATTTATAGAATAATAAAAATTTTGGAGAACATTAGATAGTTATTAGTACTATATTATTACCATTAATAAAAAAAAGTAGAGCAGGTTTGCTTTTTTTCGATGCGTTTTATCATATTTATTTTTCGACTTCAAAATTGTTCATCCTAGCGAAAAATATATAATTCTAGTCAGACAGAAAATGCTTCGTTTCAAAAATGTTTTTGTTTCAGTAATGCGATTAAAATAAGATAAATAACGTTTGGGCATTTTTTAGGTGTTTTTATTTATAATTTGCTCATTGTGAACAATTTTTCAATTACGGAAATAAAGAATATAAAATTGTAAGTCGACTCCAGGAAAATGATTAAAATAAAATGAGATCCGTGCATAATTTTTTTAAGATATTTTCAGGTTTTTACTTACAACATCAAAACGACTCTCTTTACATATAACATAAATTCTCTGTTGAATGATCATCGAACAATATAAGTATAGTCCATGGATATGGTTAGGATGTAAGGTAAAAAATCGCGATCTTCACTCAATATATATAGCTTTTATTTATTACTTTTAAACTTTGCTTCTTTGTAAAAACCTAATAATTTATGGTTAGTATCAAATTAACTTATTCGGCTTTTTATTTATTATAATTAAACATTGCTTCCTAATAAAAGAAAATAATTCATAGTTAAGAATTTAAATGTTGGATTTCCCAGTCTGCTGGCGTTCCTCAAGGTAGCATCCTCGGTCCTATCCTTTACACAGTATATACAGCTGACATTCCAACCCATCCTAACACCTTCATCTCCACGTATGCTGATGACACATGTGTGTTATCAGTTAACAACGACCCATATATTGCATCCCAATCCCTTCAATTACACCTATCAAGCCTCGAAGAATGGTGTCGGAATTGGAGAATTAAAATCAATCCCAGCAAGTCCCATCAAATTACCTTTACCCTTCGTCGAAAACCCATGACTTCCTGTCCTACTGTATTCTTTAATAGTACTCCACTTATCCCTGTTGAACAGATTCGCTACCTGGGACTCTACTTAGACAAGCGTCTTACTTGGAACCCTCACACAAGATTGAAAAGACAAGAAACAGCTAGACGTTTCCGACTACTTCAACACATACTGGATAAGCGCTCAAAGCTTCAGATCAATTACAAAAGACTTATTTATGTGACTGTTATAAGGCCTATATGGACTTATGGAATTGAACTATGGGGCTCCACCAAACCATCGAATTCCTCTCGTATCCAATCCTTGCAATCCAAAATCCTTCGCAAAATCCTAAACGCTCCTTATTTTGTCACAAATAAAACCATCCATAATGACCTTAACGTTCCATATGTTACCGATTTAGCCCATTCCAGATACCTATCATTCCACAATAAACTTCATACCCATCCAAACCCACTAGTTTCCATCCTTGCATCCAATTCCATCCCGGACAATCCTCCTAGGCGTCTGAAGAGAAGATGGCCTCGGGACCTTCTGTTATAGAACTTTATTAGAGTGCTGCCAGTGGGTAGTATCTCTACATGTCCTATCATGTATTATTTACTCTCATAGCAATTGTACTAGATGTATGTATTACAGTTGTACAACTCAATAAAATAATAAAAAAAAAAAAATGTTGGATTTAATAATTGAATTTCAAAAACATGACTTTCAGTTATAAATATAGGGTCTATATTTATAATTGGGATTCATCCTAATCGATGGTGTACCTGATTAATAAACTGTCACTAAATAGGTGTCAAACATGCCAAGGATATGAGTAAAATTAGAATTTATAGTGAAACAAATATTTGATAGCAATAGTTCGTAATGAACGCTTTATTATTATCATAAATATTATTTTTAAGATAGTTTGGCTTTACATATTCATAACTTTTCGATGTAAGTATCATATTATTTTTCGACTTAAAAATGGACTACCCTAGTGAAATCTATACAATTCAATACAAAGAGATAATGCTTCGTAAAAGAATGTATTTGATTTTTTTTAAATGGTTATAAGATGAGAAATAATATTCGGGCTTTTTTCACAATTTTTGTTATAATTTCAAAATTATTGCTCCTAGAAAACAATATTTTAATTGGGGAAATAGTAATTAAAAATAAATAGCATAGAAAATTATAAGTTTGGCCCAGGAATCTGGTTAAAAAGACGGACATAAAACGAGATCTTGCCAAATTTCATGAGAATTTTATAGCTTTTAATTTATAACATCAAAATGATTCTTCCTAATGAAAACGTTTTCAAATGGTGTTTTTTTCGTCGAATGTTTATCGAACAATATTTGTATGGTCCAGGGATATGATCAGGATTTACTGTCAAAAAACGCGATATTCGTTGAAGTTTAGGACTTATTAAGCTTTTTATTTATTATAATTAAAAATTGCTTCCTAATAAAAGATAATAATTCATAGTTAAGAATTTAAATGTTGGATTTAATAATTGAATTTCAAATACATGACTTTCAGTTATAAATAAATAGTCTATATTTATAATTGAAATTCATCCTAATCAATGGTATACCTTATTAATCAACTGTGACTAAATAGGTGTCAAACTTGCCAAGCATATGAGTAAAATAAGAACTAATAGTGAAACAAATATTTGAGAGCATTAGATCGATATGAACGGTTTATAATTATCATAAATAAAAGTATTAAGATAGTTTTGCTTTAAATATTCATAATTGTTCGATGTAATTATCTTATTATTTTTCGACTTAACAATGGACTACCCTAGCGAAATCTATACAATTCATTACAAACGGATAATGCTTCGTAAAGTAATGTATTTGATTTTTTTAAAATGGTTATAAGATTAATTGTTTTATTAATATGATTAAAAGATGAGAAATAATATTTGGGCTTTTTTCACAATTTTTATTATAATTTCAAAATTATTGCTCCTAGAAAACAATATTTTAATTGGGGAAATAGTATTAAAAATTACATAGAACAGAAGATTACAAGTTTGGTCCAGGAAACTGGTTAAAAAGACGGACAAAATACGAAATCTTGCCAAATTTCATTAGAATTTTATAGCTTTTAATTTGTAACATCAAAATGATTCTTCCTAATGAAAACGTTTTCAAATTGTGTTTTTAAGAATGTAAAATTTTTCGTCGAATGTTTATCGAACAATATTTCTATGGTCCAGGCATATGGTTAGGATTTACTGTAAAAAAACGCGATATTCGTTAAAGTTTTGGTCTTATTCAGTTATTTATTTATAATTATTAAACATTGCTTCCTAATAAAAGATAATTATTCATAGTTAATAATTTAAATGTCGGATTTAATAATTGAATTTCAAATACATGACTTTCGGTTATAAATATATGGTCTATATTAATAATAGAAATTCATCCTAATCGATGGTATACCTTATTAATAAACTGTCACTAAATAGGTGTCAAACTCGCCACGGATATGAGTAAAATTAGAATTTATAGTGAAACAAATATTTGATAGCAATAGTTCGTAATGAACGCTTTATTATTATCATAAATTAAAGTATTAAGATAGTTTTGCTTTAAATATTCATAATTTTTCGATGTAATTATCTTATTAATTTTTGACTTAACAATGGACTACCCTAGCGAAATCTATACAATTCAATACAAACCGATAATGCTTCGTAAAGTAATGTATTTGATTTTTTTTAAATGATTAAAAGATGAGAAATAATATTTGGACTTTTTTCACTATTTTTAATTATAATTTCGAAATTATTGCTCCTAGAAAACAATTTTTTAATTACGGAAATAGTATTAAAAATTAAATAGAATAGAGGATTATAAGTTTGGTCCAGGAAACTGGTTAAAAAGACGGACCAAAAACGAGGTCTTGCCAAATTTCATGAGAATTTTATAGCTTTCTATTTATAAAATCAAAATGATTCTGTGTAATGAAAACGTTTCAAATGGGGTTTTTAACAGTGTAAAATTCTTCGTCGAATGTTTATCGAACAATATTTCTATGGTCCAGGGATATGGTTGGGATTTACTGTCAAAAAACGCGATATTCGTTAAAGTTTTGGACTTATTCATCTTTTTATTTATAATTATTAAACATTGCTTCCTAATAAAAGATAATAATTCATAGATAATAATTTAAATGTCGGATTTAATAATTGAATTTCAAATACATGACTTTCAGTTATAAATATATGGTCTATATTTATAATAGAAATTCATCCTAATCGATGGTATACCTGATTAATAAACTGTCACTAAATAGGTGTCAAACTTGCCAAGGATATGAGTAAAATTAGAATTTATAGTGAAACAAATATTTGAGTGCATCAGTTATGAACGCTTTATTATTATTATTAATAAAAAAGTAGGGTGGGTTTGCTTTAAAAAATTCATAATTTTTGTCTTATTTATTTTTTGACTTCTCGTTTATCTTTTCGAAAACTTTATAATTCTAGTCAGACCGACAATGCTGCGTAGAATAATCACAATCATTATGATCATTTTTTAGTAATATTGTAATATATAGAAGGTTAGGTAAAACGTTTAATTTTTTTTTTAATTTATAACTTCAAAATGGTGACAATTTTTTCAATTAAGGAACTAAAGAACATAAATTAAAATATCATAGAACATTATAAGTATAAACTAGGAAATTGGTTAAAATGGCTGGCCAGAAAACGAGATTTGTGCTAGCTTTACATGTGGTGTGGTGGTTCGCAGTCCATCGCAGAGGAAACGTAAAATGATGGCCCTAGCCCATGTCGGGTACTCATTTATGATCCCTATCATAAATATACATGAATAGTCAAAATTTACTCTTGGTCGAGTAGACGATTTCGGATTTCTGCTCATCGATTCCTAAATTGATAAGTTTAGATTGTACTAATTAAGTTTCCTCACTAATTGCGACAACACGAGCATTCTTCGGACATGCGAAGCCTTTGAGTTGTTTCAGAAGCATTAGAAAAGCGGTTTCTTGATTTAACGCACGACTATGATGCAAAGTACGCTTTGGGCCGAGTGTCACCAAACTCCGAACCAAGTTCACTAAATTCTGAATTCTAAATGCGCTCTTCCTTTTAGAATTCCGACTTCTGGCCAGTTGTAGCTCGTAACTCGGCGTTCTTTTTTGCACGTGGCCGTTTGGAATGTAGTCTAAATAGGAATGTGGTCTGTATTTGGACAGCGGTCGTGGATGGGAGTATTAAATTACCTTACTTAAACAGTTTTTGATTTCAAAAAAACCGAGCTTCTATTTTCGTACCACTTCGATATTTACGTAATACGGGCTCAATAAATAAAACGATAAATGGCACTTGTGCATTAGCCGGTCTGCAGGGACTATTATCCACCATTATTTATAGCCTGAACACTGATAATTCTTATACTGATGACACCTCCCTTCTTATTTATATTAATGAATAAAATTAAAATGTGCAAAATGTAATAATAAAATACTCATTCTAGATCCCCTTACACATATCCAGAATACTCTAAGCAATAAGAATTAATTTATCAGGTATAAGAATTATTAGCATTGAGTCGCAATCCCGAAGGTCCTGGGTTCAAATACGTCTCGCTGGGAGACTTTTATTTGATCTTTTAGCGGCCGGAGATGGATCCTATAGGATCTAGGACCCTCCTGGGGCTTACCCAGCCTCTATAAGTGGGTACCCGAAATAAAAGGGAAAATCTGGCGATTCAGCGTGATCTATGATAAATCACATCGCTGCACAACAGTTGTCCAAGAAACAGTACAGTATCTATCATGTACTGAAACTCAGACCCTTCATAGGATGTAGTTGACCAATTTTTTTTTAATGGACAAATCCTTCTGAAAATGTATATTTTTAAATTTATTCATTACATAATTCACAAGGTTTACGAAGATACTATAAAGGTTGAGTTACAATCGCGTCTATCAAGATATTTCGTATACTTGTCAACTCGGTAATTGTATATTAGCCGATAACCATGGACTGTTATAAGCCAATGTTAATAACAAGAACACTGATAATTCAGATACTGATAACACCTACCTTATTGTTCGTATTAATGGAAATAGAATTATATGAAATGTAATAATAAAATTCTAATTCCAGACCCCTCTAGCCATGTTCCTCTTCTTACATAAATGTTTTGCCTACACTTTCGACAAAAACTTCTATCCTTGTTAAAATCCATTTTATGAGCTTTTACGCCTAATTTCGCCTAAGGAATTATTCATTTTTCGAAATTTCGAAATTATTTCAAAGCTTTTTTCTATATTTATTCCCAAAGTGTTATTATGTTCATTTTAAATAGGCAATAACAAAATGGAAAAACAAATGTAATAAACAGTACAGAAATTTATATAGACAATAAACAAAATTAACAAAACAAAAATAACTTAATTACGCGCACACAAATAATTCAAACGAGCATATTGATATAGAGGCAAGTTTCATGCAGACCGGCTATTAAACAAGTACCTAATAAATATTTTAAAAATCTCACTATCTGAAATTTATAGTTGTATTCCAATTTCTTCTTATTCTGTAACCAATATAATTATCTATAAAAATCTTTAATTTATATTATCCAGGTTTTTCTAGAAATTTATGCCTGCCTTTTCACTAAAATTCCAAACCCACACGAGCTGAACGAACACAAAAAATATTCTAGTTCCCATGGTTTAATCGTCTTTGTTTGGACAGTGATAAGTTGGTACATGACACAAATAAGTGTTATAATGGCATACATAAATTTCAGAGTGATAAATAAGGTGTTCGTGTTGTATTACGGTATTATAAATAAATAAAATAACATCGGAGTTGGTTTTAATTCAATTTTTAATTATATTGAAAAAAAAAAAGCCTTCCACTAGTTGATTCCATATAGTAAAACTTAACTTACTTATGTATTAGGTGATGCCCAGGGACTGTTATCCTACATTGTTTATAACCTTAACAATTGTTACTCATATTAATGGAAATAGAATGGATATGATAAGAAGATGGAAATATAGAAAAAAAAATCTATTTCACAACTTTTTTTCATTTTTAATGACAAAATAGCATAATGTTGTTTAAAATAGCGAGGAAGGAGTGTTTAATAATTTTGTTTATTGTCTATTTAAATTTCTTCATTGATTTAGTTAATTTCTATGTTAATTTAGTGGGGTTTTTTATTCATTTGTTATTTATTACTGCTGATTTGTTATTAATTTTGTTATTGGCTATTTAAAATAAACTTATTCAACGATTACCCTAAACTTTAAAAAACAATTTAATAACACATAAACAAATATCTCAAATGAAAGGAGTTATATGAAGAGGTTACAGAAAATAAGTTATGATGATATGATAAGGAGAAAGTTTCGTGTGGGCCGGCTAATACACAAGTATCAAACCTAGTTTATTAGGTTGAATTTTCAAATTCACTTTATTTTCCAAGACTTGCTTTCACTTTTTCTTTATGCAAAAAATAACATAAGCAGGAATACTTGGAAAACTTTTAAAAGAGCCAAATAGATCATCTTTATGTCATTATTAAAACTTAAATAATATTGAATTATCTTAAGTAAGGAGGTAAATTAAACAAAACAAAATTAAACAAAACGCTGACCATAGTTGGCTATATAATTTACTGAACTGGTTTAATGCATTTGCGCCTTCTTTTAAGGATATTAAGAGAGAGGTATAATTTATCATTAATCTTATTGTTATTTCATACACAATTATAATATGATACAATATTGCAATTCTAAGTAAAAAGATTCCCGCATGTTTTTCTTTTAGTATTCTTAGCAATGATTTTATACGTTACGCTTATGTATGACTTTGTAAGTTTAATTTTATAATTTATAGTTGTACACTTAATTGGAATAAGATGTTGTTTGTTTTATTTTCGAAATAGATGTATTCAATTGTTTCCACCTAAAGTAAAAACTGATGTACTTTGTATAACGACAGAAGTCAGGAACAATGTCTTTCTGATTTTCCAATTTTTAAAAATATTTATAATATGATCGAGCACGCCCAAAGACTAAAACAATTGTAGATTCTCGATCAGTCGCTAGGCAACGACAGTAAAATATTGCATCATAAAAAAAATGTTGAGAGTTACATCAGAATATGCCCATAATTTGATACTTTGCCGCTGCATACGCGCCTGATGTCTACTATAAATATTTGCAGTATTTCTGCTTCCAAAATCAAGATTTACTGATAATCTACGGCTGACTAATATTTATGAAATTATAAAAAAATTTAGTTAATAATAATACAAGGTTTAGAGGCAGCTCTGAACTGAGTTTTTGACAAAGTTGGGGGGAAATAATTAGCCATTGTGTGTTACTTTATATTTTTAAAGGAATTTTATGTCAAGTTGCTGTGATGAAGGGTCCAGATTCAAATCCAGCTTAGACAGATCAATTATTTAATCTTTTATCATGCAATATAAGACCACGTGGGATTTGCGAGTTCTTTTGGGGCTCACCTAGTAGTGCCCTTGAATGGAGACAAAAACCTGGCAGTTGGTTGTGATCTCGGCAAAATCCTCCTGCACAACTATTGGCTAAGAAACAATACTATACCATGAAATGAACTCAGCACCATTCATGGGTTGTAGTGGTACAGGTATTATACACAAGACTTTACTCAATTTGGGTTTTCATGCACAATTTTGTACGTTTAGAGCTTGTTACTGCACGTTAATCTAGCATATAAGCTTGCTAGTACTAGCTTGGTATCCATGGCTTTAATTAGAATGTGATAATACAGGTTTTTTAAAATTTTAATAAATAATTTGCCTGCCATCATGTTATATATGTTTCAATAAAACATAATTTTATAGTGTTCTTCTAACTTTGAAATTCAATAGATCATTGTAATTAACAATTTTCATTAACATATTTATATTTCTTTAAATAAAATATATATTTCATAGAATTATATAAAACGTTTTTAGTGATGTAATATTTTATCGGCGCTACCTATCAACTGCAAAAGAATGCATTGATTTAAAAAATAAAACAATCTATATCTTATTCCACTATTTCGATGTTAGTACTGATTTTTTTCATTACAGAGAATGCAGTGAAATAAGATAAAATATCTTTTCCCTGCAACCATTGAGTAATGCTATCCATTACTCAACTAAAACTGGTGTGGAAAGTCCCACTTTTCCCCAATAGTGAGGGAAAACCACTTTCCTCTACTAGTGAAGAAAAGTAATAGCCACCTAGAACGGATTTAATAATCAGCACTCTGTTATTTTAAATGTTAAATGGCGGTATTGTAATATTATTCATTTTGTATTCCTAAAATGTTAAAATAAATAATTTTTATTTCATTTTTGTATGTGTTATCAGAATATTATTTTCTAAATAATAATAAATAAATGTTTCAATGAGTAAACCGTCCAAAGTTATAATTTGCATGGTTAATAATAGAAAATTGTAAGAGATAGCGCTAGTGTAGTTTTAACAAATCAAACATTTCACCTTTAATTTCTTAATTTTTAAATTCTTGCAGGAAAAATGTAATATTTAAAACGTGAGAAAAGTGCTAATAACACCCTCGTTTAATTACCAAACTCGCCTTCGGCTCGTGTGGTAAAATTCAGTCGGTTGTAATAAAGTGGCACTTTCCTCACTTGTCAAATAAATAACTATTTCTTATGAAGTATTATTATTTTTTTATTATATAAAACAAATATAAAATGAAAAAAAAAAATCATTACTTTATTTTATGCAAAATACTCAATATATGAAAACAATATGTGGAAGAAAGTGGTCCGGGTAGAGGTCACAATGAATTTCTCGTAGAATTGGAGAAAAACTTTATTGATTAGCCAACGTTTCGACCTACAAAGTAGCAATCATTTTGGTCTGCCACATAACGTTTCGTGACAGATCATTTTATATGAAAACAATACTATGCCAATATTTATATTTTAATACGCTTGAAGGATACAAGATAAGTACTAAACTCAACTTCAATTTCTAGAATAGTAAAGGGGAGTCTCTACGAAAACTTCAAGTAATTGCTGTAGTGCAATTAAATGAACAGTTGAAAATTGGAGTTGGTCCGCCGTTAATGTAGCTCCTATCGTACTTTATAAAATGTAAGCTATTTTAATAATTATTATTATTTATTTATAATTTATCATCATTTAAATATTAGAATTTGTATCATTACCTCTTATACATTTCTTCTACATAAACATCATATTTTTGTATTCATGTTTAGTACTTCAAACTCATAAATTATCTAACATTTGAAATCTGTACCTGCTATTCAACGTTATTTTACATGCATTACTCCCTATTAATTTTTTCTATATTTATACATCTACACCATATTTAGAATTAATATTTATTCATATTTTATAACTTTCTTTATACGTTTATTTTCATACATTTTATACATTACCTGTATTACTAAGTTTTCCATACTTGTATGTCTCGCCAGTTTTACCTTTGCAACGTTTTCTGTATTTTTCATTTTGTATCTTACTTTTTACTTTCTCAATTATCTTACTTTTTATATTCTTTACTTTATCACCTTTCTGTTCACACATTTCGTTATCCTTGTATATCTTTTATAAACTATCCAATGTTATATTTCTCCACTTTTCTATACTCTATTATTCTACAATTCCTAGTACTGCAATGTTCTTATAGTTATTTTTCTGGTTTTCCTTCTTAGCCCTGAAGATGAGGACTACATTGTAGGCCGAAATGTCGATTTTGGTCTGCCACATAACGTTTCGTGACAGATCATTTTAAATAAATAATTTAATTTTTTGTTACTATTGTTAAGTTACTCGTACATCCGAAATTTCAGATGTCTAACTTCAAAACTGAAGGATTCCATACAATCTTTGAACCCTTATTATATTAAGGAGGAAACCCTTGGGGGTGGAATAGTCCAAATCCCTTCCTTAGTGCTCATTTAAACTATAGAAAAAACCTATCTGCGAATTTCAAGATGCTTAGTATAGTGGTTTCTGACGTGTTTTGACCGTTGGTGAGTTACTCAATCAGGTTATAGTTTTATATAAACTTCGCCTGTGTGGTGTGTTGATAAAAAGTAGCCTATGTCTATCCCCAGGCTTGAGATTATCCATATCAAATTTCATCACAGACGGATCAGCATAGCCGTGAAACATACATTTACACCGATTAACAAACGAGAAGGACAGAAGTTCACTGTTGTTCGTGCCAGTAAAGGATTGGTATGTAATGTTATTGAATTTATTGAAAAGGATTACTTAGTATAACGGTTTCACTTGTCGTCAGTAGCGAGAAGTGAGCTATGTTACTTGATTTGTTTTGTTCAGCTAAAATATGTAGATTTTGCGAGTAAGAAACACGTGAGCAAGCATACAAAGTTTGCCCCCCTTTTTCACCCCCTTAGGGGTAGAATTTCGGAAAATCCTTTATCGGATGCCTACTTCATACAAAGAACATACCCTCCAAGTTTCAGGTCTCTACGATCTAGGCTATGTGTCAGTCAGTCATCCAGTACAAAGCATTTTATATGTGTAGATAAGATAACCTTATTTAGTGTTATTAATGACTGCACCCCCCCAGACTAATTGTATCCTTCATTACGATCTTCCAGTCAACCATTTTCCTCTTTAAGCTATTTTAATTGTATTCGTCTGCTACTGATGGGAATGGTTAAGATAATGGTATATGTTGATTTGTAATTTCAGAGTTTTTAATTTTTAAACTTCTTTTATTATTTTAATTATTAATAATTAATTTTCAATTAGCGTTTGATCATTCTGAACTACCGAAGCTAGATTCAACAAAACTATCTGGTTAGGGAATTGATATCTTAACAACACATTACGATTCGCCTTATCCAACAACCCATGGCTTATTTGTAATACATTACTGATTAGACTATATCTCAAATACGTGTTCAGAATTTAGATTTAACATAGCAATTTCGCAAATCCGAAAACCTGCCCCACGACACATTAACTCATGGAAATGAAAAGGAAAAAATACAGAAATGTCGTTGCATGCAATCTCGGTTTTGTAACAGATTCTACTTTAATATTTAAGGACTTACTTTGAATCCTCATACTAGACTGAAACGAAAAGAAACAGCACGCCATTTCAGGCTACGTTAACTAGACAAACGCTCTAAGCTTCCCATTTAATTACAAAAGGCTCATATACATGACAATCATTAGACCCATCTGGACAAACGGATTATGGATTTGGGGCTCCGTTAAGCCATCGAATCCCTCTCATGTCCAACCCTTGCAATGCAAAGTTCTTCGTAAAATCCTCATTACCCTGCTGTATCGGCTTAAATGCCCATGCAATGATCTCAAGGAAAAGTATGGGATGCCACCCTGAGATACACTTTTAATATATAGTAATTCTATATCATTAATAAATAAGATACAGATCCCTATCTTCTCCAAAGGTTGACGTGGTTGACTGACCAGGAGTTGTTTATTAAATAACAATAATAATTATTGAATAACATTATATTTATTTGTGCTGATCACGGCTACAAGATAGCTTATAAAACTACTTACAAAGAAAGGGGGACATGTGACTGGCTATTTCTCGATCATTCCGCTCTTTCCGAACAACTGCCGCTCTTATCTTAAGAGTAAAGGTAATAAACCCTAAGGGACACTGCTTATTGTATGACCCTTACCCTATTTATCTAGGCACTCCTAAAGATCCAGATAGGGTCATGAATAGCAGCTCCTTACTTTGTAGAGAACAAAGTCATTCATAATGGCTTTAATGTCCCATTTGTTAAAGATTTGGCCCGAGTCCTATATAAATCTTTTCATAACGAACTTTATCCCACTCAAACCCACTAGTTTCAAACCAATCATCCTCCTCAATATCTCAAAGAGTCTGAAAAGAAGGTGGCCTCTTGTCCTAGGTTGAATTGGTTATTCGCGTACAACCAGGGTTAGTTTCTCTACTTGCCTTATAGTTTATCTCATGCAATTATATATCTTTCATTCTATTTACTTGAAGTATTATCATTATACAGTCTTAAATTTCAATAAATAAATTTCGTTTTAATTTACATGTTGTTGTTACTGGAGTACATATTTGTAAATCATTCATTAAGGTGAATAAAACCTTAATTCCAGTCAAAATTTTCTTTATTTTGAAAACGTTTCGACTTATTAAGTCATTTTCAATTTTATTTTCATTAATATATTCTTACTACTTATAAGTCCATTAACATTTGAATAATTTTACTCATAAATCTGTACATTATCAACCTTTTAATAGTTGTCAATTAAATAAAAAATTTTTTACTTGGAGAAATGTTCTCAATGGTCATTCTTAAAAGTTCCATGGAGAAAATTTCAAACTCCAAGCAAACAATTTTTTATTTAACTGACAACTATTAAAAGGTTGATAATGTACAGATTTATGAGTAAAATTGATCAAGTATTGATGGACTTATAAGTAGTCAGAATGTGTTAATGAAAAGAAAATTGAAAATGGCTTAGTAAGTCGAAACGTTTTTAAAATAAAGAAAAATTTTGACTGGAAAAAATGTTTTACTCACTTTAATGAATGATTTATAAATACATTTAAAAAAAAAATTAAGGATAGTAATCTTATTTAAATAAGTCGTGGAATGAGTAATGCTTTACCAAAGCATATTAGTCCAGATTAAGCAATGATAAACGATTAAATTCATAATATTTGTGTTTACTAATTATTTAAATTAGCATTCATATTAATAGAAAGAATAACATTAAATAAAAATAATAAAATGCGTTTAATAAATATTATATACTTGCTATTGCTATTATATTGTCCTCAGAGGATTTCATTCTTGTAAAAGAACAACGAAATCCAGCCTACTTTCACTTGGACGTAGACAGATTCTGAAGCAAGCCCCAGTCACGACAATAAGCCATATAAAGTGATACCATGACAGTCAAGTAGTAGAAACATGGGTACTTTGTATGGGCTTCGTGCCACGAAAAAAAAATACACAATACCCACAAAACAGTGCAATACGTTCAATTTTTATTTTAAATCTTAGGATTTATGCATTGTATTTCAAGTTCTATCTAGAGACACAAGTATTTTCCCTATGCTTGTAATATCGGATCGAATCATCCGATACTTATGACATTTCATCACTGTATTCCAATCGCAGAAAAAGTAAAAAAGAGCAAATGTGAAGGTCGAGTAGTTCTTTTTAATATGTTGTTTTGTATCGGCATTGAAAATCTAAATTCCTGGTTATAAGATTATTTTATTAAAGAACAGCCCAAAAAGTTTAGTTGAATTTTAATTGCATGTTCATGTGTACTTGGAACTTATTGAGAGAACGAATGCAAACTATTAAGTAGATTGAAATTACTCAATCTGCTAACAGTCATAGATCGACCCAGTGGGATATGCAGACCCCCTTGGTGGTTCACCCAGCCTCTATAAAGCGGGTGCCTTAATGGTGTTAAATATGGCGGTTGAGCTTCATCTCGGTCTGGTCACTTCCTTGTAAAACCATTGTCGTAAAAACGGTAGTCTCTACCACCTACTGAGCCAAATACTCTTCGCGTATTATGTCTTGTGACTGGTTCTTTTCGATCTATTTTTATCAATGCCCAAAGAGGTGTATTGGGAGCAAAACTGGACAATGTTTATGATTTTGTCTTATATTTCTTCGATTTTTGTGTCTGAACCAATATCTTAAAGTTGTAATGTATATACGATTCATTCACATGTAAACCAGAATTTTTTAGAAAAATATTAGCATTACTAGGGAGAGAGGTAGCTTAGTGGTAGAGCACTAAGTTGTTGTCCTGAAGGTTCTGAGTTCAAATCCGGCCGTGGCAGATTGAATTTAATACTTTTTTGAACTTAATTCTTTTTTCTTAAATATTCTTCGTAAAGTGGGACAACAAGAGTGCTGAGTAATTGACCTTTTGATCCCGAGTTCTTGACCAGTTGTGGTATATAAATTATTTATTCTATTAACGACTGTGGATCTAGAGACCCTCCTGGGGCTAACCCAAATTTTTCAAAGCTGATACCGTTAATTGGGAGAAAAATCTTGCAGTTGAGCACGAATTTGACCTAATCATCTTCCTGCACAACTGTCGACTTAGGAACAATACAGTGCCTGTCATGCACTGCGCCCAGCACCCTTCATGGGAGATAATTTATTTGTTAACAGCCAGGGATGGCTCCTTTAAGATCTGGAGACCTTCCGGGGGCTCACCCAACCTCTATAAAGTGGGTACCCTAAATTGGAGAAAAAACCTGGCGGTTATGGGTGATCCCGGACAATTCACCTCTCTAAAAAAACATTGTTCTTGAAACAGAACAGACTCTACCATGTACTGAACCAAAGACTGTTCATGGGTCGTGTTGGTAACTTTTTCTTTCACATGATCACCCTCCTGAAAATTAATAATAAAATATTTTCCAACCTAATCAGGGATTTTTCCATCTATTCACTCCATAATAAAGAGAAGGGGATAAACGGTTGAATACAAAAACGTTTACTCTGCACATTATCAATGAATCGCCGATCTAAAACTCACTTCAATTGCCCAAACACGTGAAAGTCACTCCTTGGGATATCTAAACATTTAATCATGATTTGGCAGGTTAGACATGCAGCGTGGGCTTTTGCGTTGTAATGCCAGAGGCGTTGTTAAAATGTAGACCCTCAAGATGTTTCCTCTTTCAGTGCAGCCAATATCTGCAAAATATGACGCCTTCGCAAATCAAACATTATTATTACCCGGAGACTGGGATAGGTAGTGCCTTACTCCAGATAAGAGGCCAGTGGGCGCTCTCCAATCTCATAGTTAGTTCCCTTGAACTGTTCCATTCGTGACCCTAGTCACCTCGACCTCTTGCTGAAATGTATCTGAAAGAATATCATTTATATATAACCTGTACCACTAAAACCCATGAAGGGTCTTGAGTTCAGTACATGGTAGACAGTACAACGTTTGCGAAGGGAGGTGATCTGTCCGATATCAGGCTCAATCGCAAGGGCTAATGGGTACTTAAGGGTACCCACTTTATAGAGGCTGTGGGAGCCCAAAGAGGGTCTCCAGATCCCACAGGGTCCAATTACGGCTTTAATCAGATTAATTTTTTTTTTATTTGAATGTGGAACCTCCGGCAAACCAACTAAGTGCTTTTCCCGCTGAGCTACCCCACTCCCTTATAAATTTAAGTATAATGGAAGTTATTTTTTCAAAATATAAAATTCCAGAAATGGAAATTTCGTCCATTTTTTCCTTTATTAGGTTTCCGACGAGAATACATATTCTATGGAGTGCATGTTGCAAGTCCAGCTCTGAAAAGTTAAGCTGTACGGAACTTTTGTTTATTTAAGGTATAATTGTAGGAATAATCGTATAATTTTAAATATTCACTAAAATCGATTTACTAGAAGCGTCTTTTCATATCTCGAATTTAACAAGTTTTTATCGAAGAAAATAATGATTTTGATCCAGCCGGTATTAGCCAAATTTATGTATGTATAGCCGAATTAGCTTTCAAGCTTTCAATGAAATAATAGATCATTTCTCATTATTGAAATTATTAAGAAAAAACAAACAAACCTGTACCACTACAACCCGTGAACGTGTCTGGGTTCAGTACACGGTAGAGTCTGTACCATTTCATGGACAATGGTTCTGCAAGGAGGTGACTTGTCCTAGGTCACGCTTAACCGCCAGATTTTCTCCCCTATTTTTATAGAGGCTGGGTCATGGATCCCGTAAGATCCATCTCCGGCTGCAAACAGACTAAATAAAAGACTTGGCCTGCAGCGGGATTTGAACCAGGAATTCCGCCATGGCAACTCTGTGCTCTACTACTGAGCCACTCCGCTCCCAGGATGATTAAGAATGGATTAAGAAATTTGATTGCTAACTAAATAAGGAAACAAAGGATAAATATTTTTGCAAGTCGATTCTGCCTTCAATTGAAAATGCAAGTTCTGAATCCGTAATTTAGTTCGTATAAAAAGCCAATATATAACATGAAGGGCTTCAGGATCAAAAGCTGATTACTCCAAAATTTAAGCAATTTAAGCTAAGTCGGCACTTAGCTTATTTTTCACGGTTTTAGTCAGGTTCTGAAACTGAATTTTTGGGAGCATAACGCGTTGCTTGACTAAACTAGCGAAAATGTGAATTTTTTTTTTAAATTTGGAGTTATTCGCTTTTAAGTCCCCCTTTTTATTTTTTTAAAATTGTGGTATAAAAATAATAATACAATAAATATGTATTTCTCAATTCATTTCTTCATCACAATCGCCCCCTCCCCTTCAGTACCTAGGCTTTTTACATATATATATTTTTTTTAATTTAAATAATGTTAAAAAGACAATAATGCAATATCCCACATTCATGATTAATAGCTCAAAAACTAAAATTGAAACAAATTATTCACATTAACTCTCGAAATGTATTTCTCCTTTTACTTGCTGCTCAGTTATGATGCAAACACCTGTACGAGTTTTTCATTCTCCAATAATTAATCAAACTGCTTCGAACTGAGTTTTATTTGTAGTACAAATATTTCTCTTTTGATCTCGACCTCGCTCTGATTATTATAAATAAATATTTTCGACACACCGTGAATTAATTTATAAATTCATATATTTCGAAACACAAAACCTGTTACTGGGCGTCCTACGCGTATCCAGAATACTCTTAGCGATAAAAATTATTTTATCGGGTACAAGAATTATTATTGTTATAGGCAATACATTGAACACTTTCTAATAGATAAATCCTTTTGAAAGTGTTTATTTTTAAATTTAATTATTAACGAATCCTCCAGGTCTAACTAGATACCGTAAGGGTAGAGTTATAAGCTCTTTTAAAAAGATGTGCCGCACAGTTGTTAACTCTTTAGTAAAATTGCCAAAAACCCAATTAACAGCTAGACGAAATTCAGATGTATTAATACAACTTAACTTAATACACGAGGGAGTGGGAATGCTCAGTGCGTAGTAGTGTGTTGAGTTGCTGCGGTGAAGTTTTCGAGTACCGGCTGGTAGATAAATTATTTAATCTCTTAACTGCCAGAAATGGGCTAATGGGCCCTATGGGATCTGTACGCTCTTCTGGTGCTCACCCAGCCTCTAGAAAGCGGGTACCCTAAATTAGAGGGGAAAAACCTGGTGTTATTTTTGTAACATGAATTATGTACTTACACCAATAAGTAAAAAGTTTACTCATTAATTTTTTTATTATTATTACTTTTATCAAATTAAAAAAAAAAAAATTAAATTTTATTGGACCTACAGGTACAGTATATGAATTAAAATAGTAAATGTGAACGATTTCAATAACTACAAGTTCTATATATTAAAATATATATATATATATATATATATATATATATATATATATATATATATATATATATATATATATATATATATATTCCCTTGTTTTTATTTATTAAAACAGACTATTGTTGTCACTTTTGTGTTAAATAAGAGTTTTATAAACTTTACACTCCGTTAGAACTCTTCAATTGTACTCGGTATAATAGGTTTCAATTTTTATTTCCTTATTTAAAAATTCTCATTTAATGATTTATTTATATTATCCACTATTTTTTAAATTTATTTTGTCGATAGTAAATGTGAACTAATACTATGATAGAATGTTTTCTTTGTTAAAAACAAAACAAATAAATAAGATATTTCTTTTATTTTATTGTTAGATGTTATAATTTTTTTAATATTTTATTTATCCCGGTCCTGGTCATATCTTTTTTTTTTCTTTTTCAAGTAAAATATTTAAATAAATAAATTACCAACAGGCTATTATTATTATTAATTTTTAAAGTTATACTAACTTGTTAACATTTATGCACCGATAGAACAGTTATATAGTCTCGATATAAGGTGTTTCAAATTTAAAAAAAATTTATTTGGAATTTTTAAAATTGATAATAATAATTTAGTTATATTATCCATCATTTAGTATGTCCAATATCTGATAAACTGCTATTCCCATGAAAATATTCATAATGAATTACTTTATGGGCCATTTAACTTGCTTCGATTTAAATTTAAAAAATACTTTAAAGGTCGCCTGTGGTCTAGTGGTTAGCGTAACAAACTACTAAGCCCAAGATCGCGGGTTCGTAGCCCGGCAGGTGGCCCTAGGATTTTTAAGGGAGTAAAAAATCCTTAGTTACGCCGTCAAGTAACTTCGGAAAGGACGTTAAACGGGGGTCCCGAGCCTGTACGATGTCAGGTACTCGTTAAAAATCCCTAGCCTAATTAAACCTGGATAGGCAAAATTTAGAGCTCCCACTGTAGCATCATCCGATTAGCCATAGCAGTATACAGTGACGTTAAATGAACAAACGAACAAACAAACAACAAAAAAATACTTAAAGATTTTGACAATAAGCAACTGAGTCAAATCTCAAGATAAGTTAGATATCTCAGGAACTATTACACACAAAAATCATTTTACCAATCTATGTAAAATAAGATAAATACACCATATTATTATATTTTATAGGAAAAACATTTCCCAAAATATTTTCCGTAACAGAGTTAAAAGTTATTATTTTTAGGATTATATTGTTCTCTAAAATTAGATCCTGGCCTATTAGCATCCAAGTTGGAGCTGGTTAAAATCACCTGAAGTAGCCAACTTCGTTGATAAAAGCTGATGATAGATGAATAGATAGATAGATGAATCCTGTACAGGATTTTGCAGATCCTCTTGGGATTCATCCAGCCTTTATAAAGTGGGTACCTATTGGGGCTGGACTAAGGAAAACCTTGCGTTTGAGCGTGATATAGACTAAATCACCTTCCTGCACAACCGTTGGCTTAGAAACTCTACAGTCTTGACATTGTACTTAACCCAAGACCCTTAGTAGTGGTCAGAGCAGTTTTCACGATATTGACCAAATTGGAAGATTTATCGTTGTTTTTTTTTAATAAATTATTATTTTGTAAAATGTTATCTTGGACAATATCAGACGTAGTGATTTCTTTTAAAGATGAATCGCCGTTTTTTAAAAATTGATTCGGGCCAATTTCTTCTTCCTCCCATCTCCAAGCTTGCTCAGGTATGCAACCACTTTTTCCTACCGACACATTTAGTTCTTCTATTCCTATTTCCTCCTGCTCTAATCATCTCGGAATTATTTTCTTCTTCAGCTCCTCTACATGGCCAAACGTTATCCTTTCTTTCGTAATGGGCACAACATCTGGTGGATTATGTAACTCTTGATTCGATATCATACATTTTTCTCCCCAGCAGCCATATTTCCTGAAAGGAATCGTACTTTCCCAAGTTAACGAACATTTCTTTGAGCTAGATATCTTACAGATAGGAGTTATTACAGTCAGGATTATCTAGTACACTTTTAATTATAGACTCTTGTTAGTTTCTTGTGTAGGATATTTTTCATGAGATCTGTTACCCAGTTTATCTCTTCTTACATTTCTTCATTACTTGGATAGTGGTTCCTTAAACGCATCTCCTCTGCCTAAAGGTATCCTATTTATCTAGCTATTTCCATTATATTTGGCATCATTTCAACCGCACAAAATTAAAGTGTTACTAATTTTATATGAATAAATTGTTGAATATCGATATTACTTGTACTCAAAAGTGCTATTTTTCCAATTAAATAAGAATAAATAATCTTTTCATAATCAAACTGTATTAATTATTTTTTTAATACATGAAGGATTTTTCTTCATTTTGAAACTTGAAACTTGATGGAAATGACTTGTACCCATTTGTACCCGGGCTAAATTTTCCATATAAAATAGTTGCATCTCCGCCATTAAGAAAAAGACGCATTAATCCCTGCCCACTCGAGTAAATTTTATTTTTTTAATTTTAGAATACTTATTTTGGAGAAGGGTTTTTTTTCGAATAATGGTTGAAACACCGTAAATTTTTTCTTTTAGAGTTCCTATCGATCAAATTTGATTTTGGGAACCTTACAGAGGACTCTGAAAGGAAAATTAAAATGGGATTGGCCAACTATTCCCTCAAAAATTTCTGATAAATGGCGGGAAAATCAATGCAGCGTTTTTTGGTTTTTGGCAAATAATGAAAACGCTTCTTTTTTCTTTGTGCTGCTAAGTTTTTATTTGTACCCGTATAATAATTGTATATTTGTATTTATTTAGTATATACCACGTATTTCTTTAGCTTTGCACGTATTTCGTTGAAAAAAGGTGCACATTTTTTTTAATCTTTCTACTTATTCTTCTGGAAATCCACTTTAATTCGATTAGTAATTAATTAAAACATTTTTTATAATTACATTACTTAATTGACCCGGAGAGATGAAAAATACCGAAAAATAATTTGGTACAACTAGCTTGTCCTAATCGAAAAACTGTTCGTAGTCTGCAAAGTCTAAAGTCTTGCATTAGTTTATTACAAACACAGTCACCTGGGTTTTATGCATATTTTCCCTGCCTTCATCCTCTATGAAGGCGAACCCACCTTTTTAGACGTTGTATTCTGAAATAGTCAGACATCTTTATACATCCATACACTTCTCTATTCTTTCTAAGACGGCATTTCCCATTTCTTTAACAGGTCCTAGAACGCGCCTTAATATTTAGCGTTTAGGATATGGATCTTATCAGCAACTGATTTTTTAAGGAACCATGCATACATTTCCACCCGCATATTATCTCAGTAATTCTAAAGTTAATTATTTTAATTATTCTTGAAATATGTTTTTATCTCGTTATTTCTTAATTTTAAACTGGTCTAGGGTTTAAACTAGACATGGTTGCTAATATATTAAATAATTCATCTTTCCTACCCGGGTTTGACCATGAGATCTTCAGAATAGCAACTCTATTGTAATGTAAAATGAAAGACAATTTTGGTAATATTTTCGTATGAGATTCCTTTCATCTCTGTAATTCTAAAGTTCATTATTTTAATTATTCTTGAAATACGGTTTTTGTCTTGTTATATCATAATTTTATGGAGGGGAGTGGCTCAGTGGTTGAGAGCTGAGTCGCCGTCCCGAAGGTCCTGGGGTCAAATATCACTCGCTGGGAGACTTATTTAATCTGTTAACGGCCGAAGATGGACTATATGGGGCTCATCCTGCCTCTATAAAGTGGGTACCCAAAATAAGGGCGGAATGGGACGGTTGAGCGTGATCTAGGAAAACCCATCTCCTTGCACAACTGTTGTCCAAGAAACAGTCCTTACCACTTACTTAAACCAAGACCCTCCATGGATTGTAGCGGTACCGGGTTTTTTTATTAGTAATATTTTTGTTATATCTTAATTTTAAACTTCAGCTGATCTAGAGTGGCAGGCACTTACATTTCCAGCTTACAGTGAGAGTACTGTAGTTTATTTCATTGAGAACTAACATTTCGAAGTATGGATGATATTTAAATATTTTTATATTTTGAAGAGAGAAGATTTGACCTGGCCGGGATTCGAACCCGGGTCATCCGCATCTCTAGTGCGGTACTCTTCCAAATGAGCTACCAGCCTCGTAACCTGGCCAGACAAATCCATTCTCTTCAACGATCCTGTATCCCCAGCTCTCGCAATTTTCGCGATATATATATGGGGACGAATGTTCATTGAACATTACTTTTTTTTTATTAGGATCTCGTTGACGTACTTCAATTTTTATATTTATAAATTATGTTTTATTTGATTGAGATTATTTAAATATTTTTATATTTTGAAGAGATAAGATTTGTACTGGCCGGGATTCTCTTCAAAATATAAAAATATATAAATATCAAAGCTCATGTTAATTTGTATGGTTGGAGAATATTAAAAAGGAAACGGAAGAATAGTTAAAAATTGTTACTCATTTCTCGAAGCGACAACCTTGGAAATGTGTATCTTTCGGTAATCATTTCATCAAGAAATCAAAGTTTCTACTAACATTTCGAAATATAGATCATGATATAACCTAAAAAGTATGTATAAGTCGGTCCTTTAATCTACATATAGTCAGAAATAAAATTATTTTTATTTTCGAGAATATTAAAAAGGAAGAAACGAATGAAAAGCCAGAAAGAGGGTGAAAATGAAAAGAAAAAATAAGTTTGTTCGGGAGGTATGTTGTATATACATACATAAGAAATGTATAAAATGCCTATTTTTGCGTTTATGTTTTATTATAATTTCTATATTATTGTTAGACCTATAAGGATATGACATTTATAATTGTTATTTTATTTTATTCGCTAGGAATTTGCACTATACTGCACCGGATTCCAATATTTGTCAATTAGGGAGGGGAAGTGGTCGCTGAGTGGGGAGGTTAGTTTGTATTATACAACTTCACTCTCTGCAGGTATGTTTCCTGTCTCAGTTGCCTTAATCAAACCTTGCCACGGAATCCGGTTATCAAATACCAATCCAAAGTGAAAATTAATTACTTTTCATCCTCTAAATTACTCGGCCGTAATGCAGACATGAGTTTTACCGTTGAACTTTAAACAAACGATTAAAATTAAATTAAGGTTTCGACAATAAACCATCTGTCGTTGGAGACTTTGAAGTCTCTATAGCCGTCTCACTAATGACCTTTTCCCGTATGGAATTGCCTAGCTGATTACTATAGTAAGTAGGTTCAAACAATCGGAGTCGCAACTTCAACAACTCAACCCTGATCCGAATACAGAACACTGTTCAACATGACAAATGTTCTATCTGTAATGTTTTTTTGACAACGGTTGTAACGGGAGGTGATTTGTTCTAAATCACGGTCAACCGCCAGATTCCCCCCCCCCCGTATTTTGGGTGCCTACTTTATGGAGGCTGGGTTAGCCCCAAGAGTGTTCTAGATCTAATAGGATCCATCTCCGGCTGCTAACAGATTAAATCAAAGTCTGCCAACAAGCGGGATTTAAATCATAATTTTTTGCAAGGCAAGTCAGTGCTCTACCACTGGGCCACTTCGCTTCCTCATTTATGTAAAAGAGAACGTAATTATGTTTAGTGAGTAGATTTCGGTAATCATTTCATCAAGAAATCAAAGTTTCAACTAGCATTCGACATATGTTTGTGGACCGTTCGTTTTTAGTTGAAATGATTACCGAAGTATACTCATTACCGATAATTACATTCTCTTTTCCATACTAAAGTTCATGTTAACTTCTATTTTTGTAGAATATTAAAATGGAAACGAATGAACAGTTAAAAATTGTTGTGACTCGACTCGAACCGATAACTTGCGGAATAATTTATATATTTTATTTTCGTAGTTTTAGCCCAAATTTTCGCCTCTTTGAATTTGTTTCAAAATTCGATGTCTCCAATAAGGCAAAATAACACGCACCCGACCTTCATGTGGTTAGAATGTGGTGTAGTGATTAGAATAACAATCTTCTTTAAAGGGAGTAAATATCGTTTGTTATGTTATACCAAGATAGGCGAAATTAAGGACTCGGAAAGAAATAGCCTCGTCCGATTAGCCGCTTAAAGTGACATTAAACGAAACATTTAAAAAAACGCCCATAACATTGGACTGATGGAATAAAACAAAACTTTTTTCGAGTTTTTCTAATTACACACAAAATGTTCTTCCTTAAAAAGAAATAAAATCTGAAACTTATTTTTACAAGTTTGAGATCGATAACTCACCAATACAATGGTTATATTTGAATTTGAATAAAATTCAGTGGAGCTTTGAATGCTTAAATGAACGCAGGAAGGAAAAAAAAGAAATAGAATTTCTTTTCTTTCCTGTTTATTTGATTTTGTCCATTTAAAATAAATAACCTTATACTCATCGTTAATAGTTATAACAATATGAGGAGTGTTCACTCGCAACACTTTCCTTACCGATTTTCATACAGAAATTGTCTGTTGTAACATTTTTTTATTTTGGTCGAATGAAGGATTGTTTAAGTACATAAGCGTCGATTATCCAAACGTCAATCATATGAACGTTCAATTATCCGAACTGGCTTTGCGGAAAGAATAGGAGGATGGGTTGGCATTCGGATCCAATCCTCCAAAATAAATTTGAAGAGTATTTTATTTTAATTATTATTTTCTAGAACTATTGTAATGAATCTCCAGTCTTTTTTTTTTTTTTATAATTACGCTGTTAAATTGTACTTGTACCCGTGAAGGAGTCTGGGGTTCAGTCCATGGTAGAGACTGTTCTGTTTCATGGACAACGGTTCTGCAAGGAGGTGACTTGTCCTAGGTCACGCTCAACCGCCAGGTTTTTTCCCCTTATTTTGGGTACCTTATTTTTATAATACTTTATAGAGGCTGGGTGAGCCCCAGGAGGGTCCTAGATCCCATATGACCCATCTCCCGCCGCAAGCAGACTAAATAAAAGTGCCTGCTGCGGGATTTGAACCAGATTTTCCGGCAAGGCTACTCAGTGCTCTACCACTGAGCCACTCCGCTCCCCAATTACCCTGTTAGAAGTATGTCAATTTTTCGGTTAAAACAGTTTGAAGAGACAGTGAAAATTTTGTAACTAGGGACTGTATTGCGGTTAATTTACAACATGTGTAATACATCATGCAATTTTTTTTATATACAACCCTGCTGGTTGTTTGGAATTTTCTTTTGTTTTAAGAGAATTTGATTACCCGATTCACACCTGACGAATTCAGCTTGGATAATCGACGTTCTACTATATGTATGTAAATATAAACTGCACAAAATGAATAGAGATACCACTTATTTTGTTGTATTTAATTTACCTAGCATTTTAATTTTTTTTTTTTTTTTTTTTTTGAAAACACTTTATTGAAGCATTACAATCTGCTGCCTGCTGTGGGCAATGAGTAATGGTGCTATGTAGCTACAATCATTCCATAAAAAATCAATAATATAAACGAAATAAATGCATAAATAAATATATACAAGCGAAAAAATATATACAAAAATAAAGTAAAATAAAATATATATATAATAAAAAAAATATAATAATAATAAACAAAACATAAAAGAAATATACTGTACACATTCATACTCTATCATTTTAATATTATTTTTATTATAATAAGCATTAATGTTTTTTATTAGTAATTATACTACATTAAATATTGTAAAGTGAAAAAAAATTCCATAATAATATAAATAAAAAAAATATAAAGGTAAAGTATATACTACAAAATTAGCAACATCCCTATTCATTTTTGTGCTACAGCCCCAGTGAATAATTGGTTGAGTCGGATTTTGTCCGGAGAGAGAGTTAACTGATTTTAGATAACCGGAATTCTATCATTCTCGTTGTTTCGGGCTTGAAATGGAGTTGCAATATAAACAATAACTCCTTTTTAAGCCAATGCCTTACTTAGCCCCTTATTCAGTACGAATATAACTTGATTCCGCTTACTTAAGTACAAGAAACTCATTTTGGAGAAAATTAGACTTAACCATTTATTCACCGGCACTGTAGATATGAACTATTGCCATTGTGAATAATAAGCAAATTACTGTTATCTATTTAGTAATTTTTTTCCAAGGGAGCCAATCTTTTTTATTGTTGCCTCCTTATATATCAATAAAATTTTATAACAAAAATATTCTGAATAGCTATCGTTTTATCATTTCATAACATACATTATGTGAGGAGATTACTTTCAAAAGGGAACATTTCCAATTAGGAAAATATAATTCAACAGTATTGTAGGTATGTAGGGACAAGTATATTGTCCCTTTTTGAACACGAACACCTAAATTGGCCCTTGCAATAGAAAGGGATCTTTTTTTCGATTCAAGTCATGCTATCACGTGCCTTCTTGAAAATAAGCTCATCGGCTCATTTTATTGGTAGAATTAATATTAAAGCAATTAATAATTTTTTAAAAAGTAACATTGTTTACTTGAAATAAAAGATAACTTTATCTCGATTTTTCGTCATATAAGGTTTTTAAATGAGAGTTATTTTAAATGCGCTTCATAAAATTTTTTAGTTTTATTTAATAAAGCTCTCAAATTTTGTTGAATATAATACCGTTTGAAATGTGTGCGTGGGGGTATATTTAATTTTATTAAATTTTAGGGTCGGAGAATTTTAAAAGTCTCTCTTTACCTTTACCATTCCTTTATTAATGATGTTCCTTAACTAACTAAAACATTCAAATGCATTTAAAAACAAAACAACAAATTTCTGCGTTACAGATCTTCACACGACACTTAAATTAACGACTAATCTACAATAGTATACAAACACTTATTTCGACATACGGAGCAGAACTTTAGGATTCAGCAAAATAAGCCCAGCTGCACAAGATAGAAAAAACTCAATTATAAATTCTAAGAAAAATTGTAAATGGTCCTTGGTTTATTTTCAATCACGCTATACACAACACGAGCATTCCCACCATAAAATCATATGTTCATAGCAAATACTCAACATTTCACTCGTCAAGACATCACCAAATTTTGTTCGTCCACCGAATCATCTTGTTTTTTCTCTTCCCTACCTTCAGTTACCTAGACATCCTATGAGAATATTGAAAAGGCAATGGCCCGAAGACCTGCTTAGAATCCATTAATCAGTTAACAAAACTGTCATATTTCTCAAAATCGAAAAGAAAAATCATTGAGGTCTATTTTTCTGGATGACGTACAGCGCAAGTGTGAATATAATGTAAAATAATGAATAAATTAAATTAAATTAATTCCTTCATTCAGTATATAGCATATGTCAGCTATTGTTTTACAATTTCGGACCGAACGTTATTTATTTAAAAAAAATAAAATTTAATGCCTAATAAGACCTCCTGAATATCGAATTTTTATTTACACCACCACTATATGCCTAAAAATAAAAACCTATATATTTGTGTAGATATATGCACGTCTGAACTCATCTTTACAAGTGGCGTAAATGTTTAGATGCTGCATTAGAGATGAAAGTAATATTCTGGGCGAACTGGTAGACATTTTTTATTATGATTTGATGTTAAAAACATTTCGTTATAATTTTCATGTGGATGTTACTGGAGTACATATTTGAAATCATTCATTAAAGGGAGTAAAACCTTTTTTGCAGTCAAAATTTTTCTTTATTTTAAAAACGTTTCGAGTTACTAAGCCATTCTCGACATATTCTCACTACTTATAAGTCCATCAATACTTAAACAATTTTACTCATAAATCTGTACATCACCAACCTTTTAATAGTTGTCAATTAATTTGTTAATTTGTTTTGTCTGTTTTCTCTTACATCCCTGAAGATGACCTACAAAGTAGGTCGAAACTTCGACATTCAATAAATAAGTATTCACTTATTTGGAGTTTCATTTGACTGCACCCCCAACTATCTCTATCCTTATATTTATATTAGTGTGTTATTTAATGTGTATTCACTAAAAACTCATTTTCTCACGAGTTTACGATTCTCAATACGAGAACTAAAACACAATATATATATATATATATATATATATATATATATATATGTATATTTGTATGTGTTTATATATATATATATATATATATATATATATATATATATATATATATATATATATATAAGATAATCGATAAATGTTTTCTTTATATACAAAATAGACAAAAGTAAAGAAAATAAGTGTTAGAACAGGCAATAAGGTGGTCGGAGACCACGCAAGAAAAGATCAGTATTTAATAAATGGAATTCCAATGGTAAATAGATATAATCTATTTAAATTTATTTCCACTAGAGAGGTAAGTAAATATTGTATTATGAGTACAAACATAATTGTATAATGAACACATGACTATCAAATATTTTATTGTCAGATTTAATAATATTATACAAAGAGTTAATTATTATTAACTCTTTGTTGTAAAATCGTACAATTCGGATTTTAATTGGGTCCACAAAAATATATATATATATATATATATATATATATATATATATATATATATATATGTATGTGTATATATATATATATATATATATATATATATATATATATCCGTATATATATGTATATATATATATATGTGTATATATATATATATATATATATTTATTTATTTATTTTTTTTTTCCCTTCACGCAGTACCCCTACGAGAAGGACGTTTATTGTTCTGCATGTTCCGTACATTTACAGTACATTACACACAAGTGTACTTACATGTTGTTTACATTTTTTTTTTTTTTTAAATTATTTATATACAAAGCTAAAGGCTAAATTGAAAATGCATCATTAAAAAAAAACAAACTTAAACATAAAAATATTGTTCATAGTACATATTAAGCCATTTGAACAAATACAAAAAAAAAAAGAATTAGGAAAGCACAAAATTACAACAAAGTAATTGAAAACAAAACTAAAATTCTTGTTCACCTATAATATTGATTTTGTGTAGTGATGATTAACCACACTGCTCTAGCAAACACCTTGAATTGCTGAAAATACTTCCAGTACAAGTCCATATATATATATCTGTATATATATATATATATATATATATATATATATATATATATATATATATATATATATATGTATATCCGTAAATCATGAATACATTTTGTTTATTATGCGTTCCTTTTCCCAAAACGCCATGTTCCCATGAAAAATAATACTATGCGGAGATATTTTGGGATAAATATTCACAATGTCCATGATATATCAGCTTTCTCTTTTGAAAAATCATGTCTGATTCGTTTCTATTTCAAAAGTGTCACTAATCAAAACAAATGTTTGGAGCTACAGATGCCGAGGATATTTCGTTACACACTTCGTCGTATCGGATTTGGAGCCATTTTATGAGGGCTATAATATGCTGTCATAAATTTTTTATTTATCGCCAGATGTAACAGTATATGATGAGAAACCAACTGTAATGTCAAAGTGTAACTAAAAAAAATAATAAAACCTTGTTTGGAGATTATTTGTTTGATTATTATTTCGCTGTTTTATAATTATTTATTCGTTTAATATAATTAAAATATATTCCGGCTATTTCTCGAATGATACAAACAATCTTTTATTGGTTATTTATTTGTACAGTAAAACTTCCTTGAACGGACACTTCTAACAGGCGGACATTTCTCGTAAGCGGACGATTATATTTCCCCCCTCATAATTTTTAAGTTTTCTTTATATTTTTACTTCTGATATCCGGACATTCTCATAAGCGGACGCGGACAGAGATTTTATCAATAGTTTGACATAAAAACTTCCAATACGCGGACAGTAGAGCAAAATTTCCGAGAAAGGAACCTCGCTTGGAAATTGGATTGAAGCAAGATTTGTTTTAATTCAATTCCCGAAGTCGATGGGTTCGAGGAATTGTTTGTGCTTGCTTCGCTATGAATATTTTTAACTCAGTTTATTCTCCTCTTTGAAAAAGTAGAGATTATACCCGCGAGTGAACTTGAAAAATTGAGTGTCCGTGATCTTGGAAAGAATTTTAAAATTGGGAAAACGTGTGATGCAGAAATTTAAAGAAATAAAAAAAAATTCTTCAAAAATGGGTAGATCATGGGAATGATAATTCAAAGAAGACATTTAAAGCAGAAGGGGGGGGGGGGAGAGCTGATGATTGATCAAGTTACGTATGAGTGGCTATGCCGAGCGCGATCAAATAACATCCCAATTTCTGGACCATTATTACAGGAAAAGGCGTTGGAAGTTGCAAAAAGTTTGGGAAATGACAATTTTAAAGCTAGTGGTGGTTGGCTGGACAAATTTAAAGTGAGGCATGGAATAAAATACAGAACCTTAAGCGGTGAGGGTGCTTACGTTGATTGTCCTCTAGTTGCTGATTGGACATCGAAAGTAAAGGACCTTTGCACTGGATTTTCCCCTAAAGACATTTACAACTGTGACGAAACCGCACTTTTTTTTCGAGCATTACCGGACAAAACTATGGCGCTGAAAGCAGAGACTTGTAAAGGAGGAAAAATCTCGAAGGAACGTGTCACAATTTTTTTGTGCACTAACGTGGAGGGTGTGTTTGAAATTCCACTTTTGATAGGAAAATCCAAAAAGCCAAGATGCTTTAAGGGTATCGATTTGAACATTTTTAAGGTGGAATGGCTAGCAAATAAAAGAGCATGGATGACCCACCGAATTATGTCAGAATGGCTGATTAATTTTAATAACAGAATGCAGTGACAAGGAAGACACGTAATTTTATTTATGGATAATGCCTCGTCACATCAAAATTTAGAGTTGTCAAACGTCAAAACAGTTTTTCTCCCGCCAAACACGACCGCCTCCTTTCAGCCTTTAGACCAAGGGATCATTAAAAACTTTAAAATACACTATCGCAAATGTATTTTACGGCACATTTTAGCCCATATGGATGAGTCAACTTCGGCCAATGATTTGTCTAACAAAATTAATGTTTTGGATGCAATTCAGTGGATATGTTCGTCCATTAAAAATATTAAAAAAGAAACTGTCACGAACTGTTTCATTAAATGTCTCACCTTGAGTCATTGCTTCATTTCTACATGATAAAAAGCAATCCTTCTGGAGTGGAAGCAGTGATGAATTTAAAAGTCAATTTGGGAAAAAAATATCTGAAGAAAAAAAGGTCCAGAAAAAAATTACAGATTATTTTATTTAAATAATATTTATTTTATGTTTATTATTACTACTTATAGAAATTATTATTTCTTTGTTCATATAAGTACACAATTACGTATTATCTTTAGTTTAAAATAATGTAAGCCTTTGAATAAAACTTGTTAGTCATGTATAAACATACCTATTATTTTACTGTTTCCCCCCACCCTCATTTTCTCACCAGCGGACACTTCTTATAAGCGGACAAAATTTAATTCCCCACCTGTGTCCGCAGGTGAGAAGTTTTACTGTATTAACCTTTTGGCCTACTGTTAGTAAAATTATAGAAAAAACAGTTATAAAATATTTTTGTTGCAATGATTACCATGATTAATGATGTGAATATCGATAGTTTGTTCATTTAACGTCACTTTACGCTGCTATGACTGATCGGATGATGGGGTGGAGCTCTAAATTTTGCCTATAGGATCGGGATTTCTAACGAGCACCTGACATAGTATAGACCCCGCTTAACGTCCCTTCCGAAGGACGGGATAACCGAGAATTTTTTACTCATTTTTGAAAAATTCTAGGACCAACTGCCGGGCTACGAACGCGTTATTTTGGACTTAGTAGGCCGTTATGTTAACCACAAGACCAGTCGCCCCCGGTAAAATCTTTTTTAATGACTTGGATTATGTTTTAATCCAGAATAATTTAATTCAAGACCGTTTAAAATTAGCAATTGGATGCAAACTTCATTTTGAAAATTTCTTTTCCCCCCTAAACTCTGAACTTCGTAAAGGGTGAATTTAGAAACTTTAAGAACGTTAATTGTATTTTTACAAAGGACAAATTGTTTTTTCCCCTTAACTTCGTTTTAAAAAATAATGAAATAACTCTTTGTGCTGCTGTTGGGGGATTGGCTTTAATAATTAAAAAGTAATATTCTACATGGTAGAGAGCGGAGTGGGTTCAAATCCCGCTCGCCAAAAGTAAATGTCTTCCAACTTTTATCTAATCTGTAGCGGCCGGAGATGGATCCTATGGGATCTAGGATCTTCCTAGGGCTCACTCAGCCTCAAAAAAGTAGGTACCCAAAATAAGGAAGAAAAATCTGGCGGTTGAACATGAACTAGGACAAATTACCTTCCTGCACAAACGTTGTCCTAGAAACAGTATAGTATCTACCGTGTACTGAACCCAAAACCCTGGTGCCCAGTAGAGAAAAAGTGCAAAGAACTTTTCATTGATCCCTCATCTGCACGTGCGTGCACTCCGTACTTAATCATCTTCTTTTCAAGAACTCCGTACTTAAAAAGATGACTGTTTATTCCTGATGGATTATTTTTTCTTGTAGCTTATGTACAAAATATGATTTTGACATTTACAATTATTCTTTTTTATTAATGTCACAAAAAATCTTTTTTCGTGGAGGTTGTGAAAGGTTCCCGAATATTTTGCCAGTCTGCATGTTGCGTATCAATATGTTGGCTGTTATTTTTTAATCGTTCCCAGGAGGCAATCAATAATAATAAAATTGTAACATGAAAAATTAAGAATATCTAATTAATTGATTAAAATAATTCGAGGAACGATTCAGGTGTTATAAATAACTGGTGACAAGGCTCGAAGTGTTGTTTGCAAATGTACATCGGGCGATTAACATAAATTTTCAATTACTGTTGCCCGCTACACAATCGTCTGTCGCAGCTCGAACATAAACGCATCACACGACAACTGCATTTCGTAATCCAGAAATGAGTTGTATTCCACGTTGGATTGATCTGATTAAACATTATCGGATTTAAACAATTCGTTTCCGATGTAACATTAAGTGGCCATTAGTTCACTGTATCTTTAAAATGCAAATATCCTGAGTAATCTAAACTATATTTAAATTGAATACTTCATTTTTATAGTATTATTATTTTACATATAATAATAATGTCTTTATTTATTCTGGGACAAGCCCCTTTAGAATAACAATACAGGTATTGTAAGGTATTATGCCTTAGAGTATAAGAATAATTACAATTAATAAATTATCACAAATAATTTAGTAAGTGAGAAAGAGTAAAAAAAAAAAAAAAAAAATGCAAATTATCTCTAATAACAATATTTTAAAAACATATTAGATGAAGAGAAAGAAAAAAATTAAAATAAGTTAACAATAATTATATAAGAGAAACAATTAATAATAATAACAGACGTATCGTAACGAATTCGTAATTAATTCCGTAATAAATTAAATAATAAGGGATGAAATACTCTGCTCAAGATCGGGGGTTCGGAGCTCGGCAGATGGCCTTCAGATATTTTAAAGGGAGCATAAACCTCCTAGTTTTATCTTCCTTCCGAAGGGACGTAAAACGGCGACTAGTCTAGTGGTTAGCATGACAGCCTACTAAGTCCAAGATCACGTGTTCGTAGCCCGGCAGGGGACCATAGGATGTTTTAGTGGGAGTAAAAAATCCTTGGTTATCCCGTCCTTCGGAAGGGACGTTAAACGGCGGTCCCGAGCCTGTACGATGTCAGGTACTCGTTAAAGATGTCTATACTAATTATAACTGAATAGACAAAATTTAGGACTCCCACTGTAACATCGTCCGATTTGCCATAGCGGCATGACGTTAAACGAAACTAATAAACAATAAGCGATGTAGATGAAATAGCATTTATCTATACATATAAAATGCTTTGTCCTGGCAGACCGACTGACGGATCAACGCACAGCCTAAACCGCTGATATTAGATAACTGAAACTTGGAGGGTGTGTCTTTGTATGGCGTAGGCATCCGATAAGAATGGATTTTACGAAATTCTACCCCTAAGGAGGTGAAAAAGGGGGGAAAGTTTGTATGCTTGCTCACGTGTTTCTTGCAAAATCGACATATTTTCGCTGAACAAAACAAATCAAGTAACATAGTTAACTTCTCGCTGCTGCCGTACGACAAGTGAAACCGTTATACTAAGTAATCCTATTCAATAAATTCAATAACATTACATACTAATCCGTTACTACAGTAAACTTCTGTCCGTGTCGTTTGTTAATCAGTGTCAATGTATGTTTCACGGCTGTGTTTATCTGTCTGAGATGAAATATAATATGGATAATCTCAAGCCTGGGGAAGGACATTGGCTACTTTTTATCAACACACCACACAGGCGAAAATTTATATAAAACTATAACCTGATTGAGTAACTCACCAACAGTCAAAACACGTTAGAAACCACAATGCTAAGCATCTTGAAATTCGCAGATAGGTTCTTTCTATAGCTTAAAAGAGCACTAAGAAAGGGATTCTGACAATTCCACCCCCAAGGGTCTCCCCCTTAATTTAATAGGGGTTCAAACATTGTATGGAATCCGTCAGTTTTGAAGTTAGATGTCTGAAATTTCGGATGTACGAGTAACTTATAGTTAAAAAAAATTAAATTATTTATTTAAAATGATCTGTCACGACACTGTATGTGGCAGATCAAATTTCACGTGAGCGAAGCCGTGGGCAAAAGCTAGCTTCTTTATATAACCTTTATTCAATTCTTAACCATTTGAATAAATTAATGCTAAATTTCTGAAATCTGTATTTTTGCTAAGAATTGTTATTAATATGTAAATTATTGTTTACAGGGAACTACTCTTCTACTCATTCTGTTATCCATCTAGATCTTTATGTGGTGTTATTTTGGTGAGTTTTTATTTTTATTTTCCCTTTTTTACTAATTTTTCTGATCATTAAAGCTAAGAAAAACTCGAACCCGAGTTAGCTTAACCTCAGCTTGTCTGTGGAACGTAAAATGGAGGCCTATTATTCGATGTCTTATCTCTATTTTAATAACAAACAAAACTATAATTTTTATAAAAGAAATGATAACGAGCTGTCATTTCAATGTATTATCTGTTTGTATTTTTGGAGAATATTAAAAAGGAAACGATTAAATAGTTTAAATTTGTACCTCAACTCGAAGCGAAAACCTGCGGAACCGATACTTATTATAACTTTTTTCAATTAAATTTTTCAAAGTGAATTGGTGAACAAAAATCATTCAAATATCTCATTTAATTCAGTGTGCCCTTAACACTTTTTTTACGAGTTCACCTATGGTGTAGTGGTTAGCAATACAACATATGCCCAAGTTCAAGGGTTTGAAGCCCGGCAGGTGGGCCTAGGATATGTAAAGGGAGTAAAACATCCTTGGTTATGCCGTCATTAAGAGTGGACGTTAAATGACAGTCTCCCTGTACTAATTATACCTGGATAGGAAAAATTTAGGACTCCCAATGTAGCATCGTCCTATTAAGTATAACAACATAAAGTGTCGTTAAATGAATAAACAAACAAACTTTTTTTTACACTTGTATTTTTAAATATAATTCATTTGGAATACACCAGATTTGGCCCGAGAAAAAAAAAACTTCGTATAGAAATTACAATTGATTAAATGTTTTGTTTGTCTCTCAATCACCGAGACAGTGGCATTTAGTACCCTGTCTTTTTTTTTATACGGCGCGAATCCGAGATCGGTCTGAATACAAGTTATCTGTTCATCCGATTTTTATAATATCGTTTATTCATGAAACACGTTCTTCAATGGAGTTATTTGGGTCCAGCTATCATAGCTTATCGATGCTGAGAAAATATTTTTTAATATTCTGATAAAATATTTCTTTGTTTTATTATTTAAGAGGGAGCGTGGTGGCTCAGAGTAGGGTTGGCCGATAGTCGATTGTTAGCACTATCGATAAGCCGATACTATCGGCTGAAAACTATCGAATACTATCGTTAGTTTTTCGATAGCTGCTTCCTTGTTTTTCAAAACCTATTCAATAAAGAATTTCAACTAATTTAACATAATTGATTTACCTATCTACTATTTGAAACTTCCAGGATTATAAGTTATAAGATTATATCATAAAGATGAAAAAAAAACTAATTTATTTGAATTTTAAAAAAGCATTTACAATCACTACATGTTTACAATAACAATGAACAAATCAGATCTTCAGAAAAGAAAAATAACGAAATACTTAATTTCAAGAGTCAAGTATGCTCGTTGAGCCACATATTTCCTGAAAGAAAAACTAGCATTTCTAGTTGAACATTTAAGAATTGTAGAAAAAGTTCCTTAACTAAAGAGGAAGTTAAGGTTATAAAAACAATAAAGAGCCAATGCTCAATACCGCAAATTTGGTTTGTTTGCACAAGTGTGAGACTTCGTGTAGTACTCAACATAATGTAATTAATAATTTCGGAGGATTAAATAATGACACGTCCGGTGCGGCATCAAAGTTGTATAGAAGAGAACCCTTGAGCACTAAGAATTCCGAGTTCAATTTCAAAAGAACTTGACATTAGATTCCGAGAGTTTCGAAACTTGAGGGTAAAAAAGATCCATCGATAGTGTCGATCGATAGGCACAACCCATCGGTATATCGATAGTAACTATCGACTATCGCCCAACCCTAGCTCAGAGGTAGAGAGCCGAGTGCCGTGCCGAAGGCCCCGAGTACGAATCCGGCTCTGGTAAATAATTTATTTAGACAGTTAATAAACCCTGTAGGATCTTCAGACCCTCCGGGATTCACCCAGCCTCTATAAAATGTTTAAGGGTAACTATAGGAAATACCGTTATCAGTTCCGCAGATTGTCGCTTCTAGTTTAGTCACACAAATTTTAACTTTTCATTTGTTTCCTTTTTAATATTCTCTAAAATAAAAATAATCCTGAGTTTTAGTACGACATAATGAGTTTAATTATGGAAAATGTGTATATTTCGGTATTAATTTCATCCAGAAATAAACGTTTCAACTAACATTTCGAAATATAGATGATATATGTTTAAAAATATACACAATTCCCATAATTACACTCTTTATTTCATACTAAATTCACGATTATTTTTATTTTTCAGAAGATTAACAATGAAACTAATGGAGAGTTAAAACTTGTGACTTAACTCGTACAACCGACAACCTGCGGAATTGATACCGAAATACCTGGCGTTTGAGCAAATCACCTACCTCTACAACTGTTGTCCTAGAAACAGTACAGTCTCTTCTATGTACTAAACCCTTCATTGGCTGTTGTGGTACAGTTTTATTTATTTGTATTATTGCCTACAATAATTACGCCAAATAACCTAAAATTCTAATGAGAAAACATGTTAAGAGCCCTCTGAGAGTTGGATGTTGAGACCTGAGTCTCTCTTTCACACCAGGTGTTAACGTTCCCTCTCAATCTCTTCGAACTCGAATTTCTTGGTATTATGTAATCTCCGAAACGGGTAAGTTTACATGTTTATAATGTTTACCCTGCGCCGTGATATTGTAACCTCACCCGTCGATCTCAAAGAGGCCTTTACACCTGCGAGTTTATTCTATGGAGTATATTTATAATTTTCTCTTGTCAAACATTCGAACATATATTGAGGAATAAATTGTCCTGGTGGAAGTCGAAATACTTTGTAATAATAAAAAAAAAAATCAATTTACTAGAAATCCACGTTTCGAACCGTTAATGCTTCATCAGGGCTGAATAAAAAATAGATGAAAAATAATATAAAAATAAAATAATCGGAACAAACAACATTAAACAAAAAGAAGTTAAATAAAATACTTTAATATACATTAATTGAAATGTTAATAAAGAAAAGATACATTACTTTGATTTTGTTTGTTCATTTAACGTCACTTTATGCTGCTATGGCTAATCGGACGATGCTACAGTGGGAGCCCTACATTTTTCCTATCCAGGTTTTATTAGGATAGGGATTTTTAACGAGTAACTGACTTCCGTACAGGCTCGGGACCCCCGTTTAACGTCCCTTCCGAAGGACGGCGATAACCAAGGATTTTTTTAATGCCTTTAAAAAATCCTAGGATCACCTGGCGAGCTACGAACCCGCGATCTTGGATTTAGTAGTTTGTTAAGCTAACCACTAGACCACAGGTCGCCCCTACATTACTATGACAAAAATAATAATAAAATAGAAAACAAATTATAATAGAACGATATAGTAATTAACAGTTAAACTAAAAGAGAATTGTGAGATTATTGGGTACAGTAAAAATTGGAAATAAAAAAATGGCAAAGGACATCGTACCTTAATTATTTAAAGTGTCGGTGAGGTGAAGTGGTTAAGCAAAAATTAAGTAAGGACAAAAATATTGGGATTTAATACTAACCACTTATAGCCCATTAAAAAATAATTACAATGTAACATAAATGTAAATTAACAAAAATTATTCATAACGAAAAACACATAGCCTGTAGAAGTGCCCAGTTTAAGAATCCCTATAATTGAGGAGGAATACTCTTATCAAAAACCTAGTCAAGTGCCGCAATCAGCATCTATCGTCTTAATTCGTTTTTTTCGAGATTTGATTTTTTTTTAATGGATCCCATGAGAAGTCAATATCCGTTTTAAAATATAATTCCAATTTTCTCAAGAGAAACTGAAACCTTTACTGGATGATAACTCCTCTTTGATGGTCTAAGATAAGTTTTTTATGATAAAGCAATAAGGTGCAAAGAAGTATTGCTTTTTACAAATTAAAGCCAGTATAAAGTAAATAAGTATATAGGAATAATTTTCAGAAAGATTTGGTTATCTCAAGGAATGAGTTTTCTAGCTACTACATTAGTTTATTATATATACCGCTCAAAAATGAATAGGATATGAACACTGTGCTCGCTATAGTAGAGAATTTAAGAATCCCTCCATCTAAAAAGTAAATAAATAAATAACATCTTAGGTACGAGATAAAAAAATCAGGACACATTAAGTATAATAATATGTCATATTTTTTTTTTTTAACGGTGCTTTAATAACCGCAATCCTGGATTCCTTGAAGTCCTTAAGGATAATTCCCGGAGATATTTTGAATCGACAAAGAACCCGAATGATCATTCACTCAGAGGAATGAAGACAATTTCTCTGAACGAATTGAATGTTCCAACATGCTTTATGTACAGAGATTTATTTCATAGCATTCCATGTATTTTATTGCATTAAATATATAACACGACCGTAAAGAAATGCTAATTTGACCTTATAATTTCGCCACATTGTAATTAATTCGTTAAGAAAAGAAATCTGCAATAGAATAGTTATATGTTTTCAATTACTTCAATGATTTTAAGGTTCCACGTACAACCTAAGACAGAATACCTTGAATATCAAACGCGCACCCATATAAATCAATATTTATAATTAATTAATGAAATGATAACTTTAATGCACTAGTGTAAAACAACGAAAATTTATAATTAACTATATTTAATTGTTAAAATCATATTAGAAATAGCTTACCACTCATGGTAGAGTTCATGTTTAATTAAATTATGTAGAAAACAATTATGAACCACTACTTGTTATTGTTGGCAAAATAAAAATTATTATTTATTTAACTTTAAGATATATCAAGTGATTTCAGTTTAAATGAATCCTAATGTGTTATTATTACTAAATATTCAATTTAGTTTAGGCGAACGGAGTGGTTCAGTAGTAGAGTGCTGTAATGCCGAGTTCATATCCGGTTGTAGCAGATAATTTGTTTCATAGCTGGAGATGGATCCTTGGTATTTGAAGAATATTCTGGGGCTCACTCAGCCTCTATAAAGTTGGTACCCAAAATAGGAGGGAATGGATGAGTGTGTTCTCGGACTAATTATCTCTGCTCAACCGTTTTCCTAAAAACAGTACAGTCTCTACCGTGTACCCTTTTCATGGGTCGAGGTACTACAGTTTTTTTTTTTTTAATTTGTTCATTAATTATTATTTCATTATTTTCCTTCTTGTTGGGAAGTTGATTCTTTTGTGCTTATTAACCTATTTATTATTGTTTTCTTACTTGAGAATATTTTATAAGGAATTTAATTATATTTTATACACACACACACACACACACACACATATATATTGGGCGTCAGAGTTATATATTGTAACAATAATATTTACTTTAATCAAATTGGCTGAAACCAGATAAAAATATAATAAAATATATTTGATTTTTATTGATTATCTGTCGACTTTATTGAAGGAGTGTTAATATTATTGTTTTTTAAAGGGTCATGTCATTGATAAATAATACATCGATCATTGGCAATTGAGATATTGAGGGGAATAACCGCTCAAACGAAAACCTTTATTCTATTGTTTAATTTCCTTTAATCTGTTATGTGTTCCGTTATAACCAATTTTTAACAATACGGGCTTATTAATCTTAAGCTGCATACACACTAAGGAGATATAAGATCAGTGATATACGATATGCATATCATGAAATCTAAAGGGAGACGATAAAAAAAAGGTTTATATCCACGCGATTGGACTGCATTTCGCTAGTGATGTATCTCTTGAAGTGCTACCTTTCGGCATCCTCAGCGATTTGTATCTTACGATATTTCGAGCTATAAATATGATGGGAAAATAGAAAATAATTCGATAATCACTTTTATTAATCCAGTGTTTATGAGTGCATCTGGAACTATTCGATTGCCACATGGAGAAAATAAAATTTTTATTTTTTTTTTTATGTATCCAATATTTTCATTTCCTTCTCATCCTACGTCATAATCATAAAACCACCTCAGTATTTTCCTCGCTTGAATCATTTTTGTAATTGAAGCGATAATAATTGTGAACTCACCGTGTGTTTATCGCCCAAGTCGCGCCGGTTTATCGGCTCCTTTTATTGAATCTTCCTAGCAATTAATCTTTGCAATATATAATCGCTGATCTTATATCGCCTGTGGCTTGAGGCCAACCGTCATGTTGTGGAATCGAAAGATTCTAATAATTAACTAATTAGAACCTCTATATATATATATATATATATATATATATATATATATATATATATATATATATATATATATATAAAAAATATATCTAGTTCTTCTATTGCCTAAAGTTAAAGGTTTACCAAAACACCGGAAAGTTAAAAAAAAAATCCCCTGCCCCAAAAATATTAGACCTCATTCGAAAACCTGTTGTCTAATTTACGGCTAAGTTAATAAAAATACTTGTTTTTTAAGACACCCAAATTCTTACCGCATATTTCTGTAATCTCTCTTGATGTGTCTTATCCTGAAAGTAAAGTCATAACCAAAAATATTATCACTGTATAAATATAAATTATTATCCTGTAATATTCGATAATATTACATTATCAAATAGTAAGTAGAGAATTAATTAATTATCAGTGTAAATCATAATTAGTTAATTTGTTGCTAAATTACTAATGGGTTTACTTAAGCCTGCGTTATAGCATTGCAACCATAGTACATTTTTTATTATAGTTTATTAAAAAAAAAAAGGATCTTCATTTCATGTTATAGAAAAAAATATCATCAAATTTGTTTGTGAAAATTTTTGTGAATATCATCAAATTTTCTTGTGATACTGTTTTATAATATTTTAGTGATTAAGATATTAAAATTGCGCCTAAAATGCACATAGTGTATATATGTCTGTGTGTGTGTGTGTGTGTTTACATGTAAAATAAAAAGGGATTTTATTTCGCCCAGTTATTATTTTTCCCCCATAAAATTTGTATATATGTAAATATTCATTGTATTGTTTCTTTATAATTATTGTTATCTTCTTTATATAAATTTTCCTTCTTTTAATTTGTTATTTGGAGCTAACCCAAAATGTATTTTCATTTTGTTAATTAATTCAATTTTAATAGTATTTTACTCCAAGATATCATAATTCATATTTTATTTTTTGTATTGTTATTCAAAAGAGACTTGTCCCAGGGTAAGTAACTACTTCATTATTTCAAAAGACTTTATTGGTTTCTTCTGGTTTAGACCGCGTTGATAAATTTTTCGCCAACGTTTCGCCAGCCATGCTGCTGACTTCTTCAGGGCTGAAATGAGAATCATTATTATTATTATTATTAATTCACTTATTGGTATAAATAAATAAAATTACCTTTAAATAACTATATCATTGAAAAGAATATTGGTAATATCTACGATGAAATTAATTGAATATATTATATATGTATTTAGAGTTTGGATAAATATATGAAAAAAACCTGTACTACTACAAACCATGAAGAGTTAGTATATGGTAAGAGACTGTACTGTTTCTAGAACATCGGTTGTGCAGGGAGGTGATTTTGTCCGAGATCATGCTCAACCGTCAGGGTTTTCCCATATTTTGGGTAGCCACATTATAGAGGCTGCGTGAGCCACAAGAGAGTCGTCAGGTCCCTTGTCTGTCCCATGGGATCCATCTCAGGTGTAAACAGATTAAGTGAATGCAATATACATTAGCATGAAGCTCGGTCTCTAGTCATGATGTATGAATAGTTGTTGAGGTTTAGGTAAGAGTGAGGGGTTAATGTGGAGAGGAGAAGGTAATTGTATAATAATTCAATTAAGGTTTAAGAAGTACGAATATTATTTAATCTACACTCAGATATTAAAAAGGAGAATGAAAGTCATTTTATTACGAAATTAAAAATGACGTCGCTGTTCGATATGTTTATCGGAAGATTAAAAGTGTAATAATACGAGACAGGAAGAGGGAATAGTAATGAAGTTTTTTATTAGCCTGTGACGTCAAACCAGTACGGGATAGATTGATAAGGGCTGTAGGAGGGGGGGGAGTGTGGTGGGGGTGATTGCATAATATTGAAATTACTGTTTAAAATGTACAAATGCCACTTAATCTACACTCAGATATTGAAATGGGCAATAAAATTCATTTTTATTACGATTCTAATTACGTCGCTGTCCAATTTGTGTTTATCGTTATATTAAAACTGCAATATGACAGGAAAAGGATTTATTAGTGAATATTTTATTGGCTTTTGACGTCACACGAATACGAGACAGTTTGATAAGGGCGTAGGAGAGGGAGGGAGTGAGGAGGGGGTAATTACATAATAACTAAATTACTGTTTAAAAAGTACAATATCACTTAACATACATTCGGATATTAAAAACGGGATTTTAATATTATTCAATATATACTGCGCAAAAATCAATAGGGATATTCCTAATTTTGTAGTATATACATACTTTACCTTGCATTAATATTATTATATATATAATAACTACATTAATATTTAATGTAGTATAATTTATAGTAAATATTAATGCTTTTTATAATAAAAATAATATTAAAATGCTAGGCAAAGTTAATACAACACAATTAGTGGTATCCCTATTCAGTTTAGATAATATATGTTTGTTGAAACGTTAATTTCGAGATGAAGTGATTACAGAAGTATACACATTTCCCATAATTACATCCTCCTTTCCATATTAAAGCTCATGATGAATTTTGTAAAAAATATTAAAAGGGAAACCAACGGAAAGTTAAAACCTGTTGTGCCTCAACTCGAAGCGACAACCTGCGAAATAATTACCAATTTTTATCCGTGATTACGTCACACAAATACGAGATAGATTGATAAGGAGAGAGAGAGAGAGAATGTGTGGAGGAGATAATTGCTTAATAATAAAAGTAGTGTTTAAAAATTACAAAATATCGCTCGAATATATTAAAAAGGGCAATAAAAGTGATTTTATTACGACTTTAAAAATTACGTCATAATAAAATTCGTCTAGAAATTATTTCCAAAGTATACATATTTCCATTAATTACATTCTCTTTTCTGCACTTAAGTTCATGATAACTGAAACTCAACTCGAAGCGGCAAACTGCGGATTAATTACCAATTTTTATCAGCTTGATGCGAGCTGATTACGTCACACCAATACGAGATAGATTGATAAGGGCTGTAAACGAATTAGTGTGTATGTGTGAGGGGGTAATAGCTCCCCCCTCCACAACAGTCGACTTGCCAAACTTCAGTCTCGGTCCGGGCGCCGCATCTGCCGTAAGGTTGTGCCTGTTCCTCTGTCGTCTATCAGGGTGAGTATTTACACATCGTTATTTTTTATTGTCTTATTTCTTTAATTGCCCGTTTTTATTAGCGATGAGTGTTTTTACGCGCGTTTAATCGTGAAACAACATACAAAAAAGCATTTTTAACAAAATCTCTGGGTCCGAATGTGCCTACTTCTTCCACTTCCATTTTACGAGCATATTGACATTACTTTAACCATCTGTTTGTGAATCTACTTTAAAGTATCAAAGTTGAAATGGATACATTGCGTAATTAAAGTTTTGGCTATAAATTCTGCAATTTGTGGCTTCTAGTTAAGTCAAAACTAGTTTTAACTTTTCATTTTTTTTCCATACATTCTGGAAAATTAAAATAATTTTATTACTGACTGTATATAGTGACAAAAAAAAAAGTTGACTTGAATAACATGATTAAAAACTTATTAAAAAAAGTCTTAAGTTACGTAAATTTAAATAATATTCAGGAAAACTTCAAATCATCTAATATCATATAAAAGTGTATTACCAATGATTTTTTTTCCCAAGTTCACTGTAATCGGCTTAGCGTAGTCCAGAACCACCTGTATGCGAAATTTATATTATAATATTCAACAGGTTTCGTCCACACTTTATCTTATAAACATAGTGAGTTTATATTTATTGGTATCTATTCCACAGGTTGTCGCTTCGAGTTAAATCACAAGTTTTAACTTTTCATACCTTACCTTTTTTAATATCCCCGAAAATCATCCTGAATTCTAGTATGAATAAACACGTGTAATTATAAGAAATGTGTATATTTCGGAAATCATTTCATCGAGAAATGAACATTTCAACAAACAAGTACAGATGATGTATTTCTGTGGAAGCGTTCATTTATTCATGAAATGATTACGGAATTATGCCCTTTAAATTTCCCATTATTAAACTCTCTTTTTCATACTAAAGCTCATAATAACTAGTATTTCTGGTGAATAATAAAAAGGAAACGAATAAACAAATATGTAATATAATTAATTAAAAATAATATAATAAAAAACATACTAATACTGACTCTATATAGAATAAAGAACCGACATAGACATATCATCTATATTTCGACATTTTCGTTGAAAGGTTTATTTATCGATGAAATAATTACCAAAATATACATATTTCTCCGAATTGCATTATATTTTTCCATACTAAAGTCCTAATAATTATTATTATGATTTGTTGTTACCCATCTCGAAGCGAAAACATGCGGGGCTGATATTCTGTTTTATAATAATACAAAAAAAATGTAATGATACATAATGGCATGGATAAAGACAATGGGAGGAACTGCTCAGTGGTAGTACTAAAAGTTTTAATTATAAAACTAAATTTTGAATTTAATAGTATTTACGAAAACTGCTTATAAATATATTGTTTATTACCAGTGATTTGTATTTCGTTTACGATGTTTACAACTTAATCATCGGCTTAGCGTAGCTATCTCGAACCATCTGTAAGCCAAAATTATATAAACATATCCAATAAGTTTTGTACACTTAGTTTTATAAACACATTGGGATGGATAATATTTATTTCTGATATCAGTTCTGCAGGATGTCGCTTTGATTTAAGTCACAACAGGTTATAACTATTTATTCGATTCATTTTTAATATTATGGAAACTTAAAGGAATCTTGAGTTTTTTAATGGAAAAGACTTTTTTTTTTTATTGATATTTACAACTGTAATTATATTACATCGAGTAAATCTGCTGTACGAACACGGTCACCTGTGGTCTAGTGGTTAGCATAACAAACTACTAAATCCAAGATCACGGGTTCGTAGCCCGGCAGGTGGCCCTAGGATTTTTTTAAAGGAGTAAAATATCCTTAGTTACGCCGTCCTTCGGAAGGGACGTTAAACGGGGGTCCCGAGCCTGTACGATGTCAGATACTCGTTTAAAATCCCTATCATAATTAAACCTGGATATGCAAAATTTAGAGCTCCCACTGTAGCATCGTCCGATTAGCCATAGCAGCATAAAGTGACGTTAAATGAACGAACGAACAAATCTGCTGTACGAACAAAGGACATAAAAAAAACACTTGTGGAGAAACTATTCATTGATAGCACTTCAATAAAGGTCTATGGTATAGTAGTAGAAGGTCTCGAGGCCATCTTCTTTTCAGACGCCTCGGAGGGTTATCAGGAATATTATGGGAAGCAAGTTGAGAGACTAGCGGATTCAAGTGTGTATGGAGCTTTTTATAGAAGGATAGGTATCTAGTTTGCGGCAAATCAGCAACATGCGGGATATTAAGATCATGATGGATGAATTTGTTTATGACATAATAAGGAGCATTGAGGATTTTACGAAGGATTTTGGATTGTAAGGATTGGATACGAGCTGAATTGGATGGTTTAGTAGAGCCCCAAAGCTCAACTCCGTATGTCCAAATAGGTCTGATGACTGTCTTGTAAATGAGTCTTATGTAATTAATTGGGAGCTTTGAATGTTTGTCCAGTAAACGTTGAAGTAGGCGAAAACGTCGAGCAGTTTCTTGTCTTTTCAGTCTTGTATGAGGATAATGGAAAAGAGAGTGCAATAATGGGAAATGTGTTTATTTCGGTAATAATTTCATCTAAACATATCGAAATATAGATGATATAACTTTACACTATGTGTGAGTCGGTTCTTTAATCTGTATAAAGTCAGTAATAGTTGCTATATACAGCGAGTAATAAAATAATTTTTAATTTCGAGAATGGATCGAATGAAAAGACTTGTGACTTTTAACTCAAAGCGACAACCAGCGGAACTGATACCTTTAATATTTTGAAAAATATTTTTCGTAAATTTCAAATATAATATACATCATATAAAATTATAATACCAGGGATTTAAGCTGATGTTTCCAACTTCAGCCTAGAAGCCTTAAAGCAGCTACCCTGAACCTCCTGTAAGCCAAAATTAAGTAAAAATATTAAATTTGGTGGACAAAACCGCTTTATTTTATAAGCACATTGTGATAGATCGTTTTTATTCCTTGTATTAAAACAATTACAGAGAAATCTAGTTTGATAGAGTTATTATTATTTTTTATTATTATGAATGAGTTGAAAAAACAAAAAAAAAAGTTTAGAACTGTTTTATAATTTTTTAATTGCAGCGATGAAATTAATAGTATTTAAATATATCATTATTTCGAATATTTACTCGTTAAACAAATAATAAATAATCCAAGTATTATTTATTTACTTATTTTATTTATCGGAATTGCAAAAAACAAAAATAATAATTTTTATATAAATTATTATCCATGACAAATAAGAAATATTTTTAGAAGATTAAGAGGTAAAGACTTTTCTTTCCTCATTTATTTTAATTACCTGTAGTCAAGTATTTTTTTAATATAATACAACCTGTTTTTGTTTTTTTAAATTCCTTAACAATTAAAAAATAGTTAGACATTCAAGCTTATATAAATAAATAAATAAATCGACAAATTCATAAATGTAATTAATAATAATCACTTAGAAGTAAAACTAATTAGAATTATTTTTTAGTTAGTTTGGTTTCTGAATTGTAATGTCTGCAGTATTCCATAGCTTAAGCTCAGTAATTTATTTTCTAAAGAGTTTTTGGTATAAAATAATTATGTAACGCGATTATTCAATTCAAAGAAAAGGTGTTTATGAGAGATCAATACTCCTTAAGCTAATAAAGAATAAAATTAATGCAATTTATAAGTATTCCTCCGTTTTAATTATTTTTATCTGTTCCATTTCTATTTTATTATTCACTTTTTCAATATCAAATTAGTAAATTTAACGAACTTGTTAATACTACCTTTTATACTTTTAATGATTCATTTGAACTGCTCATTGAGTGTTTTATAAATTTATTCTTTATAACGAAATTTATTCTTCATTAACGAAGTCTGTAAACAGAACTGATGTACCTTTACTTTGCAGGATGTAAATAAGTCCACCTTTCTATTTTTTTGTAACGCTTTTAACGGGTAATGGAAGACATAATTGTTTTAATATTAAGTTTTGTTCGATTATTATAATTTATTAAACGTTTGTGATGAGCAGGGACGTGACAGGCCTTTAATTAGATTCGCTGATTTCGTAACCCATTATACAATATATTTTCCCCCTTCTCGGTTTGTTTAATGTCAATTCATTGTTTATTAAATTATTAATACGTTTACCATTTATAATTAACAGATCATTCCACAAAGCGTTATTTAAGTATTTTCTAATTATTTCGTTAATTTAGTAAAACCATTTTCCAGTCAAATTTTCTATATTTCAAAACGTTTCGACTATATAGTCATTTTCATTTTTTTTTTTTTTCATGAGCTTACTTTTACCACTTATAATTCAATATTAGAATTGTCATTCTACCAATTCTGTAATTTAAAAACATTAATAATATAAAAACAACAACGATACAATAAATACAACAGTTATAAAAATATGTCCTGAAAGATTGTAATCAAGTATAGATAGATATCTTCATATAGATGTCCATAATTTTAAAACTTTTCCTATTGGAGTTTCATTATTCTCCATGGTCAATCTCTAATCTTATTATTAGACTTTGGACTGTAATAATATATTTTATTTATACCTCGATACTATTTTGACTTAAAAAAAAAACATATAAACTTCCTAAAAGTTTAACAATACAAATGAGCTAATTATTTTTAAATTATTTTATTTATAGTATATATTAATCTGTTTTTATTTTTTTTTTTAATATTTTAAAACTATTGCATAGTGTGAGTATTGGATATTAGAAACAATGTTTTGACGTTCTTTTGATAGTTTATACTTAGAGTTCTTTATAAGTGTAGGCTTCTTATTTATTTATTTATTTTTTTAATTTTAATATAACGGATGAATACAATTTACTAATTTTATTTGATTCTTTTCTATCATTTACTACATTGTCTATTTTATCATTGATATACAGAGTTTCTAAAAATCTCCTCTTTTAACTTATTTTTTTCTCTGTGCAAAATACTTGGTTTTTCGAAATCAAATGTATGTAATTTGTTTTTACAATGTGTTGAAAGTGCAGTATTTGCCTTTTCTAATTTATAAAAAATAAGTAGGGACGATTAGAAACGAAGTAATATGGATAAATTATGTGCATGAATACGTTAAAAAAATGGTAAACAAAGCACATTCGTATTGTACGAATGAACAAATATTAAATTAAAAATAAAATTTACGTAATTGCTGTTTCAAATATTTGAAGTTTTTTTTTTGCAGTTTCATTTGAATAAACATTCATACCTTTGTTATTTAAATTAAATTATATAAAAAAAACTAAAATGTAAAAATAAATAATCATATTTTAGATAAAATATACATATTTGCAATGAACTGATCGTATATTTGATTCTAAAATATGATCGCTTCTTAGTCCAGTAATGATTTTCTTATTGCACTGGAAAAATAGCGAATTAAGTTCTTTTGAATTAAATAAAACAAATTTATAAAATTAATTTTATTAAAATAATCATTTGTATATACTTATATGTATTACGTTATATATTTTTTATTTTCTGTTAATTTGCACTGATATTATTAATAAGTTGCTTGTATATTGCAAATGTTTTTTTTTTATTTTTGATTGGTAATAGCTCGCAGTTTTTAATATACATGGATTGACGCTGCTAACAAATTATAATTCTACAACCTACTATGCCCAAGATCGCGGGTTCGTAGCCCGGCTGTTGTCCCTGGTATTTTTTAAAGGTTTAAGTTAAAAATGCCACCCTTCGGAAGAGACGTTAAAAGGGGGTCCCGAGCCTGTACTCGTTAAAAATCCCTATTCTAATTAATCCTGGATAGGGAAACTTTAGAGCTCCCACTGTAACATCGCCCGATCAGCCATAGTAGCATAAAGTAACATAAAATCATAATACCTATAGATATATTTATTTATATATGCGAGTCAACTATTATTGTTAATTCGATAAGAAAGCAAGATATAGCGAAATTTCTGATTTACCTCCACACAACTTTCTCTCGCCATATTGGGAAAGGTTGATATTTTACGCCCATTCTGCTCTGAATTCAGTTATCGGGCGAACAGATTTCAGATTTCCAAGGATTATTTTCAACGTCAATCACAAGCCTTATTCTCTCTCCCATCTCGTGAAAGTATATTTGAAATCAGAACTTGAATATATATATATGTATATATGAACGTGGATATGAAAGAAACGAATATGTTTCGTTATATCTTAAAGTTATTTAGACTTTTGTTTATAGTTGAACAGTTCATAATGCGTTTTTCATTGGCAGTATACAATAGCTGGAAGTAGGAAGAAATATAAATAAATACAAGAATTACGCCTAATCCTTAGAATATTTAACTATAACATAAATAAAATTTTATGATTTAATAGAAAATATTAATCTATTTACGAAATTAACAGGTAACTACAGGGAGACACCTCTGGTGTAGTAGTTAGCATAATCTTCTATAAGCATAAAAAACCGGCAGATGGGCCTACGATGTTTTTAAAAAGGAGTAAAAATTTCTTGGATATACCGTCTTTCCAAAGGGACGTAAAATGAGTTAAATAAATTAATGGGAGGTTATAGTGACATATCGCATTTGTTAAGGTGCATATCATTTATTTAAATTTAAATGTAAGTTGTTTATAAATGGTTGGTAACGCTTACACTCAATCCTAGCAATTAAAAATAAGCCTTTTAACTGTGTTTCTGAATATACGATAGATATTACATAAAGTGAAGTGTGATAAAATTTGAGTGAATGTATTAGTTTTTCTTTAAATCTTGATGTTAATATTTTTTGTTTGTTTTATATTATAATTATGAGCGGGCTAGTTTAGTGTGTAGGGTACTGAGTTCTGTGCTAATCATGGACCCTGTAGAATATACAGACCATTCTTGGTCTCATCCAGCTTATTTAAAGTTGGTATCCTTAAATTGGGCAAAAAAAGATGGTTGAGTGTATTCTCGGACAAATCGCCTTCTTGCACAACCGTTTTCTTAAAAACAGTACAGTCCCTACCATTTACTGAGCCTAAGATCCTTCATGGGCTAAAGTAGTACTGATCATTTATCATTTTTATTATAGTTAAAATAATTATATTTTATTTTCTACTTATATTTATAAATTTTAAGATCATTTTACTTACTATTTTATTTACTTCTAATAAAAATTATTTAAAAGAAATCAGTGATATATTTATTATTAATTATTAATTTTGTTTAAATAATCGGTGACAAGGAAAGTAAGTTTCTAATGATGTAATATTTGATTGGCGTTGCCTAGCAACGGAACACTTTTTGTTCGGTCTTTTGCCATGCTCGACCAGTTAAATTATAAATATTTTTAAAATTTAGCAAATCACAAAGCCACTATTCCTGTCTTAATTAAACCGTTACACGAAATATAGCGCTGTTTTGAATTTAAATGGAAAACATGGAATACATCGATTTAAAAATTTAAAAAAAGGTACACCTTATTGCAATATTTCGATTTTAGGACTGTGAATTCAATAAAGAGATTGCAATGAAATAAGATTAATTTTTTTTTCTTTAAACTATAGTTTTAATATAACAAATCTAAAATAAATAAAAAAATCATATTTTAATAGACTCTCTAGGGTGGTACAAAATAATTACTATGGAAGTAAATAAAAAAAAAGAAACAAAAAGAAGATTTATATCACACAAATATTTACTTTGTATCTATATATATATATATATATATATATATATATATATATATATATATATATATATATATATACATATATATATATATCAATATATACACACAAATCTACGGTTTATAAAGAGGATTATTTTATGAGATAACAATTCTTCAATTTACTATAGGTTCTTCAGAATTACGTGGTATTAAATTAAATGTATACGTTCTTCGAAAATAGTTAAAAAGCTATAATCATTCTGAAAAAATCGAAAAAAACTAGAAAAATGTTAGAAGGATTTCTAAAAATACTATAACTTTTATGTTAGATGTGTGTAGCTCTCAATGTTCCAAGAATGTATTTTTTATAGAGTTTTGTGTTCATCGTTGGTTTATTAGGAATCATAGGAAAACTCAGCAGTTCTTTTATGTGATATTTACAACATTGTATTTGGGGCTCGTAAAAATCCGTTTTTCCTAAAAACTGTGAGTAGAGCGGGGGCCTCCTTGTTAAAAGTGTTTTTTTTAGGTGAGTGGTAGGAGGGTTCTAATGTTTTTTGTTGCACTTTCTCATAAATAGTATTATGTAGTACAAACATCCAAAAAATAATAGATTAGATACATTGTTGGTATGATCGATAGTAATAATAAAGCTTAGCGAACCCGAAGGCTCGATGCCGAAACTACCAATCTCTGTTTACAGACTTCTGCCCACGGACTACTCTTAAAACAATCTTCCCACCTACGCCTCGGTCTACCCCTCAGACGCTTCCCAGTCGCCACAGCGCTGATTAACTTTTTAGGAATTGGTTCGTTATTCACCCCAGTAACTTAGCAAGCCCATCTTAATCTTCGTGACGCTGTCACTTAAAGAATAATATTAACCGGGTGTATTTTTCGCGATTCCGTGTTATGCAATCTTCTAAGTTCTCCATGGTCTCATTTGTTGGTATGATGGAATTGTTTTATTTTTTTACATACATTAAGTTAAGAAAGTAGAAGTACAATAAAAAAAAATTAAAGCCTTTTTATAAGTTTTATTAGTAGTAAAATTCGCGCAATTTTTTTAATAAGTTACCCGCTTCAGCCATAATATACCGGCACGAAACGCCCTACCACAAAGTGTTAATAAAGTACCTTTCCGAATGAAAGTGTGATAGAGATAAATATGAAGAAAAAAATTACAATTAATAAATATGCTATAGCCATAATAGTTTAAACAATCCCTATCCTTGAGAATGTTAATAAAATCTCTGTTAGACGACGTTATAAAAAATCTACCTGACTTCAATTGTGTCTCTGATAGGCAAATATTACTCTTCAGAGCCCTGTCAAGATTGAAGTAAGCTCTCACAAGCCTTATCGTTGTACTCCAAGAAGAAAAACTGCTTCTTCAGACGAATCGAGTTTTTCTACAAGCTTCTAAAGAAGGCAGAGGAAATAACATTGCGAAGGATATACTCAGGAACATTTACAAACGAAATGAACGGAGTCTATAATGTATTATAACTTTAGGGTTGGATGTCGTATTAACCATAATTGGTAGGCATTATTAAATAAAACCTGTACCACTACAATCCATAAAAGGTAGTTCAAAACTTAGTAGAAATTTTTATGTTCTAAGACAAGGATTGCATGAGGAAGTGAGTCACGAGAGGGTATTTTCATAAAGAAATAAAAGTTTCAACTAACATTTCGAATTATATTTGACATATGTTTGTTCAAGCGTTCATTTCTAGATGAAATGATTACCGAAGTATACACCTTTCCCGTAATTACATCCTCTTTCCCATTCTAAAGCTCACGATGACATGTATTGTTGTAAAATAATAAAAATGAAACGAATAAACAGTTAAAACTTTTAACTCAACTAAAAAGCGATAGCCTACGGAACTGATACCATAAATTTTTAAAATAAATTATTTACTCTTTATACCTGTAAAACAGCCATGGATAATAATAATGGGCCATTCCATGTCAAATTAACCAATAAAAAAAAGTTTTCGACTTGAGATTTCAGATTTGGCTGAAACCTGGTTTATTTATACTCTCTGACATCTTGAACTCAAATATAATTTTCAAAAAATTGTAGCCCTGATAGTTTTTTAGTTATAAATTTTTAAATGTCACAAAATGCCGCGTGTTTTAACGTGCACTAAAATCTGCAATAACTTTGGTTCTGTTAGTGCTAGAGAGCTGAGAGATAGCTCATTTTAAAGAGGGTTTAATGGGCTTTAATGTGATACCAACTGGACAATAGCATTAGGGTAAAAATCGTTTTTGAAAAATTGTTGAGTTTGTGTTTTTTACACTGGGGCTGCATCACAATATCCATCGGAACAATAGTGAATTTCATGAGGTAGTTTTTCCTTCAGATAATTTATCAAAAGTAGCTGGAACGAGTAGCACAACAATGGAACACAGTCATCACTTGTTCAAGTTAGGACATGAGAGGGACATGCTGTTCAATCAGCAGATCAACAAACACAAGCTTGATAAACAAAATCAATTTTTCTATTCATGTACCATCAATATTGTTTCTATACTAAGGTCCAACATTTATAAAAATATTACAATTAGGCCTATATAACATAAATTATTCAATATTAAATTGAAATAAAAGATTTTGTGATACTTCAGTGATGTATTTTTAACATATCTCCTGATCCTATCATGATCCCACTCTGAAATTTTTATGGTGTACTCACAAAATTATACATAAAAATATATATAAATTTGAAATTAAAAAACACTAACTCAAAAATTTTTCAAAAACGATTTTTTGAGTTTTACTAATGTGTTGGAGTTCACATTGAAGCCCATTAAACCCTCTTTAAAATGAGCTATCTCTCAGTTCTCTGGCACTAATAGAACCAAAGTTATTGCACATTTTAGATTTTAGCGCACGTTAAAAACCGCGACATTTTGTGATTTTAAAAAAATTATAACTGAAACACTATCAGGGATACATTTTTTTGAAAATTATATTCGAGTTCAGGATGTCAGAGAGTATAAATAAACCAAGTTTAAGCCAAATCTGAAATGGTCAAGTCGAGTGCCTTGTTGGTTTGACATGGAATAACCCTAATAATGTAGTATAATTTACAATCATTATTAATAATTTTTATAATAAAAATAATATTTAAATGCTCGGCAAAGTTTATACAACAAAGTTAGTGGTATCCCTATTCATTTTTGCGCAAACATATAGATAATATATGTTAGTTGAAATGTTCATTTCTAGATGAAATGAATACCGAAGAATACCTACACCTTTCCCATAAAAATATTATCTTTGCCATTCCAATGCTCACTATAACATGTATTTTCGGGAAATATTTAAAGGGAAACTTTACTTAAAAGATATTATATTTTATATATTTTTTTATTATTTCCTATAACGAAATCATTAAATATTACATCACTAAAACGATTAAATGTTTTAATGACTTATTAAGCCACCCTTTTGAGTCTTTTTTTTTTTCATAATATAATTTAGCATGTTTTTCACTTTAGAATTAGTATTTTTTTTTTCAAGGAAGCTAAAAATTGCTAAAAAAAAAAAAAAAAAAAGCTACCATCTAAAAATTTAGCACTTCTAAATGTAGAATTAAGCATTGCCCTATATTAAAAATTACCTCGAAATTTTGTTGGTTTTTTAAATTTCCAGTCTATAATCCTAAGTTTCCATAATTTTTATGTTCCTGACTTACAGGTAAAAAAAATATGTTCTAGTTCTCTATTTATGGTATTTAACTGTTTTCTGCATTGTTATATTTTATTTCTTATTAATTATTTTTATTTATTTCCAAGTTACAATTTGTATTATTATAATACATTTGTATCCAAGTTATATATTACTAAAGTATTAAATTCCAAAACCAATTAGACTCCATTTTATAATTTTACAGTTTTATTATTATATTATCGTTAGGTTATTCGTTTTCTTACAAAAGCTACAGTATTATACTTAATTATTATACGAAAACAGTATTATACGAAAACTGTTTTAGAAGAAAAAAAAGAAGAAATGAATTGGTTTTGGAGTTCTAAGCCTTTATTGTTGAAGTAAAGTTGGTTCGTTCTTAATAATTATTTATATGTATATTTTAACTTTTTTTTCACCGGGTTGTCATTTAAGTCGATTTGGGTTTAATATATTGGTTATGAATGTTATATTAAACTTAAATTTCAAGAAGTTCCTTGGAATTTCTTTATAGAAACTGCAGTTTCCTCGCAATTTCTGGTTGATAAGTAGAGGAGATAATATATTAATTATATTAATATATATATATATATATGTATGTATGTATTATAATTATGTATGGATATACATAAGTTCACATAAAACTCAGCTGTAATATTTTTTTTATTTATCATTATGCAAAACTTAAAAGAATATTTTATTTTGAACGCTTTGTTTAATTACTCAAAACTGCATAGACTTTAATTATAATAATCGAATCAGTACTTAATATTAATTTATAGTTATATGAATACTTAAGGTCTCTCAAAAAGTTTTCAATAGTCGGATTTAATTAGTAAAATGAAAAGAACATAAGAAGAATATTGAAAGACGAAATAATGGATTGTGCAATCTATTATTTAAATTATTAAATTCAAACAGATTTCTTGATATTTGCAGAAGCTCCACATGCATTACTAATCCACCGGCTAGAACTAACAGAAGGGAAGACAAGTTTCGTATTTGTTCTTGTTTTTACCCCTACTTCTTCAATGGATTCTCAGCAGCGTAAAATTAAAGGAGTCTAGAAAATTATAGATTTGATTAATATAATAGTTCTAGTGCTTTATAAATGCTAATGATGTAAATTATTGTTATTTCAAAGTTTTTTTTTTTATTAAAATTTTTATTTTTTCTATAGGTACTACAACTTCATTTGTAAGTTATTGCTGATTTCTTTTCCCTTCTGCCCGTTGTGCCCCCCCCCCCAGAAAAAAGTCATTGATTCGTTAATTTGGTAAATTGAAAAGAACAAAAGAATATTGAAAGACGCAATAATTGATTCATGCAGTATAATTTCTAAAAAATGTTAATGCTTTTTATGATGAAAATAATATGGAAATGCTAGGCAAAGTAAATACAACAAAATTAGTGGCATCTATATTCATTTTTGCGCAGTTTAGAATAAGAACGATAAACGATTGAGCGAAAAAATAATCAAAACCATCCGCTAGGTTAATTATTTTTCTTTAAACGGTTATAATTTTCTCAAACCTATAATATTGAGATTAATATTTTAAGCTGTGTCTGATTCGGTATTGAGGCCAACTTTCTCTCCCGATATATAAATTATGGATCTGGGGTTATCGATATAATTCGCGTTGAAAAGAACTAAATCATAATTTATATATGTATGGATACACATAATTCGATAGCAGATCATTGATGAAATTAAGCAGTCAAAAAATAAATAATGCAACCGAAATATTCTCTCAAACTACTGATTGTGTATTCTAAAATACTGTATTTTATGGGCGAGTAAATTCTTCTTGAGTTCGTGAGTAGAAATTTTATAATGTATCATGTATGTGAATCATTGAAAACGGCTGCCTAAATAACTAAGGGTAGCTCAGTATTTATAGCGTTGAGTTGCTAGGCTGAAGGCTTTGGTTAATAATGATGTGTTAACAACCACATTTGGATCCTGTGCGATCTACAGACCTTCCCAGGGCTCTTTCAGCATGGGGGGGGGGAAGCCTGGCGGTTGAGTATAATATAGGACAAATCATTTCTCTACACATCCGTTGTCCTTGTAATAGTTACGAAATCTTCAAATATAATACATATATATATATATATATATATATATATATATATATATATATATATATATATATATATATATATATATATAAAAGTATCGGTAATTATTCCGCAGGCTGTCGCTTCGAGTTGAGTCACAACAAGTTTTAACTTTTTATTCGTTCCCCTTTTACTATTTTCCAAAAATACAAGTTATCGTGAGTTTTAGTATGGGAAATGTTTATACTTCGGTAATCAGTTAATCTAGTTTCAACAAATATACAGTAAAACGGGGTGAATAGAAACAATTTTCAACTTTGGTGTGAAATTTTCCATATTTGTAGTTGTTCTAGATACACGATTTTTGACCAAAGTTAGGTCTCTGTTAGACCTATTTGTTTATAGTATTTAATTTTTTTAATTTTATTTCATTTAAAGAAAAAAAATTAAAACATGGTGTTTCTTTTCACCCCGCAAATGGGGGTGAATAGAAACAGTACTTCGATTTCATATTTTTTTCTATTGAAACGAATCGAGGGTGAATGGAAACAGTTAAATATGATATTTTTAATTTGTAAATGGATAAATACAAATTTATTTCTCAACGTAATGATTTATTTCAGTACATAACCAAAAGAAGTTACATAACTGTAAGTAAAGAAATTGAATAGGTAGACAATTACCATATTTAACAAGATTAAATTATGATTAATAAATTGTGAAATCGGACAGGTCATCTTTGAAAAATATCATGCCTTTGAATCGAGAGATAAAGCTGTCTGACCACCATGGTTCTTCATATTGAAACCTCTTTTCAAGTGTCGATATATAATACTATAATGCAAACCATGTTTCTCAGCAGACTTCCGAAGACTTAGTCCCTTCTGTATTTCAGAAAGTGCATTTTCGATTGTTTTTGGATCATGCTTTTTGTAGCCCCCTCCAACCACCGGTTTGTATTTTCTTGGCATTTTACAGGGTCCTGCTGTGTCAAATAAGAGTCTAACATAAATATAAAGCACACAATATGTATTTTGTATAGTATAAATGTGATTTAGTATTAATTTTTTCTTGTGGGGTGAATAGAAGCACTAAAAATTATGTGTTTCTAATCACCCCATATATTCTGAAAACCTAACTTAAAAAACATGAATAATTTTTGAAATAATATTGTTAAAGTTAAAGCTTAAAGTAAGCCTTAATCTTTTATATGAATATTTAAACTATGCTTTGTACAGCTATTTACTTTGAAGAACACTACCTATTATGACTTATCTGGAAAAATCAAAGTGGATAAAAAAACACAAAAATCGTGTGGTAAAATTCAACAAGACATACAAACAGGAACCTTTGCTGCTAACCAAACAAACCATTATTTCCCTTTCATCCTAAAGTATAGCAATTTTAAAAAAAAATAATAGTTGCCACAATTTACCCATATTTATGTAGGAAATAAATCATACATAAAAAAATGAAGTTTCGTTTCTATTCACCCCGGTTTACGGTATGTCATTTATACTTCGAAATGTTAGTTGAAACTTTTATTGTCTTGATGAAATGATTAGAGATAATCTACTCATTACCTATAATTATATTCTATGTTCCATATTAAAGCGCACTATAACTTGTTTTTTTTCGGAATTTTTGGAAAATATAAAAAATGAATTGAATGAACAGTTAACGCATGATGTAACTCAACTCTAAACGAAAACCTGTGGAAAGGATACACAGTTTTATCCCCTCCCCAATTTTTTTTTGTGGGTTGCTACGGCAAAAAAGTTTTGAATTGTATTATCGCAAATTATTTGTTTTAAATGTCTTTTTTTTTTTGTTTATGAAAATAAGGATAAATCAAACACCTACCTCAGTACTCGTTTAGTAATCTCCGTCGGTACAAAGTTTTGATGCGTTGTTTTGTTTAAGTATAGGAACTCTCACACATCGGTATATGTATAGGGATTCGAGGTAGTGTACTGTAACAGCAACCTCAAAGGAATTCAAAATATTGACCCTTACGATCACACAGCTAATGAAAACAGTGAAAGGGTTCCAATTAAACTTGCCTATTGACAGTGAATTGTAAACCCATCAGGTTTAAGAGAGGGAATGTAGCCCAGTGGGTAATGCGCAGAGCTGCCATGCAGAAGGTTCCGGGTTCAAATCCGGCTCTGGCAGATAAATCAGTTAATCGTTTTACTGCCACGGGTGGACCCTGTGGGATCTAGACCTTTCTGGGATTCACCCAGCCTCTATAAAAGCGGTTAAGGGTAACTCTGGGAAATACCTGACGTTTAGTGTGATCTCGGACAAACCTCCTCCCTTCAGAGCGGTTATCCTATAAACGGTACAGTCTCTACCATGTACTGAGCCCTAGAACCTTCATAGTTATAATGGTTTAATTCAGGTTTAATTAAGCGAAACTTTTCTCTCCTCCCCCCATTAAACCCGATATAGATTACTGTTTAATATGAACACAAAGGATAAGGATACATCATAGCTTTTTTCAGTTAATTTCATAATTTTTTCAACCAATTTCATAATTTTTTCAACCTATTTCACAAATTTTTCAACCTATTTCATAATTTGTAAGATGTGGCGGTGTGGTTGTCAGGAAATCATATAAAACCAAAAAAAGAGGTGGTACCCATCGTATAAGTTTGACACCCGAAACTCTTGCAGCGATTGAGGAAGTAATTGAAGAAAACGCAGCCTTCGCCTTACAATAAATAAAAGAGAAACTGTGTCTTTTTTTATAGCTTCTGGAACTTGTAATAGTGATTTATGCTGCCAGTTTTTGATTGAATTTCTTGAAAAACTTGATAAGCTTTCCCTCATCAATAGTATTTTAGTTATGGACAATGCAGCTATCTACCAAACTGAGAAGGTTAGAGAAGTTATGGCGTTACCTTCGCATATAATAAAATACCTGCCGCCATATTCCCAATGCTGAATCCGGCAGAATATGCTTCCTCAAAAGTAAAACCAAAAGCAAGAGCGATGTTGTCTTCTGGCAGAGGAATACAGAACTTGGAAGAGGTAAACTCCTGCATATATATATATATATATATATATATATATATATATATATATATATATATATAGGTATATATATATATATATATATATATATAAGGTATATAATTATATTTAATGCTTTATTTCATCAATTTATAGTAAATGTATACATATATTTATATTTACCTCCTTATAAGTATATCGTCAGAATATTTAATAATTAATACATCCAAATCTGTTCCCAAATATGTGTGTTGTATGATTTCCTGACAACCAAACCGCAACATCTTACAAATTATGAAATTGGTTGAAAAAATTATAAATTTGATTGGTAAAATTTTGAAATTGGTTGAAAAAAATATGAATTTTATTCGTAAAATTATGAAATTGGTTGAAAAAATTATGAAATTGGTTGAGAAAATTATGAAATTGGTTGAAAAAATCATGAAATTCACTGAAAAAAGCTATATTAAAGTTGTAATGTTCAAAATTGGAATTTATTTACGATTACAGAAGTTTTTTATGCTAAGTACGCTGCTGATAATCCAGCAGTTTGCTACATAAAAAGAGTCGAGAAAAACAGGTAGTGAATGAAGAAGTATAAAAATGCAGAGAAGAAGATACAATCATAAAATAAGATGTTATAGACGTTGATCATAGGTATTATTTCGAAAATATATCTAAAATTGTGACCCTAAATTATGCCCGTGGACGTATAACTTAAGAAAATAATTATTTTTAAAATAAAAGACTACTAATATGTATTTAAAAAACTAGAAAATGGAACAAGGGCAAATTTAGGGGGGGGCATGGTGGCACGTACCCCCCCCAGACAGATTTTTGTGTACTGTGGAGAATCCATTATAGTACAGAATTATAGGCAAATCACATGATCGTAGTTGTTAAAATAACAGAAAGGACATGAGTGAAACTAGTATTTTGATATTTTAGTAGACCTTTGAAATCTTTCTATATATATACTATAAGTTTATTTATAAGTTATTGTTGATTTTTTTTCCCGTCTGCCCGTTGTGCCCCCCCAGAAAAAATTTCTGGATCCGCCCTTGAAATGGAAGACATTTCGCAGGACGAAACCGTCATTTCATGTATTGAGAAAACTCGTTTTAATTTTATACTATCGCGCAATTATCAATATCGAATTTGTACTTATGATTGGAAGTTGTTTACGATAACGTATGCTTTCTTATATCAAATGCCCTAACGGACGTTTATCGGTCGTAGAATAAGTAGATAGTATTCGTATGGAGAAATCCAGTTTCAGCCTAAAATATTTTTGAGAATTTTTTATGAATCTAAGAGTACTTGATAATACAACGATGGAAAATTGTTGAACTCAGGACGGAGATTGGGACTACGCCCTGAGTTCAACAGAAGTTGTCCGTGGCAATGGCGCAAGGCGAGATCGTATCCTTCAGCCTTTTGAAAATGACCCATTTACAAGAACTAGGAGGCCTCAACAACAGCTAGGTATAACAGATACTCCACTTTTAATATATGAAGGGTCTTGGGTTCAGTAAGTGGTAGAGACAGTACTGTTTTTATCTTTTCTTTTGAATCTGGTATGAGGATTCCAAGTTAAACGTTTGTCAAGGTGTAGTCCTATCGGATCTGTCCTACAGGAATCAGTAGGATATTAAAGGATACTGGAGAATAGGAAGCTATTGGTTTCCGACGGGTTACCGTATATTATTTGTTCATTGATTATATGCTGAAACAACAGTCAATGCACTTTTTAAATTTTGGCATACTATGAGTTCCATTTTAATTATAAAGGAAATAAGGACCACTGTTTTCTAATTATTTTTTTTAATTAATAAAAGTGCATGTGTTGCACTTATATCACCTTCAGATGTTTTAAATTCCCTATCTTCTGCTAACTATAGAATTAAATAAAAACTTGGCATTCCTACTCCAATCTGTATGTATAAATCTGTACCACTTCAACTCACTTGGGTTCAGTACGTGTTAGAGACAGTGGTAGTAGAAAATTGAAAAATCAGAGATTTTGGTACCATATGATTCTGTGGGTCGAAAACTAGAGATAGATCTTCAAAACGTCAAAAAATCGCTACCGGGTATCACCCAAAGAACAAAAATAAAAAGATACTTAGAATCTTTGATATCGTTTATCTCATTTTCATATGTATTTGTCTATTTATTTTGTATTGTATTGTATCGATTGTATTTTCATACAACTTTGTAATACTAAGAGAGCGAGTAGTCCAGGGAGACGATTTGCCTGAGATCACAACCCAGGTATTTCCCATAGTTACCCTTAAGCACTTTATAGACGGTGGGTAAATAAATGGTGTCCCATTTCAAGTGGATCAGACATTTTTAACTTTTAAACGAAACAAAATTCAGAAAAAGGATTTATGTAAAAGTTGTAGTTATTCAGGCCTAGTTTGAAGGAATAAAAAAACATTTTTTGTTTTTTCACTTTAAGTGGTCAATATCGATAATATAATATCAATATCGACTAAAAAATGTAGTTTCTTCTTGACCCCCATTTATTTTTATTTTTCCGAAATGTACAATACAAAACATGGAAAAATGTATGTTACATTTTTTTTTATCTTTCATAGGTCAAGTAGAAGAAGGATCTGAAGCTCACTAATTCAGTATGCTGTCTTCACAGAAGGTTTTTAAATGTTCAGACATTCTCTGAAAGATTCAAAATACCTTGATTAGTAAGTTATTTCGACTAAAAACTCTTAAATAAAATAGCTTAATGCTACATTACTTTTCCTCGTAAAGGAGGTATGTTAAAGTAGTCTACTTTAAATGTTCTCTCTCTCTCTCTCTCTCTCTCTCTATAT